>OY986437.1:226037666-227237666 GCA_963920525.1 Dichetophora obliterata | reverse complement strand
TAAAAGTAAAAGTAAAAGTAAAAGTAAAAGTAAAAGTAAAAGTAAAAGTAAAAGTAAAAGTAAAAGTAAAAGTAAAAGTAAAAGTAAAAGTAAAAGTAAAAGTAAAAGTAAAAGTAAAAGTAAAAGTAAAAGTAAAAGTAAAAGTAAAAGTAAAAGTAACAGTAACAGTAGCAGTAGCAGTAGCAGTAACAGTAACAATAACAGTAACAGTAACAGTAACAGTAACATTAACAGTAGCAGTAACAGTAACAATAACAGTAACAGTAACAGTAACAGTAGCAGTAACACCCAAGTAAAAATATTTGTGGGCGAACAGCGGTCGAACATGGAACTCACGGCTGTACAAGGGTCGAACATGGCCTAAAATAAACCCGAAAAGCCTAGCGATCGAAAGTTGGGTCGAACAACGGTCTTATTCAACAGCAAACGTATGTGCTACAACAAAAGTAAGCCTCACTCGGTGATGGTGATGTTGATAGCATCGCCACTTGTTTGTGGCGTGAAAGAATTTTTTTTGTGAGTGAAGTAAGTTAAAAAGCTGATTATTACCATTGTAGAAGTATCAGTGTTCGGCCGAGATTTTTTCCAAACGGCCTCTGTTCGGTCAAAATGTCCTGCAAACGACCTTTGTACGACCCTTGTATGGTCGATGGTGTTGGTGTGGTTTTGCTTTTTTGGTATTAGCGTTGGACCTTAACACAAAATCGACGGAATAATGTATGGGTTTATGTACAAGGATATACTCAAAAACGTGAGGCTTCCCATTGCAGAATGTAATATGCCACTATCTTGGCAGTTCCAACAAGACAACGATCCAAAACACTCGTCGAGGTATGCAAAATACTGGTTTGCGGAGGAAGGCATCGATTTCATGAAGTGGCCAACACAATCCCTAGATCTCTACTTGTTGGACATTATAAACATAAAAACCAATAGAGAGGTGTACATGGAGACAAAAATAAATAATTTCAAGCGATAAAAAAAGCTTGGTCAACTGTCTCAGAACGCTATAGACGACTTTATTTCGTCCATGTCCAAAAGATGTAAAGATGTTATTTAAAAGAAGTGCTATGCCACAAAATATTGAATTTCAATATTAGTACAATATGCTTCGTAGTGTGAATTTTTGAATAACTTTCATAATTTTTGTTTTTAAATGAAAAAACATGATAAGTAAGGGAGTGGCTCCGGTTATGGAACACATTAGGTTTTTGGCTCATAACTTTTGATCAAGTTTATAATATGTGAACATATGCACAGCTAGGTAAAAGCTTATCAAATAAGATAAATTTTTGCTCAAGTAGCTATATTGATTTAGTGAAGGAATTTTTATTGATTTTGCAAAAAAAAAAAATTGTACCCGGTTGTGGGACACCTTGAAAAATCCACTAAAAATGGGAAGATATGAAAAGTAACCACCAAAAGTACAAAAAATAACACAATTTTTTCTTGAAGGCTTCTCAATGGCACAAAAAACAACAGCAGTTTTATGTTATTCATCATCTTTACAATGCGTAAAAATGCAAAAAACAAAACATAATTTAAATACGATATCGCTCATTTCGTGCAAGATTGTCACAACTCAAGATTCAGTATTTTTCAGGAGAGCCTTATGAAATTTTGAAATGACATCACGACCATTACTTGTAAAGACACTGAAAATTGTTAAAAATATTTGGTCTTATATTTTCTACCAAAAATATCATAAATTTTTAATTTTTCGTCAATAGTGAATTTTGAAGCAATACTTCTGCAAGTGTGTGTTAGACTTGTGACATTATTACTACAAAAACTAATTTTAAAAAATGTTTCATTTTGAGTTGTGACGATTTTGCTACAATATGATAACATACTTTTGAGCTAGAGAGTTGTCACGTTTTGAGTTGGTACTTAATTACTACAAAAAAAATTAGGTTACTTGCTTGGATTTTTATTTAAGAAAAGGTTTATGATATAATTAGGGTATTCACAAGGTGTGGGTGGTATCATGTCATAATGTCATATTGGGTCATGTGAATAAAAAATCAGCAAATGCTTTTACTGAATTTTTCTAGTAAAAAGTATGGATTTAGTGAATAAAAAAAGCTATATAGATATAGCTTAAAAAGCTTAAAGCTATATAGATATAGATATAAAAAAAGCTATATAGATATAGCTTTTTTTATTCACTAAATCCATACTTTTTACTAGAAAAATTCAGTAAAAGCATTTGCTGATTTTTATTCACATGACCCATTGTCCTAAGATTTTACACTAGTTTAAACATTGTATTGTTGCCTTCCATATAAAAAAAGTACTAATATATTACAACTCTGAAAGCTATGTTTATTCCAGTGTCGTAATTTAAAAGTTGTTTTTTATTTACATTTATTTATCTTGTAAATTTTAGTTGGAAAATTTTAGGTCAATATGACATGATAGCACACCTTGTGAATACCCTAAATAAGTCGTTGTTGTTGAAAAGTTATGGAGAAATTTAAAATAAATTTTGGTATTAACAAAAATGAAACGTTTTTGCTAAAAAAAGTGCACAAATTTCTAAAAGTTAAAACGACACAAGTATCTGTAAAACCGTAAATTAACAGCAAAACAGTGCGGAATTCACTCAAACTAAAGATATTATAACAATGCATATTTCTGTATATTTAACTCAAAAAACCAACATTTTGAGTTGTGACGGTCTTGCACGAAATGAGCGATTTGTTGGCAAAAACGATGATATTTGACAGTTTTAAAGTCAAACGCATACTTGAAATGCAAAAATAAGGTGTCCCACAACCGGTTACATGAGGTGTCCCACAACTGGAAATGGTAGGAATTTCGAAAGTGACTGGAAAAATTTTATAGTGAACATATAATGCAAGAAATTTATGTTTCGACACAAAATACAATAAAAATACTGCATAAATTATGCATAACACTTTTTACATTAATTCACTTCAATTTACCGCACTCTCAAAAAATTCAAAAGTTACTATCGTGATGATTTTTTAATTTTTTTTTCTCCATGCTCACAGCAAGCAAACAAATGAGTGTATTCACTTCGGTGTTAGCAAAATAACTAAGTGCTGTCAAACAAGAAGTTTGACAATACTCAAATCCATGATACATATTTGCTTTCTGTCAAAAAATACGAAGGATGTCCCACAACCGGAGACGTCCCACAATCGAAGACACTACCCTACAAATAATTAGATATTATTATTTATATGAACTAGAAACTTTACTTGAAGGTGATTTCTTGAAGATGAATTCAATCCTTGCTTTTTTCATTCTTCAGAAAACCTATCTTCAAAAATGAATTCCTCAGCATCCCGTGGGTCAATTCAAATAATATTTTGCACAATACGTGCTGTATAATTTTTCTATCCACAGCAAACAAAAAGTCATCGAAATTTCTCGATTCGTTCGGAACTTATGATTTTTGCATCGAGAAATGCCAGATTGAGCCACTGTGCATTCATTGGTTGTATATCTTTAAAGCATAAGTACTCATATATTTTATAAAATATTTAACAAATTTACTCTATGAATATTTTCTAATGCCTCGCTATCATGAGTTCTGACGATCTGCTATTTCGTCTTAATAATTGTCGGTGTTTTTTTGTTTTTTTGCTACTTGTCCAGATTTATTTTTTTATTTATCATAGCTATTAAATAATTGTTATTGTTGTGGATAATGTCTTTTATTCTTTTTTTGTTCTTTGTTTTTTCTTAATTTCCTTTTATTGTATTCTCTATTGTCGACATCGTTGACTTCGTTGACGAGTCAGCGTCGTCAGACAAACAGACTATGCAATGAAATGAATGAACATATAAATAAATAAACGACGAATGAACAGACTAATTATGGGCGTGTGTGTATGAGACTCTCTCTCTCCCTTTTTTGTATATGAGTTCGTTGATAATTGAACTCCGCTAGCCTAGAAGTTAGTGAGCAGAATTAAGATAACCACCATCAAAAATAAGTCACCACCAACCAAAACAAGCTACGCTCACTGCGTGTGCCGCACAGTGCTGATGACCTCACCTTGATTCTTGTTTACATTTGGATTTTCTTAGTTCTTTTATTTTTGTAGTTCTTGTTATTTTGCTTTTAACTTTAGCTTTTACTGCTTTTTACTAATTTCCTTTCTATTAACAATTCTACTCATTTTGCTTTTTTATGTCATATCTGCATCCTTTCTGGCTGCTTTTTTTATTGCTTTTGCTGTTTTTGTTTTAATTTTTTTTTTCATATAATGTCGCTTTGTAGAGTTTTCGTCTTTATTTTTGTGTAGAGCTGTTGTTTAATGTTTTTGTGTTAAGCTGCCTCTTCAACTTCCTTGTTTTCTTTTAGCTGTTGTTTTAATTTTTTTTATTTGTTTGATTGTGATATTATTTATTATTCATATTTTTATTGTTTTGTAGTGCTTTCTGTTTATTGTTGTGTAGACTTGCTTTTTATTGTTGTTGTTTAAAGTATGTCGCTACATATTTTTCTGTCACTGTTCCAGATTTTCTTATTTAAATTGTGGTCGAAAACCGAATTCCGAGGCTGTGCGGCCTATAATTCTAAAGCTATTCGATAGCACAAAGTTGGGTTGTATGGGAGGTGCCACGCCCCTTGGCCAACGCCCATACAATGTTATCAGTAAAGCGACACGCGTCAATTGTGGTCGAATACCGAATTCCGAGGCTGTGTGGCCTACAATTCGATATCGAAAGCTATTCTATATCGCAATTTTGGGTTGTATAGGAGGTGCCACGCCCCCTTGTTCAACACCCTTAAAATTTTATCAGTGAAACGGTACGTTTAAATTGTGGTCGAATACCGAGGCTGTGTGGCTTATAATTCGATATCGAAAGCTATCCGATATCACCAATTCGGGCTTTATGGGAGGTGCCACGCTCCCTCGTACAACGTCCATTAAATGTTATCAGTGAAACGGCACACGTAAATTATGGTCGAATACCGAATTCCGATGGTGTGTGGACTATAATTCGATATCGAAAGCTGTTCGATATCGCAAATTTGGGTTGTATAGGAGGTGCCACGCCCCCTTGTCCAATTCCCATAAACAGTTATAAGTGAAACGTGTAAATTGTGGTCGAATACCAAGGCTGTGTGGCCTATAATTCGATATCGAAAGCTTTTCGATATCACAAAGTTGGGTTGTCTGGGAGGTGCCACGCCCCCTTGTCCAACGCTTAGAAACATTTATCAGTGAAACGGCACGTGTAAATTGTGGTCGAAAACCGAATTCGGAGGCTGTGCGGCCTATAATTCTAAATCTATTCGATATTACAAATTTGGGTTATATGGGAGGTGTCACCCCCTTGTATAACGCCCATACAATGTCAGTAAAGCGGCTCGTGTAAATTGTGGTCGAATGCCGAATTCCGAAGCTGTGCGGCCTATAATTCCAAAGCTGTTCGATATCACAAAGTTCGATTGTATGAGAGGTGCCACACCCCCTTGTTATCAGTGAAACGGCTCGTTTAAATTGTGGTAGAATACCGAATTTCGGGGCTGTGTGGCCTAAAATGCGATATCGAAAGCTATTCGACATCACTAATTTGGGCTATATAGGAGGTGCCACACCCCCTTGTACAACTCCCATAAAATATCAGTGAAACGACACATGTAAATTATGGTCGAATACCGAGGCTGCGTGGCCTATAATTCGATATAAAAAGCTATTCGATATCGCAAATTTGGGTTGTATAGAAGGTGCCACGCCCCCTTGTCCAACTCACATAAAATGTAATCAGTGAAACGGTACGCTTAAATTGTGGTCGAATACTGAGTCTGTGTGGCCTATTATTCGATATCGAAAGCTATTCGATATCATAAAGTTGGGTTGTATGGGAGGTGCCACACCCCCTTGTCCAACGCCCATATAATGTTATCAGTGAAACGGCACGTTTAAATTGTGGTCGAAAACCTAATTCCAGGGCTGTGCGGCCTATAATTCCAAAGCTATTCGATATCACAAAGTTTGGTTGTATGGTAGGTGCCACGCCCCCTTGTCCAACGCTCTTAAGCAGTTATCAGTGAAACGGCCATGTAAATTGTGGCCGAATACCGAATTCCGAGGCTGTGTGGCCTACAATTCGATATCGAAAGCTATTTAATATCGCAAATTTGGGTTGTATATGAAGTGCCACGCCCCCTTGTCCAGCTCCCACAGTAAAACGGCACGTTTAAATTGTGGTCGAATACCGAGGCTGTGAAAGCTATCTGATATCACAAATTTGGGTTGTATAAGAGGTGCCACACCCCCTTGTACAACGCCCATAAAATGTTATCAGTGAAACGGCACGTGTAAATTGTGGTCGAATACCGAATTCCGATGATGTGTGGCCTATAATTCGATATCGAAAGCTATTCGATATCGCAAATGTGGGTTGTATATGAAGTGCCACGCCCCCTTGTGTAACTCCCATAAAATGTTATCAGTGAAACGGCACGTTTAAATTGTGGTCGAATACCGAGGCTGTGAAAGCTATTCGATATCGCAAATTTGGGCTATATAGGAGGTGCCACACCACCTTGTTCAACGCCCATAAAATGTTATCAGTGAAACGGCACGTTTAAATTTTGGTCGAATACCGGATTCCGGGGCTGTGTGGCCTGTAATTCGATATCGAAAGCTATTCGATGTTGCAAATTTGGGCTATATAGGAGGTGCCACCTTTCACAACGTCCATAAAATGTTATCAGTGTGAAGTGTGAATTGTGGTCGAATACCGAATTTCGAGGCTGTGAGCCCTTTTATTCCAAAGCTATTTGATATCACGTCCGAATGGAACTGAAAAACGAAATGTGCGTCTACAGCGCCACCTGTTGAGAATTGTTCGACTTTTCTTTTTTTCTAAACCTTCTCGTAGCAATTACGAACAAACCCGCACCAGGAAACATCCATTTTGGTCCAGTGGTTTTTTAGTTTTAAGCATCCGAACCAACCACGATCCATTTTTATATACACATATTTTAACTTCCGTTTAAAAATTCTTTTGTAATTTTAACAAACTGCTTTTCATGAACAGAGGTGTACCATTTTACCTCAATTTTTATTTGAGCTTTGAGACACCGCTGCAATTTCCTATCAAATACTAAAATAAAACCTTTCAAATTTCAAAAGAGCTTCCAAAAAAAAAGATCACCAACAATACTTACTACAATAATTACAACAACCAACCACCACCGCCTCCACAAAATTTGTATTGAATGTACTTTCGATTTCCTGCAAAACCAGTGTTGACAAGTTTTCTAATTCAACTTTAATTCCTAGAATAAATAACCAATGTAGAAATAAAGAAGCAAAAATAAAACTCGATAAAAACCGGTTTGCTAACATATTTCAGAGTGAACATCGTGTGAGCGTATGTGTGACTATAATAAAATGTTATGCATGTGAGTGTGATTATGTGTGTGCGAGCTGACACACTTCTTGGCTGCAACTTTAACTATTTTTTACTTTACTACATACCATTTTTTTTTAAGTTTATAATTTTTGTAACTGCATTTGTTAGTCTTTTTTTTAATTTTTTGTGCGCTTTTCTTGTGACTGTCACAAAAGTTGACAGTCTAACAGCATCGAGCGTCAAGCCTCATGTGCTTAGAAATGCAATCCAAGTCGAATGAACGCATTTTAATTCAATTTTTTTACATTCTCCTGTTTAACAAAGGAAAGCTAGTAAAGAAAAATACTTACCTTATGTTTTTGTTTTTACAAAAAATGCGTGGTTAGAAAAAAAAAATAAAAAAAATAAAAAAAAAATAACTAACTTTGTAAGAAATAAGCAAACAAAAGCGTAATAAAGAAAACAATACATTACTACAAAAATTCAACCAACCGCGACCAGAAAAAGTTTTACTGCTTTAACCCACTCGTTTGTTTTTTCTATTTGTAATTTTTCTAGTAGCTATCGACTTGGTGCCGACTGTAGCACTTACATTAACATGTTGTAATTGAACATACAGCACCAGAGTTGCCAACATGAAATTCATTCTTTGAAAAAACCCATTTTGTCCCCCAAACCATATAATCTTAATCTCTCGAAATATCTGGACAATTAAATGAAAATAAGGTTTACATTTTTTAAAAAGAACCAAAAGGGGTCTTATCACTGGTGGTTATAGGTTTCCGAAAGAAAAATAGTGATTATTTAAGAAACTTCTAGGTTTTTAACAGCTTAACTATGATATTTTTATTCGAAATGATGTCCCTCTAGAACTTAGAACTCCTTTTTAGATTTGTGTCAGAAAGTTTAAATCTACACAGGGCGAAAAAATACCACTTAAAATCAAGGAGATCATCTTATTGAGCTATTTCATTAGGCTTTCAACTTCTGTACTTCTATAGAGAAAATCTTATTAAAACTGATCAAAAATTGCTTAAGAAGATTCGTTATTGAATGAATGAAATGATGTGAACATCTTTTTAACACTCATGTTACTCAATTCACTAAACTTTAAGAAAAAACCACTTAAAACTAAGAAGAAAATCTTCTTGATCTGGAATTCTTATTAACAGCCATGTCATCTCACTCACTCATTTCGCTAAAGTTTTAGAAGAGAACAGATAAACTAAGAAAAAAGTATCTATCTATATCTTAAATATCTATGTTTATCAAACGTTCCTGTCACTTATAGATGTAGTCAAAATATCTCTGGAATCCCTCCTAAGATTTGAGGATTCAACGCAAAACTTTACAGACTTCAACCAAACACAAGGTACTTTTGCTTGTAACCGGCACCACTAAGGACCAGAATTAGTCTATTTCAGCCCTCGTTAGGAGGCATCCGAATTAACCTAACCTTATCTAAATTATTACCTAATAAATTGTAATAAAATTTAAAAAAATTTATTTTTCTTTAATTTTATAGGCAACTAGCTGATATACCCGGTGTTACTCGAGAGTACTTTATATAAACATTTTAACATACATTTCTCGATTAAATGTTTTTTAAATTCTGGAATAATGAAAAACATGTTGAATTTTATTTTTAAGCTACCGTTAGAAAGGTAATTGAACGAACTGTAATCCAAAACGGTTTTGGAAAATTTTTGTTGTTGGTGGCTCCATCTCTTGCGGTGAGGTAATTGAATTCAAAGAAGGGGTACGAAAAAGGGGTACAAAAAATTAAAACTTATTTAATAATAGGCAAAAAACTAAGTAGATCACTATAAGGAAGATTTTATATAATCCAAAATGTTCGTAATTACTCTAGACACACAACTGCATTCTTAGAGATAAATGGGTACGTTCAAACTATATAGAGAATTTTAAAACAAAACTCTGTTTTATTAACAGTCTGGTATGAAAAAATAGATTTTTAGCCATAACTTTTGATTGGAAAGAGATATTGGGGTAATTATTTCACATAAATTATTTTTGAGATTTGACTTTTTTCTAAAAAATATAAAAACAACATTTTAGAAAACATAAATTTCGCGAAAAAAAATCAAAATCAAACATTTTGATGACAAAAACAGTAAAATAATTTTTATTGAACTTTTGAACAAAAAAAATTTGAACGAAATATATTAATAAACAGCGGAGATATTTGCATCGAAAGACCAAACTTTGATTTTCATGTCGTTTTTTTCTCATTCTTAGGCAACGATGTTTTATGAAAAAGTCTTTGTACTGAAAATTTCTCCAATTTTGAAGATATGTGAATGTTTTTGATGTCAAAATAACAGAAATTTTTAAAATTAAATACAAAAAAACCTCCGATGGTAAAAAGTTTTATAATAACAAAATTACCGTTAGTTGAAAAATTTCAGAGGGGGCGTGCCAAAAACTAAGTATGTAACATTTTAAGTTGGGATGCACTTAATATGTATACCTAGTTTGAACAAAATCCGTTGAGCCGTTTAGATTTGTATAAAGGTCAAACAAACAAACAAACAAACAAACAAACAGAAAATGAGTTTTATTACTATTGATAGTCAATTGTATGAAAAAATAGATTTTTAGCCATAACTTTTGATTGGAAAGAGATATTGGGGTAATTTTTTCACATAAATTATTTTTGAGACTTGCCTTTTCGTTAAAATTTCGCGATAAAATCAAAGGGGGTACCCTTGTTGTTTTGATGACAAAAACAGTAAAATAATTTTTGCGCTTAGCTGGAAGAATTTTTGCAAATAAATGCTATGTCATATGAAAGGTAGCCAGATGCGCAATTTTTAATTGATTTCGTTTTTACAACAACAACAATTTTTGAGTCATTTTTAGAGTAAAAAGTCAATATTTTGGACCTTTTTTGACATAATCATAAAACATATATACACTAACTAAACGGTACAGTTAAACCCACTTTTGTGAAGTGATTTTATTGAACATTTGAACAAAAAAAATTTGAATGAAATAGATTAATGGACAGCGGAGATATTTGCATCGAAAGACCAAACTTTGATTTTCATGTCGTTTTTTTCTTATTCTTAGGTAACGATGTTTTATGAAAAAGTTGTTGTACTGAAAATTTCTCCAATTTTGAATATATGTGAGTGTTTTTGATGTCAAAATAACAAAAAAATTTTAAAATTAAATACACAAAAATTTTCGATACTAAAAAGTTTTCTAATAACAAAATTACCGTTAGTTGAAAAATATCAGAGGGGGCGTTTCAAAAACTAAGTATGTAACATTTTAAGTTAGAATGCACTTAATATGTATAACTAGTTTGAGCGAAATCCGTTGAGCCGTTTAGATTTGTATAAAGGCCAAACAAAGAAACAAACAGAAAATGAGTTTTATTACTATAGATTAAAAGCAAGTACATTCTCAGGTAAAAGGATATTAAGATTAGGTTTTGCTTTAAAAAGCTTCATTTATAAAATTTCAAAAAATAAATCTTATTAAATCAATAAGATTTCCTAATTAACCCTTTTTCTAACGCTGATCGTTTATCCGACCAGTGAAAGGACCCATCATACTTACGCTTATATCTCCGCTTCTATACATGGAATTTGATCACTTTTTCTAAAATAAAGTCTGAATGTTGTTCTTTCTTAAGGGTCTATTGAAAAATTATTCAATATTTTTAAACTAAGTCGTTTGGGGCTGGAAAGAAAACTCATGATTTTTAGACCTTTATTGGCTATATGAGAAAATTTTTAAGAAAACATATAATGCAAATGTAATGATGATAAAATACTTAAAAAACTCAACATTTTCCTACACAATAATTGAAGGTAATTGGAAGAATTTTTTTTACCATATTTCATCACCTTTTACGCTGCTGGTCGGAAAAACGACCGTCACATTTCTTTTTTTCCTAACGGAAAAAATTTCAACTCAATAAGCAATCTGAGCATTTGTAACTTATTGTTAGACTTCGATTGACAATATTTAGAAGTTTGATACTTTTTCTAGAAAAAATAAGGAGTCCGGTAGAAAATGGGTTAAGTATCAAGAAGATAACTTTTAAAATTGATAAAAAATAACATATTTTTAATAAGACTTTCTTATAGTTTAAAAAAGTTTGCTTATAAAAACAATAAGATTCTTCTTAGAACTATGTGATTCTACTAATAAAAAATTAATGGATTTTAAGAAGATTTTCTGCATGGCTTTAATAAGACTGTTTTTTTGGATGAAAACTATAAAGAAATCTTATTGATTTTAATATATGTTATTAAGTTGTTTTGGCTCAGTGCAAGACATAGTCTTTTTTTATGATACCAAATAAACTTAATACTCTAGTAACATTTTAGACTCTATTCAGGTTTCAATATGCTGTAAAAGCGTAATAGTAGGGGTATATTAACTTTGTCACTCCGTTTGTAACGCCGATAAGGAGGCGTTGCCGGTATAGAAAAGTATATATTCTTGATCAGCATCTCCTGAGTCGATTAAGCCATGTCCGTCTGTCCGTCTGTGGTCACGATTACAGCCGTCAAAAATAGAGGTCATTTTCGAAAATAAGCCAAATGGGATGAAAACTACGCCTACCTCCCATACAAAGTGATGTAACCAAAACGGTAAAATCTCTTTAAAATCCTCAAAAATTAATATAATGACTTCAAATTTTGCACAACGTCTTTAATATATTTATTAAAAACTTGGCATTAAATTTTTAAAAATGGGATGAAAACCACGCCTACCTCCCTTAGGGCGCATTTATAGTGGCGACTTGTTGCTGGACCGGACCGAACCGAGAAGGAAAGCTGGAAAACGCTGCACATACAATCATATGAAACAAGCTCAAAATACGTATAGTACCAGCCGAGCTGGCAACTTCAAGTGACTTGTGCGCTGGTTTCCATCTTCCCGATTGTTGCTTTCTCGCTCGCTCGCAAGGTTTGCTTGTGTTTTGATTCATTTTACACGTTGCTTACTTATTACTTTTGTTAAATAACATGAAATGGAAAAAGAAATAAGGAAAACAATTTTTTTTTTGCTGTTGCTCCTTTTCTTCGTCTTTTCCTTGTTTTTATTGTGCACAAAAGCAAGTGTGTAAAATGAAAAAACGAATAAAAAGGGATTTTTCCAACAAAGTTGGCAACGTTGGCGGTAGCAAACTAAATTCCTCGGAAAAATATTGATATACGAAAAAACAACAAATTGCAGCACACTTGACTGCCAGCGTCGCGTCGCGATCGATTCTGTATTTCCTTGAATTCATTCATTCTAAAAAAACAAAGAACCACACGATAGCAACAAAGAAGACCAACAAGAAAAGTAATAAGCATACAAGAACACGAAATTGCGCTGAGTTGTTATGCTGTATATTCTTGACCGCAAAAAATACAAACAGAAACATAACTTTAAAGAAGCAACGAAGATAAATTACTATCAACTGTTGCACACAGAAAACAAAAAGAGAAATAGTGAAAAAAGCTAAACCAGCCGGTGAAGCAATTCGTCGATTAGCGGCTGCAAGTGCATTTCATCTAAAACAGAGAATCGAAGATTATCAAATTTTCTTATGTGCGCTCTTGTTTAGATTAGTTTTGTATTGCTTTGTTGCAATATCAAAAATAATAAAACAAAAACAAAACCTAAAGAAAAAAGTTAAAACCAGTTGGATGATCAAGTGGCTTCATGCGGCTTGAAGTCATAGCATAGCATCAAAAAATCTTGTTCCAGCAGCTGATGTACGTTTTTTTAATGTGCGTTCTTTCTACGATCTTCTTTTTTGTCAAAAAAAATTTGAAATAAAAACACAACAAGAAGGCAACAAAAACCAGCAGAAAACACTTGCGAAAAAAGTCGAAACAAGCTGGTACCTCAAGTAACTTGAAACGACTTGCAGTTGCAGGAAGCGCGTTTCAGCAGCGTTTTTCGCATTTTCGTCTCTGCACTTGTTGGTTTGAGGAAAGCAAAATGAATGAACGAAATTATGTGGCTTTTTTGATGCTTCGGTTGCAAAAATAAACAAAAAAAAACTGAAATATACAAACAAACCCAAAATAGTCATAAACCAGCTGAAACAAGTCACCAGCGAAAAGCGCGCACTATACGCACTTCCAGCTGCTTTTAGCAGGACGCGTTTCCAGCTCGGTCCGGCCCAGCAACCAGCTGTCACTATAAACGCGCCCTAAGGCTGTCCGCAGAGTAAACGCCGAAGCATGCAGACGCAGGAAAACTATGTGAACAAGCGAGATAAAAGTTAGTTTGGCTTTATTTCTATCTCGTTTCTTCGCAGGGCACTGTCTGCACCTGCCTGCCTGCCTGCTGCGGCGTTTACTCTGCGGGCAGTCTAAGCTTAGTTTGAAATGCTTTGATTTGTGTATCAACAAGCCTTTAATCAGCGCAATGATTTATCGACTTAAATAGCGTTGAACTATGTGGTGAGTAGAGTAGCGAATTTTTATGTGTAAACAAACCCAAAATAGTCAAAACCAGCTGAAACAAGTCACCAGCGACAAGCGCGCACTATACGCACTTCCAGCTGCTTTTGGCAGGACGCGTTTCCAGCTCGGTCCGGCCCAGCAACCAGCTGTCACTATAAACGCGCCCTTACAAAATGACTTACCCAAAAAGGTAAAATTTCTTTCAATTCCACAAAAACTAATCTAATGACTTCAAATTTTGCACAAAACCTTTAACAATTAATATAAACTTTAGGTTTGAAATTTGGAAAAATCGTCGCCCGTGGGGATTTTTAACTTCGGCCCGCCCATTCGAAGAAAATTCCTTACTATTTTTTTATTTTTTTTTTAAGTTCAAAGAACCAAGGCAAGCGCCTTATACACACAAAGTTTGGTCTGAAAGGAAATGGATAAATTATTAGAGGAATAGTTGATTGGAACCATACGTGAATTATCGATTGGGCGGAACAAACGTGAAAGACAATTTGAATTGCTTATAACCGAGGCTAGTGTTATGCCTTAACCTCGGCAAGCATTTTCAGCAATCAGTTGTTCCTGTCCTTTGATTCCACATTCCGCAATTTAGTTGTTAAGTTTTTGTTTCAATAATTCTTAAACGAAGTAAAGAACAAAGAAAGCGAAAAAAACCATGCCCGAACCCGGATTCGAACCGGGGGCCTCTGAGTTGATAGTCTAGCTCACTCTTTACTAGACTACAAAAGCTGTCTTGTGCTATCGCCCAAAAGTCGAGCTTTTAAATGCCAGTTGCGAAAAATTTTATAAAAAAAAAATTAAACAAATTGGCCAGTGCAGCCCTTGAAAGGACTTTGACCGGAAAATTTCAACTTTTTTTGGAACCAAAACTCGACAATATTTCCTTGCACCAAATGATGCCAGTGCTTTTAACAACTTCTTGTTTCAGTGTAAAGATGTGCACTCGGAAAGCTCTCTGTGTTGCTGTTTGAACACTGCGTTGCTGACCACTGATGTAAATGCAAACAAAAGGAGCTTTGGTGGCAAAAGCTTTCGGGACAAAGCTGCCAATCACTGTTCCTTATTGTAGCTTAAATTATAGCCTCGCTCGCTACACGGTTAAAAATGTTGGACTACTTTTTAATCCAAACTTTGGTTTTACCCTGGAAGGACATGCTCCGTCGAATCGACGACGCATGGTCACATTTATTGTTTTTCTTTCTTGTTTTTGTTTTTATTCTTATTTGTCGTATAGCGTAAATCGTAGTCTAGCTATTGGTTTGCGCAAACGTACAGCCAAATAAATAGTGCGTAGGTATGATTTTTAAGAATTGGCGTCGTCGAAACGACGAAGCATGTCTTTTGTGTGACTTTTGCATTTTTTATGTTATTCTCTTTATATAAAAATTTATCATATTTTCTGTAATAATATCAGATTTGTACAGTTAAAATGGAAACTGTGCAGCAAAAAATTAATAAAAGTTTAAAAAATAGAAAAATTTTGTCGATTTGACGAAAAACCAGCTGCAATAAGTCATTAACTTAAAGCGACTTACTTAAAGTGACTTTAAGTGCGTTTAGCATAGTTTTTTCGCGTTTAAGTCTCTTCACTTATTTTCCGCTGGTTTGAGAAAAGCAAAAAGCACACGAAATCACGTGATTATTTTGAGGCTTCGATTGCAAAAATAAACAAAAAAGAAACGTAATGTAACTACACAAACAAACGCACAGTATTCAAAAACCATCTGCAACATGTCAGCGGCGGTAAGCGCGCACTAAACGCACTACCAGCTGCGGCGTTTTTCAGCTTTCCCTCTCGGTTCAGCTCGGCAAAGCAACAAGTCGGCACAATAAAGGCGCCCTTAGACTTTCTCTTAACGCATACGGGCCTAACTCTCCCACTCAACTCTATTTTTTGAAAATTTTTATAGATCTTGATGTATTTAAGACCACTGACCTTTCGGGCTAGAATTGACCAAGTTAAAAATAATATCAATAAAAAAATTAGTACCATTTACGGGGTAATTTTTATATCTTTTATTGTAAAAACTACTTAATTTGACAAACTTTCGGGTTTCATATAAAGTTAAGGTAAAACATGTTATTCACTTTTGAATAGTAAATCTATATAAATAAAAATCAAATGTCGTTCGTTGGTAATTGCATCAGTTGAGAACGGCTGAACCGATTTGGATAATTTTTTTTTTAAAATGTTCGTAATAGTCCAACTTAGGTTTTTACGGAAAGAAAAATTGACCACGCCCACTTTGCGCCCACTTTTTTTGATTTATCTAAAATCGGAAAACGGCTGGACCGATTTGGATAATTTTTTTTAATGTTCATAATAATCCAATTTAAGTTTTGTCGGAAAGAAAAATTGACCACGCCCACTTTTGCGCCCACTTTTTTCAATTTATCTAAAATCGGAAAACGGCTGGACCGATTTGGATAAATTTTTTTCAAATGTTCGTAGTAATCCAATTTAAGTGTTTACTGAAAGAAAAATTGACCACGCCCACTTTTGCGCCCACTGTTTTGATATCTATATATATAAAATTAAGTGGCAAAACTTCCTGTTCGCATACTCCTTCTAGACGGCTTGCCCGATTTCAATGAAATTTTCAGGGGTGATTGGGGTCTGTGTGGAGGGTGCACATAAGAAATTGCATGTGTGTATCTTTGCAGGTTTTGTACCACACCCCCTTTTGTCGCCCACAAATCAATAAAAATGCTGTATTTAAGACGGTTTTGGTCGTATGAAATTAAAATTTGGTAAATAAGTTCGTATGATAACTATAATTAACTTTGAAAAAATGGGCGTGGTCACAATTCATCTACGCCTACTTTAAAGAAAATATCAAAATACTTCGAAACCATTGGTCCGATTGAGCTCAAATTTTGTAAGTACGCTTTGCTTTGAGTACGAGATGGTTTAAGGGGCAATGCCACACCCCCTTTTACCTCCCACATATAAATAAAAAATTGTTGTTATCGAATAGCTTTAGTTAGAGTTATGGGTCGCACAGCTTAGAAATTCGGTATTCGACCACAATTTAGACGTACCGTTTCTGTGATGAAATTTTATGGGAGTGGACAAGGGGGAGGGGCACCTCCGATACAACCCAAATTTGTGATATCGAATAGCTTTGAAGTTATAGGAATTCATCTTTGGAATTCAGTTTTTGACCTCAATTTACACATGCAGTTTCAATGGTTTTATTTTATGGGCGTTGGACAGGGAGGCGTGACATCTCCCTTACAACCCAAATTTGCGATATCGTATTGCTTTGAAGTTATAGGTTGACAGCGTAAGAATTCGGTATTCGACCTAAATTTATACATGCATTTTCAATACTTACATTTTGTCGTCGTAGGGCAAAGGGGAGTGGCACTTCCCATACAACCCAACTTTGTGCTATCAAATAGTTTTAGAGTTATAAGTCGTACAACGCCGAAATTCAGTATTCGACCTCAATATACACATGCAGTTTCATTGATTCAATCTATGTTCATTGGTAAGAGGGGCGTGGCACCTCCCATTTAACGTAAATTTGCGATATTGAATATCAGCGTCAGAATTCAGTATTCGGCCCCAATTTATACATGCAGTTTCATTAATTACATTTTATGGGCGTACGACAAGGGGGCGTGAAACCTCCTATTTAACCCAAATTAGAGATATCAAATAGCATTGGGGTTATAGGTCTCACAGCGTTATAGGTAACTCAGCTTCAAAATTCAGTATTCGACCTCAATGTACTCATGCAGTTTCATTGCTAAAATTTTATGGGCGTAGGGAAAAGGAGAGTGGCACCTCCCATACAATCAAAATTTGTGCTATCGAATAGTTTTGGAGTTATATGTCGCACAGTTTTGGAATTCGGTATTCGACCTCCATGTAGACATCCAGTTTAATTGATTACATTCTATTAGCGGTGATGAAGAGAGAGTGGCACTTCCTATACAACCCAAATTTGTTATATCGAATAGCTTTGTGGATATAGGTCGCACAGTCTCAGAATTCAGTATTTGACCTCAATTTAGACATGCTGTTTAACTGATAACATTTTATGGGCGTTTGAATAGGGAGAGTGGCAGCAACGCGCCGGGTTTCAGCTAGTAAATGAATAAAAAAACCTTGTTATTCACTATTGAATAATGAATAAAATGAATAAAAGCGAATAATGAATAACAAGTTAATAATGAATAACAAATATATAATAAATAAAAAATGAATAATGATTAATAAATTAATTCCAAGGTAATTGCTCTTAACCCTTAACTGATACACCTGGTCTGTGGGACCACAATAAAAAACCAAGGATTATACATATATACCTTACTATTCCATTAAAAATTCAATTCAATTTAGTATTTAAAGTCATTTTTATCATATTTTTTGCTTCATAATTATTTTCAGTTGTGAGTATCTATATATTTAAAAAAAAACCAAGAAAAAATATCGCAAAAACTACAGTAAATATGTTTTTTATCAAAGTGTAATCATAATTCTTAAAAAATGTTACAATAACAAAGCTTACCTTATCATCGATGTAGTAAATGTTGATAGTATATAAATATGTAATATATAAGTATATATGCAAACATTAAAATAATTTATCGCTGCCGAAGATAAGAAAATAACTCAACATTAAATTTATGAATGCAGTGGAACAAATTTAGTTATCATAAGATACAGTATCCACACGGAATAAATCGGGTTAATAAATAAATAAATATATATCTATGTTTTTATAATGATAATGATGATGTTTTTATTGATGAAGGTAAATGATAAATTGTTAGTCTACAGCTGGGTCCGACCTACTCTTGAGTAGAAACAATTTGTTATGTAAAAAAAAATAACACAGTTTCTGCACTAGAAAACTCCGTAACTAATGAAGAAACCTTTTAATTATGCGCTCTACACGTTGAAAGTATTGCAAGAAACACAATAAAAAAACAACAACAACAACGAAAACAGTAACATGCAGAACAAAAAAAAAAATAAAAAATAAAAAAATAAAAGTGTAACATTTTACACGCCTGATGTAAAAATGTAACTTAATTAAATTTGCATTTTTTTTTGCATTTTTTGCTTGTTTTTCTCCACTTGAACTTCTCACACCATCTATCTAGCTCTTTCTAACATGGGCCACACAACGAAATGTCAGTAAATCACGCTGCACTCGGGTGCGGCTTGCAATCGTGAGCAGATTAAAACGTTATTGCAGCAAAAAAAAAAAAACTTAAAAAAATAAAAATAAAAAAGTATAAAAAATTAATAAAATCTTAAGCTGCGATCGTTAAATTCTTAAATAATGGCAGCATAATTTTTTATTTGCAAAGCAATAACAATAACAACAAAAACAACAGCTTAGTGATTCTAGATAAACTGCTTAGTTGTGGTTGTTTTGTGGTGTTTTCACTTTCCTAACTTGCTGTGGTGTTTTTTGTTTTTTTCGTTTTATATTCTTGAAATCTCTTATTTAATAGGAACCACCACCAACAAAAAAACTATTTCTATACAATTCTAAAATCTTTAAAGAGCACGTTTTTCTAGTTAAATTTGAACAACCCAGTTTCTTGGCGAACTAAAATGTTTGTACGTTTGTTTGTTTGTTTGTTTGTTTAGCTGGTATTTATTCAAGAACAACTACTTCATATCTTTTTATACTCTCTTACGACAATTAACTACTATTTCAACAGTTTTGTGAATTTTTGAGACTTTTTGAATACCACGATCACCACCTGTCCCTTGTTTTTTAAACAAAGAAAAACATAGTTATTTACTAAAACTCACTTAAAACTATAAAATCATGCTTTAAAGAGAATTTTTCCAAAATAAATTTCATTTTGCTTTTCTTCAAACATTGATATAATATATGCCTTTAATGATTGATCAGATAATTTAACACATCATTTTTGATGTATAACGCTCATTATAGTTTTTCGATTGATTTAAACTTTAATTAATTTTAGTTTCAGTGAATATTTTTTTTAATTCACAAATTTCACGTTATTTTGCGCACTTATCTATATTGATTTGTTTGTATACACAACGTTTTATTTGTAAATTTCATATCTTAAAATTTTTGTTGATAAGATATTTCAATCGATTAGGTTGTGATGAAACCAATTTCGGCATAAATTTGCTAATATTTTCAAGTTATCAATGAATTGATCAGCAAGAATATTTTATTTGAAATTCATTTTAGAAAATGGCTTTTTTTGCTTACTTTGCTTGTAGAAATAAATTGTCGAAAATAGTATTGTATTTATATTGAAATGTTCAGTACACATTTCTTTCTGAATCGAGAAAAATTTGCAAGGAAATGTTAAAGGAACAATCACACAATTCAAAGACGCCAAAATCAAACATACCTAGATTTTATTTTAAGTTATTGAATAGATTTTCAACTGATCAAAATTGAAATGAAATTAATTTTGGCCTTTTTGCAATACACGCGATATTTCTTATTAAATTTTTGTGTAAACTTTTAAAAATGAAAAAACTTTCCGACCAACAGTTTAGAAATCTTTTTTCAACAGTAAGAAATCATTCCAGTACGTATCACTTTGATATTGAATATATCAATTCATAGTTATAGCTGTGAAATTATAAAAGAGTATTCGTCAGTATAACAGTTTCATAGCTATTAGCCGATAGCTGGAGCTAAATACCTCATATATTTTTAGGCATATGCTGAAACTAAGAAGAGAAAAAGCAGCACAATTATATGCAAACTTTAACTCGCTATTACTTAAAAAATATACATTTTTAAGAAATAAAAAGTCAAGTTTGCACTTCTACAGGTCTAAACCTACCAAAGCATACTAAATTTGTTAAGATTGGACTTGTACTTAAAAAGCTTTACGCCGGACAAAATTTGCGTTTGCGTAATATATATAAGTAAAAGATTATTCGTCAGTATAACAGTTTTATGGCTATTAGCCGATAGGTGGCGCTAAATACCTCACATATTTTTAGGCATATGCTGAAACTAAGAAGAGAAAAAGCAGCACAATTATATGCAAACTTTAACTCGCTATTACATAAAAAATATACATTTTAAGAAATAAAAAGTCCAGTTTGCACTTCTACAGGTCTAAACCTACCAAAGCATACTAAATTTATTAAGATTGGACTTGTACTTAAAAAGCCTTACGCTGGAGAAAATTTGCTTTTGCGTAATATATATAAGTAAAAGATTATTCGTCAGTATAACAGTTTCATATCTATTAGCCGATAGGTGGCACTAAATACCTCACATATTTTTAGGCATATGCTGAAACTAAGAAGAGAAAAAGCAACATAACAATTATATGCAAACTTTAACTCGCTATAACTTAAAAAAATATAAATTTTTAAGAAATAAAAAGTTCAGTTTGCACATCTACAAGTCTAAACCTACCAAAGCATACTAAATTTGTTAAGATTGGACTTGTACTTAAAAAGCCTTACGCCGGACAAAATTAGCGTTTGCGTAATATATATAAGTAAAAGATTATTCGTCAGTATAACAGTTTCATATCTATTAGCCGATAGGTGGCGCTGAATACCTCACATTATATTAGGTATTTGCTGAAACTAAGAAGAGAAAAAGCAACATAACAACAATTATATGCAACCTTTAACTCGCTATAACCTAAAAAATATAAATTTTTAACAAATAAAAAGTCCAGTTTGCACATCTACAGGTCTTAACCTACCAAAACATACTAAATTTGTTAAGATTGGACTTGTACTTAAAAAGCCTTACGCCGGACAAAATTTGCGTTTGCGTAATATATATAAGTAAAAGATTATTCGTCAGTATAATAGTTTCATATCTATTAGCCGATAGGTGGCGCTAAATACCTCACATATTATTAGGCATTTGCTGAAATTTAGAAGAGAAAAAGTAACATAACAACAATTACATGCAAACTAACTCGCTATAACTTAAGAAATATAAATTTTTAAGAAATAAAAAGTTCAGTTTGCACATCTACAAGTCTAAACCTACCAAAGCATTCTAAATTTGTTGAGATTGGACTTGTACTAAAAAAGCCTTACGCCGGACAAAATTTGCATTTGCGTAATATATATAAGATTGTCATGGAATTCGTCTTAATTTCTTCGTCTTAATAATTAATCGTCTTTTCATGCATCAATTCCAATGAAAGTGCGTGTAGTGCGATAAATTTGTCAATCCAATGCTAACTTAACGAAGGGTCAAACCAATGCTTTTTATCCGCAAAAAAGCGTACTTTTTGCTAAGTAAAAACTTAACTTTTGGGATGAAATTAAATACGTTCTTCTTTCAAAGTACGAATTTAGCTCTTAGCACTTTACTTCAACTTAAATTCATAATGGATTAATAGAAATTCAGAAAAGATCAATTAAAATTAAAAATAAATACATCAATTGCAATTGAAAATATATCAATTGAAATTCGGAAAAAAATCAACTGAAATTCAAAAAAGATAAACTGAAATAAAATAGAGATCGGTTGAAATCCAGAAAAGAGCAATTGAAATTCAGAATAGATCAATAGAAATTCTTCTTCCGATATTTGTCAATCTCCTGAAGACAATATATCAGCAATTCCATTTTAAACATATCGGAAAAATAAAAATTACGGAATGATCATATTCGATTTGGGTCAAATTTTGCATGCCAAAAAGAAATAATGGTGTTCTTCGAACCCCTTCTTCGTAAGCAATTACCTTAGCGCAAGCGATACCTTCAATCTCCAAAATTTTCTAAAATTATTTTAAGATTAAAGTCCGTTTAATTACGTTTTCAACTGTAGAGAAAACTTAAAATTCGGTTAAGCAATACGTTTGTTAATAAAAAAAATATTTGTGTTTATATGGTAAAATGCCTTATTAACCCAATGAGTCTCCACCCAAATTTATGTAATGTGGAAAAAGTAATTTTAAAAGCTTTAAGAATTATTTTTAATTTTCAAATAGAGTTTTTCGAACCCCTACTTCAAAATCAATTACCTTACCACTAGGTATAGAACCCCCAACCTCGAAATGCGGTTAAGAAGTGTTTGAGATATGAATATTCGTAAGAATCGATTTTCGTAATTTTTGCCAATTTTTGTCCGTTTTGTGCCAATTTGTAATGGAATGCGACAATGATGGTGGGACACTTTGACCGAACGTTCAATTAAAAAAAAAATAAAAAAATGCAATTTTTTTGGAGCGGTCTTGTCATCAAGGCAGTCATGTCTATTTGGTTTCGAGGACGCAAATTTAGAACGCTCCTAATTGCCCCTGCTCAGACGTACAGGTGCTGCCTCCTCATCAAGGTGGCACCAACGCTCCAGTCAAATGACCCGCGGACGCAAGGTTGGCCACGGCTGTACATGCGGATTTGCCATCCCTAGCAGTCGGTGAGATGCGGGGTGGGTTCTTGTGGCCGTCCAAGTGTACACTCAAAACATTTATTAGTAAAATTTCTACGAATGATACTCGTAAACAAAATATTCTTACATTCTACGAATATTCCTACAGTATACAAATACATATAAAATTCTACGAATATTCTTACAGTATACAAAGTATTTTTATTGTTATAAAATAATTCGTATTAGTGCATTGTACGAATGATTGTGTACATATAAATAATAATATTTGTAAATTTCTCGTACGAATAACTTCGTAATTTCTTTCAATAAATTCGTAGTATTTACTAATGCCTTCGTATTATTTACAAATGAAAAATAATATTAGTAGAAAAATTCATGCATTCGTAGGTTGACCGTACGAATTATTCGTACAATGTACGAATTATTAGTTTTGTTTAAAAAATTTAAAACCGAAATCGTTGAGCCGGGTTTGTTGAACAACTACAAAATATAAGGAACTGTATGATTGTAAAGTGACTGTAGCCTACTGGTAGAGTGCGTGGGGCGCAAGCTTAAGAGCCGAGGTTCAAATCCCGGCTCAGACAGAATTTTTGTTGCTGGCTTGTCGAACAGCTGCTGTTTTTTTTGTTGTTAGATATTTTGATCATTCGTAAATGTAACGATTGTATTTGTACACTATACATTTGCTTTTGTACGAATACGAATAAAATATTTGTGATATGTACTAATATACGTCGATTATACGAATATACGAATGAAACTCGAAGAATGGACTCAGTTATTAGCAATATTTACACACAAATATTTTTGAGGGTAGCCTCGTTGTACAAATATTCTCGTTCATCCGCACGTCGCACACTGGGGCGGCCTGTATGAGAAGCTTGGCCAAAAGTAATTTTTAAAAAATGGGAATTTAGAAAAATTTTTGATGCAGTTTTAATCTGGAGGGTATGGCTATTTAGAATTCTTTTAATTCTGTTTAACCGTTTGGATGGTACATAATCCGAAAGTTACCCTATTTTGCCCTAAATTTATGTGAATAAAAACTAGCGCAAATTCAATACCTGATAAATTTTAAGTTTTGTTAAAAAGGTCTGGCAAATGTTATTTTTTTGAGAAGTTGGAAGATAAGATATGCAAAAGTACATTAATAAGTTGAATTTCATGAACCGTTTTGTTTATTGAATAAAAGGTAAAATAACCTTTTATTTCAATTTCAAGTTTTAAAATAATTTTTTTTTAATTTGCGCAAAATGGTTATTCAAATTTTAGTAAAAGAGTTAAATGTAAACCTTCAGCATTAAGAAAATTTGATCTGATGAAATACCGTGTTGCGCAAATTAAAAAAAAAAGATTTTTGAAAATTTCATGCCTTAATAAGAAAAATTGTATTTTTTACATTTTTGCAAAATTGCAAAATTTAAGAAATATATCTTGTTTTAATTTAAGTCAATACCGCTTTGCTTTAGATTTTAAGAAAAAAAATTTTAATACACTGCAAAAAACATTATTAAATTTGTTTAAATATACAAAAAAAAAGGTACTTTTTTGTAATGTTGGTAAAAATATATATTATCACAGATAATTCGCTTAAATTGTGATGATTAGTAATGCAGCAATATCTGTTATTAATATAGCAAATAAATTTTCCGTACTTTTTTTCAGTACAAAAAATAGAATCTTTCTACCAAGCAACATTTTCAATGTTTATTTCTGTTTATACGTGTGTTTACTTGTACCAAAAGAGATGACGCTTAAAATGCGTTGCTGGGTCATTTTTGATTTATTGAGAATTCTTTAATTATTGAAATTGTTTTATTTTTTAACAAAAATCATACAAAAAAAGGTACACACAAGTACTTACAAAAACGCATGGAGCCAATCTTTAAATGTTTCTCATTTCATTACATTGTTATGATTTAAAGATTCTAAGCACTTTAGGGAAAAATGTATCCGAAAAACCTGCAGGGTTCAAACATTGAACATATTTATAATCGCATGTTGATTTCAAAAGACCCTTACATTACAATTTTTTGCTTTCTACCAAATAATGCTTACCGAAAAAGTTTTTATCCGGAAATTTTGGATATGCTTCAAGTTGAAAACATGGATAGTGATTCAGAAGATTCAGATTAAAAATAATTGTGTTATGACATTTTAATGCTGTATAGATGTAAATTGTTACAAATAAAATGAACTGAAATTATCTCTACTTAAATTTAGCGATTTCCTGATGGAATTACTACAATACTTAGATATATTTTTAACCTCGGTAGAACAAGGGTGCCATGCCTACTTGTGCAACATCCACTTGTTCAATCATAGCCAAATTTAGCCTGCTATTTTCAATAAATAATCTAAAGCAAGGTATGAAATTTCGTCGTTCTATTCTCAGTAGTTATTAAAATATGTCAATACATAAATTTCGATTGTATGGTAGGTGCCACTTCCTAGTGTTCTCAATCACTGCCAAACTTACCTTGTTTATTTCAATAAATTATCTGAAGCAAAATATAAAGTTTCGTCGTTTTGCTATTTTCAGTAGTTATTAAAATATGCCAATATTTAAATTTTGATTGTATGGGAGGTGCCACGCCCTCTTGTCCAATAATTGCCAAACTTACCCTGCTACTTTCAATAAATAATCTGAAACGAAATATGAAATTTCGTCGTTTTACTCTCAGTAGTTATTAAAATATGCCAATATATAAATTTCGATTGTTTGGGAGGTGCCACGCCCATATGTAAAATCTATTTTTAACAAACCCATAATTCTTACAAGGGGATAAAGTACCCGTTTACTAATTTTGGTGAATTTCATCAAAACTTTTAGTTTTTTCCAAGCGTCCCGTACAAGCCTCCCCATAGTGCGTCGCACAGTGGGGTATTAAAGCCTGAAAATAGGACAAAGCACCTAAAAGACGGAGGGAACTTTTCGCTTTTTAGTTTTTTTCCGTCCGTCCGTCTGTCCGTCTGTCTGTCGGTCGACCCGATTGCAGCCGTAATTTTGAAGCTATCGTAATGAAATTTGGTATTTAAGCTAGTATCTAAAATACAAAGATCAAGATTAAAAATTAACCAAATCGGATGAAAAAATTGAATGAAAACCTAGCCTACAACCTGCCATACAAAGTGACTTTATTAAAATTGTAACATCACTTAAAATTCCACAAAAATTAATTTATGGATTTGAAATTCTTCACATAAGTTTTGATTTATATTATGCATTCTGAGTTTTAAATTTCTTACAATCAAATGACAACTCCGCCTACCTCCCATACCAAATGACGTAGTGGAAATTTGATAATTTCGACTGTAGTTCTTTCAGAAACTACGAAAAAGGCACCACTGAGTTCATTCGCAGCGCCTTTTGTAGATTTTTGAAGTAATTTGTTACTACGTGTTTTGGCTGTCGGAAAAAATTTTGATAAAAATTCATACCGTAAAAGTGGTTATTCTTTCTGAATTTTATTTAAAAATTTTACCTCGACAACCAAAAGACGTTGCAACAAATTACTTCAAAAATCTACGAAATGGCGTTACAAATGAACTCAGTAATGCCATTTTCGTAGCTTCTACGTAGTTTTACGACGGACTCAGTGATAGCGCTGAATAAACATATGTCACTAGCAGAGAGAACAGCTGTTTTGTTGCCCAATAGACGTGCAAGTCATCTAGATTCAATATTTTAAATAGTTCACTAACTTTCTATAGTGTTTACTTATCACAAAAATTTCTTCTGAACAAAAGCGGAATCATACTCCTGTAATCAATATCGCTGAACATACATAAGTGGATGTTATCTAAATGATTCATGTCTAAGGTTGCGGACAGAGGGAACGCCGATTCAGACAAGCAGGCAGACAGGCACAGGCAGTAACTTGCGAAGAAACGAGATAGAAGTTAGCTTGGCCTTATTTCTATCTCGTTTCTTCGCAGGTTACTGCCTGCGTCTGTCTGCCTGCCTGTCTGAATCGACGTTCACTCTGTCCGCAACCTTACGCTTTAGGATATTTTTCGGCAAATTCCAATTTCAATATTCATATTATGCTTGGTTTTCACTATGTCATTTTTATGACAACACAGAAGTTTATCACCTGAAATATCTCCTTAATAAAACTCTAGAACATTTTCTGCATAGCTTCATTCAATAATTTAATTGTTTTTAATTTTCCAAAACTGCCAAAGTTAGAAAAAATTTCTGCATGTTGTTGTTTGCAATTTGATTGACAAGAACTGACCTCTGAAAATGACATAATGAAAACCATTAGTGTTAGGATTGTAGGCAGAGCGGGGTCAAAAAGTACTCATTGCAATTCAATTCCAATTCTTTGGAATTAGGAATTGGTAATTGGTTCTCTCAATTTCTCAGGAATGTAATTGAAAAAAAATCGTCAATTCCATTACAGGAATTGTAATTGGTAAATGAACACTGCAATTCCTTGGAATGGAATTGGAAAAAATGGTCAATTCCATTACAGGAATTGTAATTGATAATTGAACAACTCAATTCCTCATAAATTGAATTGGAAATAATCGTCAATTCTATTACAGGAATTGTAATTTGAAGTTAAAATTTCAATTACTTTTTCATTAACTCAAAACTACTTCATTATGTATAAGAAAACTTTATTTGATTCCCACTGTTAGTTGGTTAATAAAATATTTACAAATAAATGTATTATCGAAGCTACCAATTTTTTAATCATATACCACATTTTGAGTTAGAACAAAATATATAGCTGCTTCGCTACCTGGTTCAATCCCGTGGACTTTTTGCAAGGTGCTCGGTACACAATTTCCCCTCGGTACACACCCCTGTACAAAATTTAATAATTCTACTAACAAAGCGATGCTTTCTAATTATGTTCCTAAGGAATTGAGGCGTTCAATTACCAAGTACAATTTCCGTAATGGAATTTACAATTTTTTTTTCAATTCCATTCCTGATTAATTGAAGTGGTCAATTACCCAGAACAATTCCTGTAATGGAATGGACAATTTTTTCCAATTCCATTCCGAGGAATTGAGGTGTTCAATTACCAATTACAATTCCTGTAATGGAATTGACAATTGTTTTCCGATTCCATTCCTGAGGAATTTAATCCTGAAGATTCCTGTAATTGAGAAATTTTTCCAATTACATTCCTGATGAATTGAAATGTACAATCACCAATTCCTAATTTTAAGGAATTGGACTGGAGGTGGAATTAAATTAAAAAGGAATCATTACAACCCAGCTCTGATTGTAGGAAGCTTCCGAAATACCCAAAAGGTAACTTTTTACCCGCAAGGGTTCATAAATAAATAAATAAAAAATATACTTTTTATTCATTAGTTAATTTTATACACTCAATTCACCATTAATTTTTGTGCAGTGTGCTAAATTTAATAACAAAAGACCTTTTAGCAAAAATTGCTGCCGTACAACAGAAACAAAAAAATAAATAAAGAAACAACAACAATATTAATAAGAACAGCAAAATCAACTACCACCACCTACGCAAATTTAAAATGGCAATTAACTAGGTTTCGTTTATGTTAGCCTTTTCCGCCTGCATTACCCTTGTTGTAATGGCTATTGTTATTGTTGTTGTTGTTGTTGCAATTGTTATTGTTGTTGTTTCTGGTTACCCCTATTTTAGCAACTGCAAACAATAACTTGGCTGGTCGTTATTTTTGTTTTTTTATATTTCTTCTGCTGCTGCTGTTGCTAATGCCCGCTGGTAAAAGTTTTTCTGCAATGATATTGTAATACATAATTGTAAGCTGGATGAGACAAAAATGTTGTTGGATTTTTTACGTTGTCATAGTTTCGATTTAAAGTTAACATTTTGACTTTGTTCGTTTGTGAAGCTACATCGTGTCTTTTTTAACAGAAAGTTTTCAGATGAGTCACATAATCTCAAGTCATTTGAGTAGCAATAATATATATTTAAAGGGGCAAAAAACTGTAAGTTTTATTAAATAAAATTTCAAGCTATGGATGTGATTTTTTTCGGTTTTACAACATTTTCACAACAAAAACGTCATACAAAGATACGAAAAATTAAAAGCTGAAACAGAGCTGCTAATGGATACATTTATTATTTATTTATTTATTTGAGTCTTTGGAGTATTAATTCCTTACAGACTAAAATGAACAAAAAGTTATTATAACATATAGCACTAAATTGAAAATAAACTATTTAACATAGATTTAAAACAAATTTTCGACATTGAGAAATCAAACAAAACTCGAAGCGATAAGTCATTAAATAAGGACAAAGCTCTCTGATTCAGTTCATTACGCGCATAGTTGGATCTATGAAATTGAATATAGAATAAATTAAAACGCTGCAACTGTCTTGAAGGAAAATGAAAATGTATTGAAGCCAAAAGAGAAAGATTATCAATGTTACCTGAGATAATATCATAAATTACAATAAGAGACTGATTTATTATTTATTTATTTATTCAGTCTTAATCTTAATTCAGTTTAAATCTTACAGACTATACAATTCATCTTAGTTAATACAGTTAAAATACTAGTTAAATAACATAAATAAATTAAACTTAAAGTTGTTTTCAGTTAAATTGAAATCCAGAACATGAGTATAGCTGTTGCATAAATTAATATACCTGTTGACAGGTATTTCTTTGAGGTTCATACAAAACAAAAGGTTTTGATAATTCGGCAGATATAATTTTACCGACAAACAAATAAATGTAAAGAGGATAGTCTTCTATCTTTTAAAGATTGTAAACCAAGAAGTTTACGTCGAATATCATAAGATGGAAGACCATCAGGCCATCGCAACTTTTTGAGATCATATCTTGTATATTTTAAATAATTCTTTGGACTCGTTCTATACGATTTGAATACTGGACATAAAAAGGATTCCAAATAATTGAACAGTACTCAATCCTACTACGTACAATCCTACTACGTACACATTGCTTTTATTGTATGGGGATCCCTAAAATTTTGGGTATTCTGCTTAATGAATCCAGCCATTGAATTAGATTTTGCAACAATATAGTCGCAATGAGAATTAAAACAGAAGTTCGAATCGAATACAACACCGAAATCTTTTATCTCTTGTTTACGTTTTAAAATTATACTATTTAATAAATAACTGTATGAAATTGTGTTAAAAAGTTTGGCATAAGTAACCACACAACACTTATTTAAATTTTTACATTTGAATTTCACTTTGAAGCTTTTGAATATCAGAATGTTGCGAAATGTTTAGAAAAAGTTTAACGTCATCTGCAAACATTAAGCATTTAGAAAACTCGAAATACTGAGGAAAATCATTAATAAAAATTAAAAACAATAAGGGACCACAGTTGGTCCCTTGCGGAATACCGGAAGAAGCTGTTACAGTGAAATTTTCCTAACTCGAAGTGTCAAGGTAACAGAATTTAACTTCGGCTTACGAAAAGTTCGAGTTATAGAATAAAATATTGTATAAATAATTTTATTTTATTGTCTGCAAAGTGATTTCTTTCGAAAATTGTTCGCGGTAAAATATCTTAACTTCATCATCATCAGGTTTATAACTTTCATATAGACGTTAAGTCAATAAGCATCTTTTTGAAAAAGAGCCACACTTACCGTACAAATTCAAAAAAATTTCATTACTTACACTGAACATATACCAACAAAATACGCACAGCACAAGATACAATAACTTTTATATCTTTCGATGCCATGCAAATTGTGCGCATGCGGTCGCAGCGCGATGTTCCGACGATGTCAATTCTTCGAATTACAACACACACAAAAATATTGAATGTGTTATAAGTGAAAGAAATTCGAGAAATTCGCGTTATGGAGATGAATATGCATTAAAGTTTCCCTAATACAAATGAGATTTGAAATGAAATGAAATGAGGTTCGAGTTGAAGAAAAATTTAAGTTGGGGAAATTCGACTTAAGGATATAAAAATATAAGGAAAATGTCTTGAGAAAGCAAATAGCACAATTACTTCTTCGAGTTATGGAGAATTTCGAGTTACGGAAGTTCAAGTTAGGGAAGTTTCACTGTATTTGGGTTTCAGAATATATTTCACCAATTTAAGCAAGGTGTTTTCTATCCTTCAAGAAACTGTTAAAAAATTTTATTAATCCTTCTGACAAACCGAATTTCCTTAACATATAAAGTAAGATGTTGTGGTCAACTTTATCGAAAGCTTTCAGTATGAACTACATCTAATTGATTTCGACACCCTAAAGTGTCAACTATTTTTCTTGAGATGAGTGCCAAATTTGAACAAGTCGAGCTACCAGGCATAAAACCATGTTGGCAATCACTGATTGCATTTTTCACCTGATGTAATAATTTATTTTTCAGAATGTGATCAAAAAGTTTTGCAAAGGTGTTTTGTTTTAAAACAGCTATGTAATTATTTATGTTTGTACGATCCCCAGATTTAAAAATTGAAACAATGAAACATATTTTCCATGAGTTTAAGAAAATACCAGTTTTCAAACAGAAATGGGCTCAGCAATACTGTCTATACAAAGTTTAAAGAACATGGGTGGAAAATCGCCACGTTCAAATTTAAAACTTGAATTAAGACTAGAAATAGCTAAAAAAATTCTCAGCTGAGACTGCAGTGTTGCTAAGGTTAGACAGATTTGAGGTGATAAAATTTAGAGTATTCTCATAATTGGTGGAATTATCGTATATATTGTACACTTTCTGAAAGAAATCAGCAAAAAGATTGCAGGACTCTAGTGCATTGCTGAATTTGACCCCTTCCAATTTCATGCTAGAAGAAAAGCCATTAGTTTTGCGTTTTGAATTAAGATATTGCCCAAAATATGATGGATTTGCTTTAAAATTTGATTCAATTCTTAAAACATATTTGCTGTAGAGAAATTTATACAAGTTATAATAAGATCAGCTTGTGAATTTGGTTTTTAAAATTTCTTAAACGCTTTATTTTTAAGGTTTTTACAATGTGCTAAACTAGAGGTAAAGCATGGAGGCTTGTCTCTTAAATTTATATATTTTCTTTTTTTGGGAACAAACTGGCTTATAAGATTTGAAAACTCGGCGCATATAGTATTATATGCGTCATTAGGTACTCGGTTGACTTAATCTCACAAAAATATGATCAATGCAAGTGGAAGGGCTGCCTGCTGTACAAGTGGGTTCATTAATGCAGTGTTAATGCATTAATTCTCTTTAGTTTTCGTTGTTTTTTTGGCTAAATGGGGGATTTTTAAATTTTTAATATCTTCTAGCTTGTTTCGTTGTAAGAGGCATTCCTACTCGCATGGTCGCTTACTGTGTAAGGTAGATGTCATCAGTGCATGAACGCCATGTCTAAACAATATGTAAATGAGAATTGTATGTAGGTGTTTGACAGCACGCATTTATTTATTTTTTTCATCAAACAGAGACTTAACTATTGCAGACTACTTAACAATTCTTATTGTTAAAAAAGTGCATAAGTAAGAATTAATAAGAATAAAATGCAGCTAGTGTATTTACATTAAATGAAATCAACTGAATACGAAAATATGCAGGATAGAATATACTTTGTAACTTATAGTAACAATTTTATAAATAATTTCAATAAGAAATTTCAATAAGGAAGCGTAATCCACATCCCGGCTCATGAGGATATTGTTTAGGCCTCTCTTGAAGCACTCACGAGACCCCGCCATAAATATATCAATTAAAGAAGAAATTTTGTTGGCAGCTCAAATGCAAAGGGAAAGAGGTTCGTTCTGTCCATATACAGTTTTGTGGAGAGTTTCATGGAAATGGAACTGACCCCGAAACCGTCTCGAGGGTATGGGAAAGGTAAGCAAACCCAACAGATTTGGGTAATCAATGTTGTGCTGGAGGATATCTCTAAGAAAAATGATTGATGACCCTCTTCTTATGCAATTCAGAGAACTTAATCCAATGAGGGCACACCTGGTTCTATAAGGAGGGGGCTCGGGCAGGTTCCAGTTTAATTGGTAAAACATAAATCTTGTGAATTTTTTCGATTCTTATAGAAATCGATTCGATTCTTATAGATTCTTATGCAGGTAAGTAAATGGGTTTCAAATAATGGAACAGTAATCGAGGTGAGGCCTGACCAGCGATGCATATAGACTTTAGGGTGTACGAGTCGTTAAACTCTTTGCTATTGTGCATTAGCAAACCGAACATAGCATTTGCTTTGTTCACAATGAAGTCGATATAATCTCCAAAGTTGATTTGGGGGTCGAGAACTATTCCTAGGTCTTTTTTAGAAAAGATTCAAGTGGTAGAGAATTGATATGATAGTTTCCCACTGTAAGCAACGCTATTCTAGCAAAGATTAAGTAGTGACATTTAGAGATATTGAGAGGCAAGTGATAAGATTCACACCAAGTAAAAATGGAATTAAGATCCTCTTGGAAAAGAGAACAGACCTTGACAGAACTTATCTGACGAAATAGTTTTAGATCGTCCGCGAATAAGAGACACTTGGAAAATTTGACTACTTGGGGAGGTCGTTGATGAATAATAAGAATAGTAATGGGCCGAGGTGACTCCCTTGCGGAAAACCTGAGGTAACCCTGATTAGATCAGATGTGCAGTCTTCAATTAGGACCCTTTTGTGACGATCTAGAGTGTATGTTTTTAACCAATTTAGTAGGTTGGAGTGAAATCCCAAAACTGGAAGGTATTGTGACTGACCTTATCGAAGGCTTTGGCAAAATTTCTGAAAACAGCGTCAGTTTGCAAGTGATTTTCCATATTATGAATTATGTTATAAACAAAAAGAATAAGATTGGTAGCAGTGGACTTACCTCACAAGAAACAATTCATATCGTTTTTCCGAAATGGTCGATTACGTCATTTGTCCATTTACCACTGGGTGTTTCTATGCTTTGGATTTTGTTGTTATTTTTTTGTTTGTTTTCTTTGTTGGTCTCTTTTGCTATGTGTGTATGTATGAATGATTGAATATATATAAAGTCCACTGCAGCTGCTGCTCAACGTTCTCAATTCTTTTTGAACAAAGTTGATTTATTTCTCCTACACTATTTAGTATAAAATATAAATATATCTACGGCTTATATTCACAACGCTGTATCTACAAAACCTCAATTTTTCAAGAGACCATAAAACACAATGGGCCTTAGGCTTAGTCATTTTAATGTCGACTCTAAATTTAGTGTAAGCTTTTTGACAGCAAATTCTTCAGAATTCATAGCATTTTCTGCCAAAACTATGTTTAAAAAAAATGTATGTTAAATGTATACTTTAAAAGATATTGTGTTATTAACATCTTATGAAAAATTTATTTAATGTAGATAGAGGGTTGTGAATATAAAAGCCTTCGATATCTTTTGCTCTATCACAAAACTTTTGCTGGATTTATGTTCTCTTTTTTAATGCGTTTGTTATATTTTTGAATATATTCGTTCTATGTTAACGATGAATTTGTTATTAATTATTTTGTTTTGAAATTCTTTGATTCGAAATTTGAATTCAAATTCAAATTCCAATTCCTGTTAAAACAATAAATTATTGTTCGTATATCTTTGCCAAAATTTCTTTGTCCAAAACTTGTTCTCACTCATCCGTTTTGAGTGCATCTTCTAGAAATGACTTTATTGTTTACCATCAACTGAGATCAAAGTGTTTAAGTGGCTTTTATTTATTTTGCTATCAATTTTTTTTTATCTATAGTTTATAATGGAGGACAGCAATTTAGCTAATTGCATCATTCACTCGTTGATTGCTGTTATTAAATTCTACGTTTATTATTTGTAATCATTTTCATTTTTTATTAATCTCCTTTCTAATAAACTATTTTCAATGCTGAAGTCGTCGTCATACAGTCTATAAGATTTGAAATATATAGACATACAAACACTTTTCACGAGCAGCTAAATTTTCTTCATACTAATGTTACAAAAGTTATTTTCTATGTCATTCGATTGTGTAAATTTTAAAGGTAATAAATAACGATAAAAAACATTTAAAAGTAAAGTTTAAAAGTAATAAATAACGATAAAAAACATTTAAAAGTAAAGATTATAAAAATGGAATTGAACATTAACCTTAAAAATAAAATTAAGCTAATAAAAAAATATTGAAAGTTAATAAAATGAAAAATAAAAATTAAAAAAATTACAATATTTTTTATTTTATTAAATATTTATCATAAAGTTAATCTACAATAAATTTTTAAGCACTAGCAGCTAAATATTATTTTATAATTATAAAATATATGAAGGGGTTTTCAAAACATAATATGCACAAAAAAAAAATTCGAAATAATTGGCTTTGAAAATTTTAAAAAGTGTAGATTTGTATGAAAACACGGAGTTGTAGTATAGTATAGTATAGTATACTATAGTATAGTATAGTATAGTATAGTATAGTATAGTATAGTATAGTATAGTATAGTATAGTATAGTATAGTATAGTATAGTATAGTATAGTATAGTATAGTATAGTATAGTATAGTATAGTATAGTATAGTATAGTATAGTATAGTATAGTATAGTATAGTATAGTATAGTATAGTATAGTATAGTATAGTATAGTATAGTATAGTATAGTATAGTATAGTATAGTATAGTATAGTATAGTATAGTATAGTATAGTATAGTATAGTATAGTATAGTATAGTATAGTATAGTATAGTATAGTATAGTATAGTATAGTATAGTATAGTATAGTATAGTATAGTATAGTATAGTATAGTATAGTATAGTATAGTATAGTATAGTATAGTATAGTATAGTATAGTATAGTATAATATAGTATAGTATAGTATAGTATAGTATAGTATAGTATAGTATAGTATAGTATAGTATAGTATAGTATAGTATAGTATAGTATAGTATAGAATAGTATAGTATAGTATAGTATAGTATAGTATAATGCCTATTCTGGTCTTGACATCCCTAGTAGGCATATAGTTGTGTTCAAAAAGAAGTTAAGTTGATATAATTTTTGTTTTGTAAAGAGTAAACATTATTAAAATAATTCCAAAAATAAAAAGTTAGCCTTTTTTGCCCTTTTTAAAAATATTAATTTTTAAACATACATATGAGAGCGCACTCCATATAAATGTATGCTTGTGCTTTATTAAAAAAATAAATAAAGAAAAAAGCGAAAAACAAAGTATGCAAAAAAATATTTGTTATTGTTGTCGTCTGTATTTAAAAGAGCAAAGTGCCAGTGCTGTAGTGAGAATTATTTTCTTGGGGGTCGTGGATATGTTACATATACATATAACATATATGATATACTGAAACGTGAATTTACGTATATTGTATTTTTCTATTCTTAATACTGCTAGATTGTTTGTAAAACTATACCTCTGGTATTGTATTGCCTCCAACAACGCATAAATATTTTTTACACGGACCCACGATAATATGTGTTGTGTTTTTCCCATAAGTCAATTACACTGTAGGTAAATTTTAAACTTTTTAAAAGACACATAAATGCGCTAAAACACTTAATTTTCGGTCGTAGAATTAAGTTACATTCCCATTTTTGCCCAATTAGGTCAAACAATTTTCAAATTTAGGTTAAACAATTAATTTTAATGTCTTTTCAAAAAACCTAAAACGTGAAAATCGAGTTAGCCTTGTTGAGTCTATAATTTTTCAAAAGTTAAGCTATTTTGCTTTTTAGGCCATTTTAATCAAATTTTAATGTTGAACTTAAAAACTTTAAAAAAATATTAATTTTTTTTTTACTCAAATAATTATTTTTTTTTACTCAAACAATATATTATATAAAGCCTAAATTATGAAAGTTAATTCAAAAGTATTTACTGTTGTAGTATCGTGTAAATGCCCTAATCATAGCATCCCTGGTTCGATAACTCAACTTTCGACTTTAAAATGAGTCATTCAAAAGTATTTACTGTTGTAGTATCGTGTAAACACCCTAATCATAGCATCCTGGTTCGACTTTAAAGTCGAAAGTTGAGTTATCGAACCGGGGATGCTCAACTTTAAAGTCGAAAGTTGAGTTTTCGAACCAGGGATGCTATGATTTGGGCGCTTATACGATACTACAACAGTAAATACTTTTGAATGACTAATTTAAAATGAGTCATTTGGTCCAATGTAAACGTAGTATTAAGCAAAATCGGAGGAGGTCAAAATTTTTGGGCTCCAAAAATAAAAATATAGCTAAAAATGGGTCAAAAAGTGACATCAATCGCGAATGTCTCCAGATTTTGACCTGATTGGGAAAAACTGAGTATGCCACTAAGTTCTAGGACCGAAAATTAAGTTTACGTGTCTCAGTGCGTTCGTGTGTCTTTTCCACAAGGGCAACAAAGACTTTTTGAACAGGTTCCTGATCACTTATGATACCTTGTTGTCTGGCAAAAGGAAGCTAGCCAAAAAGCAAAAAAGACACGTGATTTGCCCACAGAAGCTTTAAAACTCCTGAAATGTGCCATACGTGATCATGATGTCATTGATGATGATAATAGCGATGATGATGACGATGGTGATGTTGATAATGATAAAAATGATCATTATAACTATCTGATGTTTTTGATGATTGTCTGAATCAATCAGATGATGACTAATATACAATTAAAAACCGTTTCATTTGTATGGAATAATGTTCTCTTTTTAATATATCGTAAATAAAAAAAATTATACTGAAGTATACTTTTTTAAAGCTTAATTCTTTTTTTTTTATCGTTAACTAGCTGAACCCGGTGTGCTTCGCTACTCCCCTCGTTATAAAATAAAATTAAAAGTATTTATATATTTTTCACGCCATCGAATTTTCGAAATAAGTCCACCCCAGCGCCACCTACCGTGTCCATTTATACACAAATTATTTTCTTATGATCAAACAAACATACATTCTGAATTTCAGTTAAATTGGTCTATAAATTCAAATTTTCGATATAAGTCCACCCCAGCGCCACCTATCGGGTCCAAATATAGCCTATGTTACCCACCGTACCAAGATGAACATTACCTGAAAATTTCATCAAAATCGGCCCAGCCGTTTTGGAGTCCATACGTTACATACATACACACATCCTATTTTATATATATCGATTTACTAAAAACAAAAATTGAATTTTAGAGGGCTTGGCTGAATTAATCGTGTTTTTGAGTATTGAATTCCCCACTGTGCGACGCCTTCTTATGGGCGGTATAAACGGAGCGACAATCTAGTCGGCCTTTGTAATCTAGTGGAGAGTGCGCTAGACTATCAATCCAAAGCTCCCTGGTTCGAATCCAGGCTCGGGCATGGTTCTTTTCACTTTCTTTCTTCTTGCATACATCTAAGAATTATGTAAAACTAAAAACCCACCAATAAATTGTGGAAAATGTTGAATTAAAAAACAGGAACACAACTAAGGGCTGAAAATGCTTGCCGAGGTTAAGGCATAACACTAGCCTCGGTTAAAAGCAATTCAAATTGTCTTTCACGGTTGTTTCGCCTTATCAATAATTCACGTATGGTTCCAATCAATTTCTCTAAATAATCTATCCCTTTCCTTTCAGGTCGAAGACCAAACCCTGTTTGTATAAGGCACATGTCTTGGTTCTTTGATCTATAAAAAAAAAAAATAAAAAACATAATCCTTAAGAAGAACGCGTGGGAGTATAAAAATGAGCTCTGGTTCCTAAATCAAGAGCCTGGAGCCGTGAAATGAGACGCTCAAGATGGAGCGTTTTCGTCCCCTAAAACAATACCAATGCCAAATACAAGTAAAATTTTTCATAAATAATTAAAAATATACATTTTTACTTCATTAATAAATATTCGGCGCCTATTAAGAAATACTAGAGTTCGCCAGTGGTGGAAATTCTACCTTTTCGCATATAGTATCTGTTGATTCGATAAAAAAATTATGTCAAAAACATAAGTTTTTTATAAGAATTTGACACCACTTTTACTTTCCTAATGACTTATCCACTAGTTCACTCGCTCAAAAGAAAGCGAGAGAGTGGCAACTGAAAATAGAAATAAAGTCGTTTTTTCCCTCTTTCTACGCTCATCTGAGAACGTAAGCCAACTCATATCACAGTGAAAAGAAAAAAAAACCCAACGAAACAATGCCAAACGTCTTTTATCTTCTTTTCTTCACCCTACTCTAAGGCGCCGCTTTCATAGTGAGCGCTTTTTGCTGAGCTAAGAAGTTTAGCTGAAAAGTGCTTTGTGTCTAATCATATGGAAAAAGGCTCAAAATATTCATAGAGCAAGCTGGCTCCGAGCATAAAGCTACTTTTTAAATGCTTATATCTCCATCTCGCTTCTAACACTGTAAAATCAAGAAGCTTCTATGTGAAAAGTTGAATAAGCGTTCGCTATGATCAAAAAAAGCTCGACAAAGCAGCTTTATGAATCAGTTTAAGATAAAGCGTCCACTGTCAAGACGGCCTTAGTCATTTAAAAAAAATTAAAAAAAAAATTTGAGAAACATGGCAGAAAATGGTTCCTTAACTGTTTCGCCTGGTTAGTTAGTTTATAGTGGGCCCATGAGCACCGCGACCCATAGGATCTATTGTGCATGCCCTTAATTAACACTCCAGATTTAGGCTTTTTTATTTATTTTAGCACTGTCTCTGGCTTGGTGTTCCAAATTGTGGACGGGGGCACTACTTCCCCTCCAAAATGGAGGCGTCCTAGGCTATGGGTTGCCGGACATTCACATAGAATGTGTTCGGGGGTTTCTTCTTCCTCCTCGCATAGTCTGCAGACGTCTGATTCAGAAAGACCCATCGTTTTAAGATGGTATCTGAGTGAGCAGTGACCTGTGAAGAAACTGGTGAGAATTCTAAGGTCTGCTTTGGTAAGCTTGAGTAAATCTTTGGATTTTGCTTTCCTTGGAGGTAAAACTTTCTTAGATTGCCTTTGTCCATTAGTGTTGTTGCAGTGGCACTGAAATTTCTTATCTTCCCATATTCTAATTTTTTCTAGAATGTAGCGTTTTGCTAAGCTCCAGAATGGTTCAGGTCCTATAAGAGTTCGAGACGCTCCTCTTTTCGCCTAAGGAAGCGTTATAGTTCGGACTTACGACCGAACCGAGCCGAGCTAAATCTAAAAAATGCACTGGCGCAAAAGAGATGCATGACTTGCGTTCTCTATTGCTCCCATGTGTCTTTGATTTTCAGCTCGGCTCGACAAAGCAACAAGTCGCCACTATAAACGCGCCTTAAGCCTATTTATTTAAGTAATATTGGGGGTTGGAATTAATTTTAAAGGTTTTTTTTCGGTTTTTGAGCATTTATTTAGAAACAACGGTACAATGTTTATTATTCAAAGTACATTTTCCCATCTTTCTGGCAGCATATGGATTCCGCGCCGGAAGAACGATTCGTCTTTTGAGGCAATCCACGAATCGACCCATTTTTTGGTATCCTCGTAAGAAGCGAAGCGCTGCTCAGCCAAGCCATGCGTCATCGATCTGAATAGGTGGTAGTCAGAAGGGGCTATGTCTGGGCTATAAGGCGGGTGGGGTAGCACATCCCAATTCAGCGCCTCCAACGTTTCCTTGACGGTTCTTGCAACATGTGGCCGTGCGTTGTCATGTTGAAAAACCACTTTGTCGTGTCTTTTGGCATATTCCGGCCGTTTAACCTTTAATGCTCGGCTCAATTGCATCAATTGTTGTTGGTAGCGTTCCCCAGTGATGGTTTCGTTAGGTTTTAGCAGCTCATAGTACACGACACCCTTCTGATCCCACCAAATACACAGCATAAGCTTGGCGCCATGAATATTCGGCTTGGCCCTCGATGTTGATGCATGGCCGGGTGGTCCCCACGATTTTTTTCGCTTAGGATTATCGTAATGGATCCACTTTTTATCGCCAGTGACAATACGATGCAAAAAACTCTTCCTTTTATGCCGTTGAAGCAGTTGTTCGCACATGCAAAATCGCCGTTCAACGTCTCTCGGCTTCAACTGGTACGGCACCCAATTTCCTTGCTTTTGAATCATTCCCATGGCCTTCAAGCGTTTGCCGACCGTTGATAAGTCGACTCCCAATGATTCTGACAATTCTTGAAGGGTTTGACATGGGTCTTCATCGAGCAAAGCCTCCAATTCCTCATCTTCAAACTTTTTCGGCTGGCCCGGACGCTCTTTGTCTTCCGTATCAAAATCACCACTTTTAAACCGACGGAACCAGTACTCACAAGTAGAAATCGATGGAGCATAGTCCCCGTAAGCCTCAGTAAGCGTGCGTTGTGCTTCAACCGCTTTTTTCTTCAAATGGAAGCACAAAAGAAAACCTTCCCGCAAATTGCGTTTTGTTGGAACGAAAGTCGACATGTTCACAGAGAAAAAAAATATATGTTGTTTACACTTCAGTGGAATGACACATACTAAAAAATGAAGCTTAGACAATGTGCTTTGAAATGAATATAGTCACAGGTGTGCCCGATGCGATCTATTGATAGTTACGCCATCTCTTAGAAAACCTTTAAAACTAATTCCAACCCCCAATATTAACTTTTTCAATACGTTTATTTTTCCGGATTTTATTTTTCCGAATGAACCCAACGTTCTTACTGATGGTGATTTTGATCATTTAAAAAATGTATATAATTTTTAAAAATTTGATTTTAATTTAAAACTTTAAAACTTGACTTGCAATAATTGCAATTCACCAACGCGATCACGATCTAGTATAAAATATGACAACATCATGACAAAATGATCGACTGGTAACTATTTGATCATCACACGTTGTAATGATGACACCATAGCTGCTGATAGTGACTAAGTTTAAATCAGTAAAAATGCTAAATAAAGAAAAAAAAACTGTTAATACTGGTTTCATTTCAATTCTTAGCAGAGAAAGAGAAAATCGTTGAAATAAACAAAGAGCGAGTATTGCAAAAAATTTCATCTTCTGAGTATTGAAAATCGTTAATGGCTTCGCAGTCGTTGACAGATTCCAAAACTTGATCTGTCTTTAACAAGCTTTCTGATAAAGAATGTATTGAATAAAAAAAAATCAAGCAAAAGCTTATCGCATCGGGGGAAAGCTTTTGTTAGCATCAATAAAAAATGCATAAACAACGTAATAAAGTTATTAATTGCTGCTTCTTTTAATTGCATTTGCTAGATAACCATTCAAGAGCATGACAATGAGCTAAAAAGAAAAACATTCTTTAAGAGCAGCAGACATTGTTCAGATACTTGATTGCACTTGCTGTTAAATGTTGTAAGCTCAAAGTACTCAAAATTGTTGTAAAAGTCCATTTAAAAAAAGTTGCACCTGTCAGTTGGCGATATCTATTCTAAAGACTTTGAACATCAAACAAAGATCAGATCTGGAGAAACATCTTTCCTACCACCGAATGTTGAAGTCAACTTCTGTCGCATCTTTTTAGTTAGTATTTCATATGTTTGTAAACATTTTTTTACAACAAGTTATTTTTGTTGAGATGATCAGTGGAATTGATGACATACATGATCACAAAAAAAAAAAACAGTTGTGTAAATATAAATATGTTTTTTACACGAGCTTTCTTGCTTTTGTGCATCTGAGTGCATTTTTAGTTGATTGAATAATTTTTAGTACATTTCATACAGAAGTGTTGCTAGACTGTTTGGTTTTTGTGCGCTGCTAATTAGATCATTCTCAATGACACAGTGTAAGGCATGTGTTCTCATTGATAATTTTTTTAATGGTGCATTAATACATGGTGTATAATGGTGTAAACACAAAATAAAACTGTTTGTATCATCAATTATAAAATAAACTGTTTACATCATCGACATTTTTATAATTTATTACTTGAAGTTTTAATATTTTATACGATCTTTTTTTTTATTGCTTTACTAAGATTTCAGCTAATCTTCATGCAAATATATCTGGCAAATTTATGTATTACGTAATTTATTGCACAAAAAATAGGGTTTTTGACCGCCAATTACTTCATTCACGTTTAAATTTAAAAATAACATCAACTAAGTAAATGTTTGAACCAATATATTTTCAACAATAGGATTTAACCTTTCGCTGAAACTGCTTAAATCAATTTTCAACAATATCCAAGGTTTTTTTTTTTTTTGCATTGAATTAAATCCCGACAACAATGGCGCTGAATAAATTGCGCCTAACAAAAATTTTTTTATTTTTACTGCACACAGTCGAATGAGATTCTCACACGTCAATTGAAAATATGAAATGGTTTTCACTTCTGGTTACCACAATAGAATATGTCGAAAATAGAAAAACTCATAAAAAAGCCAAGCCATTCCACTAAACTAAGCAAATCCAATCCAAAAGCAAAAGAAAATCTATCTAAATTAGCACAAGTCACAAGGGTCAAAATTTGAAATTGGTCTGAAAAGGCAAAATAAGGAAAGTGTATTAAAGTGTGGGAGAAGAAGCAGCAGAAGGAGAAGGGCGTGGTAAAAAAGACGTAGAATTCAATTAAATAAGAAACACATGTGAAAATCAAAAGGGAAAAACTTAACCGAGGCAATGAGAGAGGGGGCGGGGGGGGGGGAGAAACTTAGCTGGTGGACGAACAAAGCACTAATAACAGCGATAACGTAAGTAATGCAAGTCTGAAACATGCGATGGAAGTTATGACGGCAATCACATTTTTATAAATAAAATTTTGCAAGAATTAAAGATGAAAAAAGTTGAAGATAGGTAACTTCAAAAATTAAAAATACTAGAGTTCGCCAGTGGTCGAAATTCGACCTTTTCGCATTCATCCTCTGTTGATTTGATACAAAATTAATGTAAAAAAACATATGAGTCAATACTTATCAAAGTCGCCTTGGTCCATTGGTCAAAATTTTTCGCTTTTTTTGACCAATGGACAGATGTTTAAAAAATAAATAGTATTGAAAAAAGACAATTATTGTTATTATCCTGCTTTTTTTTTAGTTTTTTTTTTATTAAAGATCAAACAACCAATGCAAGCACCAGAGAACTGCACAAGCCTACTTGAAGTCTATTTCAAGTACTTGCTTAAAATACAAGTTCAAGCTATCTTGAGCTTGATAATTTTGAATCAAGTATAGCTTGTAATTGAATATAAATAAGCCCACTACAGCTTGCGCCATGCAAGTATGCTAGCTTATAAGCGAACGGCATGAAGTTTCAAGTAAAGGAAAGCTTGATGTCTTAGGCAAAAAGCTTGAAAAGCTTGAAATTGAAGGCAAGTATCCAATTAAAGCAAGTATCCAAAAAATTCAATGAGCTTGTAAAGAAAAACTTAAGCGTATTATGACTTTTAAGGGTTCTGTGGACTCCGTGGTTGGCAGTTTTAGGGGGAAGATGATTTCGGATCTGATGTCAGAATTTAAAATTCAAGAGTTGCCACCTAGATTTTTATGAATTTTTGCGAATTCTTTTAATTTTTAAATTCTGACAATGGATTTGATATAATGTCACAGTTTTAAAATTTAAAATGGAGGTTAGGGTTGGCACCTACATTTTTACCACAATATTGCCACCTAATATGTATTTTTAAGAGTTTTTAACATCATTTAACAGTGTTAGGGAGTCACTGATTTCGAATCTGAAGTCAGAATTTTAAAATTCAAGATAGTGGATAGGGTTGCCACCTTAATTTTTTGTATTTTTATGGATTCGGGGCTGGCAAAAACAAATCCGAATCCGTTGTCAAAATTTCAAAACTATAAAATTTTGAAATAAAAGGGCTGCCACCTAATAATATGTATTTTTAAAAATTTTAAACATCATTTAACATTGTTTGGGAGTGGAGTCACTGATTTCAAATTTGAAGTCAGAATTTTAAAATTCAAGATGGTGGCTAGGGTTGCCACCTTAATTTATTGTATTTTTATGAATTCGGTGCTGGCAAAAAAATGGTTCGCTGAATCCGAATCCATGGTCAGAAATTAAAAATTATAAAATTTTAAAATAATAGGGTTAATTTTACTTTTGAAAATACATATTATTAGGTGGCAGCCCTATTATTATAAAATTTTATAATTTTGAAATTCTGACAACGGATTCGGATTCAGCGACCCATTTTTAGTATACCATTTTTTTGCCAGCCCCGAATTCATACAAATTCAAAAAATTAAGGTTGCAACCCTACCCACCATCTTGAATTTTAAAATTCTGACTTCAGATTCGAAATCAGTGACTCCCTAACACTGTTAAATTATGTTTAAAATTCGTAAAAATACATATTATTAGGTGGCGACCCTATTATTTCGAAACTTTATAATTTTGAAATTCTGACAACGGATTCAGCGACCCATTTTTACCCTTAAGTTCGCGCCAGTCCAGAATTCGTAAAAATAAAAAAAATTAAGGTGGCAACCCTAACCTCCATCTTAAATTTTAAAACTGTGGCATTATCAAAATCAAATCCGTTGTTAGATACCAAAATTACAAGAATTTGCAAAAATACAAAAAAATATAGGTGGCAACTCTATCCGCTATCTTAAATTTTATATTTTGACATCAGATCCCAAATCATCTACAACTAAAACTTCCAACCACGGAGTCCACCACAGAACCCTCAAAAGTCCTATTACGCTTAAGCTCTCTCTATACAAGCTCATTGAATTTTTTGGATGCTTGCTTTAATTCAATTAATTGGATACTTGCGAGCTTACAACCTTTTGCCGATCGTTTCAAGCTTTTCACATTTCTGCCCGACAAAGTAAGTCTAAACAAGCCAAGCCAACGAGCAGGCATGAATATGACTTGTATCTGTTTGGTATTTTTGCAAGCTGGCTAAAGCTTGCTTTTTCAAGTTTGGATTCATACTTGAATTCAAGTACTTGAAAAGGCTTGAACTTCAAGTACGCTTGTGCAGTTCTCTGGCATGCACCTTATACAGACAACCTAAAAGGAAAGGGATATATAATTAGAGAAAGTATTTATTGGAACCATACGTGAAAGACAATTGGCAAAAAAAAAAAGAAAAAAATTTTAAAGTTTTTTCAAAATTGACTAAGTGCCTATGAGCGTACAAATGAAAAATGATTTATTTTCTAATGAATTTTTTTGAGTTTTCGTGGTTATTTCGTGATAAATGGCATGAATAAAAAATTTTTTAATAGAAGAATGGTCAGAAAAGTATAAATTCTGCGTTTTTTTTCGTAAATTTCGAATATATTGTCGGCCTTTGTAGCCTAGTGGAGAGTGCGCTAGACTATCAACCCAGAGGTCCCTGGGTCGAATCCGGGCTCAGGCATGGTTCTTTTCACTTTCTTTGTTCATTTCTACATTTAAGAATTATGAAAAACTAAAAATCCACAATTCATTTGTGGAACACAACTAAGGGCTGGAAATGCTTACCGAGGTTGAGGCATAAATTAGCCTCGGTTAAAAGCAATTCAATTTGTCTTTAACGGTTGTTTCGCCTAATCAATAATTCACGTTTGGTTCCAATCAATTCCTCTAAATAATCTATCCCTTTCCTTTCAGGTCAAAGTCCAAACTTTGTAAAAAAAAATAAAAAAAGCACGCGAGAACACAATTGATTTTCATATGCTTGTTTGTTGCTGAAGTACTAAAAAATATTTTTGGAGACTCTTGTAGGGATAGACCAGACTTAAAATTTTAAAAGGATACTATATCAAATCTCTGGAATCCTTCTCGCCTCTTTCTAGCTTGATAAATCGTTATCTCAATTTTTTTTAAATAACCTAAGTCCATATGAATTTTTTTTAAAATTGACTATGTGCGGCTCTACATATCATACACGCCTAAGTTCAACATCTAATCTGATATATTTTAATTCCACGATGGTTTTTCTTTTATAAATGTACTGTGTTATGTTTTAAACCGATATGTTGAAAGTAATTTAACAATTTTTGAACAAAACATGTAGCGAGTTTGCAGAAATGTAAAAACCTAGATATTCCAAAAACGTTTTATGTGTGACTTAGGGCGCGTTTATAAGGGCGACTTGTTGCTTTGCCGAGCCGAACCGAGAGGGAAAGCTGAAAAAGGCTGCACATACAATCATATGAAATAAGCACAAAGTGCCAGCCGAACAAGCAGCTTAAATCTACTTGTGCGCTGGTTTTCAGAATGCCGGTTATTGCTTTCTTGCTCGCTCGCACGGTTCGCATGTTTTTCGTTTTATTTTACACAATGCTTACTTAGTATTTTTATTAAATAACATAAAAAAGAAAAAGTCACAAGGAAAACTCCAATAAAATACATACATCTATTTTTTTGCTGTTGTCTTAGTCTTGGAATCAAAAGCAAGTGGATGAAAAAAAAATAAAGCTTTTGTTTAAACAAACACAACAACAACAACGAACATGTTTTTGTGTGCAAAAGCAAGTATGTATAATGAGCTCACGATAACGCAGTTTTGTATTCCTTTTGTGTCTATTCACAGAAAAAGGATTGAAAAATTAAGTGACGAAGAAAAATACTAAAAAAAGGTTGTTCTTTTTTATCACTTAATTTTTCAATCCTTTTTCTGTGCATAGACACAAAAGGAATACAAAACTGCGTTATCGTGCGCTCATTATACATACTTTTAAATATAAAGATCTTCAGATCTTTAAAGTCGTACTTAACCCACGCAAAAATACACTCTAAAAACAATAAATAAAGCACACTTGAGCTGCAAGCGGTCGCAATCGATTGTGCGTGGAAAACAATAACAATAAAATATGAAACGAAAAAATAGCAGAGAACAATGAACAATTGCAAAAAAGTCATAACAAGTGACTTGAAGTGGCTTGCAGTAGCTTAAAGTGCGTTTCAACTAAAGAATAGAATCGGCTAATCTTGGGTCAGCAGTTTATGTACGTTTTTGAATGTGCGTTCTTTCTATACACTTTGAAAACAAATTATAAATAAAAAACCCATCAACAAGCAACAAAAAACAGCAGAAAACAATTGCAAAAAAGTCGAAACAAGCTGGAATACCAAGTTACTTAAAGTGACTTAAAGCAACTTACAGTGACTTAAAGTTCATTTCAGCATAGTTTTTTAGCATTTTCGTATCTTCACTTGTTGTCCGCTGGTTTGAGGAAAGCAAAAAGCACACACAAAATCACGTGACTTTTGTAATGCTTCGATTGCAAAAATAAACACAAAAACAGTAATATATACAAACAAACCCAAAATAGTAAAAAAACAGCTACAAAAAGTCACCGGCGGTAAGCGCGCACTATACGCACTACGCGCTTTCAGCTCGGCTCAGCAAAGCAAAAAGTTGGCACTATAAACGCGCCCTAAGAAACGTTGCCGAGCCGAACCGAGAGGGAAAGCTAAAAAACGCAGTGCATACAATCATATGAAATAAGTGCGTATAGTTCCAGCCGAACAAGCAGCTTAAAGCGACTTGTGCGCTGGTATTCAGAGTGCCGATTGTAGCTTTCTACCTCGCTCGCACGGTTTGCATGTGTTAAGTTTTATTTTACACGATGCTTATTTATTATTTTCATTAAATAACATAAGAAAGGTAGAGCAACATGGGAAACTCCAATAAAATACAATAGATACATATTTTTTTTTTTTTATTTTGGCTGTTGCACCTTTTCTTCGTTTTTTCATGGTATGAAATGCAAGTGGGTAAAAAAATAAAAATGAGCGATCAGTAGCTTACGTTTTCTTCTAAATTTTTTGTGCAAAATCCAATCAATTGACATGATCAATCTGTTTTTTGTGTATGCAAAATATCAAAATAATTAGATGTTGGTCAATGAAGCCATCAACGAGTCTGTGTAATGCATACACACAAATATTTACTAACAAATATAAATGACTGATGTCCAATGATTGACCGTGTAAAGTCCGCATTCGGACAAATGTTTAGGAAGCCTTTTAATAAGTTTATTCAGCCAAATGAATTTTTCCCCCAGTATTTTTTATGTTGTTATTTTTTCTGTTCTGTTAAAAAACTATTCGAAATAAAAAACAGCACAAAAAACTGCAAAAAAGTCGTAACAAGCTGTAACAGCAAGTGACTCAAAGCGAATCGCAGTGGCTTAAAGTGCGTGCCAGCATAGTTTTTTGCATTTTCGTCTCTTGACTTGTTGTCCGCTGCTTTGATGAAAGCAAGAAACACACACGAAATCACGTGACTTGTGTGATGCTTCGATTGCAAAAAAAAAAAGAAGTTATATGCACAAACAAACTCGAAATAGTCAAAAACCAGCTGCAACAAGTCAGCGGCTTAAAGTGACTTAAAGCAACTTACAGTAGCTTAAAGTGCGTTTCAGCATGGTTTTTTCGCTTTTTCGTCTCTTCACTTGTTGTCCACTGTTTTGAGGAAAGCGAAAAGCACACACGATATCACGTGAATTTTTAAAGCTTCGATTGCAAAAATATACCAAAAAAAAGTATTATATACAATAGGGCGGGTCGATTTAAAAAGTGCCCATTCCTCAGTAAAAATCGTATTCTAGGGATCAAAATAAGAAACTTTGCCCGAGAAACTTTACCTCTAAAACGAATTCTAATGCCCCAACTTTTTACTTTTGTCCCGTAGGGTCAAATTTTGAAAAATCCCTCTTTGACCCATTTAGAGTGCCCCAATCGAATTCAAATGTATGACCGACCCCCACTAACTTTGGAGGGCCGATCCACCCATGCCAATGCCGACCCCATTTCGCTGATTTTTTCATGTAAAATGCCAAAAATTGTGATTTTTTACAATGTTTGTGTGGGGAACCCCCCAGGGGTTCAAGGGGTATGCCTTAAGCATAGGTGGATCGGCCCTCCAAAGTAAAAGGGGGTCGGTCATACATTTGGACTCGATTGGGGCACTCTAAATGGGTCAAAGAGGGATTTTTCAAAATTTGACCCTACGGGACAAAAGTCAAAAGTTGGGTTTTTGACCCATTTAGAGTGCCCCAATCGAATTCAAATGTATGACCGATCCCCACTAACTTTGGAGGGCCGATCCACTCATGCCAGTGGCACACCCCCTAGAACCCCCCTGGGGTGTTCCCTTTACAAACATTTAAAAAATCACAATTTTTGGCACTTGAAATGGGGTCGCCACTGGCATGGGTGGATCGGCCCTCCAAAGTTAGTGGGGGTCGGTCATACATTTGGACTCGATTGGGGCACTCTAAATGGGTCAAAGAGGGATTTTTCAAAATTTGACCCTACGGGACCAAAGTCAAAAGTTTGGGCATTAGAATTGTTCCTCGGGTAAAGTTTCTTATTTTGATCCCTAAAATACGATTTTCACTGAGTAATGGGCGATTTTTTTGCCTCCCCACAAATCGACCCGGCCTAATATACAAACAACACAAAATAGTCAAAAACCATATACAACAAGTTAGCGGCGGTAAGCGTTCACTATACGCACTATCAGCTGCTTTTAGCTTAACGCGCTTTCGGCTCGGCTCGGCAAAGCAACAAGTCGCCACTATAAACGCGCCCTTAGGCGACTTTGAAAAGTATCGACTCATATGTATGTTTTTCATAAAAATTTTTTAACACTTTTACTTTCCTAATGAATTAGTCACCAGTTCTCTCGCTCAGAATAAAAGCGAGCCAAGCCATTTGCCGAAAGCACTTTTTTCTTGATAGTTTATTTAATTGATTTTTGCAAAATACAAATACACTACTTTAAATAACATTTTAAGTATTGAAACAGTGTTAAAAAATTAGTTCAAGTGTAAAAATGAAAAAAGGCAAGTTTGGTAACAATCATATTTATACACAACTTTGCAAACGTGTCTTTGCAACCATCATATACATAGCAACGCAGGAGTCGTTTCGTGGGGAAACAATTATATTTTTGGTAAAATCCATCAAAAGAATTTCATTCAATTCTTCATAACTTATTTGTAAAAGAATGAAAAAATAAGTAGTTACATCAAAAACGTACTATTGTAAAACCTCTATTTTGTCACTGATAAGTATGTGTCTATGCATTTTCTGTGGAACAGAAACATTTTTTAGGACAGTATGTGTTGTAAAAACACTGTAAAAAATAATTACAGTGTGAGCGATACTGTGCGCGGAGCAGCATGCTTACCTTTTACACGGTTAAAAGTCATGGAATAAATTTTATTCCAGCTAAAATACTACTGCATATTTTTTAACCTTGAGGCTTAAAATTTAAACTTTCACAAATACAAACCCATAATTAAAACTTTTCTGTACTAAAATTTAAACCAAAAAAATATTGCGATGCTGAAACTCAATATTAGGTTCATATGATTGTTTATTGCTTTTGTTTCGTATAGCGCATTAGCCCAGTGGTTAACGTAGTGAACTTACAAATTGCATATCCCTGGTTCGAATCTCACTGTTTTTGTTATTTTTTTTTATATTTCAATCCATCCAAGCTCGTACTAAATTTTAAACCAAAGCTGTATTAAAACGATTTTTTAGTATTTTGCAAATACTAGATTTGAAACCAAAGCTGGTGTGGTCATATACAAAGTACAGAAAAGTTACAATTTTTGACAGTGTATCTATTAAGTTTTTATTAGTGCAAAAAATGTTTCGCAAAACTATTTGTTATGAACAGGGAAGACAATTATATGCAAATGCATATAATATATGCTTTTGCATATTTGGAGGTTTTGTTAATATTTTGCATATTTATAACGATTGTGCTTATTTGTGCATATTTTTACATATTTTTAACTTTTCGAACAGATTTTAGCTTGTAATCGGGCAAATTTTGATACTTCCTTCACATCTGGCAACATTGTAATTTCTTTGATATTATATATATTTATAAAGAGATATTATATTATATATGTATAAAAAATATTTTGTTTAAAAACTCACAGACAATGGATCCATACGCCGAAAGTCTCCTTCCGAACGAAGTCCCTTATTTTAAATGGTGCCCAACTACATCCTGCGATGTCGAGCGGTCTTTCTCACAATACAAAACATTGTTGGCTGAAAATCGTAGAAAATTTATTTTTGATAATATAAAAATGCATTTAATTGTTCAGTGTAATCGCTGAATGCAATACACTGTTTTTGCTTTAAGCACCATATAAAATAATGGACTTCGTCCGAAAGGAGACTTTTGGCATTGGCTTCGAGCTTCCAAACAAAATATTCATTAAATGATTAAAATAGAATTAAATTTTTACTTTATAATTAAAATTATAATTTATTTAAACTGAAATATTTACTTTTACGCCTTGAAAGGGCTATTGTTTTGTTTTTTTTTATGAACTATTGAATAAAATTTTGAATAATAAAACTCCGACTTCGACATTTTTCGTGCTTATTTGATGGCATATTTTGCCATTTTTTAGAGCATATTAGCATAATTATTTTAGATTTTTTCGTGCATATTTCTGTCTTCCCTGGTTATGAATATATTTTCTGGTGTTGACATTTTGGTCAAGCTATGAGCTTTCGATTACATTCTAGAATACGAAATCTTTACAGTTCATTAATCAGCTATTATTTGTAATTTGACAAATAAAACTATTTAAGTGCCAATCGCTTATCACTGACAATTTTCTTTTCCTTTACAGATTGATTGATTTTGGTATTGATGACAATGAGTATGATGAAGTTCTGGAGCCAGACGATCAACAACTGCAGCAAAAACAGCATCAACCAAACAGTCAGCAACAAAAACAACAACAGCAAAACAACAATCAAAACCAAAATACAAATCAATCACAACACCATCACAAAGAAGAACAACAACAACACCAACCACCACCATTATCATCAGCAACACCTCCTCAACTACCACCACCAAAACAAAATAAATCAGTAAAAAATTCCAAGAAAAATTCCTCGAAAAAAACAAAAATTCCACGCTCACCATCGTGTGCGAGTAGCCTTAGTTATAACAACAGTTTTATTCATCAACATACCACCTCATCACCATCATCAACAACATCGATTCCACCACAAACACCACCGTTGCCGGCATCATATCAAAATAAAAACAAACATATGAATGGTGGTAGTACAACAAAAGTAACACCAACACCAACAGGAGCAATAACAGCGACAACGCCGACGACACCTGCCACGCCTACACTGAATTTAACAACACCTTCGCCCACAACACCAACTGTCGCCATCAGTGCAATAGGCAACAGTCACATTATTAACAGCAATAATAATAATAACAATGTTCATTCACCGAGCAGTGGCTTAGTAGGGAGTGGCGTCATGGGTGCTAACGGAAATCATGCACAACAACGCGGTGTTGGTGGCGTTGGTAGTAGTGGAGTCGGCAGTGGCATCAACCTAGCAGCAACGCGTCGTCCTCAAATACAAATATCGCCGATTGCTGAGTCATCGCCGAAACACTATCAGTATATGACATTGACGGTGCGCAAGGATGAGAACGGCTACGGAATGAAGGTGAGTGGGGAATATTTTAAAATCTAAATGTTGCTTAGACGCTTTACTTATGCTCTGCCTTTATGGAATGAAAGGGAAGGTTGAAGCAATAGTTTGTTTCGAAAAAAATCCAATAAGCCATTTCAACTCTTGAAAGGACTTTGACTTTTCATATCGTCATATCTTCGGCACTTACAGTTTGATCTTAAAGTATGATATATCGATGTTTTTGTCTCGAGGAGACCTTAGAAGCACGGTTGCCACTCGCTTATTTTTTTGTGTACCAAATTCTCCGAACCAAATTACCAAACAGGAAAAGAATGTACCAATCTTTTCTTAATATAACAGTTGATAACAATTATTAATTACAATAATTCACTACTGTTTATTTCTGTACATACGAAACACAACAAAAATATTATTAAGTTATGCTATACGCTATTAACAAAAAAATAAATTAATTAAAATTGTTATTTTGCAGGCTTTGAGATTGATATAAAGATTGAATGTCTTTAGAAAGCATTATGTTGTTTAGTGTTTTATATTCTAATTTATTTCTAAGCTAAGTTTTAATCAGGTTAAAATCCAAAAAATCGGGCTGAGCAGCTGCTGAGCTATATGGAAGACACATCAGAATTTTTTAAAATTGGTAAAATCATTAAAAGAAATTTCTACCAATACATTCTTCATGACCCTCACTTTTTCCCAAAATATAGGCAAAGTCATAACAATTTAAAAAGTAATTTTTGAAAGCTGAAAAAGTTTCTACTGAGTCAAAATAACGGTAGGGTCGCATTCTATAAGATGATGCAAATTATAAATTTATGGCAAAAAAAGAAATTTGGTTTCCTGACATAACTTGTGAAGATGTTATAATATTCCAATCTTTCAAATCTTCTCTTCCAAAATTGAACTTGTCTCTAACTTGTTTTAAAAATATTATATATAATCTTTGAAAATAAGAACCATTTTCTGAGTGGAGATATGTTTCTGCTTTGGTGCCAATCCTCACTAAACATCCTCAAGTCAAAAAATGTCTTTGGTCATTGATATTAAAGTTTTTTAAACAGTTGCTACATTTTATGAAATCGTAACTCATATAGTTACACAACACTAGTTTAAAATTAATTTCTAATTGTGAGATCAAAAATGAGAGCCTTACATTTTCGGATTAGAGTTCTGTGTTTAAATTTTTAATGATTCTTTACAGAAATCCAACCAACTATGAAATTCTATAATGTAAATCAAATTATACCAATTAAGTTTTGATCGTTATTTTTTTGACCAGAAATTTAAATCAAATGGAATGAATATATTAAATGAACAATTTAATTCTAAACCAATGGAGGTCGCAACACGCTGGAGTGTTCTACTTTTAAAATGCTTATAGCTGTTTTGGCTTTGAAAGAATTCTGAATTGAGGAATGCACAGAAATAGTTAGAAAACATTGCGTCTATCATTACTGCTCAAAGTAGCTCCTTAAAATTGATTTGATTTTTATTTTTGATTAAAAAAATATCGATCAATGATTGATGTTTATTTCCGATCGAAGAAATAAAGATCTACAAATAATTCGTATACTTTGATTTGTATTATAAAAATCACGGAACATAAAATTAGGTCAAAAAATAATTCTGCAGCTTATAGGCTCATGTGACTATATTCAAATGTATATAACAATTACTTTTTATATGTGATCATTTCATTAAAAAATTTAAAAATAACGATCATTTGGGTCCCTGATTTTTAATATATATACAGCTGCGGTCAAAATAATAGCAGCGCCCTTATATTCATACATGTTTGGATAAATAATACTAGTCTACGAATTTCGGATCCGGTAAGTCCATTTTCATTCCTATATGTACTTTCAACACTCGTTCCAACTCCGTACTCAGTTTTCTCCTATATTGTAAAACTTTCAAGATACAGGGTGTTTTACGGTTTTGGTACGTGCTTAGTATTATTGATCTAGAATCTAAACTACTCACCATAAAATAAAAAATAATATTTTGTATTTTAGAAAAAATATCAGATTTTTCATAAGTGTATCAATCACTTTCGTGTCATGTGCTGTAGCGGAGAAAAAATTTTGAGATTATCCAACAAAATATCGAAAAATTTTCTATCTTTTGTTTTAGCAGAGCTGTTACTGTCCAAAGTTAGAATTTAAAAAATACTGTTGATTAAGTGTATTTTTACATGAAAAAAAGACATTTTAAATTTGGACGGTTACAGTTCCGCTAAAACAAAAGATACAAAATTTGTTGATATTTCGTTGGATAATCTCAGAATTTTAGCTTCGCTACAGCACATGACACGATAGTGGTTGATACATTAATGGAAAAGTTGATAATTTTTCAAAAATAAAAAATTATACTTTTTATTTTATGGTGAGTTGTTTAGATTCGAGATCAATAATACTAAACACTTGCCAAAAACGTGAAACACCCTCTATCTCGAAAATTTTACAATATGGGAGGAAGCTGAGTACGGAGTTGGAACGAGTATTGAAAGTACATATAGGAATAAAATGTACTAACCGGATCCGAAATTCGTAGACTAATATTATTTATTCAAACATGTATGAATACAAGGGCGCTGCTATTATTTTGACCGCAACTGTATGACAAGAAAAGCATATAAACTCTCAACTTCAAAACTGAATGCAATGCAGGTTTTCACTTAACATAACTTTGAACATTTCTCGAACAGTTCTACCAAATTTTGCTTTTTGAAAAAACTCAATACTTTTGAAATGTAAATCTTTTACAAAATTTACCAACAAATGTACTATGTTACCTCGGAAAATAGTGTACCAATGTAAAAGGTTAAAATAAATGTACCAATTTTGGTGCAATTGTACCAAAGTGGCAACGTGCTTAGAAGTCAAATATTTGGGGAAAACCATGTCTGAACGCATAAGTTTCGTTGACCATCTGGTGACATTGAAGGGCCGATTACTGTGCGTCGTTTGCTAAGGAGTTAATAGGATCTCAGTATGCGGGCTGTGCGTTTCATGTAGCGGTGCTATATAGGGTCACGTGGTCAGGTCTGCTGTGGGATAATGAAAGATACTCTCTTGTCAGAGATCCATTATGATTGGGTGTATGCCAGTGTGTCGTACGGTATCAACTGATGCCTTATAAATGTTGTTGTGGTATCTCTTCCTTGATGTGCCCTCCGTATTGTTTGATGAATTTCGCACTCTAATGCAAGGTGTATGAAAGAATGTGAGTGGAAGGCTTTGCTGAAGGAGTGTGCGAGGTCTAGATGGAAATCTAGATGGAATGAATCTTTGAATCGAAGGGTCACGTATAATTTTATACATGATGTTATGTTTGTGGATGGTCAAAAATATAGGGATTTAGACCTTGAAAACGCGCTCGCCTCGAGCGATCAAGTTTCCAGGTTGGATCAGTATATATGTCAGGTGTTTAATAGCTCTATTCTGGCAAATTAACAAATTGTTAACCAGTATTTTGAATATTTCCATATGTTTGTTGTAATTTTTTGACTTCAAAACAAAATTTGAAGCTCAAAATTTTGATAAAAATTGTCAACTGCTTTTCAGTTATTGACAATATCATTAAAAAAGTTTGTTTTTTAAACTTTAAATTTTGTTCTGAAGACAACAAACACATAGAAATATTCAAAATACTGGTAAACAATTTGTTAATTTGCCAGAATAGGGCTGTAAGGGGCGGCTTACCAGGCGTAGTTGAGTCTGTTGTATCCGTTTTTGTTCTGCTTTGTGTGAATGTTTGGTCTAAGTGAGAGGTGTGTGAATGTAGCTATTCTTTTCTTGTTGATTTGTCCCTTTATGTTTGATTGGCCACCAGTCCATGGTAGTTGTCTGCTACGAGGTCCGACAAAAGACTTGAAAGTTGGTACCACGGGCAGTCAGTAGCCCCTTGGCATGTACCAAGTTGACTGATTAGGTCGGTCCTCCGGGAAGATTGGTGGTGGCTGTTTGTCTATCACCAATATCGCGGGTAGAGCTACTTAGCTCGTTGTTGGTTTGCATTCTCAAACCGGGTGCCGTACCCTGGTGAGTACGAAAGAGGTTATATAGGCCTCCTCCTCTACCAAAGGTTGCGACACACAGTGTAACGATCCCATGTAGCGAGCAGCCATAAATAGACGGACTTACCGTAGAATCACAAAATTTTCTGGAAATTTTCAGTTGATCATGCAATTTTTATTTACGATGTTCATTAATGACATCTTCAGAATATGCAATCATGTTACCATGCATGCATATGCGGATGATCTTCAGTTGTACCTGTCCAGACCTATTGGTCACGTTGATGATTTATGTATGAAAGTAAACGAAGACTTGTGCAAAATAACAAATTGGGCTAATGCTAACAACCTTATCCTTAATCCACTTAAATCATTTGTTTTGCCGGTTTTTAAATCTAGTTACTCCTTCCTTAATATACCGGGAATTTTCTAAGATGGTATCGAGCTCAAATTTGTTGATAAGGTTAAAAATCTCGGTTTTTATATTAACTCTTCACTCTCGTGCGAAGATCATGTACATTCCGTTGTTAGCAAGGTTTATTATGTACTGCGAAACCTTAGGTAGACTGCATCATTTGTGCCTGTAGAGACTAGAAAAAAATTAGTAATTCAGCTGATTGTGCCAATTATCTCCTACTCAGATATGGTGTATAGTAAAGTTGATTCCCGATCCAAGCTTAAGTTACAACTTGTGTTTAATAATGCTGTAAGATACATTTTTGGTCTTAGAAAGTTTGACCGCATTAGTCACTTGAGTAACAAAGTAAATATTTGGATGCTAGAAACTGCATCTTTTTACACAACCTGATCTGCACTCGCACTCCTGATTACTTATTTGAAGAGCCACAATTTTGTAGGTCAACTAGAAATCTGAATCTTTTAATCCTTGCTTATAATTTTTTAAACTCTAACAGACTCTTTTACGTGAATGCCATCTGATTGTGGAATTCACTGCCTTTAAGCATAAAAAGTATTACAACTAAACGCAACTTTAAGCATGTAATTTTCCAACATTTCTCTTAAGTATCTCTCTTTCACTAATTCTATGCAATTGTATTTAAAAAACCTTACTTTAATTAAAATTACTTAATCTTTATTTGTTGTTAATCTTGATTTTGTCGATTTTTCGATTTTTGTTTGAATTAATTTTGAATTGATTATTATTTTGATTAGATCTCTTAGTTAAATGATATTAATTGTATTCAGTTGAATTTTTAATTTTTTTTTTGTTTATCACTTGTTATTTTGTTATGTATCTATATTCTTACTGCAATTAAAAGACTCTGTCTTATTTTTGAACCTTTTCTTTAAATAAAAATAAAAAAATTAAAAAAAATAAAAAAATTAAAAAAAAATAAAAAAATTAAAAAAAAATAAAAAATACGTTTTTTGATAACAGAGTTATTCTCACAAAAGTGCGGTCAAAACAGATGAATGACACGCCCACCTCCCATATAACCGAAATTGGTACGCTAGTATATTTCTTCAAAAAATATTCCAGAGCAATAACATTTTATTCATCTAGCTCTTTACTAACAACAACTAGTTGGTGCGAAAATTAACCAAATCGACTAACTAATACAACCTTTTATATAACCTAAATCGGTAAGGTGGTATATTTCGCCAAAAAAGTATCCCAGAGCAATACAATTTTGGCTCTGTGAAATAAAACCACAGGAAATAAGGCCCCAAAACAAAAACGAAGTAAGGCCCCAAATATAGGGCTTTATTTCAATATGAAAATTGGTAGTTCTCCTATAGCTTGTACCTAAAGTTTAATTTCAATAGAGTCCAATTTAAGTTCAAAGGGTTGTTTTCTTACTCGTAAGAGATCTTTTGAAGTGCGGGCGTCGATAAATTTTCCATTCGGCAAGAGGTAAACTCTTGCTTTACAGGTCTCTTGCCGACATTTATATTGTGTTATAGTTTTATAATTGGTTTTTTTTTTTCAATATATCATTTTTCGATCGAGAACATAGAGAAGTTCACTGGTCCTTTTTTTACCATAAAATTTTTCACGATTAATTTTTTAATATGGCCTCACTACGCGGCAAAAATATCAAAACTTAACATATTTTTTAAAATTTTTCTATTGAGAAATTTTCAATTGATTTTAAATAACAAAAATCGAAAAGTTGTTATGACAAACGTATTCAAGTCTGACCCTCAAGGAGTGTTAAAATTTTTAGTGACCTATTTTACAATGAAATAAAGCACTAAATTAAAAAATTAAATAAGGCCACAAAAATCGAAATAGCACCCTAAATATTCAAGCTTGTATTTCCTAATATCATTTTTGGGGCCTTATTTCATTTTACTCTTGGGGCCCTATTTCATTATGAAACTAAGACCCATTTTTCATAAATAAAATAAAGCCCCAAAATAAGAAATAACATCCCAATTATTTTTGTTGTTGTTTGGTATCAGCGTTGCCATATGGTCCGATATATCGGATATGTTACGATTTTAATACTTGAATCCGACGTTCCGATATTTGACCAAAATTCTTCAAAATGTTACGATTTCAGAAAAAGTAGATCTAGAGTCCGATTTTGCATATATTTTTATGTACATATATATATGAAAAGAAAAAAATTAGTATAATAAAATTGGTGGCAACTTTAAAATAAAAAGTTGCGAGGGTACTTCTGCATTTCGAATAATGGAAAAACTTATTTTTGAATTGTTGAGCTTACCGAATTCCTCAGCTAACGTTGAGCGAACTTTTAGTTAAATAAATATTAATAAAACTAAAGTTCGTAATAGAATAGAGTTAGATACAGTGGAAGGAATTCTGCATACAAAAGATTATCTGTGTATGAAATCTTTCAACTGTTTTGGTCTTGAAATTGATAAAGAATTGATAAACAAATTTAATAAATCAACGTATACATGACTTCGAAAAAATTATATTTTTTTTTTCGGAAATTTAATTTTTTTTAGTTTTTGCTGCCTTAAAATAACAACATTTTTTTGTTAATTTACTTGAAGCAAAAGCTATACATTTATAGAGTTAAAAATGAAAAATTATGTATTATGGCTAAATACCGATTTATAGCTCTATGACTGATTTAAGAGATCTACATTAAACCAAACTGTGTTGCAAACGTATTTAATTTGAATTTTAGTCTTCGTTTGTGTGTTCAAAAATATTTCCAAAATGTAATTTATTACATTATATTTTCTATATTTATAATGATTATTGAATTGACTTTTGAAAAAAATGTAATTTTTTTAAATAAATAAACCTTAAATATACGTCATAGGTCTAATAAAATGCAATATTTTTTTGTGTTCTTTGTTGTAAAATGCGACTGAATATTTCTTAGTTCTTGTTTTCAGAGTTTCACAAATCCGACGAGAAATCCGACGAGCAGAGTGCAAAAGTTACGCTGTAAAATTTATTTTCATGGCAACACTGTTTGGTATAGAAAATTTTGGGGCCTTATTTCATTTGTAGTTTGGGGCCTTATTTCACAGATCCTACAATTTTGTGTTCTTAGTTCTTTTATAGCAACAACTAGTTTGTGTGCAAACGAATCAAATCGGCCGACTAATACGCCCACCCTTTATATAACCGAAATCGGTACGGTGGTATATTTCCCTAAAAAGTATCCCAGAGCAATAAAATTTTGTGCATCTAGTTCTATTACAGCAACAACTAGTTTGTGTAAAAAAGAACCAAATCGGCGGACTAATACGCCTAGAATTTAAGAAATTGTTGACACTAGGGTGGACCTTAAGTAAAAATTTCAACAATTTTTTCCACTTGATTTTAGAATTTCAAATAGTTTTTGACTCTAGGGTGGACCCTAAAAGTTTGTTTTAAGCTAATCTTATACTTTAAATACTCTTGAAATACTCTTAAGCTGCTCCAGTTTTCAATTCAACTTTTTAATCAATTTTAGCTTCATACGAAGAGCATGTTGTATGTTCAATGCTCAACACCTTTTTGCGTCATGAATCAAACATTGCTCGCAAAGGTAATTGCCTTTTTTCATCTCTCATAAAAGTATTACATCTTAATTTTCAATAAATAACTAAATCGTTTTCACCTAAAATACTTAATAAAACTTTTTGATTTGATTGTTAATTTACATTATTTTCCTTAAAAAAAAGTAAAAATAAAAAAGGAAATAAAATGAAAATAAAAAAGTGAAAACAAAAAATGAAAATAAAAAATTAAAATAAAAAAAAATAAAAACAAAATTAAAATAAAAAAATTAAAAAATAAAAACGAAATAAATTAAAAAAAATAAAAATTAAAAAAAATAAAAATTAAAACAATAAAAAAAATTAACAAAAAATAAAAAAAATAAAAAAATAAAAAATAAAAAAAAAAAAAATTAAAAAATAAAAAAATAAAAAATAAAAAAAATAAAAATTAAAAAAATTAAAAAATTAAAAAATAAAAAATAAATCGCACACAAACCTAACAAAACATTAACACACTTATTCACCAACACAAAATCAAAAATAAAAAAGAGCAACAGCAAGACGTAGTGTTCGAAATTGGATGCAATGGGAAAGACGGACAAGAGTGCAGACTAGTATACATTGGAACAACAAAGCGCGCAATTGGAACCAGAATCAATGAACTCAAAGTAGACATAAAAAAGAGAAACAAACGACGGCACTATCACAACACATTGCAGAGAGCGGACACACAGCAAATTTCAACGACGTAAAGGTGGTAGACAAAGCGAAAAAATAAGTTAGACGATATATATTGGAAAGCTTAAACATACAGAAAAAAGCAATAACAACAATGAACATTTAGCTATATTCTTTAGCTTTAAGATAAACTCAACCAGCTGTTTTTATGTTTATTTCTCGTTAATCACAGTCAAGTGCAATTTGTATGTTTTTTGTTAATTATTAAAGTTAAAGTTTTGTTAGTTAAAAATGTTCAATATTGTCCAAGGAAGAGTGCAATAATTTGTAATGTAACGATAATCTTACTGTAAATATCTTATTGTTTTTATGTTTATTTTATAAGAAAATTAATTGTGACTTTTTTCGTAGAAAAATAAAATCAAAAACACCCCTGATTAAGGAAGAAAGCTACTTCCGAAACGTTGGGTAAATTATGTAAAATATTTTTTAGATTATGTTTTTTGTGTAAACAAAGCTACCAAAATAGTCCGAATTTATGATAACATCCAAACATAAAAACAAAAGAATTGGTCAAAAACAAAAAATTCACAAAAAATAAATATAAAAAAAAATAAAGAAAAATAAAAAAACAAATAAAAAAATAAAAACAAATAAATAAATAAAAAATAATAAAAAAAAATTAAAAAAAAAATAAAATAATAAAAATATACCAGACTTTATTTCGAATAACATTCAGAGTTGAAGAAAAAGCGTAAGGAACTTCGTTTCTGATCGAGGACTCCCTCGACCGCACCACTTTTTTTAAAGTCATTGACCTCAATCACCCCGTTCTAGCACTTACCCACTAGATCTCAGTTCTTACCATCCCAATGTACCGCCCTAGAAAATTAAAACTCGTAAGAAATTTTACAGTTCAGATGAAAAGACTTTAGGAGCGTTCGAGAGAAAGATTCTTCGTAAGATCTACGTCCCAATCTGCGTCAATAGCGAGCACCGAATACGGTGGAATGATGAACTGTGCGAGCTGTACGCTGACATTGACATAGTCAAGCGCATTAAAGCTTAAGTGTAATAAGATGTGAAAAATAATGTAAGCGGCTTCGCTGGCAAGGTCATGTTGAGCGCATGAAAGACGATGCTCCAGTGAAGAAAAGATTCGATTTGGTACCCGGTAAACGCAGAAGACGACCGCATCTTCGTTGAAAAGACCAAGTAGAGGACGACCTGAAGATGCTTGGAAATTCCAACTGGCGAGACGGAAATGACTGGCGCACATTATTAAATGAGGCCAAGACCGACGGCATCGAGCTCCGCCAATCCAACAATATTTTGTAGTTATTATTTTTTATAAAAAATCACACATCGAACAAATTTGAAGGCTTGAACTTTTATATGGGACTAGCTTTCGCATTTGAAGTGTCTGTGAGTTGTGTGGGAGGTGTCATGCATCGTTGACCAACTCCACTCGTACTTTGTACGATGGTTTTTTTTTTTATTAAATGTATGTTTGCAGTCAATAGGAAGGTAAAAGCATGTATACGTGTTGAGTTCGTGCTTTTCACCAATGAATGCATTGTATGGGAGGTAACACTTACTATAGTCCCAAAATGGGTAAAAATTCAATCAGAAAATATCAGTGACAAATAGTTTTACAACTGAATAAAATATTTGATTAATAAAATAAAACTTATTTATTGCATTAAAAATATTAATGAACTTTAGCTAATCAGTTAATAAACGTCTCAACTCACATATCGAAATTTTTTAATTTTTTGTGGTACATATCTAATACATTGGACATATCTGGGTTATGACAATTTCTATTTTTTTATACCAATCATTTTCAGATCTTTCAATATTTAAAGTAAGACTCGCATATTTTAACGAATAAACTAGTTGATGAGAGAACTTAAAATTTTTTCATACTTTTTTCTTTTTTTCTTCTGTGAACTTTGTATTATATATTGGCAAGAATCGCAACACTGTCTTCCAATCCGTGTAATACAATAAACCCAAGAAAGCGGCGGCTCCGAAAGTAGCTGCTGATCCAAGGCTTAAAATATAAGTTTAACAAATTTGTCAATTTTTTATTTGCCAAAGTTCACGTGTAAATAAACTTACAAACTTGCTATAATTTCAGTGTGTTTCTTGCCGTATTTCATTTTGTTTGACAAATAAGCGAGTTAATTTAAAAACCACGAAAAGCTATGTTAAAAATGTATGTATACGAAAAGTTCGCATAAACAAAATTACAAAAATTCTCAACTAATATTTTGACTGTTCACACTCTTTTGACAAAGAAACTCTGACTGAAAGTGCGAAGGAACGTTACGATATTTATTTATTTCAAAGCTTATAGTCTAAATTTTCCCATCAAATTGACTCATTCATTGAGTCTATGGATCGTATGATGTTATACATTCTTTAATATTTATTCCTTGTAATAGAGTACAAAAAAGAACACGAGTTGTAATAGAGAAAAAAATTTATTCACCTACCATTCTTTTCGTCTACACGAGAGTCCCCGACATCATTATATTAGGGAATAAAGTAAGATAACTCGTTTTTGACCGCACGTTGTCTTCATTTTTAACCTTAGCCGAGTAGGGAAATGAGAAGTCATTATTGAAGTCATTGACTCTGCATTTCGTAGAACAACATCAAAAGTACTTTTCGTACAATTACACGAAGAAAGGTATCATTACAAATATGCAGTAAAAACCTGATCAAAATTAAATATATCTGTGGTCACAAGGAATAACGACTAAACTCAAAGTATCGTAAAAAACGATATTTTAACTGCACGATTTACGACCCATTTTTTTAAATATATGAACCGTTACAAACAAAATATGTGCTGACATACGTGATGATCAATTCTGAGCAAAAAATGGATATCTGCATACTTCCAAAAATTGGCAATAAAGTAAATTCCATATCACTTTTTTACGATATATTTCCTAGTCATTATTCCTTGTGACCATAGATATGATGTGAACATGGTTTCACAAAAAAGTGATTTTTTATTGCAACAATGATGATAATGATGAATAATTTTGTTTTTTAATGCACAACATAAAATGGCCAACAATCATGTATCATTTAATTGTCAGAAATTTGCAGTGATATTGGCGAAGGTACTGAACCCACATCAGGTACTAAGCTCCTTAAGCTTTTTCTTCTATTCCGAATAAAATTCGAATCAAAAACTGTTTAATTTTATTTTTTGCATTATTATTATTTTATGTAATTTTTTCAAGTCAAATAATGTAAATTAATAATCAAATCAAAAGCTTATTTTAATATTTTAGGAAAAGAAGATTCATTTATTGAAAATTAAATTGTTAAGTTCTTATGAGCGATGAAAATAGGGAGTAACCGTTGCCAACGATGTTTCTTTCATGACGCAACAAGGCGTTGAGCATTCAACTTTTATCATGTTGCTCGAAAACTGGACTTAAGAGTATAAAAAAAAACACATTTTTAGTGTCAAAAAAATTTCTTACATCAGATTCGAAATCAGCGACAAGCGCATATACAAAGAGTAAAAAACAAAAACACATTTTTAGGGTTCACCCTAGTGTCATAAATTTTGTAAATGCTAACATAAGATTCGAAATCAGCGACTACAAAGAGTATAAAGCCAAAAAACACATTTTTAGGGTCCACCCTAGTGTCAAAAAATTATGTAAATTCTAACGTAAGATTCGAAATCAGCGATCAGAGCATCTACAAAGAGTATAAAGCCAAAAAAAAAACATTTTTAGGGTCCACCCTAGTGTCAAACATTTTTTAAAATTTCTAACATAAGATTCAAAATCAGCGACCCCTTAATACTGCCGGCATATACACAAAGAATAAAGCAAAAAACACATTTTACACCCTAGTGTCAAAAACTTTTTTGAAATTCTTACATCAGATTCGAAATCAGCGACTACAAAGAGTATAAAACAAAAACACATTTTTAAGGTTCACCCTCGTGTCAAAAAATTTTGTAAATTTTAACTTAAGATTCGAAATCAGCGTTCCCTTTATTATTGCCAGCTCATACACAACAAATATAAAGCAAAAAAACACATTTTTAGGGTCCACCCTAGTGTCAAAAAACTTTTTGAAATTCTAACATCAGATTCGAAATCAGCGACCAGAACATCTACAAAGAGTATAAAGCCAAAAAACACATTTTTAGGGTTCACCCTAGTGTCAAAAACTTTTTGAATTTTTAACATCAGGTTCGAAATCAGCGTTCTCTTAATACTGCCTTAACATATAAAAAGAGTATAAAAAAAAACACATTTTTAGGGTCTACATCCGTCGAAGAATTTTTTCAAATTCCTACATCAGATTCGAAATCAGCGACCTCTTATAGGGCTAGCACATATACATAGAGTATAAAAAACACGTTTTTAGGGTCCACCCTAGTGTAAAAAAGTTTAAAAAATTCTAACAAGATTCGAAATCAGCGATCAGTGCAACTACAAAGAGTATAAAACAAAAAACTCATATTTAGGGTCCACTCTAGTGACAAAAAACTTTTTTGAACTTCTCATCAGATTCGAAATCAGCGAATCCTTAATACTTTTAGCACATACACAAAAAGTTTAAAATAAAAAATACATCTTTAGGGTCCCCTGGTGTCTCTAAACTCTGAAACTCTAATATCGGATTACACTATCTTTACACATTTGTTGCAGTTTCCATTTCCAAAAACTTAATTGCAATAAAGATTCTTACGTATGAAACAGAAACAGATACACTGAGAGGGAGAGAGAGAGAGAGAAAGAGAGAGAGAGAAAAGAGTTGCTAGTCTGCTCAGATCTCAATACGCACGTACACACACAGCGCACTCGCCTGCTACCCAGTGGACATTTTAGCTAGCGATACGCAAAAGAAAGCATGCTAGTAGTGCTCTTATATGCGTCAATATACCTTCCGTGCTCGCTGTAAAGATGAGTGCTTGTGTAAGGCCTACCTTTTGAAGATTTGGTTATTTTATTTTAAAAATTTTTTAAGAAAATTTAGAAAAAATTATAAATGATATAAGTATATAATTTTTTTGTCCGAGCTGGGTCGCGAACCCAGGTCTCCGAAATCTAACACATTACATATCACATTATATGAAAACTTTTATAAGAAAAAATGTTAAGTCTTTTCTATTATTTTTGTATAAAGAAATTTTACAAGTAAATTCCAAAAATTTTTTAAATGAACAGAAAAATTTGTAAAAATTTAGATTTTTAAAAAAATACAAATTTTTTTTTTGTTTAGAGCTGGGTCTCGAACCCGCGCTCCCGAAAGCTCACTTTCATTTGTAATGATGCAAAATAAGCTGAAGTTCGTAAACAACTGCGGTAGACGAGTGGATAAGGTGCCGGACCGCCAGATGAGAGGACGTTGGTTCAAATCTGGAAATCGTCAAAAGTTTTTTTATTTCAAGTTGATATTTATATTGCTTTTCTTTCTTATGTACGCACTAAAAAATTTCAAAAATAAATTCACACCGGTGAGCGGATATTTACATTTTCTTCACCGAACGGTGTTAATTTACACCGCTTACTCGGTGTGAAATGACGAACTTATCCGATCGGTGTGAAATTAGAAAGGCAAAGAAGAACAGTGATATTGAAATCACATTCTCATTGATAAACAAAATAAAAATTTAAATTTCCCAATTTAATTTGTTCAATTTAATTTTGTAAATCTCGATTAAAGATTCAAACTTTATTTTTGACACCACGAAATAGAACCCAAAAAATTAAATGGCCCCAAAAAAATGTCCATACATTTTTGGGTGTTACTTCATATGAAATAACTCCCAATTTTTGGGGACAATTTCATTACTTTTGGGAAATAATTCATTTTTTTGTGTGGTTCTTAATGCATTATGAAATAAAGCCCAATGAAATAACCCCCAATCAAAGTTTTTTGTGGCTTATTTCATTTGACAATTAATAAATTTAATGACAATTCAATAAAAATTGTAAAAAACATCGTTTCGAATAGTTAAAAATAACACCGTTCGGTGTAAAATAAAATTATCATTTAGCGTATTATAAGTAAACACCTAACAGGGTAAAAAACTAACATCCTATCCGATGTTTACTTTTATACACCGAACGGTGTGAAAAAATATGCTCTTTCGGATATAAAATTCTAGCACTTTGACACAGTGTTTTTTAACACCGAACGGTGTAGGACTCCCTGGAACACCGATCGGTGTAAAAATTCTGTAAAAATTTTTAAGTGCGTACATTCTCAAAAAGGGCTTCTAGCAGGCTTCTTTAGAGTTGCGAGAGAAAAAAGCCTAGAAAATTTTCCAAAAAAAGTTAATGGGCTTGGAAATGAGTACGAAAGGGCTAAGAAATCCATATGATGGCCTGCTAGAAGCTCTTCAAAGCCCTGCTTTTGTCCACTGGGTAGTTTGTAGTCTGCTCGATAATCACAGCAATTTCACTGTTACGTGACGGTTTCTGCCAAATCACACCACCCACAAGCCACGTAAAGGAACTTCGTTCCAAAAAGCATTATAAACATTATCTTAAAATCAAATGTGACTCTGACCATCTCCTGACCTTAACCCACGTCCTCTCGTATCCTGTTTCGACATTTTATCAGCTCGTCTATCGCAGTTGTTAACAAAGTTTCGCTTACTTTGCGTCATTTGCACAAAAGCAAGCAAGCATTCGGGAATGTGGGTTCGATTCTTAGCTCCGAAAACAAATTTTTTTGTTCTTTTTTAAGTGTTTATGTTTTTCCATTATTCTAAATATTTCAAAATTCTTCATAAAATAAATTTAAGTAAATACTAAGAAATTTTCCATGTAAATGTTTTCATATAAAATGATATTTAAAGAGTGAATAATCGGGAAAGTAAGTTTGATACACAGCTTGGGCAGAAAAATTTATTTTTTCTTATCTCATTTTTAAATTTACATTTTCTCTACAAATTTTTTAAAAATGTCTCCATATATAATGATATGGAAAGATTCAGAATCTTCAAAAAATAGGTCTTACAAAAGCACTCATCAATACAGCGGTCATGGAAGGAATATTGACGCCAATAATAGCACTACTAGCATGCCTTCTTTTGCGCAGTCCTAGCTTAATTGCCCACTGGATAGCTTACTAAACCATCGAGTGTGACTGTGATTTTTGACCAATACAGGCATGTTATCACTTTCTATCAAGCATGACATTGTTTGAAGATCTTAACTTTTTGCTAAATATCTAACCCATAACTGCGGCCTTGACTGATTTAGCATTTTCCAAAAACTTGTATATATTTTGGCATTGTCTGCTTATTTTTACTTTCTATTGACACTAAACAGAAATAACATCCGACCATTTATGTTGACAAATAATGTGTTTCCTGCAAATAAAATGATGATTTGCATTTTTACACTCTTGTTCGTAATTCAATTGTCAGTTTGTCAAGCAGCGGATTGCATAAAAGATGCCAGATTGCAAATATTAAAATAACAAAAAATTCACTGTAATTTCTTAAAAAGAAAACGTCAATATAAACAACCATACAGAAGAACAGACATTGTATTTATAAAAAGACTTTATTTTTGTCAACAAACCTACGCTTCATCATTTGATAAACAGTAAAAACCGATCAAAACAATCAAAACATTCAAAGATGTGTAGCGCAAAATGTGCTAAAGAAAAACACAAATTACGAAAAAAATCAATGAGAGATATTTAGAATGAGACAATATGAAAAGCAAGATAATGAAAATATCAAAAGAGAGAGAGAGAGAGTGAGTGAGATAAAGGTACAGATTTGCACTCTGCTTCGGTTTGTTTGTCTTTCTGTCCGTTTGTCAAAGGCCGGTAATGTTAATTTAGCTGATGATCGTGACGATGACTTCATGCAATTTTATACTATACAATATACAAAAATCTTAACCACTAAAAAAACCCAACACAAACATATCGCGCTGACTTAATCAGCAAAATAACTAAACAAAAATAAATAAAAGTCATAAAAATTGTGAAAATTTACAGTTTCGTACGTTGTTGTTTTACATGTGCGAATTATGTAAAAATTTTAAAATTTTAAATATCTCAGAAACATATGCAAAAAAAAAATAAAAAAGACAACTCATTTATATGACAAATTGTCTTATTGTCGCATCGGATTAGAAAACGGAAAACTAAAAAGCATAAAGTAAGGGGAGCCAATACAAATGGCTGCACTGTGTTGCCATTTGGTAATTGTTGAGTTAGTTGGAGGGCGAGAAATATGAGGCTTGTTTAGCTAATTGCTCGCTTACCTTGTCGTTGTTCATTGAGATTAGTTTAACCATAAAAACGTTTAAAAATTTTAATTACTTTGTTACAGTTAGTTGCTTTTGAAATATTTACAAAAAGATAAGAGATTTTTATATATTTCTCTTAGTATTTAAAATTCATTAAATCGTTTTAGTTGCAAAAATTTGTCATGCTTAGATTTTGATTTGCTAACGCTTTAATTTACTATCCTAAAGATGGAGGGTGAAGTTACTGAGAAAATGTGGTTTTTATTTGTCAAATGTGTTTGACCACTTGAGTCATGACTCATGAGCGGCTGCAAATATATAAATATATTTTATTATGATAAATTTAGGGTAGTGCCTCCGGTTATGAGACAAGTTAGGTTTTTGGCTTGCTTTTGGTCAACTTTATAATATGTGGAAATATGCATAGCTATGGAAAGCTTATCAAGTCAGCTAAATTTTTGTTGAAGTACCTATATTGATTTAATCAATCAGAAAAATTTAACGATCAATTTTATGAAGGGTTCATTTCAAAAAATCCACTAAAAATGGGAAATTATGAAGAAAAACCACAAAATAAATTAAATTTAAAAAAAGAATATTGATTTTAGAAGCCTTAAATGGCACAAAAAAACCACAAAAATGGCAGTTCTTTCATATTATTCATCTTCTTCTTCATCATCCAAATCAGAAGTGCAATGTGTGCATGCAAAATAGCTGGTTTGCATGTCAGCGCACTTCAAATGCACTGGCCGTTTGCACTCATTGCATTTGATTGAGTTTGTTCCAGTCAATTTCGGCGGTAGAAGGTCCAAACAGATAATGCAAAAGTCTATATCATCATCAAATGGTGAAGACTTCTTTGACTTAGTGCATTTGACCAACGGTTTGGCTGGTCGCGTTGCCTTCCGCTTACCAGGCATTGGTTTGCCTGGTGGAGCTGCCTTACCTTTACTTGGCTTCTTCTGCTGTGACACAGATGCTCGCTTGGCTGCTTTCTCCATAAAGCAGCAATGCTTTCCGGAGAAGTAAGCACGGTACTTTAAATATGTTATGTTGACAGAAACGATGATATTTGACAGTTTGTAAGTCAAACGCATACTTTAAATGCGAAAAACAAGGTGTCCCACAACCGGTTACATGAGGTGTCCCACAACTGGTTACATGAGGTGTCCCACAACTGCAGATGTTGTCTCTCTAAAGCACATTGTAGCACAACTTTAGCACATTACAGCACCAAATTTCTGAAAATTCCTGATAATGCTTACTTGACATATAAATCAACGGATAACAAACAAATTTGTCACATGAAAGCACGCATTGAACAAAATAGAAATAGCGGATCTATTTTACTTATATGATAATTTATCAACTTTGAACATTTGAAAAAAAATAATTAAATTCATAAACTGTAAAAACAGTTTAATATCTGTGTTGAAACGCAAAAAAAAATACAATTTCATATTATTGTATGATCAAGATCCATCTTGATTTGTAACTAGTAAGGGATTTACTTTGACTGGACCGAAGTTAAAATACCCCTATTTGTATTTTAGTTTATTGGAAGTCTTGAATGTTGTATTATTTTGGTGACATCACTTAATAGGTCGTGGCTTTTATCCAAATATTTCACATTTGGAACTCAGATTCTTTTTTAGTTATTCAAACTTATGTGTACAATATCAAATTTAAACAATAATTTTGTGGAATTTATAAAGGTTTTACTGTTATGATGATGTTATTTTGTATGTGAGGTGGGCGAAATTTTTTAGCTTATTTTTTAATTTCCAACATCAAGTGCAGAGTTCAGATTGGAACTGATTCGCAAAATTTTAAGTAATTTTACTAATTTTTGTGGAATTTAAGGAGATTTTACTTATTTCATTAATTCTTTTTGTATGGAAGGTTTCCATTCAATTTTTGCATATTCATACTCAAAGTGCCTAGAAAGGGTTAAAGCATATGAGCAAAATTTTAAGTCATGCTATTAATTTTTGTGGAATTTAAAGGGGGCTTACAGATTTGGTTAAGTCACTTTGTATGGGAAGTAGGCGTAGTTTTCATGCGATCTGGCTCATTTTCGAATTTGATCTTTATTTTGAATAAAAAGACTATATTTTTTATATCTCTAAAATTACGGCTGTTATCGTGATCACAGACAGTCAGACGGACATGGCTATATCGACTCAGGAGGTGATGCTGACCAAGAATATATTACATACTTTTCTATACCTGCCACGCCTCCTTATCGACGTTACAAACTGAGTGACCAAGTTAATATACCCCATGCGCATTTTTTTTATGCGTGGGGGTATACAAATGTTAATTTTCTTGAGGATAGCTCTCATCTGTATTGCTCCTTAAGTTTTTTTGATAAACGTAAGCACAAAATCCAATTTGTAAGAGAAAGAAGGTTAAAAAATAATGAGAAGTTCTTTATACAATCGTATTACGATGTGTTTTTGAAGTCTAATACTTTGTTATAGGCATTAAAAACGTAAATCTAATAAAAAGTTCCTTCCATATATCTTGAAAATCCTATTTCTGCGACATTAAGTCCAGATTGCGAGAGAACTAAATGTGATAGAGAAACATAAACTTAAGTTTCTGAATCAGTCTAATTAAGCCATCATAAAATCTTTTAAAAATTTTTAAATTGAATTTCAAAAATTAAAAATTTTACTTACACTAGTTCGCAAAAATATTATATTCCATTGGAGAAAAAACAAAAAAGGAAATTGAAAAAGAAATAGTCTTTTCTCTAATTTTTTTCATCTTCATTAAATAATTCAATCTAAAAAACTTAAAAAATTTAACACAAATAAATTTTTGATTTTGTCACTACCAGCTGGCGTTCAACAACCTTTGACCGATCGATATATGTACGTAAAACTATTGCATTGATGCAAGCACTCTATTTATAAATTGATGATCAATTGCAGTTTACGGTATTTGCCAAAATTTATGACAATTTGGCTAAAAGCCAATACTAAAATATACAATTATTTTTCAACAGTTTATGTGCAAAAAAAAAAAATGATATTTACATGAAAAACATCAATTATATTTATTTTTATTTTTTTTTAACCTGCCAAACATCAGTCAAATTTATGGCTAACGGAAATATGTGCAGCGTGTGAACATATTTTCTGTAACACATTCAGAGAAACTCTGAAACAAGTCTAGAAAAAAAAAATCCAAAATTGACACAATAAGATTATAATAAAAAAAATCCGTCTTTTTAAGATTTTTTTAAGGCTGAAAAATATGTGAGAGGCTTTAAGTCTTTGCATTCTAGTAATTTGTATTAATTTTGAAATATTTATACATAATAAAAAAATAAAATAAATAAAAAAATAAAAAAAAATAAAAAAAATAAAAAATAAAAAATAAAAAATAAAAAATAAAAAAATAAAAAAATAAAAAAATTAAAAAATAAAAAAAAATAAAAAAATAAAAAAATAAAAAAAATAAAAAAATAAAAAATAAAAAAAAAAAATAAAAAAAATAAAAAAAATAAAAAAATAAAAAAAATAAAAAAATAAAAAAAATAAAAAAAATAAAAAATAAAAAAATAAAAATATTAAAAAATATAAAAATAAAAAAATATAAAAAAATAAAATAATGAAAAAAATAAAAAAATAAAAAATAAAAAAAATAAAAATAAAAAAAAAATAAAAAAAAAAATAAAATAAAAAAAATAAAAAATAAAAAAATAAGAAAAAATAATCAGAAAAAATTCATAATAAATTAATTTGTAATAAATAAAAAGCACATAAAAAATAAATACAATGTAAATGAAAAGTAAACTTGAATTGAACTATTTCTAACTTGCTCGAAATTTAAATATTCTCAGAGCCGTGTTTTAAATGCTTTATAAGTTTGATGACGTCATTTTGTATAATAGAAAGGCAAGCTTTTCATACAATTTTTTTGGAATTCAAAACCAGATTATGATTTACATAAAAAAAGTTTTCATATAAAATATCCAGAAATACATTTATTGTAGTGCCTTTATAAATTATGAAGTCTTTGCTATTTTAATGATGTGACCTTGTATTGGGGGTAGGTTGAGCTTTTATTTGAACAAACATTTAACTCAGAGTGCATATTAAAATGAAAGTTTATGTGCAAAATTTCAAGTCATTTTGAAAAGTTTTGTGAAGTTTTTTGGAGAATTTACCTTTTTAATAACGCCAGTTTATATTGGAAGTAGGCGAGGTTTACTTTTGATTCAGCTAAATTTCAAACTTTGCCGAGTGAATATTAAAAATTAAAGTTTGAATTAAAATATAATTAAAATAAAGTTATTTTATTTAATTTTATTGTATTGAAAAAGATTTTATAGTTTTTATCAATCCATTTTTTATGTCTTGCCAAGTAATAAATAAAAAATATAAAAACCAATAAATTAATAATAAATAGAATGTAAATAAAAAAAAATAACAATAAATATGTGGCAATAGTTAAAAAAAAGTAAATGAATAAATATAAATAAATAAAAAAACCATGCAAACAAAATAAGCTTAAAAAATAATAAATGTCGGTGAATGTAGTCTAGTGGAGAGTGTGCTAGACTATCAACCCAAAGGTCACTGGTTCGAATCCGAGTTTGGGCATGGTTCTTTTCACTTTCTTTGTTCTTTCTTACATTTAAGAATTATAGAAAACTAAAAATCCAGAACTAAATTGTGGAAAATATAGAATTAAAGGACAGGAACAACTAAGGGTTGGAAATGCTTGCCGAGGTTAAGGCATAACAGCCTCGGTTAAAAGCAATTCAACTTGTCTTTCACTTTTGTTTCGCCTTATCAATAATTCACTTATGGTTCCAATAAATTCCTCTAAATAATCTTTCCCTTTCCTTTCAGGTCAAAGACCAAACCTTGTTTGTATAAAGCGCATGCCTTGGCTCTTTGATCTTTTAAAAAAAAATAATACAAATAAATCTAATTATATAAAACAAAGTCGGGTGTGTTACACCATTTATAACTCAAGAACGGCTGGACCGATTTTAATGATATTTTATTTGTTGGATTTGTGTTCATCCCGAATAGCATAATAACTATTAAAATATCGGAAAAACTCAGGGGCGTGGTACCTCCCATACAAATAAAATCTTCTATATCGAATAGCTTTGGATCGTAAGGAAAATAGGTCGAACAGTAACGGAAATCGGTATTCGACCTTAATTTTCACTTGCCGTTCTACTGGTAAAATTTTATGGGCGTTGGACGTGGGGTGTGGCACTTTTTCAGCAGCCCACATTTTCAGTATAACTTTCAAGATATATGTCACACATTAATGAAACTCGGTTAGAACGTACTATTTAGTCGTGTCTTTCGAGTGGCAAAATTGAGTAAGGCCAGAGGGGTGTGGCACCGTCCATACAATTCAAATTTATGATATCAAATGTCGTATAAAAATGAAATTCAGTATGGAGTTGCCACTTGGTTATATCCTTCTACTGGAAAACTGGGATGGGCCTTGGAAAAGGGGGTGTGGCTCCGCCCATACACTTTAAATTTTTGATATCAGATAGCTTTGGAACTAAATGTCGTATAACAACGAAATTCAGTATGGAATTACTATTGGGTGATATCATTCAACTAGAAAACTGAGACGGTCATTGAACAAGGGAGTGTGGCTCCGCCCATACACGCCAAATTTTTGATATCGAATAGTTTTGGAAATAAATATCATATAACAATGAAATTCAGTATGGAGTTACTTATTGGTCAGGCATTTCTACTGGAAAACTAGCACGAGCATTGGAAACTTGGCGTGTCTTCGCCCACACAAGCTAAATTCAATTCAATATACTTTACTGCAAAAACTAACTTTTTTCTGACATTTAAAAATCAAATCTTCTAAACGAATAAAAATTTCTTAATTTTTAATTTTAAAACCGTAACTTTTACAATTGAAAGAGATTTTTATCTTCATTACTTTTTGGTAAAGTTGGTTTTGTTGCATTTTCCCTAAAATAAAAAAAAATTAAAAATAAAAAAAAAGTAAAAAAAATCATTTGTTCCGCTCATTGTGGGAATCGATCCCACTTCCTCATGGCTTCAAAACTGATGGTTGAGCCGACTGAGCTATCGAAAGTACATTTATTCAAGTTAAAATGTACTAAAATAATTTCCTAATAGAATTTGCTATACAATTAAATGACAACAGTTCCCATAATTAGTTTTGACCACGCCTCTTCCACCCTTTTACAAGTAAGGGAGATCAACCAACTAGCATACTTTTTTTACCGAAAAGTTTATTTGAATTAATTTTTAAAAAAATCTGTAATTTTGACACCAAACAAATTCACATATCTTCAAGATTGCACAAATTTTCAGTACAACGTCTTTTTCTAATAACGCCGTTTCCTCAGAATGACAAAAAACCATTTTGCATATTTCCATACGCTTTATGTCAAAAGCTTATTTTTTCTGGCTGAAAATCGTTATCTTCTGAACGAATAAAACCTAAACATCAAAATTTTACGTTTTTTTCCCCCGAGTAACACCGGGTACCTATATCAGCTAGTATTTTTAATATAAGAAAATAATTTATAATTAATTTATTTAACTACCATACAATAAAATCAAAAAATAAATATTAAAAAAGTAAAAACAATATCAAGTAAATAAAAATTGTAATTATAAACAAATTAGAGCTTCTGGTACTGATCAGGTCCGTACTGATCAGGTCCTAAGCTTGAATCTTGGATGGTCTTATTCATTGCTGTTTTATAATTTTTATCGAAAAATATAAAAAAAAACACAATTAAAAATCAATTATAGTTGATCAATTATAGCGGTAAGGAAATTTGCGGAGACAAACCAGAGGAAACAAAATTTTATTTTACAAAACGAGAATTGACTCCTTTCTTAGTTTAAATCTAAAAAACACCATTTTTAAACTGAGAAAATTGTTAATTTTGAAATAGGAAGAAAAGAACACAACCACTGTCTTACAACAATTGTTTGGGAGCCCCCTTAGGAACTGGTGATAGGGAGTAGGTATGTTCTGAAGAAATATTAGGGATAAAAAAATGGGGGTCAATCATACATTTTAACCCTCTAGCCGCTCGCTGGGATCGGTTGGGGCCGATTTTATAAAAAAAATCATAAGGAACCTAAATTTTGTATGGGAGCTTCCATAGGAGGTGGAGGTAGGAGATAAGTATGTTCTAAAAAAAATGTTAGGGAGGAAAAAATAATGGGGACGGTTTTATATTTTCCCCACTAGGAGCACTCTGGGAGCGGTTGGGGCCGACTTTATAAAAACAAATTTTGTATGGGGGCCCCCTTAGGGAGTAGAGATAGGGGGTGGGTATGTTGGGAAAAAATTTTGGGAAAAAAATTAATGGGGGTTGGTCATAGATTTTAACCCTCTAGGGCCAACTCTTGGGTAGTTATGAGCGTTTTTGTCCAAATTTTCATCTTTTCCTCTAACTTTAACCCCCATGTGGAACAACATAACTCTATAACACCCCAAAAAATTTTTGCCAAAATTATTTATTTTTTCTAACCTAACTATATTTAGGGTCCTTGGAAATCAAAATAACGTTACTAAGGATATCCATTAGGGATATAACTATTTTTGAGTGCAAAATACCAATCTAGTACCATATGGCGAATGTTGTTCTGATAATAAAAAACAATTTTTAAAGTTGATTCGCTGAAAAAACTTTCCGCACCGAAAGCGGTTTATTATAATATAGAAATACTAACTTCTTAGATAAGAAAAATTAAGGAAGTTAAAGAAAGGTACTTCTTCTGCTTAAAATAACGCGATTTGATCAAAATTTTGCATTAGACTTATGAAAAGTGGTTTGGTATTGAAGATTATATAAGAATTTAAACAAAAAATAACTTATTTAAGACAAGACAAAACTTCAACACTTTCGGTGCGAAAACTTTTTTCACGATAGAGGAAAAGTGATACCACATTTTTTTATATTTTTTCATGCTTCACACGGCTATGCGGTGGAATTTTTTATATTTGCAAAAATTGCAAAAAGTTATATCCCTAACATTCATACAACACTACCTGTCCCCTAATGTCCGACAATATGATTAGATTTTATCTTCTAATATATAAAAATGAATGTTTGTTTGTTTGTTCGTTCGCTATGCGCTGCAATACCGTTCATCCGATTGCGATAAAACTTTGTCAACTTATTGTTTGCACTTTCGCGAACATTAAGGCATATTTAAAATTTGCCACACCCCCTTTTAGCGCCCACAAATGAATACAAATGCTATATTTAAGACAGTTTTTGTCGTATTAAACTAAAATTTTATAATTAAGTTCGTATGATAACTATCGGTAACTATATTTAAAATGGGCGTGTTCCCACTATAGCTACGCCTACTTTTAAGAAAAGATAAACAGACTTCGAAATTACTGGTCCGATCGAGCTAAATTTTTGGCAGTGGATTTGTTTCCAGTGCGATATGGTTTAAGATAAAATTGCCACACCCCCTTTTACCGCCCACAAATATATAAAAAAAATCGCGATCTCAAATTGCTTTGGAGTTATGGATCGCACAGCCTCAAAATTCGATATTCAACCACAATTTACACATGTCGTTCCACTGATGACATTTTATGGGAGTTAAACAAGGGGGAGTGGGACCTCCGATACAACCAAAACTTGCGATATCGAATAGTGTTGGAGTTACAGGTCACACAGCATCGGAATTCAGTATTCGACATCAATTTATACATGCAGTTTCATTTATAACATTTTATGGGCGTTGGAAACGGTGGAGTTTCACCTCCCCCCATGCAACCAAAATTTGTGCTATCGAATTTACACATGCAGTTTTACTGAAAACATTTTATAGCGTTGGACAAGTACAACCCAAACATGCAAAATCGAATAGCTTTACAGTTATGGGTAACACAGCGTCAGAATTCAGTATTCGACCTCAATTCATACATGCAATTTCATTAATAACATTTTATGGGCGTAGGAAAAGGGGGACTGGCATCTCCCATACAACCCAGATTTGTGCTATCGAATAACTTTAGAATTATAGGTCGCACAGTGTCGGAATTCAGTATTCGATCCGAATTTACACATGCACTTTCATTGGAAACATTTTTTGGGCGTTGAACAAGGGAGATTGACACCTCCCATACAACCCAAATTTGCGATATCGAATAGCTTCTGAGTTATTTGTCGCACAGCGTCGAAACTCAGTATTTGACCTAACCTCCCATACAACCCAAATTTGCGATATCGAATAGCTTCTGAGTTATTTGTCGCACAGCGTCGAAACTCAGTATTTGACCTGAATGTACACATGCCATTTCATTGATTAAATTTTATGGGCGTTTGCCAAAGGACCTCTTATTTGACCCAAATTTGCGATATCCAATTGCTATGGAGTTATAGGTCGCACAGCGTCGGAATTCCGTATTCGACCTTAATTTACACATTCAGTTTCATTGATCACATATAATGGGCGTTGGTCAAGGGCGCGTTGCACCTCCCATACAACCCAAATTTGGGATATCTAACAGCTTTAGATTTATTATAGGTCGCACAGCATCGAAATGCAGTATTCGACCGCAATTTACACATGCAAGGGAGCGTGGCAGCAACGCGCCGGGTTTCAGCTAGTTGTGTTATAAATTATAAGTTATAAAATTTTGTTGCTGGTGTCTTTTAAAATATTGTGTCAGTTATGCTCACACCAAACTATTCAAACTTTTAGCGATTATTTTCCGGGTTATCTCAAACTTTTACGATTTTTGGCTCAACTATTCATTCAGTCCTTAAAACTAAGAAAAAATTGTGGGCTGCCTTTTCCACAATAAGGAAAATTCAGAATTGATCAATTGAAATTCAGAATAGACCAAATGAAATGCAGAAATTCCATTTTAAATTCAGAAAAGATCAATCGAAATTCATAAAATATAATTTGAAATTTAGAAAAGATCAATTTAAATGCTGAAATTCCATTTGAAATCCAGATTAGATAAATTGAAATGAAGAAAAGATTTATTGAAACTAGGAATGGGCTAATTGAAATTTAGAGTCCCTTTTGATTTGATTTGACTCAGAGCTTTCAAATTCACAAATTTAATTTGAAATTCAGAAATTCTGTATATAAATATAGAAAAGTTAATTGAAAATTAAAAAATTATGTTTGATATTTAGAATGCATAAATTTAAATTTAGAATAGATCATTTGAAAAACAGCATTTCCATTTGAAATTCTGAAAAGATCAATTGAAATTAAAAAAAAAATCAATTGAAGTTCAGAAAAGATAATTTAAAATTCAGAAAAGATCAAGTGAAATGCAGAAAAAATCAATTAATGCATAAAAATTTAAATCTACCATTACAAAACCATTGCACCACTATTACGTTTATAAGAAAAATTCATTTTTTCATCCTTAGTATATTTTTTTTTAATTTAAATTGATCTCTTCTGAATTTCAATATATCTTTTCAGAATTATAAATAATTTTTTCTGAGTTTTATGTCAAATTCTTACATTAAATTGATCTATTCTAAATTTCCACTTAGAAATTTCAGAATTATAAATAATTTTTTCTGAGTTTTATGTCAAATTCTTACATTAAATTGATCTATTCTAAATTTCCACTTATCTATTTAAAATTTTGATTGTTGTATTCTGAGTTTCAACTGGAATCTCTGAATCAACATTTGAAAATGGTTAGTGCTTGTCAATATTGCTTTAACTAAACTCAAACATTTGTAGTGCTCTGTCCACATCTTTTCAAACTGTTTTTCCAGTGCTTGTAAATATTTTTGAGTTGTTTCCCAAGTGCGTGTAAAATTTTTGTCATTTTTCAATGCTTATTAAATTATTTTATAATCATGCTTGTCTAACTTTTTTCAGTGATTCTTCTATTTTCCAAACCTAGTCTGATACGAAATTTTTCTCTGGTCGTGCTTTTCTAACGTTGTTATTTTCGAACGCTCTTATTCAAGGACTTCTTAAACTTTTTAAGGTGGTGTTCCAGTGTTTGTCTAATTATAACTAAATTGTAATAAAACAAACATTGTTTTATTATGAGCAAATAAATTTCCGGAACAATATTAAAGTGATAAGGAACCACAGATAATAATATTTCAATCAACAACTAAAATAAGTAAGATAACATAACAACAACAACGGCAACAAGAACGAAATATTTCATTGCCTCTAATAACGTTGCCATATTTTTGCAAATTCATGTTAAAATTTAATGTGGTATAAAACAAAATTCGCGGTTTATTTATGTAACATTGTTGTTACCACCTAGTTGATGGTGGAAGAAGAGCTGCAAAGCAGTAGTAAAGGAAACAAGCCAACGAGTCATATTTTATGGGCACGTGTGTCCTAAACGCTAAAATTCAGAAACCAAATTATTTATAATGATCTCGAAATTATTATTGTTTATAGTAAATATGATGATGATGGTTGCAAAAATAAACTAAATGTAATTAGACTTTTGGGTAGCAGCGTTCAGGAGAGTTTGGGAGAAGTAAGAGTAGTGTTAGAGTGTTGCACAGTGGCAAAAATAACTATTGTTCCATCCAAATTGTTTTTCTAGTCATAGAGTTTAAGCTAACAGCGAAACATTTTGTGTTTTCGATGTGTAGTTGTAATCGGCCTTCTTGAGACTTACTTTCCTTGCTTGTTTGAGCTACGGCCGCAGCAATAAAACAGTTTGAAATAATAAAGCTGACTGACAACACTCGCAGTTTACAATTTTATATCCCGAAGATGGTTTAAAAATTAAGTTGAAATAAATGCATAAACAAATACAAAAATTTTGTCTTTAATATTCTTTTTAAGGTTTTACATTTTGATTACCTCTTTTTAACAGTTTTTATTGAAAAGGTAAAATTTACTAAAAATCATGGTTCTCGAATAAATCGTTTTTTTATTCTATTTAACAATTGTTTTTATTGTTTTAAAGTCATGATTTTTTATTCGAAAAGGATAAAGTTAACAGAAAAATATATCGCATAAAAAATGCGTAGAATTAACCAAGGAATACATGTGAATTTTTCGGAATAAATAAGATTCAATTTATGTTTAGGAATTTGGTGATTTTTTGTACAATCTAAAAATACACCAAAAAATTTAGAAAAATTCACACGTATTCTTTAGCTAATTTTTAACTTTGTTTTTAAAGTTTTCGAGAAAAATTGTGATACTAAGAAAAAATTTTCAAAAATCTTAAATTTTTTTAAAACAATTTAAAAAAGAGAAAACTTAAAATTCGACTAAAGAACTTAACAAAAAATTTAAGATTTTCAATAAATGCAATATCCAATTTTTTAACTAAATATTTTTAAAAATAAAAATTGTTCATTTTTAAATATTAAATAAATGATAAAAAACATTAAGTGAGAAATGAGGGGACCCGCGTCAGGAACAAAACTCCTTAAGCTTTTTCTTCAACTCTGAAAGTAGGTATTTCGAAATAAGATCTGTATATTTTAACTTATTTTATATAAATTTTTTGAAGAGAAATTTTGTAACTAAACAATCAAATCAAGAAGTTTAATTTAATATTTTAAGAAAAAAAGATTTAAGTTTTGAAAATTAAAATGTGAAATTTTTATGAGAGATAAAAATAGGCAGTTATCGTTGCCAGCGATGTTTTTTTTCACGACGCAACATGAATTGACGATGCATTGATTGCAAAGTTTGTTTGAAAACTGGGCTTAAGAGTATAAAAAAAACATTTTCAGGATCCACCCTAGTGTCAAAAAACTATTTGAAATTCTTATTTCAGATTCAAAATCAGCGACCAGCGCATTTACAAAGTTTATACAACAAAAGCAAATTTGGGGTCCACCCTAAATAATTTTTGTTTCCAGCACATACACGAAGAGTATAAAGCAAAAAACACATTTTTAAGGTGCACACTAGTGTCAAAAAAACTTCTTGAAATTCTAACATCAGATTCGAAATCAGCGATCAGTGCCATCTTAAAACAGTATAAATACAAAAAAACACCTTTCGTTCCACCCTAGTGTCAAAAAACTTTGTGAAAGTCTTACACTAAATTCGAAATCAGCGACTTCTTAATGCTGCCAGCACATATACAAAGAGTATAAAACTTAAAAACACATTTTCAGGGTCCACCCTTGTGCCAAATTTTGTTGAAATTTTAACATCAGGTTCGAAATCAGCGACCAGCGCATCTACAAAGAGTATAAAACAAAAACACATTTTTAGGGCCCACCCTAGTGTCAAAAAAACTTTAAAAATTCTAACATAAGATCCAAAATCAGCGACTCCGTAATACTACCGGCACATTTGCAAAGAGTATAAAGAAAAACAAAAAATTTGTAGGGTACACCCAAGTGTAAATTTTTTTTTTAAATTCTAAATTCAGATTCAAAATCAGCTACCAACGCATCTACAAAGAGTATAAAACGAAAACACATTTAAAGGATCCACCCACCATAGTGTCAAAAAAATTTAAAAATCAGCGACTTTTTAATACTGCCAGCACATACATAAAGAGTAAAAAAGAATAAAAAACTCATTTGTATGGTCCACCCTAGTGTCGAAAAAACTTTTTCAGTTTCTTACATCAGGTTCGAAATCAGTGACCCCTTAGTCTGGGGCCAAATTACACGTTTTTGCCGCGATTGCTACACCGCTCTCATGCTCTTTTCTTTTCAAATGCGTAAAATACTAGCAAAATTCAGTATTTTTCAGCCGCGTTTGCGAAAAAAGAGCGTGAGAGCGGTGTCGCATTCGCGACAAAACCACGTAATTTAGCCTCAGCCTTATACTGCTAGCACATATACAAAGAGCATAAAAAAACACATTTTAGGGTCCACCCTAGCACGAGCGTAGGCATGAGGACAGGGGGCAACCGCCCCCCTAAATCTGTGATTTTTTATTTAATCGTATGGAGCTTGATTATGGATTAAAAAAATTTGGATTGAAAACTGGACTTAAGAGTATAAAACAAACAAACACATTTTTAGGGTCCACCCTAGTTTAAAAAACTTTTTGAAACTTACATCGGAATCGACATCAGCGACCAGCGCATCTACAAAGTGTATACAACAAAAACACGTTTTAAGGGTGAACCCTAAATAATTTTTTAATTCTTATGTAAGATACGAAATCAGTGACCCTTTGATACTGCCAGCAAATACACAAAGAGTATAAAACAAAAAATACATTTTTAGGTCCAACCTAGCTGTCAAAAAATTTTTGAAAATCTACAAAATCTGCAAAAAGTATAAAGCAAAAAAAAAAAAAGATTTTTGGGGTCCACCCTGGTGTCAAAAACTTGGTGAAATTCTGACATCAGATTCGAAATCAGCGACCAGCGCATCTACAAAAAGTATAAAACCAAAGACCACATTTGTAAGGTCCACCCTAGTGTCAAAATTTTTTTTGAATTTCTTACATTTGGTTCGAAATCAGCAACGTCTTAATACTGCCAAAGAGTATAAAACATAAAAACACATTTTCAGGGTCCACCCTAGTTTTAAAATTTTTTGGAATTTGAACATCAGGTTCAAAATCAACGACCTCTTCTACTGCTAGCACATATACAAAGAGTATAAACAAAACAAAAAAAAAACACATGTTTAGGGTCCACCCTAATGTAAATTTTTTTAAATTCTAACATAAGATTCGAAATCAGCGATCAGCGCATCTAAAAAGAGTATAAAACAAGAAAACACATATTAGGGGTCCACCCTAGTTTAATTTTTTTTTTTTAAATTCTAACATAACAGCCGAAATAGGCGTTCAGCACATCTAAAAAGAGTAAAAAACAAAAAACACACTAACGGTCCACCATAGTGGCAAAATATTTTTATGATTTTCTAACATCAGATTCAATTACTACCAAATCAAACCACCTGCAAGCCGCGTAAAGGAACTTAGTTTCAAAAATCGAAAATCTTGTTCAACTTGAATTTTTTTTACACTTAGGTTAAATTTTAATTCAATCGGACGAAGGATGAAAAAGATGGAGCATTGAATTTTTTTCTTAAATGTCAATTATTATCTTGCAAAATTTTCGCAGTAATCACCTAAAAACCAAGTTTAAAATTAAAATTTTACCTAAAAGCAAGGTTGCCAGTAATGTGGAAAAAATGCCATTCGTGGTAATTTTTAATTGGTCTTGAGAATTTTTATTTTTGGAAATTCCCATGGTATTTCTTAATCCTCCGTGGTATTTTTTAATTGGCGTGAGAATTTGGGAATTTTTTTCTTAAACAGTTTTGTTTCACTTCTTTCATTTTTATAAATTTTAAAAGCGTAAAGTATGCAAAAATTATTTTTAAATGACAAAAATAAGAACAATACAATTACTACTTAATAATACTTAAAAAGCGTGAAGTTTACATAAATTATTTTAAAATGCCAAAAATAAGAAAAATAGTATTACTACCAAAACAATTATAAAAAATATTTGCAAGTTTACTTATCGAATACACTGGTTTGCAATTATCTTTTAAAATGAAATCACAGTTGATATTATACACTCATTGATGTAAGCTGCGTATGAAAAATACCTTCCTTTTTTTTTTGTTGCAAAATACGCTTCAGTTATTATATCGCTTTTACGCTATTAACATCACAAATACGCCGTTCATTGAATACCACTATTATTTCCTTGTGGCATTTCTATTTTTTTTTCAAATTTTTTTGTGCATATGAGATTTATTGTGGTATTTCTTAATGCATATGGGAACATTGTGGGATTTTTGAATGCATATGGAATTTTTTGATATGCTTAACAAAAAATCGTAACGCACAGATTTTGAAAATTTTTGATTTGAAAATTAGTATTATTAGTACTTCGAATCAAAAGTAAAACTCGTACTTTGCAAATAGAACGAATTTAATTTCCTCCCAAAAGTTAAATTCGTACTTTGTAAAAAGAACGAATTTAATTTCCTTCCAAAAGTTAAAATCGCACTTTTTGCTAAGTACTTAGCAAAACGTACAAATTTAACTTTTTGCGGAACAAAAATTTTGGTTTGAGTCTTTGCTAAGTTAGCTTCGGATTGACGAATTTATCTTCACGCTCTTTTTTTAATTGCGGTGGGAATTTTTTTGTTTACCTTTACCATGGGAATTATGCTGGTATTTAATTTATGTTATTGTGGGGAAAAAGCTAATTTTTACGGGAATAGTTACGAATTTTGGCTGGCAACCTTGCCTAAAAGTCGAAAAAATTAGAGATTTTAAATTATTGAAAATGTAAATTATTTTTCTAAAAACCAAATATTTTTACATTTAAGAATTCTAAATAGTTTGAGCAATATATTAGATAATTTTTTTAAATGTTGGTTTTTAAATTATCTATTTGCTATAAATAAAGCATTTTAATAAATGCAAGGAGAAAATTTAATACAGCCCAATTTTTAATAATATTTCCCGGGGAATCGGAAAACGGAATTTTTTACTTTTAAGATAAAGTTCAAGAACATTTTGGAATTTTTTAATGAAAATTCGTTCATCAACCGTCAATATTCATGAGTTTAAAAAAAATGTGATGTCTTTATATGCTATCTTAAAAATGAAAATTCTCTTTTCCGATTCCCCGGCAAAAATTATTCAGAATCGGGCTGATAGTTTAAAATCAAAGAAAATGTTGGATTAGAAAACATATTTTGATCTCCGATATAATATGATTTTCATAGTTTCTGAAGAAAAAACATGGAAACTTCAAACTTTTAACAGAAGGGGCATTCCACAGGAAATGGGAAAATGAGTTATTTTCTTAAATTGATATGATTATAACCAATTTATTCTTAACTCCATAATAGCTAAATTTACATGATCTGTAAAAATTATATAGAAAAAAAGATCAAGTATTTTTTTCACTATGACAAGTTGTTGTTTATTGTGATCGATCCGCACGATTTCTCCCACCAGTCCCACGATGTCCCACCAGTCACAATTTCTACTCTCTATATTTTCTTGTAGAAACTAAACTTGGTGCTAATTTTTAGTTTGTGTTGAAGTCTATTTAATCATTTCATAGCACAGTAAAAGATAACTGGCTACGTATAGTATTTGGGCTAAAATCTCGATTGACAGTGCAGAAGGCGGAGGTGAGGTATTTTTGACTATCCCACCAGTCACATTCCTTTAACCAATGCTATATCACAAAAATATTTATATGAGTTATTTTTTTCGGTAAAAGTTTTATAAGTCCGTTCATAATCTATTGTAAAATATCTATTTGATCATTATATTACATCAAAATACAAAGTTACAGGTCTGAACATTAGGGATTCTGAAGTAAACTGTCCCACCAGTCACTATGGAAAGCCCCAAAAGTTACTGTATTTTTAAGTATTAGCTTTAATGCATATGTATTTCCTTTTTTTTTATTTCACATTTCTTACTGTTCTACTCTTCTTTCCACAGGTTTCTGGTGACAATCCAGTTTATGTTGAAAGCGTTAAACCTGGTGGAGCTGCACAAATTGCCGGCTTGGTTGCTGGCGATATGATTTTAAAGGTTTGCATAAAAATGGCATACGCACAAAAAAAAAATAAAGATAGAAATATTTTGACATTATTTTTACTTACTCAGTAAAATTTAACTGTGCATTATTATTTAACCTGCTTCTCATTCCTTATTTATTTCTTTCTTCTTTTCACTGACGCATTCTTTGCTGTTGTGTTCGTTCACTCGCTGCGGAATTTCTAGGTCAATGGACAAGAAGTGCGCTCCGAGAAGCATCCAACTGTTGTTAGTTTAATTAAAGGTAAGTCGTTGTTATTGTTGTTTTTTATTTCATTATTATTGTTGTAAAGACGTTTTGCGCTTTTAAGCACTTGAAATGTAGACGACCACCATCGAAGGTGAAGTGGTCTCAAATTTCGAAATTAAATTTTCAGTTATACTTTTTAAATTTTTTTCAAATTCTGCTTTATTTAACATTTTCATATTTTTGCATTCAAATTCGTAACCTGTTGTTGCCTTTTTAAGTCCATATAAAATAAATGTGTTCAGTGCCAAGCTTAGTGCGAGCCCCTCAGAATATGAAATTAATATAAATCTATTGATTTTTTTTATTAAATTTTTTATCACATTTCCCCCGCTCACACCACTTTCATATATACCATAAGTTACCAATCTTTCCACAACCTTAATCGTTGCATTGAAAACTATTAGGCAAAACACTCGAAGCAATGCCACATCGCTTTACAATCAATTTAATGCACTGCTCCTTATGCATTAATCATCTGCACAAAGTTCAACTCAATATAAAACATAATTAGTTTAAAAAAAAATAAAAAAAAACAAGCTGATGGTTGTTGCGGTGGCGGCGTACCAGCCGCCGACAAAAGAAGGAAGCTTCAACTGGCCACTATATTAAAATGCCACTTCCTAGTTTTGTTTGCAGCAAGTGTTGCTTGTATTGGTTGCAATCTAATAGCGAAAACAACAGCTAGAAGAGAAGATGAACAGGAAATAATTTGAATTAACATGCGTCAGTTGTTGTGCTCAGTTGTTGTTGTTGATGTGCTATCACCAGAGTGCATTAATAGATTGCATTTAGAATTTGTTAAATCAACTAAATATGCTGTTAAGCTGAGTAGAAAGATTTAAAAAAAAAATGTTGCATACTTTTAGGCAAATAAAAATTAATAACACTATGTTTTTGTTAAGTTAAAAATAGCTTGATTTTTAATTTAACGAGTTTATAAAACTTAATCATATTATTGATAAATAGCTAATATACCCAGTGTTGCTTGGGAGTTCGAATAAATAATTTTTTCCATCCCATAATTGCTTTGATTTGAAAAACATTTACTGCATTATTCTGTATCACGAAGATGCTCACCAACGATGAGAAAGACACGAGAAGCAATATTTTCTTCCACACAAAATTGTATTACTTCTCGTGTCTTTCTCATCGTTGGTGTGCTTGTTCGTGATACAGAATAATGCAGTTAGAATAATTTTTGACATTTGGAGCATATTTATGATTATCCAACATGACCTTGCAGATAATGACCACCCTAATATTCCAATAATTTTGGAACATGAAATGAATAATATCTTTACCTTAAAAGGAACGAGGGACATGCGCAAAGAGAATGAGAAAGAGCTTAAGAAAAAGCGTCATTTAGATCAGCGATGCCCACGAAAATTATTTGAAGAGTGCAAAAACAACAAAAACAAAAGGTAGCAACAAAAAAAAAATTTAAATCTGGATGTAATGAGGAATTACCATGAGGACAGCGAACTTATGTTTATGAACACTGTAAAAATAATGAATCAAGTAATTCCAAAAGTTTCAGTTTCTTGCTAGTCAGAATACATTCTGTTTTGGCTAGCTTTAACTTCGTAGCGGTTTTCAGATATCCGCTTTTTATTTTTTGTTTTATAGTTTTTAATTTTTTGTTTTTAATTTTTTTTTACTTTCTTTTTTTTACATTTTTTATTATAAATTTTGTTTTTATTTTTTAATCTTATAATAATTTTTATTTGCTTTGACCTTAATTTTTTATTATCTTACTGTTTTATTATTAACTAAACTGTTATATTATTAAGATTAAAATCTTCTTAATATTTATCTTCTATGAAAAAATAGACAAACCCCCAGTTTTCCTCAAATTCTTTTCTTGAAAATTTCCAAGAGTATAATAACCCATATAAAAATAATTTATTCTTATGCAATATAAAAAAGTACCCGCCTAAAAATATTCAATAACTTTTTCTCAATGTGTATTTGCACAACGAAAAATATAAAGAATACGACGCATGCTGTTAACGTATACAATGCGAAAGCCAAAAACAGTGCAAAACAGCCTTGATCGATGGTGCCAAAGAACAAAAACCACAACAACATGCAAACATGCAAAGAACAGCTATCGATGGTTCGAAAGAATGAAAATAATAACATTAAGGCCTTTTCCACACTTGGTCAACGCAACTCCAACTCAAGTTGCTAGCCTGTGTATTTATACCGGAACCTTCAGATTAAGCAACTTGCACGCAACAAGTTCTCGACACGTTCTCAACCTGTTCAACGCAACGCGGCTTTCCGCAATTTTCGTCAGTTTGTCAGTTTGTCAGTTTGTTTGTTTTGTGAATTCAAGTATTTATAGTGCAGTAGGCTTTATATTAATCAAGGTGAATAAGCTAATTAATTAGCTCCTAATAGAATCTTAAAGAAGAAGAAATAGTTTGCAAGATGAATGAGCAAGTGTTAAATATTAAATCAGTGCAAGTCGAAAAACATGAGTTATTATATAATAACAATTATTATATGTTTCATTACTTTTGAAGCAAATCTGAAAGCATTCGGTTTATAGTTGCATTGCTTTTTAACTTTTTCGCTGTTGCGTTGAAGTTGTGTTGGAACTGCGTTGACCAAGTGTGGAAAAGGCCTTAGAAGCGACGTTGAAATTGCAAACTGAATTCGGCGAATTACAAAAATATTGAAAATATTGAAGTTGTTGTTAAAGAATGGAAATAGTGGAAAGAGTTAAGCGCTGGGCATCGCTGATTTAGATCGTGTGCGTGAAGGTGTGCTTTACAAAAGTCATAATTGCGATTAGAGCTTTTGATATGTATTTATTACTAGTTATTATTTGTATTCGCCACGGGTGTTTTTTTAACCAATTCTCCTGGCATGCATGTCAAAAAAATAAAAAAATGTCTGCTTTTGTTTTGTTTTGAAAACGAATAAGCAATGGCATCTAAGATGATTTCATAAAAAAAGACACAGTTTCGATAGTATCGTAAGTATAGACGTAGAATTCCTTTTTATACAGTAAAAGAGAAATATTCTGGTTTTTTCAAGTACATTCTTCAAAACTTTTTTAAAGTATTTGATCTTCTAAATAAAAATTATTCAAAAACAAATTTGTTGTTGTTGTCCTTCCTTAAACTAACCTGATATAAAAAGCTCACAATTAAATTCGTGTAAAAATTTGTTTTGTTTTATAAAAAGTTTTCTTTTGATATTTATGGTGATGAATTTGTTGTTCTTTTTCATTTGTTTTGTTGGTTAAAGCTAAACGTAATTCAAAGTTATGTTTAATTAATGAAACTAAATATGGGTTAATTTGAATTATTTATTTTTCCTTTAGTAAAGAGCATATACATATACGTATATTTTAAAAGTAATTTAAAATTAAAATTTTAGTTAACAAAATAAATTTTTAATATGGAAAGAATATAATGCATAATAAAAATAATTCGAGTTTATTATGGTATTTAAAAAATAAATGTAGTTTTTAAAGCACAACGCATGCTTAGTTACGCATGCACAAATTTGCGTAGTAGTATACATAAATGCTGAAAATAAACATTCGTTTTATTCGTACTCCAACTCATGGCAGAATAACCAGGTAAGGCCGACTCGGAGAGGAATGAAGTAGAAAGTAGAGAAAAGCTAGCTAGTTGTCAAAATCAGCTATTCATGTCGAGTAAAAATTAAGAACATCTAAAAAAATTTCAGCTAACTGAACCAACAAGATCTCTTTGTCCCGCTTTTCACTCGGCAATAATTGCCTTTGCCACAAGCAGTTTGTGGATTATTCGCCCGCATTAGGGGCTTACGAAAGTCCCCTTTAAATCCAAGTAGTCAACAAACTACTTGCGGCGAAAGCAATTATTGCTCATAGAATTGCCGAGTGAAAAACGGTCCTTTGCAGCACATGCAGAACCAAAACAACAATATTAGCAGCTAGTAGCAACGTTGCCAGTTATGTTGGAAAAATCCCATTCGTGGTAATTTTTAATTGCCCTTAGGAATTTTTGTTTCTGGGAATTCCTATTAAATTTTTTAATTCAGCGTGGTATTTTTTAATTGGCGTGGAAATTCAGCGGGGTATTATTTAAATTTCCATGGGAGTTTGGTAATATTCTTACATTTTTTTTTCTGTAAGCAAAGTTTCTTTGTGGTATTTCTAAATGTTTTTTAAATTGCAAAGGCATATGGGACTTATTGTGGTATTTTTAATACGAATGAGATTTTTTTGGCAATTTTAAAAGCATATGGAATTTGTGGTGGTATTTTTAAAACACGTGGTATTTTTGTGGTAATTTTTAATGATCGTGAGATTTTTTTTTGATATTTTTTATTGCGGTAGAAACTTGTTTGTTTATCTTTACAATGGTAATTTTTGTTGTATTTAATTAATGTTATTGTGAAAAAGGTAACTTTTTGTCGGAATTGTTTTAAATTTTAACTGGCAACCTTGACTAGTAGTAATACATTTTTTTGTAGCCACATACTGGCTCTCTAGCTACATGCATCTGTATTCTCTATTGCATTACAACCCAACAAGCCATGAATGTTACTGTGCTAGCTAAAAGGTACTTAAAATGGCAGCGTCTGATTTGCTGGTATGAAAACTCTCTCTCTATATAATTGTAAAGTCCGTTTTTATATTTAGCAAGAATCGAATTGAAATTTATGTCATATTCGCTTGATGTGTCATTTGTTCTTGTCTTTTTTCCCTCTCTTTTTCACCCGTTCGCCAAAAAATACTGAATGTATGTTTTACATACATATTAATTAAAAACAACAACAACAACAAAAGCAGCACAACAACGAACGACGTGATTACGAACCAAACAAGCAAACACAACAACAACAAGAACCTTAAAAACAGCATAAGCAGCTACTGCAGCTAAGCAGCTTGTGCATTTCTCATACGAATATATGAATTTTTCATCTTCTTAGATTTTGCTATTTTATTAGATATTCGTTTTATTCCCACTAAAACTGATATTTTGGAATTTTTTTTCTTTGTACTATGAATATTAAAGGCTGTAGGTATACCCCAAATTGTCAAATATCACTTTGAAAAAATTCGTGAAAATGACCCCCATACAAACCGCGCTGTAAGACGTAATTCTACGTCAAAACTTACAACTTTAATTAAATATATGTATTAGTAAAATTTCTAAAGAAAAATACACCTAAATAACACTGTATAAAAAATATGATATTTTAAAGCTATTAATATAAAAATCGGCCAAGTGCTTTTGGAGTAAAGTGGTAACATTATATATGCACTTTATCAATTTTATGTAATAGTATAAATATAGATATAGGTATAGATATAGATTTGATATATTAGTGCTACAAGGTATTATTCCAGTATGTCCTGGGTAGAATAAGCGTGCAGTTGTTTCCTTCAGTGAAAAGCAGTACGAAAGCCTGATTACGAAGTCCTGACCTGGTTCCCAGGTTTTTCCATACTCCAGTTTCACTCAGTCTGACCGCCGAACAAGCTCCGGTTTGCTTGGCAATCAAGTGGAGCTGTGGGAGTTGAAGTATGGTCTTTAAGGTCTCGTTTACAGTTCCGACTTGTTGCTTTGCCGAGCCGAGCCGAAAGTCAAAAACGCATGGGAGCAATAGAGAACGCAAGTCATGCATCTCTTTTACCCCAATGCATTTTTGAGTTTCCGTTCGGCTCGATTAGATCGTAAGTCGGCACTATAAATGGTCCTTAAGACAGCAGTCGGTGTTGTTCTCAGAGCACCGCTGGTTCAAATATCCGACCTTGTCCAAGGATAGCCACAATGTCGTTGCACAGTATAAAAGTATAGGTCTAATGACCCCTGTGTATAGCCAGTGAACGGCTATCCCATCTTGTTCCTATAGCTTTTTTGCAAGTGTACAACGCAACTGTCGCTTCTTACGCTTAGAAATATTAAGTTTCCAGCTCAACTTTCTATCAAGAATAAGTCTTGATATTTTGCACTTTCCGAAAGGAGCAGTTCAAACCCTTTTAACATGATTGGTATGAGAGACAGCATTTTGTGTTTCCTTGTGAAAAAGACCAATGGCGGCCGTAGCCTAGTGGGTAGAATGCGTGACCCCTAAGCTAAAGAACCACGGTAGCCCGGGTTCTATTCCAGCTCAGACAGAAAGTATGTTGTTGCAACCTGTTGCTTCATGAACTTAATTGGAATTAAGCTTATATATAATTCTAAAAAATATTCTTTTTGTTTTTAGAATTATTAAAAACAATATTGTAATTAAAATATGCCATCATTAACTTTTCAGAAAGTTTTTTCGATTGAATTAATTTTTCTGTTCGGTCGTCACCTCTCTGCAGACCATGGCTAACCTCAGAGAGTAAAAATTGCCATGTAAAGCTTCTTAAGAATATAAGCCGTTCGGAGTCGGCATAAAACACGTAGGTCCAGTTCTCGATCATTTGTGATCAAACATTTAATAACACGCACAACACAATTGATCGATAGAAGCTAGGTCAAAGTCCTTCCAAGGGCTAAAATGGCCAGTTTATTTTTTTTTTATTTTGTGAAAAGGACCAGTTCTGTTTTGACCGGATTTACTCCAAGACCACAGAGTTCGGCCTATAGCTTGATTTTTGCAAAAAGCTCTTTGCATAACGTCGTATAGAGTAGTGGGAAATTTGTCTCTGACTGCGATTGGAAGGTCGTCGGCGTAGGCTGCTACTACACAGCCCTCCCTATTCAAAGACAGCAGAGCGTTGTTCACTACAAGATTCCAGAGGAGTGGAGATAGCACACCGTCTTGTGGCTAACCTCTTGTCACCGAATTTTCAGCGCTATAAGAACCTAGGTCTGATTAAGCAGCTTCTTGTATTTCTACTATCAGGCCCTGGTGATTTATAGGGCTTGAAACAATTTTCCACCCATTTTAGTTTCCTATCGAAGAGTATGCCTTCGGTATTCTGCTTTAAAAAGCTAGGGTTAGGCAGTTGCGCATCCATAGGCTCACCAGGGAAGTGCGTGTCTAATAGGAGGTGAGAGACTTCTCACTAGACATTAAGCCTAATGAATAAAATGTAAGCAATTGCTTTTTCTTAAAACTTCTAAAGAATAGTTTAAAAATGACATGAATAAAAAGTGAAACAATACCTTTTCCTGTTAGCAGCTACTTATTTCCCTGGGAAAAGAATTTTTTTTATCTTTTCATTATTTTATTAAAAACATTGATTAAACCAAGGAATTGCTTTTCGCAGTTAAGGAATTGCTCACGTTTTTGCAAGCTTCTCTACTCCTAGCTTGAATTTGTTGAAGTAAGTTTTACAAGGTTATAATTTAGAGCTTTAAGTCAAGTAATTTATGAAAGAAGGTTACAACAATTATTAATAAGTTTTAATTTAACATTAAGGCAGCCCGCAGAGTAAGCGCCGAAGCAGGCAGGCAAACAGACAGGCCCTGCGAAGAAACAAGATAAAAATAACTTTTTTCTCTCTTGTTCACATACAGGGTTGTCCATATTCGAAGCGCCCATCTGGCAACACTAACTTTCCGCAGTGATGCCAAATCGACTAATGACATACCGCGTTTGAAGCGTCATTCCAAGCAAATGTTTACAATGGAACAGTACACGCCACGCGAACGCTCTAAAATTGTTGAAATTTACATTCAACAAAACAAGTCAATAGTGAAAACTCAACGTGCTTTCAAAAAATGAGCGATGAAGCTCATTTTCAGTTGAACGGAACGGTAAACAAACAAAATTGCCGTATTTATGCCACTGAAAATCCACAAGAGATTCAAGAGGTACCTCTTCACGATGCAAAAGTCACTGTTTGGTGCGGCGTTTGTGCTAAAATGCTCATTGGGCCGTTCTTTTTCGAAGATGATAATGGCCACAGAGTTACTGTCAATCAGGAGCGTTATCGCGATATGATAAACAATTTTTTCATGCCAATCGTTCGTCGAAAGCGTATCAGGCACTACTGGTTTCAACAAGACGGCGCGCCACCACACACAAGCCGCACTACAATCGATTTTTTGAAGCAATTGTTCCCTGGCCGTTTGATGTCAAAAAATGGTGATTTCGATTGGCCGCCAAGATCACCAGATTTAACGCCTCCAGACTTCTTTTTGTGGGGTTATTTGAAATCAAAGGTTTACGTCAACAAGCCAAAGACCCTAGAAGAGCTGAAAACCAACATCCGTCAAGAAATAACCGCCATTCCCATCGAAATGTTGAAGAAAACCATGGAAAATGCTGCAAAACGGGCACAATATGTCGTAGAGGCCAATGGCGACCATTTACGAGATATCATATTCAAATCTACTTGAACCCAATTAAATGATATTCATAACGAACAGACAAAAAATTGTGGTTTCTTTGATTTATTTAAAAATAAAATGGGCGCTTCAACCGTGTACTTTTCCTGTGCCTGTCTGCCTGCCTGTCTGTTTCGGCGCTCACTCTGCGGAAAACCTAAGTGCTTTCAGAAGTGATAATGGCGCTTTTTTAATATTCGAAACAAACAAATTTATAATGAACTTAACCATCCGATGCCCTTATATGCAGTACAAGGTCCCCAGGGCCCTATTTGTATTTTGTATGGAATTTTGTACAAATTTTTTTTTTTTCAATTTCTTTTTTTGTTTTGTTATTATTTATTAATTATTGATTTTAAATGAATTCCAGAACTTTTTTTTTATATACTAACACTATGAATTTTTTAGAGTTTTATGTGAAAAAAGCTTAAATAACTATTGTTGAGTAGATTGTCCCTCGTCAAAAATATTTTCTGTGCAGGTGTTGCATCGATTTTTGAGTGTAGAATGCTCTGCACAAACTGGATTGTTGCAGGAATTGCAATAGGACCTAGTCTTTCGCTGCCGTCCGTACTCAGAACGACATAGGCGACATGAAGGTCCGTTTCCTCTAGGCGCAAATGGCGGTGCAGCTGCTTCTGCTTCTGTAGATCTTGATAATATCTAAAAAGAACAAAAAGGAAAAAAAAACAAAAATATGTAGTTATTCTGCTTTTGAACATAAGAATTGATTTTTCTCACCTTTATCACCTTTCATTATATAAAATAAATGCTGCTGCTATAGCAACGTCCACCATATTATAATACCTGGCCAGTGGCCAGCGGTTTGTTGAGTGCTTGCATGTATACGTGCCAAGCATCTGGTCCATTGTATCAACGCCTGATTTGTTGGCGTTGTAGTCCAAAATAGCAAACGGTTTCTGATTCTTAGATTGCATGTCCACACCGCAAGTATAATGTTGTGTGGACAGCAAAATGACCGCTTTGTTCTTCTTGGGCACATATGAACACAGCGCTATATTGCCTTCGTTGAAGCCGAGCAATGTGCTGTTGACAGGACGCATACGATTTTTTTGGAACTCCTGTGGCACAAATTTCTTATTCGAGCGCACTGTTCCAACAAATGCAGTTTTCTTCCTGATCAAAATACGCACCAATTCCAAAGTGGAGAAGAAATTGTCAGCATAAATTGTGCGGCCTGCATCCAAATAAGTCTGTGCAAGTTGAAGTACAACATTCTGCCCTTGATTGACCTCTCGTGTTTGGTCAGGCAAGTTACCAGAGTAAATTATTCCTTCGACAGGATAAAATGATTTCGAGTTGCACAACCACCATACCTTTATACCATACTTGGCAGGCTTTGACGGAATGTATTGTGTGAAGCGGGTGCGGCCTCTGTATGGGAATAACTGCTCATCAACGATCAGTGCATCATGTGGAGTGTAAGCTGCTGCCAAGTTAGACTGTAACATTTGCCAAACATCATCAATAGCCGCAGTTTTGCTTCTGGTTAGTCGCTGCTTTCGCGTATTTCCATTGTCGAATCTAAGACATGGTAGCATGCATCTGAAGCGATCACACGATAATGCAGTTTTATATATTGGACTTCGCGTTGTGCCCCATAGCTCTGAAGCAGGTTCACTATTCGATTTGGTGAGTCCAGCATACAAAATAATAGCCAAAAAAGCATCGAACTCCTTCAAAGTGATTGTTTTCCATTCTTTTGTGTCCGTTGGATTTGCCAAATTCCATGCCGCTGTCACTTCACGGCCTTTTCGATTTGTTTCGCGTATTATGATGTACGCCATGTCTTCGGTGAATATCGAGCGGAAAATGGTAAAGGGATCATGTGTGGTTCCTACTGGTCCTGGTTTCCTCCTTGTGAAGTCGACCACGTTATGAGCACGAGCACGGAAAGTCGGTGGTGCATTTTTACTCCATTTGGTGCCATCTTTGGAAATGAAGTAATTGTCACTTGTTTGCGGAGCATCAGTTTCTTCCTCTTCATCATCGTCGTCATCATTAATATCTTCATTGATCTCTACATCTGCTTCACTTTCGGCATCAGAATCATCAACAAGAAAATTTGGTTTAATTCAAGTCATCTTCCGCACCTTCAAGATCAAATGCAGAAACATCAACTTCATCCTCCTCACTCATTAAGTCTGCAAATCTCCCATCCACTGCATTTCTTTCTTCCTTACTCACTTGCTAGTAGCGTGTACTACGACGTACCACCATTTCAGCAATATCTAAATTTCTATCTGCCATTGTATTTTCTTTATGTAATTCAGTATCAAACTTAGCACACGATATTTTCTGCTCACTGTGTAAACTTTGTATGATTCGGTTTACGAAACTGAAGCCGCTTTTATAATCTTTTTCTACGTTTACCTGTGTTCAACCATAAAGCAGGCAATAAAATTCAAAAAGGGATGGTCCGTTTGTTATATTTTCAAGCAAATTCACAATAAAAATAGTCCTAAAGTTACCTTAATTTCGAAGAATACATTTGTGATGTGTTCAAACAATAAAATAATTCAAAATTCAAAATTCAAAAAGGGTTGAATTTCCCCAGACAAGTAATTATGTTTTCAAGGAAAGGCCAACAATAATCTAGAAAATACCTAAAATTCAAAGAACACGTTTATGATATGTTCAAATAATAAGACAAAACCAAGCCAAAATAAATTGGATTTACTAACAATTCCTTGCAATTTCAGTACAATGTCCCTAGGGACCTTGTCACCCTTTCCCATACTAAACACCTTTAAACCCTTATAAATCCTAAACTATTGGTCGGATCGCCTTGATTTTCTTTTAAAACGATTCTGCATAAAATTCCCTTGGAAATTTTAAGGGTCGGGTATATCTCCCATGGACCATCAAGGAGTAATTTAAGTTTGAAAATTTAAAAGGTCCCCAGGGACCTTCTCACCCATCGGAGGGTTAACATATATTGGTTAAAAAATGCATATTATAGGGTACTCATTAGAGATAAACGAACAACAACCCAGGTGGTGTTTTTAGACCTTTCAATAGCAAAGACTTCTTTCATAGATTGCTCAAATGTATCTTCAATTTTAAACTCACAGTTCAGTCTTTTTAATTTTAATGCAAAAGAGCCATATTTTGAAGAGAGTATTTTTTTTATAAAATAGTAAGGCACTTATCTCCGACCACAGACGTAAGGCACTTACATGTCAAGTTTGAAGAAAATCCATCAATTAGTTTTCACGTGATGCGCAAACAGACAGACAATCAGACCTATCATGAATAATTTTTCACGTGGAGTCGAAAAAGGGAGTTTGCATTTTAAAGATAAAGCTCAAGAACATTTTGGACATTTTTAATGCGAATTTGTTCATCAACGGCTTAGCGACCAATTTGCATTAAGAATTACAAAAATGATCTTGAGCTGTATCTTAAAAATGAAAACTCCCTTTTCAGACTTCGCGTGAAAAGTGATTCATGATAGGACTAAATAATTTTAAAGATAAAATTTTTGGAACCCACATCCTTTAAAATGATCAGCGCTAAAAGAATTTTGAAGAATTATTGAATGCACAGATTTTTTCTTACAGTTTTATTATATGTATAGATAACTCAGGCAAAAAATTTAATACCCGGATAAATATTTTTTTTGTCTTCACTACCAAAATCCGCTGATCTGAATCTGGTCTGTTGAATTTTGGAAAATGTTGAAAATTGTCGAATAGTGCTATCAGTTTCGAAATAAATCAATAAATATTAAGAAAGCAGCATAGTTTCTATAAATATGTTTTTTTTTGCATATCATTTTGCAAGCAAATTCATATTTAACCCTTAACTGGTACTCCTGGTCTGTGGGACCAGAACGAAAAAACAAAAGAGTATATTTATCTAGTAATTCAACTCTAAATTCAATTCTAAATTCAATTCGCTTCAATTAAATTGTTCAAAATAATTAAAAAATTCTTTCTTAATAGGAAGAAAAAACTTTATTTAAGACGTTCATAAAAAAACAACTTGCATATTTAACTAAGTTTTGTGTTTTTTTTTTGCATTTAAGTTGGTGTGGTCCCTGGGACTAGATGAACTGTTAGTGAAATTTTTTTGAGATGTACAAGGGTTAAATACTATCTTAACTGCCTAAAAATATGCTACCAAAATATACATGTTATGCTTTTCGCTGATTTTTCTCAAAATTAATTTATTTCAAAATTAAATTGAATCATTTAATCAATATGAACTGAGAAGTTGGAGTTAAATTAAGTCAGCAGTTGATTTAATTTTCGTTTATTTTTTCATTAATCTTAACGCACCCAAAACAAATTTTAATTTAAAAAACACAATTAAATTAACCCCTTGAAAAAGAAAAGACAAAAAAAAACACATCTATGATAAAGGAAATCATCATAAAGTAAAAACAAAAAAAAAAATAAACAACAAAAAACTCACTGAAAGCTTCTCTAACAAACTAACAGTTAAATGCATTAAAGGCAAATAATGTGGGCACAATTCTGAACAATTAAAAACTAGACAAATTTGTGCTCAATTAAAGCGAACAATCAAGCGTCAAAGCCGCAAATTGATTTCAACTAATGTTGCCACCGGTCGCAAGCATGCGTTGCCATATCAACGCTTGCCGCCGCCGCCGCATCATCACATACAATTTCAAGTGAATGTTCATTGAATTTGATTTTGATGAAAAAAACATAGAAATAAATTAAAAAAAAAATTAAATTTTTTCATTTCAATTTTGATATAATGTAAATGAATGCCATAAAATAGTGGGAGCAATTTTCGACAATTTCTAAATTTTTCCTTCTGGGTTAAACTCTAAAAATAGCAATTCGTTGCGCTTCCCTCATAAAATTGTTATTCTGCTTTATTGTTGTTTGCCATAGAATTCAAATGTTGAAGGGATGCACTAATAAAAAAATTGAATTTTCATTGGTCTTATAAATTATTTTGTTTAAACTTAGCAACCCCTTCGCATTTCTTCTTAGTTCATGCAATTAAGAAATATGAAAGAAAACTACACAAAAAATATGTAAAAACTTTTTAGTTTAGCTTCCTTTTAGCTCTCAAGTAAAACAAGTTTTTACTTAAAAAAATGCCACAATAACTTTTATCAAATATAATAACTAATAGATCGGTTAGAAACCTATATGATAATGATATCCCTTTTCGTCCGGGTTCAAGAAAGTCACAATTCCAGGATTCGACGAAGTAAATATTTAAGTAAATCTAAAAATGTAGTTATTAAATCAGTTATTGTATTGTATAGATGATTGCTATGCAATCATTTTTGAATCTATTAATCTATGAATCTACAAATATTTATCTGATACCATACAATAGAAGTCATTTTATAGCATATTAGAGCTCCTTACTGAAATTTTTTTATACTAATCCTTTCGTTTTTCTATTCTTACAGCTTCTACAATTGTCGAGCTAGCCGTCAAGCGTACCCCAAAAATGGCACGCCCCACCTCAGTGGGCATTGTACCTTCTACGCCCATACTCTCTGGTAGAGATAGAACCGCTTCGATTACAGGACCACAGCCAGTTGATGTTAGTAGTGTATCTTAGTATTTAATTTAAAAATATTTTTATGCAATTTATATATTTGTAGAGCATCAAAAGACGCGAAATGGAAACCTATAAAATACAGACGCTTCAAAAAATGCTGGAGCAGGAAAAATTAAATCTGGAACGTCTCAAGGGTGAAACCAACAATCCCAGCTATAAACTATCGGAGGCAAATATACGCAAGCTACGAGAACAACTGCGTCAAGTTGGTGCTGAGGTAGGTTTTTCAGTGACGACGTTACCAAACAAACCAATTAAATTGTATGTTTTTGACGTTGTACAATTTTTGGTTGGCAACAAACATTTTATGCGTTTCCTGTTGTCATAGTTTGACTTTTTGTTACATTTTAAAGTTAAACACTTTAAAACGCAGCGTTCTTTTTACTGTTTTTAAGAATTTTTTTGTCAAAATATTAAAAGTATATTTTATAGTAGCGAAAGCTATTTCAAAACAAATTTGGCCGAATTTGAAAAAAAAAATTGCTCGCGCTTTGCTGCTGCTAGTTTAAACATTTTTGTTTTTCCCTAAAACAATTAATATTTATATCAAAACTCAAAACTCCTTCTAGCAAGATTAAAGTTATTTAACAAAAACACCCTTTTAAATATCTCTTTCAATAAAATTTTTTATTCTGATTAAATTAAATGAGCAAGTAGGTTTTATGAAATATTTACCCGCTACCGCCATTCCCCGTTTTTTATTTTTTTTTGTACCCTGCCAAGACATAAACTGTAAAATATTTCAAATAAACACTCTCACATACACACACACACATACATTTACACCCTCAAAACCAACACACTTTCATACAATTTGAAACACTTGCTAAAAACAAAAATCAAGAAGTTTCTTGAAAAAATGTCACTGTTTTTGTCACTATTTCAAAACATTTTTTATCTCTTTCTAAACATTGTTGAGCGTGCATTTTTGAAGGACATTTTTATTCATAAAATCTTTTTCAACACCAACACACCATATCAAATAGTTGACCACCACCACACTTAGCATACATTTTTATACAACATAACTAGCTCTTTTATTTTATCTAATAATCGCTCGCTCTTTCTCTCATATGCATTAATTGCATTAAAAAATTGACAACAAAAAAATTTGCTTAAAACTATTAATAAAATGCACCTAACAAATTAATGCAAAAACAACAGGTTTTTTAAAATCACATTTTAATATAAAGACACTTTAATGAATTCATTAGTAGCTAGTATTAAAAAAATTTTTAAATTTTAAATTAAAAAAATAATTAAAAAAATAATGAAAATATTACAAATAAAAAAATAAAAACATAAAAGCAGAGCATAACCGAAAAGTGTTTAAAATAAATACTTTTATTTAAACGCAGTGTCTTATTTAAAAGTAAGTTAAACATTTAAATTAAATTTAAATAGGCTTTTATTTTAACAAGTTTATTTTAAAAGTTCTTTGATACTTTTGTTATATAAAAATGCATAAAACTGCTGCGAAAACGATTTAAATGCTTCGTGCTTTTATTCGATTTTCTAAATGGCTAATATTCATTGAGATTCGTCAATTTTAATGTCAATATTCTTATAACTCTTTGAAGCACCATGGGACAAAATTTGAACCACTGAAAAATAAACCTTTGTAATATGTTGGGAGAAAATTCAACCCACTCAGATTTGATGATTATAATAAAATATAATAAAAAGAAATAATAATAAAAAAGGAAAAATAGTTTTGACTTTTCTTTGTACCTCAAGGGTATCTTTTATAATGAAATTTCCGTACCTCAATGAGTAAATGCAATATTTAAAAATAGAATATATAAGTAAATAAAATTTAAAAATAAAAAGACTTACTCTTTTAAGGAAGAGTTATGGAATGAAGGTAAAAAATATATTTTAATAAAGTTTTTTCTAAATGATCTTGTTATTTATTATGTTGATTTTATATGATTTAAATACAAATTCTAAATGTTTGATAGTTTAAATCATACTTGATTTTAAATACAAATTCTAGTTGTTTGCTAGTTTAAAATCGTTTATTGAGCACGGGTTTCACAAAGATTTCTGATGAAGCCTTTAGCACTGCCGAAATTGCAGTAAAATCAGCTAGTGATGTTTTCCTTTTCATATCGAAAAACTTTGTTGTTGTTGTTGTTGTTGTTTCTTTGGAAAGATTCGTTAGTACAATAAATTGTTCTAACTTTGACCTTTAGCTCAATAAACGATTTTAAACTATCAAACAACTAGAATTTGTATATAAAATCAAGTGTGATTTAAACTATCAAACATTTCAAATTTGTATTTAAATTATATTAAATCAACGTTATATTTTACTTTAATATAATAAAAGTTTTTGAAGACTCTTATTTTGTAGACTGGCCGTTAAAGTTCCCTGCTCTGCATTAAAAACACAAAAATAAAGATAATAAGAAACAGAATTAATTAAATAAAAACCAAAAATAAAAACAATATAAATAAAAAAAATATAAAATAAACAATAATATAAAAAATTATAAAATAATTCACAATATAACATCAATAATAATAATAAAATAAATATTGTCATAAAATAAAAACTCTATATTAAATATTAAAAAATAAAAATGATGAAATGAAATAAAAATAAAAAATAATATACAATTATATAAAGTGAAAACTAATAAATATAGTATAAAATAAGGTTATAATTTAGAGCTTTAAGTGAAGTAAGTTATGAAGGAAGAAAACAACAACAACCAGGGAATATCTGTCAGGGCTGGGGAACCGATATTGAGCTCCTCAACGTATAGATCCCCCGTATACGTGTGCAGAGCCAGATTTAAAGCCGACATAGAATTCCTCCTTGTAGACAACTCGTGGTCCTGGGTGATTTCAACGCTCATCATGAGAGCTGGGGCCTTACTCTGTAATGCGATTCGAAAAGCAAATGCTTTTCGAAAACAAAATCACCTCATGTTAATACATGAATAAACATTACAAAATGGCAGTTACATCTTCCTCTGCTTTAAAGTGCTGTTTTTGTTTGCATTGAATTAGAACTAATCAAAAATTTGTCAAAAACCATGTAAATACATGGTTTGATTTTGTTTTCGTATCGCATTTGCTTTTCGAATCGCAATACAGAGTAAGGCCCCTGGTACTCTAAACATGGCTGTGACTCGAGAGGTAACTCGCTGTCAGACCCAATCGGCAACACGTGCTTCTGTGTTATCAACAAGAAACACCCCACCCTGATCACGGCCAACTACAAGAGCTCGCCAGATCTGTCGATTATCAGCTCGGACCTCGCACCTTATACCACTTTGCGCGCGAAACTGGAACTTAACTCTGACTACACCCCGATAACCATCAAGGTCACGAAGAATGCGGATTTTTTAACATCCGAGGACCGCACCTTCGTTAACTTTCAGAGAGCCGATTGGAATGGCTTCGAAGAGTATACAGAGGCAAATATAACTGCACTATCACCACAAAGAACAGCGAGTGAAGGCGAATGGCATATTAGATGAGTATTGCTCTCCGCAGGATAGAGATTCATTCCCTCAGGTCGCATCCCCAAGGTACGACCAAACTTCCCAGCGCAATTCCAGCGGGAAAAATTTTTTTGTTTTTTTAAAATCTACATTTTTTTACAAACGTTCTGTGTATTTAAAAGTTTTTTTGAATTTTTTTATAAATTTTCTTCATACAAAAATATAAGAAAAGACTTTTAGTTTTTCCATATAAATATTTTCACATAATATGTAATGTGTTAGTTTTCGGGAGCCCGGGTGCGAGACCCAACTCGGACAAAAAAAAAATGTTCTTGCTTTTTTGAGATTTTTTTGTAAATTTTTTTATATAAAATAATATGAAAAGAATCAGAACCTTCAAAAGGTAGGCCTCACAGAAGTACTCATAAATGCAGTGATTATGGAAGGTGTATTGACGCCAATAATAGCATGCCTTCTTTTGCGGAGCACTCGCTAAATTGCCCACTGGGTATCTTCTGCAGCGGTTACAACAACAACAATAAAAAAAACATACGCAACATCAACTCTGTTAAGGGAGCTACTCCTTCATCTTCGAAACAGTTTGTCTAGTCTGCTGTGTGATTGACTTTTTACAGAGATGTTGTTGTTGCCTTCTTTCATAACTTACTTGATCTAAAGCTCTAAATTATATAAATTATATTATATATATTAGTTTTTATTTTATATAATTTTGTATTTTATATTATTTTTATTCTAAATTATAACCTTGTAAAATCATCAGATTTCACAATTATATAATTTAAAACAATTTAAAATATTAAAATAGTAAAAAATAATAAAAGAAGAAAATATATAATAAAACATAAAAACAATAAAAGTGAATTAAAAATTATTAAAAACCAAACGAAAACCTGTAAAGAAATAAGGGGAAAAAAATCAACATAATTAACAGTAGCAAAAAATTTAAATAGGAAAAAAATAATAAATAAAAAAAATAAAATATTAAGTTAATACGAAAAAATTAGGATTAAGGTCACACCCTATTATACATTTTTTCTAACCTATTTCAAAGGCCCACAGATAGAAAATAGGATTCATATAAAAATAGTTGTGACAAAAAATAGGTTTGTGTGAATACCTCTATTTATGATTTTTATTCAAAAAAGTAAAGGCATTAGAAAATTTTTCTACAAAGAGCTGATCATTTATTCAGAGTGGAAAACAAAATGGAATAATATTACAAAGAAAACGTTATCTTAATGATTTTGTTCAAGATCTAGTAACCAAAAAGTTATCTACTACCAAAATATATTAGAAGTTTTTCCAACTTCCATATGTTGCGGTAAAACAAAATTGAATTTAGAAAAATCCAACACTCGTTTCTAATTTAAGCTTAGTCTTGATATGATATCAAACATTTCTAAAAGGAAAGTCCTTGGATGTGGTAATGAAAAGGTAAATAAAATAGGCCTTTAACTTTCAGAAGTAAAAAAATAATATTTTTAAATTTTGTCTGTTAAAAATCTTATAGATTGCTTTTTGAAAAATTTTCTATTGTTCATTATTAAACAATGAAAAAATAAATTTTGTTTTAGCCAATTTTGGTTCGTCCTGGCGAAAATACGTATGTCATTTGAGTTACACTTTGTTGCATGTGTAATAAAAACTGGCCGGCATGTGTAATAAAAATTAGTACTAAGTAAGCAATATAGAAAAATTATACGAAAGTAATACGAAAATAACACTACCGAAAAACAAAAAAAATTGAATAAATTAAGAAATTAAAAAATATTAAATAATAAATAAAAAGACTCAAAAAATAAAAATAAATTAAAGAAAAAGACTAAAAACATAAAAATAAATAAAAGAAAAAAATAAAAAATAAAAAGACGAAAAAATTATTAAAAGAAAAAAAATAAAAAGGCTAAAAAGGCTAAAAAGGCTAAAAAAACTAAAAATAATAAAAATAAATAAAAGAAAAAATAAAAAAAAAACATAAAACAAATAAAATATTCTATTAACAAATTAATTTGTTACTAATGAAAATTAATTATTTACGTTGAAAAATTATAAAAATAAACTACTTTTTTTTTATTAAACAGCACAGAACGGGAAAAAGTGAAAAAATTACAAAAAAATTTGTATTCGTTTAAAAATATTATAAGTAAAAACGTCTCGGATATATATTTTTTTTTTAGTTTAATAAAAAGGCAATGTTAGAAATGTTAGTTGTTTTAAACTCTGAGCAGACATTGTTTTTATCTCTTAGCACACATAAGGGTTATTCACGATGTGATGTATTGTGTTTATCTGATAAATTTTTATATATGTAGTAAATTTTGTAAAATTACAAAAACAAACTGCACAGTGTTCAAAATATTTAAACCTGTAGCAAAAATAAAATTACGAAACCCTATTGTATTTCTTGTAAATTTCGTTGTTTATTCAAAAGCATTTCTGCTCAACAAAAGAAAGCTACTGGCTGCGTTGTAAGTTTATTTAATAAAAATTAATATAATTGTATTTTACAAGACTTTAATAAACAAGAATTGAAGATGCGTTCTCAATAAGTTGTAAATTTTATAAAAGTTTATCACTTATACACCACATCGTGAATACCCCTAATGTTTTTGTCTATCTAAATTAATGTATATATTTACATCACTACGTGTTATTTTTAAAAAAACGTCTCGGATATATTTTTTTTTTTAATGTAATAAAAAAGGCAATGTTAGAAATGTTAGTTGTTTTAAACTCTGAGCAGACATTGTTTTTATCTCTTAGCACACGTAAGGGTTATTAACGATGTGGTGTATTGTGTTTCTTTGATACATTTTTATATATGCAGTAAATTTTGTAAAATTACATAAACTGCAGTGTTCAAAATATATAAACCCGTAGCGAAAATAAAACTACGAAACCCTTTTGTATTTATTTATTTATTTCGTTGTTTATTTGATCAGCTGATCGCAAAAGCATTTCTACTCAACATAAAGAAAGCTTCTGGCTGCGTTGTAAGTTTATTTAATAAAAATTAATTTAATTGTATTTTACAAGACTTTAATAAACATGAATGGAAGATGCGTTCACAATAAGTTGCAAATTTTATAATAGCTTATCACTAATGCACCACATCGTGAATACCCCTATTTTTTGTCTATCTAAATTAATGTATATATTTACATCTCTTCGTGTTATTTGTGTGCCTTAAAAATTAAAGTCTTCTCTCGAATTTCGTTGCAAAATATTTTATTCACCACACTTTCTCTTCTCCACGCACTTTCGACACAATGCAAACGCAAATAAAAAATACTCTGCAACAACAACGTATATTGCAAATATATCAACACTTCCCCACTACATACTGCAACCCACCACAACAGGATGAACCAACGACTACAAAATTCCCAGCAACATCTTCGATGACGGCGACAAACAACAACAAAAATACCGCTCTGTTATCGCCTACACAAATTCACCACTTGTCGTCGTCGTCCTCTCACCACCAGGCACAACAATACTTACAGCCACAAGTCACCACACCACAACCGCAACCAGCACAATCCTCTCCAGCATTCCTCTCTCTATTACCGCGTTCGCTCTCATCTCTATCGTTGGGCGGACGCAAGAATAAAATTGACAAAGATCTTATAACTTCACCTCTGAATAATACAACGGATTTTCTACACACCTCCACCTCATCGACGCCACAGCAACATTTTAATATGTCGCAGTCGCTGCATCAGCATCGCATTAGTTCACCTCAGCAGCAGCAGCTGTTCTATCAGCATCAGCAACAGCTGATACAGCTGCAACAACAACAGCAACTGCATCAACAACAACAGCAGCAGCAACAACAGCAGCAGCGTCACAAGGAGTCATCTTCCAAGTCATCCAATTCGAAGCACAAAAATAAGTTTGCGTCACAGCCAAAAAATCTAATCAAAGAAGACATTCCGCCGCCGCTGCCACAGCGTAATCCACCACGTAATTTGCTGCTCGAAGCGGCAACAGCTACAACTGTTTGCAGTGTAGCAACTCCTCCGGGCAACAACAACAACAATAACAGTGATTGGCGCCGCCCTGTGCAGGTGCCTATTTCGGACTTGGATCATGCCAATCTGACTACCGGCAGCGCTAGTCCACAGCTGCGAAACTCACCACAGCCTCATATACAAAATACACCACAAACCAATGCTGCAAGCGTCTCTCCAGCGCCCACAGCCAGCACGCCATCCTCGGCACAGAAAAAACGTTCGAAGACCAAAACCAAGGCCCTCTCCGATCCCAAAATGTCCACGCAGATGTTTTTGCAAATGGAAACTGGCTCTGGTAGCCTGGACGGTGAGGATGATGCCGACTGTGTGCCGCCACCGTTGCCACCACGTCAACCAGGCATGCTTGAGGAAACGAGCACAGCGCTAAATGCTTCCTCGCGCAAAGGCAGCATAAATAATTTAAGCGTTGGTGGAGTTGGCGGTGGCATATCATCTCGTCCGACACCCAACAGCATCGAAACTTTGATGAACTATCCGCTCGTCGCGACTTGCACTGCGGTGCGTGACAATATGTCGGCAGCATTTCCGCTCTCGCAGCGACCAAATATTGTGCAACAACTGCAGCAACATCAACAGTTGCATGGTGGTGGTGGTGGTAGTGGAGTAGGCGTGGCAGTTGCAAGTGGCAGCAGCGCTGCTGCTACAGCTGTAAGTAAAAATAAAATAACAAACCTTGCAACACTTAACAAAACAAAAAACTGCAAATCATGTCAGCTGCGGAGAGTGATTTACTACTATTCACCACGCTCTTTAGCTCCCTCTGTTGCAGCTCTCTAACTTTCTCTGTAGTTAATATACTGTGGGCGTATTTTTGGATAACTACTTTTATTTCGAAAATTTAAAAATAAAAATGGTTTTATTTCTTGTAGTATTTTAGCTTTAAGAATACTAACCAAAAGTTGTAAACACATTGTAAAAAATTGGCCTCAAAATCTCACTGTAAAAAAATCTTATTCACCACAGTTGGAGAATTCACTGCACTCTTATGTAAAATAACACAATTAACACGCTTCTACTAAAATAAAATACATACTACTAATTCACGCATGTTTTGATTTCAAACATAAATTAAGATTGTTTAAAAAAATTAATAAAAATAATCTTATAAAAATATTTCTAAAATCTCACTTAAGATACTTATTTGAGAGGAATTTTCAATATTTGATATAAGTCATAATTTTTCTTAGCAATAATGGCATTTAATTTCAGTTATATTTTATCTAAAATAAGTTTTTATACTTGCCAAGTCAACGGATTTTAAGTTTATGAGTTGTTTGGGTGTGTCACGACTCTTTTATTTTTCCCATTCACATTATATTCAACGATAATTTCTGATCATACAGAAATTTTCAAGACCTTAGCTAACGTTAATACTTTTTTCTCGAGTAAAAGGCAATTTTCCCTATCGAGATTCGAAAACAAAATCATGATTACAAAAGCGATTACAAAGCGATTACAAAACGATTCAAAAGCGGAATACAAAATCAATGTACCTATTTACATGATTTTTTGACAAATTTATGATTAGTTAGAATTCAATGCAGATAAAAAACAGCATTTTAACCCATTTTAAGCTATTGGTGCATTTTTGCATCAGTAACTTTAGAATTTTCTCAAGGTGAGCGCGGAAGTGATATTACCTGGCACTTTAGGGATAATGTTAGTATGGACCTTTGGCAATATGCATTATTTTTGGTTTGAGTCGATTCGGTCGTTTATTTGGATTGCGCGTCGCAATCTTTGGGTTTTTTTTTAATTTTTGAAAATTCGGGAAAAATATTTCAAACCGCAATATCGAAAATTGCTTTTGATTAGTAGCTATTATAAGCTATAAATTTTATGTTAAAATAAATTTAGAGCTCGTTTGCTGTTTTAAAATGGGCAGGTACGGCTGTGAAGTTATGTGGTGCAAGCTAGTGGTGCAAAAATGCATCAAGCCGCCCATGGGTTAAAGCAGAGGTAGAAGCTACTGCCATTTAGTAATCTTTATTCATGTGTTTAAATGGTGCGATTGTGTTTTCGAATCGCATTTGCATTAAAAGTAGTTTTTTAAAAGGTGTTCTGCATTCCGATCGGAATCGAAATGTTCGAAAGAAAATTCAATCGGATTCGAAAATTTCAAAACCAGTTGCTTCTTTTCATTAGAATAAAAACCAATTTGTGTACCTTTTGAAAAGTTAGTGACTTAATAACTTATGATTTAATATTTAAACTAATAATGAGTTTAATTAGTGTGACAAATACGCTAAGAGAAGCACTCCGTAAACTTGCTGACGTATTGGAAAAATTATCGTTTGTTCCTATAATTGAATTATCAAAACTCAGAATGGTTTGTTCTGGTGACTCGAAGGAAGTTGTGTGGGTTATAATTCATGCCGTATGAATAGTCCAGAAATTCTTGCAAGGGACTCTTCAGTTTCGAAAAGATCGAATTTGGAAATGGTCTCATCACTCGTCGCTCTGGCTTCACTCAGTCGTGTGCCAACTTCGTTCGCACTTCCAGTGGGCCCAAGTCAAAAAAAGAAGAATTTAAATAATTTAATTAAACAACAGCCTCGTTACCTTTTTCCATTCATTGGCATCCTTCTTTGGTGGACCCAGACTGTTTAAAGACTCCGCCAGTTACCTCATTTGTGTTTAAATTTCTATGCTGTCTCCTTTAGTTTGGCCCCTTGCCATATCCGGATGCTCCTCCATAACAATTTTTGTGTTTCAACTTAGTTAAAATTCAATAAATTTTATAAATAAATACATAATACGTTTGATTTTAAAAATTTTTTTCGGAATGAAATTGGCTGACAAACAGTTGATCGGATTGAAACTGTTTGCTTAATCGATTTATCGGAGTGCGAATAGCTAAATTCCGGCATTCCGGAACAATTCCGATTTGAAGTTAAATATCGAAATGCAGAACAGATGTGATCGGAATCAATTTCAATTCCGAATGAAATCGGATTTCAGAACGAGACTAATTATATTGTATTGTAATCGGAACTATAGAGTAGGGTGCGGTAGGGTGAAGCGTTTCGTTTTTTTTTGGGGCTCACAGCACCTCTTAGGTAATATATGTGAATATATATTAGGACGGTAAAATTTCTTACAAATAGTAAATTTTGAAAAACCACCGTTGTTTTGACATCAAACTTATGACTATATCTCTAAAACTGTAGCTTTTCGCAGTACAACGTATTTTTATATGAAAAGTCGTTGGCTAACACAGCGGCAAACTAAAAATAGAAATTAAAGGAGTTTTTTCCTCTTTCTACGCTCATCTCAGAACTTAATTGAACTCGAAAAATCAAAGTGAAATGGTGAAATGGTGAAATTTCGACAGTATAAGTTCTTAGGCTAAGTATGCTGTAGGAACGAAAATTTTTAGGCATTTATTTCTACATGCGAAATTTTGGTGTAGACTCAACACCAACACATACTTACCATAACGTGTTTGTTGAATGAGCGCTAGTTGAACAATATTGTTGAATGTCAAATTTCCACGCCAATTAAATGTACGTACATATAAAAGACAGCTAAATTTTGACATTTTAACTCTCCAATCATGGTTGGCTGCATTGAACAATTTTTCGGTTCAACAGCGTACTAACCAACGAAAAAAAATTTCGCTAGCTTTTCGCTGTCAAAAACGCAGTGCATTTATTACAGAAGATTTATTTTCGCTTCTACAGCATACTAAGCTTTACCCCTAAAAGATATCTTGGCAACCCTGGAATTCCAAAATTTTTTCGAATTAAGCTCAAATATTTTCTAGAACTATTGAAGTCATTTCAAATGAGAAATGTATCATTTTGGGTTGAATTTTGTTTTGAATGTATTAATGCCAAAAAATGGCACGTTGCGGAATTGAAAGAGATTTTACCGTTTTGGTAAACTCACTTTGTATGGGAGGTAGACGTGATTTTAATAAGAGTTTTGCAAATTTCATACGTGCAAAATTTGAAGTCACCAGATTAATTTTTCTGAGATTTAAAGAGATTTTACCGTTTTGATAACCTCACTTTGTATGGGAGGTAGCCGTGGTTTTGATTCGATTTTTCCAAATTTTATATTTAAAGTACATATAAATTGTGCTTATGTGCAAAATTTTAAGTCAATAGATTAATTTTTACGGAATTGAAAGAGATTTTATCGTTTTGGAAAACTCACTTTGTATGGGAGGTAAACGTGATTTTTTTTTCGATTTTTGCAAATTTCACAAGTGCAAAAATTTGAAGTCGCTAAATTAATTTTTGTGAAATTTAAAGAGACTTTACCGTTTTGGTAACCTCTCTTTGTATGGGAGGTAGCCGTGGTTTTGATTCGATTTTTCCAAATTTTATATTTAAAGTACATATAAATTGTGCTTATGTGCAAAATTTTAAGTCATTAGATTAATTTTTGCGGAATTGAAAGAGGTTTTGGTAAACTCACTTTGTATGGGAGGTAGACGTGATTTTTTCGATTTTTGCAAATTTCATATGTGCAAAATTTTAAGTTACTAGATGAATTTTTACGGAATTAAAAGAGATTTTACCGTTTTGGGAAACTCACTTTGTATGGGAGGTGGACCTGATTTTTATTAAATTTTTGCAAATTTCATACGTGCACAATTTTAAGTCACTAGATTAATTTTTGTGAGATTTAAAGAGATTTTACCGTTTTTGTAACCTCACTTTGTATGGGAGGTAGCCGTGGTTTTCATTCAATTTTTCCAAATTTAATACTTAAAGTATGTACAAATGGTTTAAGCTTATGTGCAAAATTTTTAGTCTTTAGATTAATTTTTGGGGAATTAAAAGAGGTTTTGGTAAACTCACTTTGTATGGGAGTTAGACATGATTTTTCCGATTTTTGCAAATTTCATACTTGCTAAATTTGAAGTCTCTAGATTAATTTTTGTAAGATTTAAAAAGATTTTACCCGTTTTATTAACCTCAATTTGTATGGGACGTAGCCGTGGTTTCGATTTGATTTTTCCAAATTGTATATTTAAAGTGCATATAAATTGTGATTATGTGCAAAATTTTAAGTTAATAGATTAATTTTTGCGGAATTGAAAGAAGATTTACCGTTTTGGTAAACTCACTTTGTATGGAAGGTAGACGTGATTTTTATTTGATTTTTGAAAATTTCACAAGTGCAAAAATTTGAAGTGACTAGATTAATTTTTGTGAGATTTAAAGAGATTTTACCGTTTTGATAACCTCACTTTGTATGGGAGGTAGACGTGATTTTTATTCGACTTTTACAAAATTCAAAGTGCATCTTACAGGTAAAGGCTTATGTGCAAAACTTGAAGTGATTAAATGAATTTTTGTGGAATTTAAAGAGATTTTACTTTTTTGATTAAGTCACTTTGTATGGGAGGTAGAAGCAATTTCCAGCTGATTTTTACAAATTTCATACTCAAAATTATATTAATTGTTAAAACTAATATGCAAAATTTTTAAGTCATTTGATTAGTTTTTGTGGAATTTAAATAGATTTTTACCGTTTTGGTTATGTCACTTTGTATGTTAACTAGGCGTGGTTTTCATCTGATTTGGCTCATTTTCGAACTTGACCTCCTATTGAATTTTGTTACGATAGCTATAAAATTACGGCTGTTATCGTGATCACAGACAGACAGACGGACATGACAAAATCGACTCAGGAGGTGATGCTGATCAAGATTATATATTATTTTCTATACCGGCCACGCCTATTTATCGGCATTACAAACGGAGTGACAAAGTTAATATACCCCTATTACGTTTTTCAAACGTGGGGATACAAAAAGTCAAGTTGTAACAGCTATTTCTTTGCTAATCAAATTTTTTTTAAAATGTTTAACCGACTTCAAAAAGGAGTAGGTTGTCAAGTTCGTTGGTTTCTTTTTTTTTTTTTCTTTTAATGTATGTACATCGATAAATCCTAAAGCACTTGCCGATTGCCGTAATTGTTTGTCAACAGATAGAGACACTGAACACGGAGGTGCCCATCTAAAAAAGTGGGCAGAACTCGAAGAGTGGGCTTGGCAATATAAGAAAATACCGTATTTCGAATAATATGGACACTAGGGCATGATACAATTAGGGTATTCACAAGGTGTGATCTCATGTCATATTGTCCTAAAATTTTACAACTAAAATTTACAAGATAAATAAATGCAAATAAGAAACAGCTGTTTGATTACAACACTTCAATAAACATAGCTTTCAGAGTTGTAATATATTAGGACTTCATTATATGGTAGGCAACAATAAACTAGTGTAAAATCTTAGCACAATATGATATTATGACATGATAGCACACCTTTTGAATACCCTAAATGAGTTGAAGGCCATCACTGACTAGGCCATGATTACAAATCATGATTACTGATTATGATTACATGTATTCAGATTGCACAGAATACTTAATTTTTTTAAATATTCGGAAAAATCACATTAAAAACCAAATAAAAATACTTTCAATTAAGCAACCATGGCAAGTAAATACATGAGATTATAAAAAATAAAGTAATCTTGCATATATTGTCAAAATGAGGTGATGAAATTTAACGATGTTGTTTTTCTTAATTTAGAAAGGGATTTTTCTGAAAAGGGGAAAAAGTAATTTTTAAAAGGTACATTTTACACATTTAGTTAATTAGTTATACCATTTTTGAAGATTTTTAAAAAAAAAAAGGAGAGGGATTTGAACAAAAGTCATGGCACAATTTATTCAATTATTAGGTTGGGGAAAAAGTATTCGGCGTTTTTTTAGTAAAAATAAACAAAATTTTATTTTTAAAAGGTAATGATTTTTTTAACCCAAATATTGTTCATTCTTTTCAACTACCTTTTGCCATATTTGGGTTAAGACCATGATACCTTTATTGTAAAATTCCTTGCTTTTATCGTTGAAAAACTGACGTAGGTGGTTTTCGAAGTCATCTTTTGAGGTTAATTTCTTCCCAGCAAGGGAGTGTTGAAGAGATCTGAACAAATGATAATCTGACGGTGCAATGTCAGGGCTGTACGGTGGATACATCAAAACTTCCCAGTTAAATTTTTTGTCGGGTCAATAATCGCAGATAGAAATTCGGTCCATTACATTTTTTGCACTAAGTTCATGACCCAAACGTCAAGCTTTTTTTTTAAAATCAACTTTCTTCAAATGGCTTAAAACTGTTTTGTAGTCGATCTTCAGTTCCATAGCGATGTCGTGGCTGCTCACATGACGGTTTTCTTGAACCTTAACCATTATTTCATCGACTTTTTCGGTGATGGGCCGGCCAGAGCGAGGAGCACCTATGACTTCAAAATTTCCAGAACGAAATCGAGCGCACCATTTACTGGCAGTTTATTGGGATTGAGTACCTTCACCATAAACCTCACAAATATTTTCACATGCCTGTAATGCATTTTTCCCTTTATCGTAGAAAAATTGTAAAATATGACGTATTTTTTCTGAAATTTCACTCATCTTTGCTTTGCAATAATTTTTAATACGATGCACCAATATCAGCAAAATTATCACAGGTTATCAGCTGACTTGTCTTCTGTTAAGACAAAAGAAAAGAGTTCCCAGATGCAGCTTACCGTTTCAATGTTAAGACACTTTGAAATCAAGCGAACTTGAAAACGCCGAATACTTTTTCCCCAACCCAATATTTATCTCAGAAACTCTATCATTAACACTACTTTTAAATTTAGTAAAATAACCAAATATTGCAAAATGTAACAACATTTTAAAAATATAATTAGGTATTTATGTCGGAAAAGTTATAAATACATGACATTTATTTACACTTAAAAATATTACTTAATTTTTATATTATTTTACCCAATTTTCCAGTGAAAATGCAAACAATCACTTTAATTTTATAAAGTGATAAAGTAATAAAATTCTAAGCTAAAGCTTTGATAAAACTGCTTAAAAACATAATAGGGGCATTCACACTGACTTGGGTAGTTGGGTAAATTGCGAGCACGCTAAATTGCAATTGAGTACTTTGTAGAATAGTTTTGAGCAGTGCTGCATGCTATGGCTGCATGTTTGATCTCCCCGGTTTGATCTCCCCGGGGTTACCATCAATTTTTTTGGCATTTTATGTGCGAAAAATTAAGGCCATTAATTGGGCGTAAAAAAAAGTTATTTTATATAGGAATAATTTTTAACGTTAACTTCGCAGCATTTTATAATTTACTAGTTATCCCGGGCAGACATCCTCCCACAGACCGCCTTACTGCCATAAAGAAATTTTCATGCCAATCGGAAAAAGTAATTTTATATATCTGAACTGGTATAACTGTAGTGCGACCACGCCCATTTCTAGCTCAGTTTCCGCATTTGCATATGAACTAAATTACCAAATTTTAGTCTAATTAAATTAAATTATTTATTTGAGGGCGGTAAAAGGGGGTGGCCAAATTTTTTAAATTTAGCCCCTTATCTCCTGAAAATTCTACATAGACTGAATTCGACCACGCCCATTTTAAGTAAAGTTTCCGCCAGCAAGCATATGAACTAAATTACAAAATTTTAGTCCAATACAACCGAATTCGTCTAAAATATAGCATTTATATTGATTTGTGGGCGGTAATAGAGGGTGTCGCAATTTATTTTTCTTATTCGAGATATAAGCCTTGACAACAAATGTAAATTTGATGCCTTTAAATTACAAAAAGGCATTTGCCAATCTACCCAACTACCCAAGTCAGTGTGAATACCCCTAACTTAAAAAAAAATCCCGTGTTATTTTTGTTACGGTGTACATCACTTGTTTTTGACATTTTATGCCCACAGCTTGGCAGCGCAATCGCTATTAATAAGACCTGATCATTGTATCATGACACTAGGGTAATAAAATTCGTTTCAAGAACTATTACAAAACATGATGAAGAAGGTGGGAGAAATTCTACAAAAGGCGTGTCACTATTAGAAAAATCTCAGTTCTCAGTATCTCAGTTAATATTGGCACTAGGGTACTGAAATTTAGCACAGGTGTAGGCACAATTACGACAAAGTGGGCGTTATTGAACAAAGGGGCGTGCAAATATTAGAAAACACTTTATCTCGAATAATATTAACACAAGGGTACTAAAATTCGTTACTAAAATGGGTAGAATTATCGTATTCTCTAAAAATGAAGACTTTTTCACAAAAAATAAAAAAAAATAATTCAAAATCACTACTAAGTATTTTTACTTAGAAATTACTTTTCCTATTAATTTCTTAGTCTTAATTACAAACTTAAACTTAATTATATATTTGTATATATTATTATATTGGAAATGTTTTTATTTAATTTTTTTTTTAATTTGTTTTCATAATCATAATTATATTACTTTCTCTATGAATATATAGCCTTTAAAGTCGGCGCTAATATAACTAGACTTTTATACAATTCAACGCTTCGACTTCAAAGCTTTTATATTCATACAAAAATTAATACATTTATGATAATAACAAAAATTAGAAAAAAATATAATAATAAGATTTCCAGGGTTGGGTTCTTTTCGCAGAATTTCAAAATCTTGAAATCAAAATCTTAAAAAAAATCTTGAAAACAAAATCTTGGAAAAAAAATCTTGAAACGAAAATCTTGAAAAAAAATTTTGAAACTCAAAATCTTGAAAAACCTGCGCATAGAATGTAGTCTTTAATTCGCGTGCGCATTCTATGCTTAGGTTTTTCAAGATTTCTTAATTGAAAATTTGACACTATTTCGAAAAGTGTCCAGTTTCGAAAAAAGTATGAAATTTTTCGAATAATGTCAAATTTCGAAAATAATAAAAATAATGAATAATTGTCAAGTCACAGAAAATGTCAAATTTTGAAATGAATGTCAAATTGTCCAATTATTTCAAAAAGTTTCAAATTTCAAAAAGTGTCAAATATCAAAAAAAAAGTGTAAAATTTGAAATAAGTGCCAAAATTCGAAAAAATTTTCAAATTTTGAATAAGTGTCAAATTTCGAATTGTGCACGTTTTGCAAAAATGTCATATTTAATTTCAAATGAGGGCCAAATTTCGAAAAGTGACAAATTTTGCATAAAATTGTGTTCATAAATGGACAAACAACCACCACGTCCTCGTCGTTTGTTAGGATGACGCTAAGTGTGGGACCCTAAATATTTAAAAAATTTTAAATTTTGCCAAAATTTCACATTTTTGTTTTCGAAATTATACACTTTTCCGCTTTTTTCTCGAAATTATACATTTTATTCGAAAGAACAACATTTCTTATCATTTGAAGTTTTTTTTCAAGATTTATGCATATTTTGTGTTTTCTAGATTTTTTTTTCAAGATTTTCGTTTTCAAGATGTTTTTTCAAGATTATTTTTTTCAAGATTTTGGCTGTTTCAAGATTTTGACCTTCAAGCATTCGGACCGCTCCCAAGATTTCCAATATAATATTATATATAAATAAATAATCAAATTTGACCAAGAAGTTAATAGAAAAAGTAATTTAAAATTATTTTTTACTTTGTAGTGATTTTAAAGCAAATTATTTTTCAGGTTGATTTATTATTTTATTATTAACCTCAACTAAACTGAGCAAAAACTTGTACTTGGCATGTATTAAAACTATTTAATATTATATTTATTACATTATATAACTATTTATATTTATATAACTATTTATTATTTAAAGATTAACATACAAATATTTCTAAATAATATAGGCATAATACATTAACACCGTTTACTTATGTAAAAATTATAAAGTCCCACTGCAAATGCATATCTAGCATTTACATTACAACTTCTTACACACCTCACAACTTTTTCACCTCATTCACAGCTTTATAAAAAGTTTCTGTGTGCATTTCTCTGCTTTCTATTTCATGTAAATACTATGATCACGCTTTACACTCTTACTCTCTTTTCACATTTTCATCATTTACTCGTACATTGCTTAAAAATTTCACCACACTGCAATACAACCGTACAGAGCTACACTTTTTCATATCCAAAGTTTGTAAAATAGCACCATTTCCCCAAAATTTTTATTTTAAATTTTTTATTTTTTTTTTTAATTCAAATATGGGTTCATGCGTACCTTCAGAAACTTAAGCTTTCCAACCCAAGTGTGGTCTTCTATGGTTTATATTTTTTTGCTTTGTAGAATTGCGGCTTTACCTCTGAATATTGTTTTTTTTTTTGTTTTTAGTCGTATATGGCTTTATCACAAATAGTGATTAAGAATCTTTTATATTTTGAAAAACTTTTCTGTACATATCCGTTTTTTTAAAGTTTTTTTTTTCTTTTGATTTAACCTTTTTATGCTGAATTTGCATGTTTCAGCTGGGTTATTTTTTGATAAATTAGTACATTTTTTATTTTTATTCTTAGTTGTAGTTTTAGTTTTTGTTTAGTTTTTTCCATGCTTAAATTGATTTCAGTTTTTATTTTTTATTTTCGTAATGAATTTTCTATCTATTCATATTTTATATACAACCATCATTTTAGGTTTTGGGACAAACTCCACCAAATCTGAATCATTTCAATAAACACAGACGAGTCGTGTCATCACCGGAAAACATGCATCCCAGGCATCCGGGTAAGTTTTTTTTACATGTGAGAAACTAAGTAAAGAACCTAGTTTAAGTAATGCGTCTCTCTATAAAACAGGGTGTCTGTTATAAAAAAAGTATAAAGTTAGAAAAATTGATAAACAAAGTGGTGAAAAAATGTAAAGTTATTTTTTTAATGGATAAATTTCAATTTTTTTTTAATGGATAAATTAAATTTTTTTTAAAAAAATTCAAATTTTAGAAAAAACAAATGATTCCAAAAATTCAATTTGAAAAGTGTGTTTTCCAACAAAACTGCTTCAAAATATAACTTTTATCAGAAACGAGTACTTCTTAACCTTTTTAGTGGATTTGCCCAATATATTGGACACGTCAGAAAATAATTTTTATTTTGCAACACTTTTTTTTAAATAAAATCGTTTGGTTCTATAAAAAAAAGGTCAACCAATTTGATAAAAATAACTTTAGAGAGATATTTGACATTAAAGCAATTTGGATGTGCGATTTTTTGCCAAAGAAAAGCCAAAAAAATACATTTCTTAATCTTTTTTATAAGAAAAAAAATCAACCGGGCAAAAAGCAAATTTATGTTTTTTCTTCTTTTTATGGCTTTAATGAAAAAAATATTAAGAGGGTTTAAAAAATAAAGATCTAAAGGTGTGAAAATCCTTCAAAGCGAATAAAAAAAATTTTTGTGCCGAACAGGGGCAAAACAATTTTTTCTTTGTACAAGCTTGCAAAACGTAAGCAGCGCAGGTAAAAACCAAAGGTGTTTTCCCCCCTCTCTCTTTTTAGGACCTAAATGAGAAATATTTCCTCAAAAAATTTTTTTGTTCTTAGTTAAGCCAAGCCATTGAAAGGGTTAAAGGTATCATTATAATCTTCAAATATAAAAATCGACTTCTATTTATTTATTGAAAAATACTACCATAACTTCAACATAGTAAAGCCAATAAAATCTAAGAAGCTTTGGTTTATACGCTCATTATTTCTCGAGATATAGTTCACTATGGTTCAAGAGCCAGTCAGCGGCAAAAACTATCTAACTTCTATTCTGAACTATTCTGAACTATTCTGAAATGTTATCCATAAAGGAAAAAATTAAAAAATTGTCTTAGTGGCAACACTGTTTTATGATCGATCAGCCGATTTAGTTTCTACAGTAGGTAGGAAGCAGAGAACTGCACAAGCCTAAGAATTTTAAACATAAATTAACATTTATAAAAATTATAAAATTTTGAAATAATAGGGTTTCCTTTACTTTTGAAAATACATATTATTAGGTGGCAACCCTATTATTTCAAAATTTTATAATTTTGAGATTCTGACCACGGATTCGTATTCAGCGACCCATTTTTGGTGTACCATTTTTTTTTTGCCAGCCCCGAATTCATAAAAATACAAAAAATTAAGGTAGGAGCCCTATCAACCATCTTGAATTTTAAAATTCTGACATCAGATTCGAAATCAGTGACTCCCTAACATTGTTACATGTTGTTTAAAACTCTTAAAAATACATATTATTAGGTGACAATACTGTGGTAAAAATTTAGGTGGCAACCCTGACCTCCATCTTAAATTTTAAAACTGTGACATTATATTCGAAATCAAATCCGATGTCAGAATTTCAAAATTAAAAAAATTCGCAAAAATACCCAAAATCTAGGTGGCAACTCTTTTCGCCATCTTGAATTTTAAATTTTGACATTAGATCCGAAATCATCTACCCCCTAAAACTGCCAACCATGGAGTCCACAGAGTCCTTAAAAGTCATAATACGCCTAAGCTTTTCCTACTCGAGCTCATAGAATTTTTTGGATACTTGCTTTAATTGGATACTTGCCTTCAATTTCAAGCTTTTCAAGCTTTTTGCCGAAGGTATCAAGCTTTCCTTTACTTGAAACTTCGTGCCGTTCGCTTGTAAGCTAGCATACTTGCAAGTCGCAAGCTGTAGTGGGCTTAATTATATTCAATTACAAGCTATACTTGATTCAAAATTATCAAGCTCAAGCTAGCTTGAACTTGTATTTTAAGCAAGTACTTGAAATAGACTTCAAGTAGGTTTGTGCAGTTCTCTGAAGGTAAGCAAAAATGTAATGTAAAAACAAAATGTAATTAAAAAATCGAAACTTTTTAATGTTTAATATAACCGTATTATTACATTACAACTATGGCTATCTTCCATGCAAAATAGCATAAATATGGCAAAACCTAAAAACCGATGTAAAAGTGGCAAAAATAAAGTTGTTGGCTTAAAATTAGGAATACAACGTTTTTTACTTAGCCTAGAAACTGCTCCAAACATCATCCGAATCGGATTGAAATCACTCCTATCTCCTATACATAATATACGTTTTATGTATTGACAAATGTATTCTATCCTACATTCTCAAAACTGATTGAAAAATCACTACAATAAAAGTTGTGAAATTTCACGACATTTACTGGCAATTTTGTAAAAAGATCACGCTATGCAGCGGGTTTTTTCAATTCTTTCTGAAATTCAGCGTTTTTTTGTGTATGTGACGTCAGTCAGTAAAATATATATATATATTACTTTTCATGCTTTTTTAGCGTGTTATCGCTCAGAGTCCTAAAATATATACATTTTCTCTATTTTTCACGCCATTTCAGCGTTTGTCGCTCAAATAATTCCAAAAACGCTCCAGCATCGATATTTTAAGCTATAGGAGTGGGTATTAAGCTTTACCTAAAATAAAAACTTTTGCTTTAACGTCATATAATTTCGAAGAGGTTATTCGAACAAGTGTCACATTTTATAAAACTTAAACAGTAGATTGGTCCAGCTTAATTATTCAAACCTACTGAAGTTGCGTCTACTAGCGTCTTCTGATATGTGATTGACAACACGGAGTTGTTGTTGTTGTTGTTGCTTTGTTCAAAACTTACTTGAGAGACTTAACGCATTGCTAACTTTTTTTTACAAGCGAAGACAAGAGTGATAGAGATAATCTTAGAAGATAGTTTTTTAAAGAGAGTGCGAGAGCAATAATTGTAGGACAAATTTTTTCCGCTTTTCTAGCGTGAAGTATTTTGAATTTGGCTCTCTGAAATAAAACCATATAATAAAACCATATAAGCCAGCAATAATTGCACTAAATTTCCGTGAATTTTTGTTAGAGTGCACATTCCGTTAAAAATTTGTATGGGAGGATGCTACAACTTTTTGCCCATATTTATTCTTTTTTAGGTGAATAAGTTGTTATCTTAATTTAAATAAACTATCAAGATTTTATTAGACTATCATCTAAATATCTCGAAGGAGGTGCCACGTTCCCTTTTCCAAATTGGTGAATTTCCACTTTTTGCAAGATCAGATATATATTTCGCTCAAATTCTCACTTTTAAGAGCCAGTATTTACATGAATTATAGTCAGTATGCTAGATAGCTTCTGCAGTTTTGGTGCTATTGGTCTAAAATTTGGTATGTAATTGAAATGTGTAGAAATTCACACCAATGTCCCATACAAAATGGCTTTATAAAACATGTAAAATCACTGTGAAAGCCACTAATACAAGGCAATCGACTTCATATTGTACCTATAAACACATTTTTCTTTCAAGTTAACAACGTTCGTAAAATTCGGTAAAATCGCAAAACTAATACGCCCATCTCCCATACAAAATGCACCCATAAAACATGTAAAATATCTGTGAAAATCGCAAATAAAAGGCAATTCTGAATTTGAATTTTGAGTTTGAGGCACCTTGAATTTTGCACATAAGCACCTTTCTCTTTTAATTTTAAAATGTGCATTAAATTTAGTAAAATTGCATTACAACTATGCCTGTCTTTCATACAAAAAGACGTTATGAATCATAAAAATCGGTGTTAAGGTGGCAAAAGTGGCAGTTGACTTAAAATTAGGAATATAAAGTTTTTTACGTAAGCCTAGAAACTGTTTCGAACAACATCCAAATCAGATTGAAACCACTCCTATCTCCCATACAAAAAATATACGAGCTAAATTTTATTGTTCTATCATTTAAATTTATTGAGGTAATAAAATTTTATAAGAAAACTCGTAAGGAATTATCTTCGACTGGACCGAAGTTTAAATACTCCCACTTCCGTATTTTAGTATATTCAAAGCTTTCAGTGTTGTATTATTTTGATGACGTCACTTTTGTAGAGCATGGTTGTAATTCAAATATATAAAATTTTTAAAATCAAAATTTAAAAATTTAAATTTTTTTTGTCAGCTTTTGCGTAAAATTTTTGTGTAAAAACATTATTTTTTTTTAATTTATGATTGTTTTGCTATATTTATGAATTCACTTTATATGGGAGTTTTAAATTTTTTTTAAATTTTTTAATTTTTTTTTTTAATTTAGAACATAGTTTAGACTAAAATTTATTTACGCAATGTGAAGTCATTAATTGATTTTTGTGGAATTTAAAGAGATTTTTACCGTTCTTGTAGTCACTTTATATGGGAGGTAGACGTGGTTTTTATTCGAATTGACTCATTTTCGAAATATGCAAAAGTCTTGAAAAAAGTCTGGAAATTGTAAACAAGTTTTGCTATATTTATGAATTCACTTTATATGGGAGGTAGGCGGATTTTTCAATTTTTTTTAAACATAGTTTAAAACATAGTTTAGATTAAAATTTATTTACAAAATGTGAAGTCATTAGATTGATTTTTGTGGAATTTAAAGAGATTTTACCGTTCTCGTAGTCACTTTGTATGGGAGGTAGACGTGGTGTTTATTCGACTTGACTCATTTTCGAAATATGCAAAAGTCTTGAAAAAATCTGGAAATTGCAAACAAGATTTGCTATATTTATGAATTCAGTTTATATGGTAGGTAGGCGGAGTTTTAAATTTTTTTTAATTTTTTAAAATTTTTTTTTAAACTCAAAACATAGTTAAGGTTAAAATTTATTTGCAAAATGTAAAGTCATTAGATTGATTTTGTGGAATTTAAATAGATTTTACCGTTTTTTTAATCACTTTATATGGGAGGTAGACGTGGTTTTTATTCGATTTGACTCATTTTTGAAATATGCAAAAATCTTGAAAAAAATTTGGAAATTGTAAACAAGGGCCTTATTTAGAAAATTGTCAAATTTCAATAAAAAAACGGACAATCTATCAAATTTCGAAAACAAAAATGCTAAATTTGAAGTGTGTAGAATAAAACCCAAAACAAAAAAAAAATTATATGAAATCCTATTAGATAAAAAGATATTTATATCAAGAAGTACTACTTAGACAGTGTAGCTTATGTTGGACTTGAAGGAGAAATATTTAAAGACACAATTAATTACCCTTGAATGGAGGATTAATTTCACACTTAAAATTTCACATATGTTTCCAAATATCACATTTCTTTGCAAAATTTCTCTCTTCGAAATTTTACATTCTTTTCGAAGTTTATTACTTATTCAAAATTTAACACTTTTTCGAAATTTTAGACTTATTTAAAAATTTTACATTAATTTCATAATTTGACAATGTCGCAACTTTGACACTTTTATGTCAAACTTTTTCGAAATATGACATCTTTCGAAAAATTTTATACTTTCGAAATTGGACACTTTTTGAAATTTGATATTTTTTCAATGTATAACTGTGTAAAATTTCGAAAGAAGTATAAAATTTTTCGAAAAATGTCAAATTTCAAAAAAGTTTAAAATAAAAGTATCAAATTATGAAATGAATGTAAAATTTTTAAATAAGTGTTAAATTTCAAAAAAAGTGTCAAAATTTGTATAAGTATCAAAGTTCGAAAAAAATGTCAAAATTCGAAGAGTGCAAATTTTGCAAAGAAATGTGATATTAGAAAAAATATGTGAAATTTCGAACTGTCAAATTATGAAATGAATGTAAAATTTTTAAGTAAGCGTCAATTTTAAATTTTAAGTAAAAATTTGTATAAGTATTAAACTTCGAAAAAAATCTCAAATATTATTACATTCTATGCTATGCGTAGGTAGGTTTTTCAATATTTTGGGTTGCATAATTTATTTTTTCAAGATTTTGAATCTGCTAAAGGACCCGAACCCAAAGTTAATATATGTTATGCCTTTCGCAGTTATGCCTTTCGCAGAAGGCTTGGGGGGGAGGTATAAAAATGTTTGGGAGGTTGCACGTCCCTTTATCTAAATTCGTTTATTTCAAGATCAGATATCAATAACAACTGCTCAAACCTGCATACCAAATTTTTCGCTCAATCATTCACATATTTTAAAAAGTCCTTTTTAAAATGCTCTATTGCATGGGCGGTGGGCGTGCCAGGTGTCCCATTGTCATAACTTGTATATACAAATATTAACTTATTTATAAGTTTTAAAAATTTGTTTTCAAATTGCGTAATGATTTCTTTTTAAAAATGAGATTTTCCCATAAAATTAATTCTTGCAGCACCTTGTATTTTGAAAATCACTCAGCGTAAAGAATTTTTTGTAAATTTTTTTGTTGTTGTTGCAAAGTTGTTTTATTGTGTTTCTTTTTCTCGAAATATGATCTACTGTAGCTTACGTCTGTGTAAATATTGCATTTGAAAAACATCTTTCTTTTTTCCTCTAAATTTTTATCATTCATAGCATACATAAACTTTATGTTAGTGCAATTTAATTGTTGCTGACTTTGTTATCGTGTTTTTGTTTATTTGTTTCTTTTGACTAAATTGCATCTTTAGTTTATTATAATATTTCCGCCAAGCAACAAGTTTGTTTCGAAAAAAGGGAATATTTTAAAGCAAGTTTTGTGAAGTTTAAAATCGTATACCTTAGTGTCGATTTCAATTTTAATATGTGATAAGATGCCAAAAGACATCAGTCAAATGATAACGTATACAAAATATCAAAAGTAAAATCAGTGTGCAGACACTTATGAATATCGGTACTTACTATTATTTTTAAAAAATATAATGAGTTTAATGAAATGAGTGATTTAATAAGCGTCATTCAGACAATGTTCGATAAAAGTTCATCAGGTGTTTTCCTCATCACCATCATGTTAACGAAAATATTATAGTATCTAAAGAATCTTCATGCATAATATAGAATTAAAACTGGAAATAAGTTTCCTGACCTTAACCCTTCGTATGGCACCTGCTCCGATTTGAATGAGTTTTTGTTTTTTTTTTAAGAAAAACGGAAAATAAAAAACACGTTTCTGTATGGTTTTGCAAAATTTTTTGCTTGATCAATGTTTTAAAAACATTTTTTAAATGTTTAAAAATTGATTAAAAAACATTTCATTTCTTCAAAATTAAAAAAATGGCTTAATTTCATAGACAAAGGGGGATATATCCCCTCTCCCCCATAGCTACGCCACTGCGAGACACCAATCACATTATATTAATCATATAATATGTAATTATAATACATTGCCTTCTTGCCCATCAAAAATTAGCAAGAAAAAATGTCATATCAAGCAACTGCAAGCGGAACATGAAAAAAAATCATAGGTTTCCTGATACAAATCGTCTAAGAAGGCAGGTTTGCAAGTATATGCAGCTAATTAATTTTGCATTGTTTTCAGAAACGTTTAGCCTAACTTTTTTTTTAAAGCAAAGCACGCGACTGCTCGGTACTCATTTTGAAAGTAAACCTAAAGTTGGTAAAAGACCAAAAAATAGTGTTTTAGAAAAACGCTGCCACATTTATACAATTTTTTTGTAGTATTTGTTGATAGCTGATAATATAAATAAAAAATAAAAAAGTTCGCACGAATATTCCAAATTAAACTTGATTTTTTTTTCGAAAAAATAAAAATTCCCAAAACTTGAAATATAAACTTTCACCAGCTCTACAAAGCGAACCATTTGTTCAAATCAGTGAACATAATTGTGAACCTTGAATAATTGTTTCACCAACCCCATGATTTGCTAATTTTAAAGACACCAAAATGTATTTTCCCCAACCACTTTTGAAAAATTGATTTATTGATCATTCTATACAATGTAATTCTAAGTTTCAACTCTTATCATCCCCACCTTTAGATCGCCACATCAAGACAACATCTGGATCGTGGGATCTCATCGAAAAGGATGGTGAAATAACTCCGCCTGGCACCCCACCGCCACCCTATCCAACTTCATCGACACATTCGCACTCGCATTCCACGATATCTGCCATGTCTGCATCACAGCAAACGCTGCAAGGCAGTTATAGCGAAGACCCAGCGATGATAGGAGGCGTTTTCGAAGGCGGCATCTTTGTGGAGTCACACCACTTTGTACCGCTAGGTAGTGGTGTTAGCGGTGCTACCTCTCCAACACTACATTCCGCAACGCGCAACATGTATACCGCCCAAACGGTTGGCTGTCAAAAGGATATCATGTCCATGGAAGACGACGATGGCTCCGATCAGGAGTGCTTCATCGATGAAAATGGACCCTTCCTATATCTGCAACGGCTGCTGGAGCAGGAAAATGTTGCCTTTCTCGCTGTCTTCCTTAACTATGTGCTTTCAAATTCGGATCCAGCGCCACTACTCTTTTATCTCATCACAGGACTCTATAAGGAGGGCACGGCCAAAGATATGCGCAAATGGGCCTATGAGATACATTCTACTTTCCTAGTGCCACGTGCACCGCTCTCCTGGTATCGTCAAGATGAGTCACTGGCACGCGAGGTGGACAATGTGCTGCAAACCGAATTCGATAAGGTCGAAATACTGCGTAAAGTCTTTTGGAAGAGTCGAAAACGTGCTCGCAGTATCATCATTGAGCAACTGTATGAGTTTCAAGCCAAGCGTACCGCTGGGCTGGGTACCCTCTTTGGACCATCCGATACGCAGCTTGCAGAGTCTAAGGGTGATAAGCAAAAGGAGCAGCACATCTTCGAAGATACGCTGATGCGCCAGCTGCAGTTTTTAATGTAAGTCATTATGTTGTTTTTGTCTTGTTGTTTTTCTTGGAATTTTTTTTTAAACTGTCTGTTACTCATTCCATGTTGCTTTCTTTACAGTGATGATTATGAAAAAGATCTGCCCGTAGAGGATCCCAAAAAGCTAGCACTCTGCTCTGCACTTTCTACCGTTATTCATCGCATTTTCATCACACGTTCGAATCCGAACAGCATCATCGATCGCGTACATCATTTTGTGAGTCGCGAGAAAAGCTTTAAGAGTCGTCTCATGGGCAAAAATCGAAAAGTGAGTGGCACACGTTTCTAGGTATTTCATCTATTTTTAATGACTTCTTTTCTCTTCCCTCCCCCTCAGATGATTGTTCGTGGTCATCCATTGGTATTAAGACAATACTACGAAGTGACCCACTGTAATCATTGTCAGACAATTATTTGGGGTGTCAGTCCGCAAGGTTATCATTGTACAGGTGAGCTCATCCCATCTCCAAATATCTATAAATGCATTAAAAAATAACAAAATTTTCCCTTATTCCTTCTAGACTGTAAATTAAACATTCACCGTCCTTGTTCGAAAGTATTAGACGAAAATTGTCCAGGTCCCTTGCCGCAAGCCAAACGTAAGGATCCGCATAATGATAATAAAATTAGTAAATTTATGGGAAAAATACGACCGCGCACCTCGAGTGATTTTATTGCAAGTAAGTGTCTAAAGTTTGATAAGCGCTATTATTTTATTTTGCTAATTATGTCTTTTGTTTTGCTTGCAGTGGAGAAACGTGCCAGACATGAAGACGACATCGATCCAGCTGATTTTTCAAATGGTAAGTGCAAAAGTTTAAATTTTTTTATTTTTAGGTTGAATTCAATATTTTTAAGTTGAATGAATTCATGTAGGTAGTTTTTTAAAATTTGGTTGAGTTTAAAAAAGGCTCAAATGTAATTATATGATTTTTAAACGATGAACTACTATATTGCGACTAGTATAAAAGTCTGTACTACGACAGGCCCTCCGCACACTTTCTTTTTGTATCTTTTTGACGAAAGCACTTTTTTCTCTTTTTAAAGCTTGATTTTTTATACACTTGATTTTTGCAAAATACAAATGTGCCACTTTAAATAACACTTTACGTAATGAAGCAGTGTTGAAAAATTAGTTCAAGTGTAAAAGTGCAAAAAGTCGAGTTTGGTAACAATCATATTCATAAACAACTTTACAAACTGGCCTTACAACCTTCATATACGTAGCAACGCAGGTGTCGTTTTGCGGCTGATACAATCATATTTTTTGGTACAATCTACTCAAATCGAACATTTGAACAGCTGAACATTTTTGAGAATAGTTTGTCTTGTAAAATTACTTTACTGTCAAAAAATAATGATAATTTGAGAAATATTGTGTGCGGAGCAGCATGCTTGCCTTTTAAATATTAAGACTACCTTCCGTACTAATTTTTATTTTTACAAATATATTTAACGTATTTTTAAAATTAATTTTCGTCTAAATAAGATATTTTACAACCTTTTAATCAAAAATGCGCTAAAACAAGAGGTTTTAGTTACTAACTAATTAATTGTAAATGATTTTTCAACTATTACACCGTACGACAGCACTTTTCGCACATGAAGTAAAATATCTACATGTGAAACTAGAGGCAAAGGAAAGTAATAATTCATACTACTTAAACAATCCGATATTACAATATAATTAGCCTTCGCAAATGCAAATTCAAAAACACTATTACCATGAAGTGGATTTTTTAAAGCCAGGATATCAAATTGAACCAAAATAGCGGTGTGATGGACACTGTTATTAGACAAAGGGCAAATGGCTTCAGAACAGCATACATTAAACTCTAAATAAAAAAAAACTAAAACTAATATATTGTTTAAGACATTTCGAACAGAATTAATTTTATACAACCCAATAGATAGCTGGTATATTTGGATACATTTGAATTGGGCTTCGCCTGGTCGCTTCGTTCTTAAACAGCTCAGCAGGTAAGCCATCAGCTCCCGCGGCTTTGTTATTTTAAGCCAAGCTATAGCTGTCAGAACTTCATCATTGCCGGGCAGCGAAACCTCGACGCTGTCATCCGTAATTGGGGTTTCCGGAATATCATCTCTTTTGGCGGTATTGTTGTCGGCGTCGCCATTTGGAAGCTTAGAAAAGTGTTGATTTCATAACGTCATAAAAGTGTTGCCTCTGGATATCTGTCACTAGATTCCCGTTTTCATCCTTGTATGAAGAAGCCCAGGTTTTTAAACCATCGGCAAGGCGTCTTATTTTTTCGAAAAATTTTCGGACCTCATTTCTGTCGCCATACATCTCAATCTTCCCATTCACGCGCTTTTCTGCCTTCCTTTTTTCCCCGCCTGAAAAAAGTCTCTCTTTCCTCCTTTTCTCTTTATATTTTATTCTCTTAATATTTATAAAAATTACAAAAACCAAAATTCGGATGAAAAAATTATAGCTGTTAAAACTTGATTTTTTTTCAAAAATTCGTAAAGTTCCTGTTTTTGGCATTTCGAACACAAAAAAATCATTAAAAATCGATAAAATTTTTCTTAGCATAAAAAATTACTTCAATAATTTTAAAAAAATATTTTAGATATTCCTTAAAAAAATTAATTCCAGGGCTGCCAACATATCACAGCTTAGTTTTAGGGTAAAAAATATTAAGAAACCCCGTTTTTATATTACTATATCAAACATTTTGAGCTAGTATTGGGGCCAATTTAACGCAAAATCAAACATCGTGCTATCCCTCCCCAACGGAGTTTCTTTATCTCTGCCGAATGCAACCCTGTATCCATCGCATTTCTTGGATATCAGTGATATCAGCGATATCAGCTTTGTATCTTTCCAAGACATCAGTCAGTCGGATAGAGCCACCTTACCAATAAAGTGTTCGGACATTTCAGGTGCGTATCCGTGAATCGTTATCAGTGTTTCGTTTGCGGTAGTCGTCATCAGATTTAGTGACAAATTTTCTTATATTTCTTCTATGTTTCATTGAAATATTTTTTTACGGTTGGGCTTTAAACCCGACGCACAACCTAGCATAGTAAAATCAACAGCTCAAAGACCTCTTTAATGAACTGCAAACGTTAAATTAGAACAGGCATGGAATTGAGAGCTCATTTAAAAAGTAATTATCAGATGAATTTTCATACGAAGTTAAAAATATTCCAGGAATTTTAGCACAGCAGTTCCAAGAAATGTTCGACAGGTTAAAATCACCAGTTATTAAAATATGATCATTAGAATGCAGTTTTGAGCAAACTTTTCTTAAAGGGCCTCTACACTGTAAGTTTCATACATATATATGACACGTCAAAAATTACAAATGATTTTTAGCTACAGATAGTGTGGAACATATGAAACTGTGGTTTTGAAATGTCATTTGTATTTGCGTCTGTAAATTTTTGAATTAGAACCGTCTCTAATTTCGTATGTTTTTCCATCTGTACAAAATGTCAGTTTGATAAATTTTTTTTGTGAAAAAGAAAGAAAAGGTAAATTTTAAGATATTTATTCAATAAATTGATTTATAATGAATTTATTCTTAGTTTGAAGGGCCAAAGGAGGACACTTTAGAGCTTTACGGCTTACAAAAATTTCATAAGCTGTTTTTATTTTCAAATGACGTGTCAGATAGTGTGGAGACAAAAGAAAAAAGCTGTCTGACAAAAACTTAATTTTGACACACAGGTGAAATTCGGTATGTTTTTTTTTGACATGTCGTCTGTATGAAACATATAGTCTGGGGGCACCTTTATAGAAGTAAAATGTTTGCTATAAACTTCTAAGTTAGAAAGGGGAGGAATATATGAGCATGTAATTGGGTGGTGTGAATAAAATCTGAGTGAACACTCTGAGAGGACTCTCTTGAGAAGAGTGTTTCGTGCAAAGAAACAGTGATGTGATTTTCATTTTGCTAAAAATCCCAAATGCACATGCAAAAAATTCCTTTCCTGCTCACATTATCCTTTCCAAAAGATTCTGAAATCCCGCAAGAAATTCCTCCAATTTTAATGTCAAAATAAGAAAAATAAATACTTTTTGTTTTTTATATGTATGATTATTAAATAAACATGTAGTGAAATAAAAATCGTATTTCCCAGTAGTTCCAAGTTAAAACTTGGGCCTACTACTTGATATGCGAATTCACATACCCCCAGTGGTAGGGGCATGCTCCTCGCCAAGTCATTGATAACACATTAGGGCTATTCCCAGTTACGGGCAAATAGCTTTGCAAATGTATGCCCTACCAAATATTTGCCATCAACTGTGAGCACACTTTTTAGAATACTGTTGCAAACAAAACTCACAGCTGTTTTGGAGGGAAAAAAAAACAACACGAACAGTATTTGTGATGTTTTTCGTTATTATTTATCAAAGTGTATTATTTATCAAAGTGAGTTCGATATCAGAGTCTGTTAATTTTGTTTTATTAGCGGCGTTTGGTTAAAATGTGACAGCTGATTGATTGGCAAATAAGTTTTGCCCATGCTCGACTGTATGCAATGCGATTTTAGTGTTGCAAATTTGACACAGTCGGGCAAATGCAAATCTGTACATTTTGTTGTTGTGTTGAAAATATTTGCCATCATATTTTGCAAATGCCACGATGCCACGCTATTTGCCCGTAATCGGGAATAGCCCTATTGATGTCATTGACAGGGGCAAACGGACCCAATGTGCATTACCATGGGCTTTACTAGTATCCTGTCCAATTTTGCCATACTTGTAAAGGCTTGAAAAATTGCATGTCCTATGACCATAGGAATATGCTGCCATCAGCCGAACTGAAGGGTTATTTCTTAAAAATTCTTTGAGATCAAAAAAGGAACCTATATGTATGCATTGAGGTGACTCGATTTGTATGGGGAGAAAAAGGTCCATAAAAATTTCGAAAAAGTTCGAATAAATATTTGTGCACTCTAAAAATTAACTTTGATCTATTTTGTAATAACTTTCCTAATATTATTGGCTGTAACGAAAGCCGTCAGTGAGCTCAAATTTTTTGCAAAATCCTACAAAAATTATGTTTTTCGTAAATATATTGACTGTTGTAATAGTTGGAAAAAATATACTGTCAGAAATTAAAGGCTGGAAACAGCTCTTCCAATTTGCATTAAACAATTTTAAATCCTTGCAATCTTATTAAAAATAATGCATTTTTTTGGAATTTTTTCCAAGTTATTTTCATTAAAATTCAATTAACTTTAAAATTTCTAATGCGATCCTCAAATACCGTTGAAAAGATTTTGAGTGCTTGCATTGTTTCCTACTCAGAATTGCTTGAATTGATACATATTAAAGCTAAAATATTTTTGTTATAAAATAAACACCTCATTTAAAAATATTGTAAGAAGTTAAAAAAAAGTAATGCTGTTTTATAAATTTTTAAGTTTTACAAGTATTCAAGCTGAGTTATAAATTAAGCTGAATAAAGTTTGAATCCAAAATGAGGTATAAATCAAGTATCAAATCAGTTTAATTCAAATGTATTGAGAACTTTTTTTAATCAATTACAAGGAAACTCAATGAAACACAAAATGAATCGGCAATTGTATAAGATTACAGGTAAAGTGCTGTCAATAAGTTTTTTAAAAGGATTTCAATCTTTCAAAATTTTGACACAGTAAAAAATCTCGCCTAAAAACTCAAACGCCCTCTCGCCCTTTAATGATTTAGAAATCCCACAAAAAGAGCGAAATCCCACCAAATCACATCACTGCAGAGAGAACGTTCCTAAGATCACTTAATTACTTATTTACATCACTTAAATTACATAATTTTTTTTTCTATATTATTTTCGAGAAATTCCTTATCTGCACTTTCATTAAATATTTCTGTATCTATATTTGTGAACAAATAGAGCTTTCTTATAAGAAATAGCACGTAGAGGCAAGTATTCAGTAACCTCAATTTTCTTGAGTACTCACTCAAACAGAGATTTCAAATTTGAAATTTATGCCCAAAACACAATAGCTAGACTAGAAACAACGAGTTCTTATGAAGTAACACTAAATTCGACCTCAGACTTTCCTTCGACTTATCCCGTAAAAATTTAAAGCAGGGGTAAAGTACGATCAAAGTTGTAAGTAGAGAATTTTTCTACTAGCTCATGCGTTTGACATTGCAAGCCAATGCTGGGTTGCATTTTCGTTGAGAAATTTTAATAAGTGGGTATTTCTTGTATTTCAATGGTAACAAATATTTTCATAGGATAATCGTGGGATTTTATAACTAGTGCGACTTTTTTAAAATTTTATGCTGTTGAAGTAATATAATAACAATTTTGATGAATTGAGTATGATAAAAATATAATTTAATTATATATCCTATTAAAATTAATGAATAAATTAATATATTATAAATAATACAGTATAAATACATAATAATATTATAAATAAAACATTGATTTTTACTTGGAAAAAATAGTAAGTTTCTTTGCTGCTAGCGAACTCACACCACGATGAGTGTATGCTGCTCAATCACTGCATCTCTGCTGCACATATATAACAAAATAGGGGTATTCACGATTCAGAGCACTTGCCAGCGCAGTAGAGGATTTGCAGTTGTGCAGTTAGGTTTTCGTGAACACACCACACTTTTGATTGTGACATTTATTGAAGTATGCCTTATTTGTCAGAATCAGGTGCTGGCTAGGAAAAGAAAATATTTCATAAATTAAATATGAACATGCCTAAAACTTTATTGAGAGTAAAAGTTTTCGAGTGCAGTAAAAAAATTTGAAATCTTTGTGAAGAAAACTGTTTCGAGTCTCAATCGTCAGGTTTTTGTTTACACGAGCAATGATATTTTCTATTTTTATGTGTTTTTTGTATGAAGACCCCCAGAAGGGTAGCAGATATAGTTTAATTAATAAGACCAGATCATACGTTTAACCCACCTAAGGGTCAAAGATTCTTTGATATGAACTATAATAGGCATTTTTGTTTCTATTTTTTTTGTGTTTTGTTTTTATGGCGACCCCCAGAAGTGTGGCAGATATAGTGTAGGAGTGTTCAGAAGAAATGTTGAAGGGGAAAATTAATAGGACCAGCTCAAAAATTTTTCATATGAACTCCAATAGAACATTTTAATAGGACTAATAGGACCAGCTTATAAACTAGACATAAACACAGGAGGAAAATAAGCTGATTCAAACATAAAAGTGTTATTTTGTGGGCTTAAGGTAGATATGCCGGGAAAAAGCATAAAAAGTGTGGATGATTTAGTGAAAATTGCTTCACCCGAGATATCATGTAACACGTTTCTAACAAATAATAAACCATAAAAATATCAACCATGCCATAAAAACCTCAGTCTGCTTCAAACTATAAACTAGTAAATTAATTTCATCAATGGTCTATTTCTTGGTGCACTTAAAAGTTTTTTGTTTTTCTTCCATTTTCACGCGTCAGATGTCAGCTGTTTAATAAGCACATGCACAAAACCTTTTTATGCTCCAGGGTCGACGCTGTGCATTTATGGAAAATAGAAGCTTGTGCATGCACTCAAGAATATTTGTGTGTAAATATTACTAATAACTGCGTCCATTCTACGAATTTTATTCGTATATTAGTACATATTACGAATATTTTATTCGTATTTGTAAAAAAAACAAATATATATTGTTCGAATACATTTGTTACATTTACGAATGATCATAATATCTTGTAACGAAAAAAAAAAGATTCTGTCTGAGCTGGGGTTTGAACCTCTGCTCTTCAGCTTACGGGCCGCGCACTTTACCAGTAGGCTACAGCCACTTTACAATCATACAGTTCCTTACATTCTGTTGTTGTTCCACAAACCAGCAAACAAAAAATTCTGTCTGAGCTGGGGTTTGAACCTCAAAACAAAAACATAAACAAATGTAATCAAAGCAACAAACACCCAGCAGCTCCAACCAACAACACAACAGCAAAACCAGTTTTGCAGAGAGCCAGCCGCCAGCTACAGCATCAACACCTTTGACAACATTCGTGTTTTTTTTTGTCTGACCATGCGAGGGGCTTTTCTATGCTCCTCGTGGTGTAAGTAATTGTTGTTTTTTTCGGTTCCGTCAACTCCCCCTTCCTTTCACATTAGTTACGTTTGTAAGAAGGGGTTGCACAGTGGGCTGAATTGTGCTGAAGTAAAGGCATAACACTTGCTTCAGTACTTTTTATATTGATCATGTTGTGCAGCACTCTTGCAGCCGTAACTAATTACCTTGTATGCCCTTATTTGTTTGATTTTTGCATGGTGCGGAAATGTCGGGTCATTTTCGCATAGATTTCTGCAATGTTCGTGGACTGAGGGTGAATTTTTTCTCGGTCTATGTACTTTGTACTCTACATAGGCCTCAAATAATGGCACTGAGCGAGACCCAGGTGGCCGAGGATGCAGATCCACTGGATTTTCACATACCTGGGTATCGCTTACTGCCATTGTTTTCTTTGCATAGGGGCATTGCCCTTTTTATAAGAACAGATGTAGCGTACCAGTGTGAGCGGAGTCTGAACGTGACCGATCCAGAATTTAGCTCAATATGGGTTAGGTTCAGGCTTCGCTCTAACATGCTACATTTCTGCTTTATTTATAGAAGTCCGAATCTAGGGAGGGAGCCCACTTTTAACAAACTGGACTCTCTCTCTGATTCGATCACGCATATTTTGGGGTTGTTTCCTGACAGTGAGATCGTTGTAGCAGGCGATTTCAATGTCCACAAGTCGGCTTGGTTACGTCACTCGGGCCCATTGACACCTGTTGGACAATATGTTGAGCTATTTGCTGAATCGAACCAACTGTTTCAACTAGTGAAGGAACCCACTTTTTTCCCCCAAAGTGATTTGCAAAGCCATAATATCCTTGACCTTTTTCTGACTTCACATCATGAAAAATATGATGTGAGTGTCAACGCACCTCTTGGTAACTCGGACCATTGCACCATATCCGCTGTTTTTCCATATTCTAACCCCTGCACCTCTACGCCTAAAGCTCCAAAGAGGACTGTTTTATGGAAAGGCAAATTGGACTGCGTTAAATAATTTTTATCGCAGCTTCAATTGTAAATTATGTTTCGCTGATAGAAATGTGAATGCCGCGGCTGTCATGGTACAAGAAATTATTTTATTGGGTATGCGATCTTTCATTCCCAATAAGATGAGAAGCATTAAACCAAAAGACCACTCATGGTTTAATAAGACTTGCAGGATTGCAGTCAGGTCCAAAAAGGAAGCTTTTCAGAATTGGCGTTCTAACAAGAATACTGATACTAAAAGACTTCGCAACGAGGCAAGGAATCGCTGTAATGCAATTTTAAAACGCGAAAAGTTTCTGCACGAAGCTCGCATTCGAGAACAGGTTCTTCTCTGCCCCAAAGGGAGCAAAAATTTTTGGTCATTTGTTAAAAGAGTTAAGAACCAGACATCGTCATCGATTCCAGCTCTTTTAAAAGATGACCAAATCTTCACTGACTCGGCTGATAAAGCGAACCTATTGGCTAGATTGTTTGCACAAAATTCCACTCTCTCGGATAGCAATCAGCCGCTGCCCTTTGTTGAGTGTGGATCTTCTGCAATGCAGGAGATATACTTTCGAACGAGAGTAGTTAAAAGGGTCCTTTTAAATCTCAACGTAAACAAAGCCTCTGGTCTTGATGGCATACCGTCAATTGTGCTTAAAATGTGTGCTTCTTCGCTGGCTCGGCCTTTGCGCAACCTTTTCAACATCTCCTACAGAACAGGAATATTTCCATCTTGTTGGAAGGTGGCAAATGTCCAGCCGGTACCTAAAAAGGGTGATGCCACGAACCCTGCAAACTACCGACCCATTGCGATATGCTCTACGCTTTCCAAAGTTATGGAGACCGTAATAAACTTCAACGTTATGAACTATCTGGAGCACAACCAACTGCTCAGTGACCGTCAATATGGTTTCCGTAGGGCTCGCTCTAGTAGTGATCTTATGGCGTTCTTAACCGAAGAATGGAATAAATGCGTTCACTTTTTCGGCGAGAGCAGGGTTGTTGCTCTGGATATTTCAAAAGCGTTCGACTGAGTGTGGCATAAAGCGCTCGTTTCAAAACTTGCTGCATATGGTTTTGGTGGTAATTTTGCTCGATGGATAACGCGTTTTCTCAAGGACAGAACGATTCGAGTCGTAGTTGACGGTATTTCGTCCGAGAAGCACGCCATCAACGCAGGAGTACCGCAGGGTTCAGTTCTATCGCCAACCTTGTTTCTGGTTTTTATCAACGACCTTCTGTCGTTGACGCATAACCCAACACATTCGTTTGCGGACGACAGCAGCATTAGTCATTCATATTCATTCAAAAAACGCCCAAGCTCTATGGAGATTGAGAGAAAAATGCAAACTATGAATGACACACTCCTAAATGATCTACAAAAAATCTCCGAGTGGGGTCTTGCTAATAGAGTAGAGTTCAATGCAAGCAAGACCCAGTGCTGTATGTTAACCCCCAAGCGGATGGATTGCTCCTTAGCACCCCTCAATATGAATGGTGTGGATCTTGTGGAATCAGCCGCTCTTGACGTTCTGGGCATATCGATCAAGTCTGATCTTCGTTGGAATGATCATATTTTCGATGTGTCGAAAGAAGCGGGCAAGTGCCTAGGTTTTTTAAAATGGTGTAAAAAATATTTCACCCCAGCAGATCTTCGCATGATCTACACCTCATATATTAGACCAAAAATGGAGTACAATTCGCACATTTGGGCAGGTGCTTCAAGATCTTATTTGGAGCTTCTGGACCGAATTCAACGTCGTGCGATATATTTGGTAGCAGATGAAAGTATTTCATCCTCTCTCAACTTTCTTGAGCATCGACGTAATGTAGGTTGCCTAAGCCTTCTGTATAGGTATTACCATGGGAAGTGTTCAAGGGAGATACATGGCCTGACGCCACCAGCTCGTGTGTTTCCCAGGTCCACTCGGGCAGCTGTCCAAGCCCACCCTTTTACCATTGCATCGATGCCTAATAGAACCTCGCATTACCGCGATAATTCGTTCTTTAGTCGCGCGGTTAAGTTGTGGAATAGTCTCCCTGCGAGCGTGTTTCCCGGCAGTTGTGAGCTGTGCAAATTCAAAACAAATCTTCACCGACACTACTCCATCTATCCACCCTCCAACTAACTATCACCCATTTTTCTAGCACGCTCTGTACACATTCTGTGCTCGAGAGAGCGATTTTATTCCTGTTCTTCTTCTCCCATTTCTTACACAAAAAGTACGGAAACAGAAATTAGCGACTCACAAGTCACACAGTGTGAGTACGGAAACAGACCTAGTATAAAGCGTATAAGCTTATAAGCTCTATACATTCGAATGGAGAAGCCTTTCTACAAACAAGATATATATGCTCTTTGATTTAGGTGAGCAAACGAGGTGGCAAACCTTTATCATGAAGAAGCTGTTATCGTTATTCGAAAATTAATTAATTTCTTATCAGTTGCCTGTAAAAAATCAATGAGAGGTAAAAATTTGTGAATAGGAACAAGAGTAACAAATATTTTATTCTCAAAATTTCAGAAATCATTTTGAAAATGACAACCTAAAAACGTATTGACAATATATGGCAATATTTTGCAGCTGATATATATGCTGCAAATGCACAATCGACTTTAAGGACTGTTCCTATATCCTGCCTGATAAAAATAACTAATTGCTTAAGTTATAATATTGCAACTATGCAAGAGTACCTTATTATATTTAAATAAAAATAAACTGGCCATTTCAGCCCTTGGAAGGACTTTGACCTAGCTTCTATTGATCAATTGTGTTGTGCGTGTTGTTAAATGTTTGATCACAAATGACCGAGAACTGGACCTACGTTCTTTATGCCGACTCCGAACGGCTTATGTTCTCCAGAAGCTTTACATGGCAATTTTTACTCTCTGAGGTTTGCCATTGTCTGCAGAGAGGTGACGACCGAACAGAAAAATTAATTCAATTGAAAAAACTTTTCTGTCTGAGCTGGAATTGAACCCGGGCTACCGCGGTTCTTTAGCTTAGGGGCCACGCACTCTACCCACTAGGCTACGGTCGCCACCCTTATTATATTTAATATACATTAAAAAAAATATCTTAACTTTTTAAAGTAGGTCGTTTAAGGATTTTATTACAATAATTATTTCTTTTTCATTGATTTATTAAAATTAAATTAAGTGGGATTTAAAATTAATTAAAAATCAACATTAAGTTTTCCAAAGTTTGAGGTCGTCCGTTTTGACACTTGTATCGTAAAGTTTTTACAACGCAGTCCAACGCAGTACAATCAACGGCCGACCGACCCAAAGCACTATTGAGTTTTGGGCATTATTCACACCAAAGTTGAGAGAGAGCCCTCTCATATGTCAAAATGTTGGAGTGGAGTATTTTCATTAAGCTTAACGAAAGTAGATTTTAATCAACCATGTTGTAAGAAATCAAGGTATAAGCGACGTCGACGTCGTTAGCCAAAGCCGTCAAACTTGTGAATGCATGAAAGAGACAGAAAAGCTGATTTTGTATGTAAAGGTTGACAGCTGTAGCAAACGACGTCGACGTCGCTTACACCTTGTTTTCTTACACCATGTAATCACCCCAAATTGAGTGTTCCCTTAACAATCATGAGCTTTTTCTCTCACTCTCTCACGCTCACTCAGTTTTTATTCACACCACCCAATAAAAAGACTCAAGGAACCAAACTTTACATGAACAGAACAGAATTCAATGTCGAAGGATTCTGGAATTGATAACTCTTGAGAGATGTGTTGCTTTGACTGCAATAGATTTATGTGACATTTCGACAGTTTTTTATGTCAGTATTTCAATTTCAAACAAACATATAACTGTGTCGACAAGGAATAATGGCTAAACTTAAATGATTGTAAAAAACGATTTTTTTATTGTACTAATTCCAACCTTTTTCCTGAAATATATGAAACGTTACAAACGGTCATAGGTGCAGAATTACGTGGTTATCTATTCTGTGCAAAAAATGTTTTCCTGCATTCTATCAAAGATTGAAGAAAATGCCATATCGCTTTTTTACGATATTTTGAGTTTAGTCGTTATTCCTTGTCGACACAGATGTTTTAAATTAGGTTCGCTCGAAATATACCAAATTATAGTATAATAGGAACAGAATTTTTATTCAATTCATGTGATCAAATTTTTGTTGCATGAAATATGTGCGAGATCACTGTCAAGTATCTAAAATGTTGGATTATATACATTCGACTATGTATAGCAATATATTGATGAAATCAGCCATGATTTTCCAGGAACTCTAAATTTATTCCACTCGAATGCATTCATAGCATTTCGTCTGAATTTTTATTGAAAACCATAAATCCGCCACTAATGCAGAAATGTTGCGCATTCACTACACCAACAACTACAGGTAGAAATCTCAATGTTAAAACAAAATCACCTGCAGCTAAACCAACAACGATTGTGGTCAGCAGAATCCAGCGAGAAAACAAGCAGTCAAGAAAATGCACGAGTACATTTTAATTTGAGATAAATAAAAACAAAACTGCTCATTCTTTTCGCATCCGTCAGATACATTTACGCTTTCGAATGCAGCACGTTCCAATGATTGCCAAAGTGCAAATTTCGTATTTGCCCAGACACGTCATAAAAGGGCACACGAGATAAATTTCAGAGCAGATAAATAAAAAAATAAAATGTCTACAGCAAACGCGTGCTAAGTACAGCAAAAAAGAAAAACAGTGAAAGATACATTAGGAACGTGGCGGCAAAAAATCTCAAAAAAGTTAACTTAATTTGAAGTTAAAGTAAAAAAAAAAAATAAAAAAACAATGGCAACACTTGCCACAGGAAATTTCAGAAAACAAAAATGAGAGAGAGAAAAAGAAAACCTTCATGTGCGCCAGCTAAGATGCTGCTGCATTTTAATGCACTGGGTACACTGAAAAAAGTTAAGATTATATAAGAGAAAATTATTACATGTTTGAAATAACAGACTTTTCTTTTCTTATTCAAAATTAATATATGGGATTGTAAGTCGCAAAACTCCGCAAAAATTTTTGCTTTTCCTTGATTCTACTCGAATCCAGCTACAAAATATATGTAAACTTAGAATCAAAATCCTTCCAATCGCTATTAACCTTTACCCTGCAACGTGGTTTTTGATCCGTTCGCTGTAACTTGGGGTCACTTGTGTCTTGCGCTTATTTTACCTAGTTAAATAGCTTCTAGGTTCCTGCCAAAATTTTTACATGATGATTGGTGTTTTTAATCGACAATTAAAGTGTTTATTTACTAATTAAAAACCGATTTTTTTTTAAAGCTGCCTTTTTCAAAGAATTATAGTAAAGTAAATAAGACCTATGAAAAAATAAGCTTAACCCTATATTGCGCCGTGTTGCAGATCTGCAACATTTAGAAATGGTTCTGGAAAAATAACTCAAAGAGAACAAATTAATTCGAAATTCTTATAAATGATTCACGAGCATTCTAAAAAACTCTAACTTTCCAATTAGAGAGTAAATCAATCACAGTTATTTTTTATTTTTAGCAGCAACAGTGTGGTTTTGCATTTGGCAGCAGTTTGTGTTTTGCTAAATTATTAATATCTATTTAAATGCCTTAAATTTTAATATAAAGTGTTCATAATGAAAAAAAATTAAAATTTTTTTGGTTAGTTATTAAAATACATTAATCATGAATTTTTATATTAAAAGCAGTGCTATATGCCCTGCAATATGTAAATCTTTTTAACTGCAAAAAATATCTTTTGTACATATATTTCACAAATAAAGTATTAATTTACAAAAAAATCGTTATTATTTATTTTCCCGACTGTTTAAGAGATTTTTTGGTAAAAAATTGAAATTGGCGTTATTGCGCGATATAGCGTTAAATATTTATATTTTAAAGAAAAAAAAAGTTAAAGAAAAATGAAATAACATGCTTAATTTTTTAACCTCAAAATCGGCTATTTTTAAATAGGAAAACTTTGGTATTTTAGAGCTTAAGTTCAGTAATAGAAAGTTTATGTTTTTTTTCAATACAAATTAAAAAAAACTATTTATTATTTAAATTTAACAAATATGTATAAAAATAATTTTTTTCTAAATTAGAGCAAAAAACTTTTTTATTTTTACAAATGTTCGCTGTGATGTGGAGTCATTTGTGAGCGCTCCAACTTAAGTTTTTTTTTAAGCGAGGTAAATGTCGCTACCGCTACGCGTTCACGAGATATACTCCTAACAAGAAATCACCTTGCCACGAGTGACCCCACGTTACAGGGTAAAGGTTAACATTAGATTTGAAAAAACCGAGTCGATTGTAATTCCAACTATGTTTTTGAGGTGAGGCCATTTAATATCATTCGGATTGCAATCTGTGGAAAAATTATCGCCAGACTTTGCTTAGAAGCGATTCATAAGATATAAAAATATGAATATTGCTACAAAAACTTCGAAATAATCAACTTTAAATTTTTTATCAATTTTTTTTAAGGTATGAACAATAATATGAACAAGAAAACTTTTTTAATGGGTCTGAAATATATTAGAAAATAACTAAAATCTTGTTAATGGATGTTGGGGTAATCTGTAAAGTTATATACGAAACCGACAAAAACGATATCCTCAATCAGGTAGCTAATCATGTTTTTGCAGTAAGACCCTTTATATTATTTCATTAAAGATGTTGCCCAAACTTATGTCTATGTCTTATAAGCAGGGCTCGGATTTTGATGACCTAAAAAACTGCAAAAAAATTACCTAAAAATTACATAAATGACGTAAAAACTGCAGAAAATGACCTAAAAATGGACAAAAATGACCTTAAAACAAAAACAATTACATAAAAAATTAAAAATAAAGCTTAAAAATAAAACATTACTAAATTTAAAATTTATTGTATAAATTTTTTACACATAGCGTTACAGTATATTACATAGTACATTTTTGAGTTAATAAAATTGAAGGAACGTCGATTGTCTGGCAAAATGTTTTTGTAAACAGAAAAACTTCTTTCTACTTCTGCACTGACGATAGGAAAATATTTAAAAGAGGATATGTCATAGGATGTAATTTCCTCTTTTAATTTCATAGTATTAATATTTTTACCCCCTAATATTTCAGCAATAGAGCATAAAAATAGAGTTAATTAAAACTAGCATATCCTGAGCCTACATACCCTTTCGTCAGTTTTTTTCATAGAGGTATATAAACAAAGCTACTCCTTTTTCGATAGGTAATGTTTTTGATTAAAAAGACTATTGTTTAAGGAATATGTTTAAAAATTTACTTTTTTATATATTTTAATACGAAAAAACGAAAAAAATTCTCGTAAAATGTCGCTAAATGAAAAGACTATTGTTTAAGGAATATGTTTAAAAATTTACTTTTTTATATTTTTTAATGCGAAAAAAAAACAAAAAAAAATTCTATTAAAATGTCGCTTAAATAACTTAAAACCCGAAAAATGCTCTAACAATTAAAAATGTCCAAAAATGACAGTAAAATAACTCAAAAATCACTGAAAATTACCAAAAAATGCCCTAAATCTAGTAAAAATGACCTAAAAACTAAAACCGATAAAAAGTCACGATAAAATGACCTAAAAACTTGCATATTTGGAATTTAGGAAAGATAAATGGACATTCTATATAAATGCAGCAGAAAAATGATGACATGTCATCGAAATCCTAGCCCTGCTTATAAGCATAATATTTTTAAAGTTGTGGTTGATGGGAAGGGATTTTCAAGGGATTTTCATATATTGACTAAGATGACACTTGCTTCAGATTAATATTCATCCAAGAAATTGAATTGAACTAAATTTGAGAAAGTAGTTAAAAAAGATCTTCAGAAGATGGTCTTCCTAGGAAATTTTCATTTCTTATCATATTCTTTATAGAAAATACTTGTTCACTGAGCTTTTACGTTAGAAGCTAGAAAGTTTTTTCGCTTTTATCATCGTGTTTATAGAAAATACTTTACTTGAGAAGGTATAATTTTTTTGCTTTTATCGTCTTCATTTTTGTTGAAAATACTTCTTTTCTGAGCTAAGCTCTTATTTGTTCTTTAGCTTTCATTTGTTCTTTATTAGAATAATGTACTTTCCTTGGCCTTGGTCAAAAAACACTGTCAAAGTTAAAACGACTTCTATTTCTTCTATTAGTATCAGACACTTTCACACATTTAAGACCATTAAAAAAGGTCGAAGTGAAAGATTTTTTTGTCAAAATTGTATAAAGTTGAGGACGAGAAAATTTATAACAAAAAGTAAAGTATACAGGCACAAATAACAAATTATGGTGGCAATCGGTTAATTTTATAATGAGACAAGCCGAAATTGTAAAGGAGTCAATGAAAATGAAAGCTGAAACTAAATAACTGCCCGTACCAGTGATTTTGCGATTATTTTTTTAATATTACTTATCATTTAAAGTCTTTCTGAAGTGGGAAATAAAAAAACAATCTATACATTAATACAAAATATTAAGTATAATAAGTATAATTTTAAATGTAAGTATAATTAAGTATAAAAAACATTCACGGTACACACGATTTTAACTCAATACAACATGAAAAAGACGGGTTTTTAATCAGTATAAAAAAATTCTACAGAGTGAACTTGAGTAAAGAATAAACAAAAAAGTTTGCCGAAAAATAAAAAATTAGTTTTTTTTTCGAAAAATTAAAATTTTTTGCGCGGAAATTTTTTTGTCCGTAATTTAATAGCTTGAAAATCATGTGTACAATGACAAATCACTATAAATCGATTGTGAAACCGTGATTTTCTTATGTTTTTTAGTTCAGGAAAAGTACTGAAAAAAATTGGCATGTCAAAAATGTTACTTTTTGCATGTCATTAAGTAAAAAAATCATGTTAAAAATATCTTCGCTAAAGTAACTAACTAGCTAAATATGACAGGTAATATCTTAACCTTTTAATCAGTTAGAGAGGAGAGATACCATGCGGCACATAGCAAAATCTCTATTTTTACCTGAATTTGCTGAATTCAGCATAATTTACGCTGCTTCATTGTAACATTTAAGAGCTTTTGACTTGTTTTACTCCACAATTCTCTGCTTTATGTGATTTCCGGCCAATGAATTTTAAGGATATATTGGAGGCATACAAAAGCACGTATCTTGCCTTGGAGTCGAAGTGTTTTAACTTATTGCAGAAGAAGGTTTGCCTTTCAGATTGGCGACATATTTTTCTATTTCCCACTCCCTGCTGCATTTTGAAAGACCCATTAAGCTGAATTGAAAACTATTTTTAACCCTACCCAGAAAAAATGTTATTTTTAAAATCTATTTAAAGTTACTCTTTATTACTTTATACTTTTATTATCTTTTATCCAGAAATGGTTCAGTGAAAAGTTAAAAATTATTGTTGTTCCAATCAATTCAAGCCTAATGAAGATCCTTTGGAGTTATTTTATTCAATTTAGGGAATTTTTAATGTTTTGAAAATATGTTATAGTAATCATAATAACGTTTTTAAATAAGTAGTATTTCTGTATTAAATTAATCTTTTTGTCTAATTTTATTGAATTTTACATCTTAAAAATCTATTTTGAGTGATCTATGTAAATCTATGTAAATGGTAAAAGTTATGTGTAAATTTCGCAAACCTAAATTTAGAAGGCAACTCAAAAACCAGTAAAGTTTTTTGTTAGGTGTATTTTGGGGTGGCGCATGTACATTATTTCCATGAAAGGCCATCATACATTTCTGCAACTTATATATGAAGGAAAGGAAACCTCATAAAAGGAAGAGTGATGATGATGCATCATCATCTCCGATGTAATGTTATTCGTTATTCTTATTTTGTTGTTGTCTTTAGTGTTTTGTTGTAAGATTTTAAATTTTGTTGATGATTACAACGAGTGAGTGAGTGAGTGATCGACTATAATTCGTTAGTGAACGTCATTGCAGACCATCTAAAGATGAATGAAAAATGACTCAGTACAATAAATGCTTTTTGCGCTTTCGAGATATATTTGTTTTTTAACAGCTTTTTTCATATTTTTCCACATGTGCTCACTTCATAGTCTTCGGTTTTTATAACTTCCCCCCTTAATGGGGGCAAGAAGCAAATCCAGCGTGTGTATAGGAAGTGTTGCATGTGGCACAGCAACTGGGTACAACACGCGCATCTGTATGTTTACTGCAGCTAAACTTGCAGCCTTTGCTCTTTGAACGAAGAAGAACACCCAAGAAGCAGTAATAAAAAGCACATTAAAATTAAATAAAAACTAATATATATTTCGTAAAATGTAAGGGATCGATTGTGTGTTGTGTGGATAAAGATTAGTAATTTTGGTGAGAACAGAATGTATGAATTTCATTTGGTTGAAATCTTTGCAGGAAGGTCGCAGCATTTTTTGTTGGTTATCGATAAAACTATAGTGCATTTAGATAATTTTTAAATTTTTAAGGCCTCACAATTACAATATTCTTAGTCACAAAATTTAATAATATATTTCAAACTAAAAATTGCAATAATCTTCCTTTCCTTTCCCGTTGGAATGTCCACAAATATTAATATTCTTGAATTCAAATTCCAGAAACGGTTAAAAAAGTAATTATTGAAAACGGCATTTCTGTGTCTTCGAAAATATCAAATTTTAATGAAACTTAAAATAAAAACTTCTTATATAACTTACGTAACTAATTCAATAAAATGGCTTCAATCTAACCTGATATTCGGTTAATTTTGACAATCTATTGAAGTTAAATATTATCATATATTTTTTCAATAATTAAAAATCATTGGAATTAACCAAAAGTTTACATAAATTTATCAAGTTACGCAAACCGTTAGGTTTCTTTTACAGTGTAGTTGCAAGACAAAAAAGAAAGTAATCATATCGAGGCTTCTCAGCGCTTAACGCAAGAAAAGAGTTTGCTTTCAACAACTTTTCATCGATTATCTCACTCTCTTAACACATTCTCAATAAACTTCAGTTAAATCAGGGTTGCTGTTTAAATCAGGGTTGCTGTTTAAATCAGGGTTGCTGTTTAAATCACGGTTGGTGTTTAAATCATAATTTATGTAGAAATTAGAAAGAGTAATATAAATAAAGGTATTGTGGTATGAGAAAGAAAGTATTTCATAGAATTAAGAAAGAGTAAAAATTAATTTCTTATGTCTTAACCCATTAATGACTTATGGGTATTTAAATACCCATTAAACAGTGTTTTCGAAAAAGGCCATATCTCGAAAGTGGTAGGAGATATCAAAATAATTTTTTTAAAAACATTACGGAAAAATGAAACTATTTATTGTCTTTACAATGTGAAACGAAATTCATGTTCCTTTTCGAGATCGAAGATGTGTGATTTTCAAAAATGAAAAATTCGTGGTAGTTTGGCAAGCAGCAAGCAGCACAATTGCAAGCATTTAAGAATTATTGCATTAATTTAATTCAATTTCTAATATTGTGCACTTATAGTACGCGAAAATTATAATTTTCAATTATATATCATGTAATTAAAATTAGTACTAAAGTTTTAGATGCGTTTGATGAAAATAACAACGATTTTAATTCGGGCCATAAAATGAATTTCCAATTTTTTCAACAAAGGAAACAACAAACGAGAAGAACAAGAAAATGAAAACGAAGCAATCAAAGTGCTGTCAAACACATCAAGTAACGTAGCTATTTTTTTTTTGTGTAGGAGAAGAAATGGGAGAAAACGCCCCTATTATATATGAATTTCTTTTCAATAATAGTACTGAAAAATCAATTTGCTTAAATTTATTTATAAATATATTTATAATGTAATTTATTTCATTTCAATAAACCCAGCTTCAATAAGAAAATGTTGATATGTTCCATCGCTATAAATAAATTATCCCCTTTATATATATTGCGATTACGTTTTTATTTAGCCACTTTGACAAGCTCGAACGACGTCACAACAAAGAATGCGGACATGCGCAATACTTTATCTATAGTTCTTTGTATCATGAGTATCCGCTATTTATCAGGTGTTCATAATGACAAAAGAATGTTTTTGAATTTTTATTAACACCAAGAACCCGGATTAGCCGATTGGGTATTTAAATACCCAATGCAGATCTCAAATATGGTGAGAGTTACAAACCTGAAACCTGAAAAGCAACTTCTATGGCCTATATAAGCTTCCTGATAAATTTTGAAAAAAATCGTACGGCGGAATCTATGAGCAGTCTTTAATGGGTTAAAATGGAAAAAACAATATACAGACGATTTCATTAAAATTTTTTTAACATAAAATAATTTTTTAATTTGACTTGGATTTTTGGTAATGGCCTCACTTTTAACATATCTCTATGATAGCTTCAATAGTAAAATACTATTATTAATACTAGATCCATGAAATTATTTGTTGAGTTTTTAATAGTGATAAAAAATCATGCGTGAAAAATTTTTTGCGGGAGTTGATGTGATATTTTTTTAATATTTAAAAATGAAACTAATGTATAAACTCTAAAATACCGAACCAAAAGAAAATTTATATGTTTGTATTGGACTTATAAAGGTTTAATTATATCGATAAAAGATATTTGAAATTGAAAAAAGAGTTAAACAGTTTTTTTATAACGTCAATTTGCATGAGAGTTAGACGTGGTTTGTATCCGATTCCGATTTCCGAGACTGAATGTTTTATAACGGCTTTCATATTTTTATTACAATAGTTTTAAAATTTCAGTTGTAAAATGTCCATAGCTACACTATTTAAGATAAATAGAAGGTTATGTAAAAACCTTCCTGTTATTAAATTCGCTTATATATGCTTTGCCTATCGCCCTAATTTCATATAATGAGCATTTCAGGCGTGCATATTTTACTATAAATGCATGTGTTTTGCATATTTTCTTTAAAATTCACGTTTTCTTTGAATATTTTATAAAATGTTTTTATTTTTTTATTTAATTTTCTTCGCGTTCAATATTTTTCTACACAACATGAACAGTAAGGTGAATAAAAAAAAACCAATTTTTTCGACTCTCACTCATATTCTGGGAGCTGGATTCAAGTAGATCTTAACTCCAAAAGGATATCGAAATCGGTGGTACCGTCATACAGCGGTTTTGATTTAAAAAATCTTTTGTTTGCCAAAAATCACCGGTTTTTTCGCCGTAAGTTTTTATCAATCCAAAATAACTACCTAAAAGTTGGGTACAAATCAAAGGTATCTGGGACCCCCAAAGTTTTAAATAGGAAGATTGCTAGATTCGAGAAATTTTTTAGTACCATAGTGTTCAGAATTCGGTCAAAATTTTGGGTATTTTTCACAAAAATCGCTACAAATTTGCCATTTTTCAGTAAATTTGGAAAAATTAAGTTAAAAAAAAAAATTAAAAAAAGACTTGCTGTAATCTATTGCTATAAAAAAAAAAAAAAAAAAAATCAAAATAGTAAATTTTTTAACTTTTATTGAAAAGTATTTTTGAAAGGGTATTTTTCACAAAAATTGCTATAAATCCACTAATTTTCAATACATTTCAAAAATTTACTATTTTTAAAGTGGTTTGACTTTGAAGAGGCTTCCCCTTTCGTGGTGAACAGTCAAAAATGAACATTTTCAGACTTAATTTTATTATAAAATTTTTCGCTTAGTGTATGGCTTGCATTATAAAAGGGGTTACACATTAGGCAACTCCTTCTTCAAACAAAATGGCCGGTCCAACTTGTTGGAAAATTTCAGCGTTCACATTAAAGCAACCTGTTCGTAAAAAAAAAATTAATTAATGTTTTTCAATTTTTCTAAAATAAACTTATTTTGAGCATTGAACATTACAATAAAAAAGTTTGTGTTTTAATTTCGGGTAGATATTTTTAGTTGTTTATAAGTCGTAAAATAAAAATGATGTTTAATAACGAGATACTGGACTCAACAAAATTATCTACAAAGCACAATGTGCTTCAGCATATATTTTATTTGCAAAATGCAGTAGGTGTACCTCCATCGTATACCAACTCATTCAAAAAATATATTAGGCTGACTCTGCTCAATGAAAATTAATTAAGAAAAATAAATTCCACTATTTTGAATTTTTTTATATATCAAAAGATTGCATCGAGTCTTTATTTACAATACTTACTTTTCTAAAATTTATTGAAAATAGTGGATTTATAGCGATTTTTGTGAAAAATACCCTTTCAAAAATACTTTTCTATAAAAATTAAAAAATTCCACTATTTAATTTTTTTTTTATTTATCAATAGATTACAGCAAGTCTTTTTTTAACAATACTTAATTTTCCCAAATTTACTGAAAAATGGCAAATTTTATAGCGATTTTTGTGAAAAATACTCAAAATTTTGACCGAATTCTGAACACTGTTGCACTTAAAAATTTCTCGGATCTAACAATTATCCTATTTACAACTTTGGGGTCCCAAAAACCTTTTATTCGCACCCAACTTTTAGGTAGTTATTTTAGATTGATTAAAACTTACGGCGAAAAAACCGGTGATTTTTGGCGAAAAAGTGATTTTTTTTAAATCAAAACCGCTGGATGACGGTGCCACTGATTTCGATATCCTTTTGGATTTACGACCTACTTGAATCTAGCTCCCAGAATATGAGTGTCGAAAAAGGTGTTTTTTTTTATTATCCACCTTAGCATATATGTATGTAAATTTCACATATTTTTAACTTTGAAGAACAATGTCTTTAAAAGTAGAAAAATAGTGCAAAATATAAACTCAAAAGCAAGAATGTCTTGAATTTAAGATGATCACAATCTGCTATTGCGTTAAAAATATAGCCAAATTATAAAAAAATAACCGTTCTCCGATTTTTCCTGTAACTCCTAAACTTGCGCTTTTATGTTTTTATGTATTCCCAAACTTATGCAATTATGCTAGACATAAAGAATACCCCTAATAAAACGAGAAGTGTATATTAAAATGTTTACATATACTTGGTTGTACAATAAGTTTCTAGAATCACACAAAGATGGCGGTAGTACCTCAACCTTTATATTTTTCTAAAATGGTTCAACTTTTTTATGAACACGTGAGGCACGTAGATCTGACAGTCAGATCTCTCAGTCTTATATTTATAAGTGTTCAAAGTAGACGTGCTACAGGGTTTTTTATTTTGGAAAAAAACAAGTATAGTGCAGTGATTGAATTTGTATTTTTGAAAGGTGTAAAACCAAAATAAATTCATGAACAATTATTTGAAGTGTATAAGGACTCTACACCTTCACATGCAAATGTGTACAACCTGGGTTGCTGATCTTAAACGTGGTCGTATAAGTCTTGAAGACGATCCACGTTAAGGACGTCCAATAAGTTAATCAACACCAGAAATCATAGCAAAAATACAGGATATGGCTTTGGAACATAGTCGATTAACTGAGAGAGATTTAATAGAATTCTTAGACATCTCATTAGGCAGTGTGAGCCATATTTTAAGTGAAGTTTTGGGTTTCAAAAAGGTGTGTGCACAATGGTTACCGCATTCGACAACAATGGAACAAAAACACATTTGAATGAGACTTTCTTAGCAATATTTGGAGCATTTTAAAAAGTATAAAAATGACTTTATGCGACTATTCATCACTATGGATGAGGCATGGGTCTACCACCATGACCCTGAAACAAAACAAGCTAAAGAGTGGTGTGAACCTGGTACTTCGGCTCCTAAAAGATTTTCTGTTCAAAAATCTGCAAAAAAGCTTATGGCATCTTTGCTGCAAAAAGGATTTTGTTGGTAGACTATCTCCAAACAGGAAAAAAACATGCATTCTGAATATTGCAATCTTTTTGATCAGCTCGACGCAAAGATTCGTGAAAAATACCCGTTTTAAAGAAGAGAAAAGTAATTTTTCGTCAGGACAACGCACCTCTCACAAAAGTCAAGAAACCATCGCTAAAATCAGTGAATAAAAGTACGAATGGTTGGAACATTCACCTTTTCTGCCAGATCTGGGTCCCTCTGACTTCTGGCTGTTCTCACATCCAAAAAATGCACGCGTGGAAAAAAATGTTGATCAAACGAAGAGGTGATAGCAGCGATTGAAGGGTATTTTGGAGACCTTCCGAAGGGCCACTACAGCGATGGGATCCATAAATTATAGGACAGTTGGAACAAGTTTATTGATCTTCTAGGAGAATATACTGAATTATATAAAGGCTTTTGAAGCCATAAAATTATCTTTTTTTTATCTCTATTCTAGAAACTATGTGAACAAAAATAGTATTAATTTTTTAATAACCCAAATTTTTTTGCTGCAAAGTGATTTTTCGTTTCCGGTTATCACATCACACAAATTTTTAACGATCTTTCCCATTTGAATTTAAATATCGTTGCCTATTTTAGACGATTACTAATTTAAAATTCCCAAATCGAATAATGTTCAACTTTCTTGGCTTACGACTGCAGCCGATTTTTTTCGAAGGCTCAAGTTTCGTAGTGTAGAGCTGGCAACTCTGCCTGTTGTTTTCTTTTTCAGAATAGCGCTTTAGCTTAATTCCATGATTCAATTACTATAGGCTGTCCCATAGTAGAACTAGACAAGGTAGTGCTATGGCTGAATGTGTTCTCTTTCTTAGTGACCATAACTGTCAAAATTCAACCATTTTGGTATTTTTGCCAATTTTTGCTTTCATATTGCATTCTTATTGGTTGCAGATTTTGTATGAAATGTCAACTTCGTTTTGACAGTTTCGATCACCGGCTCTCTGCCCTAACACTACATTGCCTAATTTTGCCATGAGTTGTCCATTCATTTGACGTTTACTCACAGGAATGAAGATATTGACCCGTAAAATTGAAGTATAGAGCAAAAGAGTAATTTTTTAATGCCATCCATGGTGTAAGAAAACCAGGTGTTAGTGAGTTTTTGACAACACCATGAATTTCTTTGCTTCTGTCAAAAAATTGTGATCGAAAGAGCGGAACTGTTGATAGTTATCAAATTGTGTTATTTGTTTGAGTTGCTAGATGATGTGCTAGAGTTTTTACTGTGCGAATCAAGTATAAATAAATATTTAATGCAATTAATTGTGACGTGTTGTGTTGACAAAAAGTTATTGCAGTTGTCTTTGCCGATTTGCCAAGTTTGTCCTTGAATGTTTTGGCCATTTTATCAGAAACGTGCGCTGGAAGGTGCCGCCGACATGAAGCTTTGGCCAGCATGCAAATTGTCTTGCATTCACATCGTTGTTTTTTTTTGCACAGCGTCTCATATATTTTTTCATTGTTTTCCATATCACTTTATTTTCACTTTAATCTCAGTAGAAGTCTTATAAACTTGCAGAAAGACACGAATTTAAGAAAATTTCATTTCATTGCAATTCACCATCAGCTATTTTTGACAAGAGCGGGAAAACATAATTTTATCATTTTGAGAGAGAAGTGTCAAACTCACTAACACCTTTATTTCTTACACCATCGCAGGAATATTATACTTTTTTGCAGTACTAAATACTCAAGGATACATTTCACTGCTGCTTTTTCTACTACGTACTGTACTACTTGTTTGTTTTGATAGCAAATTTAAGTGAGTTTTTAAAAAGCTAATTTCAATATTTTGTTGTGCAAATGTACTCTCATCGCTTATGGCTTATTGGATCCACTGGCATATTATATTTTCGAATTTTATCACCAGAATGAACTGTTTTGCAAATACCGCATGTTGACGGCATTATTATTTTAGTAATTACCACTTTACAATCGCGATTTATATTTTAATTGAAAAAACGGCTCGCAACAAAATTTTGAAACAATTTTCAGTAATAATTATCACAGCAATAATTATTATAAACGCAATGCACGCTATTTATTTTTTCTGCTAACAGCAAAATAAAGAATAACTACTTTTTTTTAAAAAAAATACACAACAAAACACTGAAATATGACTTTTTTCATAGGAGACCACAAAACCCTGGTTGTCATTTATATTTGAGAGAGAATATATTTTAGTTTACATATTTACGGGTGTCGTCAAAAGAATGGACAACCTATAGTAATTGAATCATGGCTTCATTCCAGCTTCATCCAGGGCTGCCACAAAATAAAATGTTAGCTACCAATCTCATCTAAAAAATCTACCAAACTGAAAAAAAAACTACCAAAGCAAAATAAAGCTTTAATACTCTTTTCGGAGTACTGTAAAAATGTCTGTTAACAATCATAAAAAAACGCACATTTTATTATACACCCGAAAATTTATACACATAAATTTCTTTAAAAGAAAAACTAAAATTCTTAAATATAAAATAAAAATTATTTCTATGAAATGTAATCACAGTTAATTCATTTGACTAGAAAAACATAGTAAAGCTTTACAAAATTTTAAGGGGACATAAAGACAAAGATGTAATGCCATATAAAATTAAAAAAATTTAAAAGTCGGTTTTAGCTGACCAAACGTATTATTTTTGGCCAATTCTTTGCCAGTATTATATTAGTAATGGCGCTATGCGCTTAATTGTTCCAACGTTTGGTATTTATCAATGTCTAGACAGGAACCTTTCTTTCTACTGCTGCTGAACTATGGGGCAATGATTCGAAAAATGGTGGGCAATTCTGACAGTTAAACTAAAGAACTAAACTTGAAAACGTTCAAAAATATGATACTTGGAAAGGGTTACAAAATGCTCATTATTTTAATAGAGTGAACCAAAAGCTATGATATCCATTTTTATTTAATTTCCAAGAGTTTTATTTGTAAAAATTTGTAATGTTGACAAAACTGAAAATATCTTCCAAAACCTACCAAATTAAAAAAATTACCAAAAACCGATTCGAAGAAAAAATCTACCCCATTTGGTAGAATTCACCGAAAGCGGCAACTCTGGCTTCAGCCCATACCTATATATGTATATATGTGTGTATGCGTGTTAGTAAAACTCTTCACTTTAAAATAGTGTTGCCAGATTTTGGGAGGGATCATTCCCTTTTTGTTCATGCATTTTAAAAAGTTTTTCCCGTTCTTTCCTAAACATTTTCCCGTTTTTCCCCTTTTCTTACGTATATTAAAGGAAAATTACCTACATTTCATACGTTAGTATTATTACGTAAGTATTTTGGTGTGTAAAATATAGTAATGGTGTACGGTTGCTAAACCGATTTCTTATATTAGTTTTATTTCAACTTATAGCAGAAAAAGAAAGAGAAGTTAACAATAGCAATTATATTAATTTTTTGGAACATTTCACGATATCTGCCAAAATTTTTGTACATTTTGTGTTAGTTTATTTTATCGAAAAAAGCGAAATCGAAAAAAATGTTTCTCATTTTTAAGATAAAGCTCCACAACTTTTTGAAATTTTTGAATGCAAATTTATTTATCAACCGTAGATGATAAGTCCCTTTTCCGAATCCGCGGGAAAAATTAATCTCGATAAGGCTGAATAATTTTTCATCAACACTATCAAGCTCTGGAACTCGCTTTCTTCAAACATCAAAAGTATTGTTGAACAAATTTAAGCTATCAATTATTGTCTTTTTCTCTAATCCTTAATTTTTCCTTCTTTCTCTTCTATACTGCTTTATTTACTTCCTTTCCTCATTCTGTGCCTAGCTATCATAAGTTAATTTAAATATGTTTTTTCTTTTTCTTCCTTTTATTGTATAAAAAAAATGCTTGCATTGTTGAATTTTTAATGGTTAGCTTTAATCTCTATTTTATGGTTTTTGTTGAGTATAACGCTTTTAATTTGAATTTAAAATTTTTAAATTGTAAACTTTAAAATTGCTTTTGCTTTGTTTAATTTTTATTATTAGCTCTAAGCTTTATTTTATGTGTTTTGTTGATTATGTTATTAAACTACCTTAAAACGGGGAAAATTAATTTTTCTGGCAACACTGCTTAAAACAAGCCCAACAGCAGTTCAATAGACAGCTTGTTTTATTTCCTTTTCGCACACAAAAAAAATTTCATCCGCTTGTTTGTTTGTTTTTGCATTTATAAAATTTTTCGCACGTGCTCTCTTCAAACATTTTGCCGGTATTCAAACGATTTTTTTTGTCATTAATTCCCTCTTCTTAAATGAGATATATAACTTAATTTTTTCCTGAGTTCCTTTTTGAATTTGCTTATTTTAATGCCTTTTACTTTTTTATTAATCAAAAAAGTTAGTACATAATTTGTAAAAATGTATTCATATCTTGGCTGTTTTAATTGACAAAGTTTGCAAATTATAAACCAATTTGTGCTCTCTTTAAAATGTGTCGCACTTTCTCTTCATTAATGTGAAGAGTGCGAATAAACAAGTGTTTCATTGTCAATGTGTTTCACCTTTTTACCCATCACAGTGCTGCCATTTTTGCAACTCTAAAATCCACCAAAGAGGCGAAAAAATGTGATTTTTCCCCAAAAATTTACCGGATGTATTAGGTTTATAAAACTATGAAACAACAAATTAAATTGAAAAATAAAAATGTACACGATTAGAAATCTTGTAAGTCCCATTAAAATATTACTGCATTTTTTTAAACCTTGCGGTTTAAAATTTAAACTTTGCAAGTACCAACTCATACTTAAAACATTTCTGTACTAGAATTTAAATAAAAGAAATATAACAGCATCTATTTTAGCTGTTTGGTTTGAATTTTAGCTTTTTGGTTTCATTTTTAGCCTTTTTGTTTAAATTTAAACTTTTTTGTTAGTATATTAGTAAAGTATATTAATTATTATACATTCCTGTAATACTTTTTGTTTTTAATACAATTTATACTAAATTCTTGTTCATTTGGATAATAAATTTGGATTAAGACCCGTAAACAGTTAGCCTAGCAATGCTGCGACTCAATATTAGGCGACTCAGTTCATATGTTTTTTTATAACGCTTGTATAGGCCAATAGCCCGGTGGTTATAGAGTAGTGAGTTTACAAACTAAATGTTATTGATGCATTTGACTTGGCAAAACCGCTAACAAAAATTGAAGTAATGCGAAGATTTTTTTATTTGCATATGTTCAACAAATATACTATAACAGAAAGTGCTGAAATTGTAGCAAAAAAAATTAAAGCATTGTGGAAAACAAATCAAGAGATCCGAAACATGTCTCGAAAAATCACAAAATTGCACTCGAAGTGGGTATGTCTAAAAAAAGCCAAATTTAGAAATAACAGCAGCCAGATTAAAAAAAGAAAGAATTTCTGGACGACTTGAATTGTTTGTTCGAGAAAACACCTCCCGTAAAGTCTATGAGGCCAAAAAGATATAAATTTAAGAACGTGCCAATTGAAAACATTTCCAGCGATGAAAGCGACGATTGTGCCGTTTCAGTTGAAGAAGAAGAACAAAATGTCCAAATTGACCCTCCCATTTCTCAAAAACTACATCAGATTTGCGGAAGTCTTGACAGAAGCGGAATAAGTTGCCGTAAAGCTTTACTTATATTAAATTCCTGCTTAGACCCTGAAGAATGTAGCACAAAAGTTGCGTGCTCAAGGTCTTTGATATGGAGGGAACGAAAAAAACAGCGACAGGTTATAGCAAATTCAAATAAAAATTCTTTTGTTGGCTCAAATTTCATAACAGTGCATTGGGATGGAAAAGTTATGCCCGACTTTAAGAACAAAAAGAAAAAAGTTCATCGGCTATCAATAAATGTCACCGGAAATTCAGAAAGCAAGATTCTTGGAGTTGTAAAACTTCTATCGGAGAGGGGAGAAGATCAGGCAAATGCTGTTTTTGAAATGCTAAAATCATGGAATTTAACGGAAAATATTCAATTTATGTGTACAGATACAACAAGCTCCATAACTGGCCGCCGAAATGGGGCATGCGTTTTACTTTGCCAAAAATTAAAAAAAAAATAACATATTTAGCATGTCGGCATCATATGTTGGGACTTGTGGCTGGAGCAGCGTTCAATGCACTTAATATTGAAGAACACGTAACATCACCACAACCAAAAATATCCGTCACTCTTCAGCAAAGGTGGGACTACATTGACAAAGTAAATTTTTCTTCCTGTATGGACCACCAAATTTGTAAAAAAATTATACCGGAAGTAGTTCGCGAAGACCTAATACTTTTCATCAAAGACCAACTCAAAAATAAACAACCCTAAGAAGACTACAAAGAATTGCTTCAATAAGCCTTATTTTTTTTAAGTGATAAATCTGAGCCTCAGCCAACAATAAAAGCTCCAGAAGCGATCAATCGAGCTCGCTGGATGATGCAGCTTATTTACTCTTTAAAAATATGCATTTTTCAAGACCAGTTGCAGTCGTTTATAGACGATTCAAAAATTAATGCTTTGCTACAATTCAATTCTTTTATTTTAAGGGTTTATATAAAAATTGGTATCTCTGTCAATGCCCTAGGTATGCTCCCCTCAACGATCTTAATCTCTTAAAGCAATTGGATGACTACAAACCCTTTAATGACAGTGTTGCAAGCGCCGCATTAAAAACGTTTTTGCGGCATCAGTGGTACTTATCGGAGAAATTGGCTGCCTTAGCATTTTTTGACGAACGTATAGACAGCAATACATTACGTTTAATGGTAAAAAATCTTCTTCGTCCAACTATAGACAAGGAATCAGTAAACGCCAATTTGAAAGAAGAATTGCTTAAAAATGCAGAAATTTACACATTTATTTCTGAAGCTAGCCTTAACTTTTTTAAAGCCTGCGATATTTCGACAGCATTTTTACAACTAGATCCAGAAAAATGGGAAACCAACGAACACTTTCTACATGGAAGAAACAAAATTCAACAATTGTATGTGGTAAACGACGTCGTCGAACGTGGTGTGGCCTTGGCAAGCAGTTACGCAAATTTGACAACTTCTGAAACAGATTTTCAAAATTTATTGCAGGGCATAGAGCAGCATCGAAAGAGCCGAAATAAATAACTTTTAAACAACTAAAGTGTTGTGTTTTCTGTTTTTCTTGGTTATGATTTGTTGGGAGCCTAAAGGTTAGATTTATATTTTCATGCAATGGATTGAATTCGACAAATGTAGATAACTCTGGGTTAGTAACGACTAATTAAACATTTTTTTTTTTTTATGAAAATTGTTTAGAATTTATTTATCTTTCAAACTGCATCATTAGTTTTTGTAACTTTAATAAAAATTTTAAAAGTTATAAATCGTTTAAGTCAATGTTTTTGAAAAAAATCTAAAAATTTTTAGTTTAATCTGCCATATGGAAAAAATCGCTGACAAACCTGGCGGTTTTTGAACATAAAATGAAAGATTGGACGTTTTTCTTATGAACTGTTAACTTAAGATCTAAAAAAAAATTATTTAATGACAAAACCTTAAATTATTTTTAAAATATGGCAGGGAACTACGTTTTTTGACAAAAAACCAATTTGTGCGACCTCTAAACCACTTCCAAAAAATTTTTAAACAAAATTAAAAATTTCCTTACCCTAAAATCTATCAAAAAACGCGTGAGCAAAAAAATTTTTTTTTGGGACACCCTAGTGTATATATATTTTTAATTGCCAATTTTTTTAATTTTTTTAAAATCAATTTTCTTCACAGTCTTATACAAAATAAACTATTGTTTATTGAGTAAACATTACACAAAAAATTGCTAATTTTTCAAATACTTGTATTATTCAATCACAACTTGATATCAACCTCTATTAAATATTAAGGCACAAACGTATGTACATTTCGTACCTTCAAAACTAAAAAAAAAAACGTTAAAAATGCACCAGGCATTAAAACTAATTTTTTTTGAGCAAAATTTTCAAAATGCATCAACATTTGTTTTTCTCCGCTTTTTTTACAAATGCACTCAATTTGAGTTAGGCACAGTGTTGACAGGAGTGTCCGAAAAACAGAATTTTTTTCCATTGCGCATAAATGTTTTCAAAGTTTTTAACTATCCCGTTTTTTTAAATTTACAAACACTCGTAAAAAACATATTAAATATAACTTTTATTGACTTTCGAAAATCGGCCCAGTACTTTTGGAGTTTACTTGGAACAAAAAATTGTCCCTTAAATGTAATATAATAGTATAAATATGATGCCTAATGATTCCTTATATGACGCGCTCATAGCAGAAAGGAATCGTAGCAGTACAACACTTGTTGTAAAAAAAAGGATAATATGACTGTGCAACAATTAACACAATTCGATAGTTCTGGTGTGAAGTAAGAAAACCCTAAAAGGTCGTGTTTTAAAAAAAGTTTAAAATTTTTAAATTTATTCAAAAACAGCTGAGTTAAATAATTAAATATCACACGCACCAACTAAAAATTGGTTTTTTGGATATACCATATCTAAATTTGAGGGTGAACTAAAAAAAAAACCAAGAATACAGTTATCTTGTGTTCTACCAGGTCAACAACCTTCACTATATCATAAAGGCCGTAGCCAAGGGGGAATTTTCGTTGTTCAAACCCCCCAAAAGATCGAAATTTTAAGAAAAATTAATGCATTAAAATAATTATTTCATTGAATCACTTTAATACGTGATTTATCGGATCAAACATGATACATTCAAAATTACCATCACTATTGTTTTCACTACCTATTACTATTTTTCGGCAGTTGTAAAATATGGTAGTGATGATAACAGTGAAGCCATAGGAATGACATACACATATATACTGAAAAACCTTTTTAATTCAAATTGCCTAGAAAGTTTTTAAAGTATACTGTAACCACTGATTTTAATTTTCCCTCGAGCGGTTCTCGAAAATCTTAACATCCATGGTTTTGTCGCTGTAGTGGTTGGCTTACTCCAAATATGCAAATAGAGCCTATTGTAAGTGCTGTGTTTTCTTTAGCTCTGCTTATAGTGGCTTTGCATTACAGCCTCTGAGTAATTTACGGCACAAAACGTTTTTATTAAATACATATTTCTGCTCCTTTTATTGTGACTCTTTTATAGTCAACAGTATTTAAACAATAAACTTTCGAATTAAATATATGAGTCTAAACATTGTTTAATTTTACTCATGAGTTATAAAAAGTTGACTTAAATTTGTTAGAACTCTGACCCGAGGAAAAGTTTTAAGTCTGTCGTGTAAGATATTGTCGTGTAAGCTATTAATATTTTTTTATTTTATTTCCATAAAAAACTTTCAAAATCTAAATAACTTAATTTTTATTTTTTTTAATTTCATATAAAATTTTTTCAGAAATTTATTTTAAAAATAATATTCTAGATTTAATATGTATAAATTTTTCTTAAATATATATAAATATATGTATAAAAATTCTGGCCAGGAATGCAAGCACTGAAAACCTTTTCAACGATATCTTGAATGCGTGAGGATCGCATTAGAAAAAAATGAAGTTATTTAAATTTTAGTGAAAATACATTTAAAAAAAAATTGAAAAAGGCACGAAAAACAGCATTATCTTTAATGCTTTGCAAAACTTTAAAATTTTTTGATGCAGATTGGAAAAGCCTTTCCGGCCTTTAATATATCACAGTTTCATATTTTTTACATCTATTCTACCAGCCAATATATTTACGAAAGACATGATTTTTTTGAGGTTTTTGCAAATTGTTTTAGCTCACTGGCGGCTATTGGTACAGCAATATATTTTAGGAATCGTTATAAAATATACCAAGACTAATTTTTAGAGGGGAACAATTTAAACTTTTTTCTAATGAAAGTAGAGGCGCCTCAATAAAAAACTTATCTTGAAAATTAAATGAAATGAAACGAAAACTTATTTTAAGATTTAAATTTTTTGATTTTAAATAAAAAAATTCTTATCAAAAACCCCTATAAGTAAGTAAGTTATGGCCACGGCCCAGATGTCATATGCCAATTTATTTAAATTTTTCTCATTTTGCTACCGTTTTATTATATTTATTTTAATATAAATAAAATAGCATGCTTATATTTAATGTTCATTGCTTATTTTAAAACTTGTTTAAAAACTAAAAACAAATTATTTTTGATTGATCATTTATCACGCATTCCGTGTTGCGTACGGGAACATTTTTCAGCACTTTAAAGTTTTTTTTTGGTGCATTTTAATGACAAAATTAATTTAATTTTTTTTCTTATATCCAGTTTTGTTAAGTTTATGTGTATCTTTAAATATAAATTTAATTTAACAATTTATTGAAAAATTATCCTAAATATAAAGTTTATACTAGGTTGCGTACGCAGGACACCAAAAATACCGCAGTTTAGTTCATTTAAAAAAAAAAAGCAATAAATCAGCGAAATGTTATAATTATACATAATTATATACAATATTTTAAATTAATTCAAAGTTAAAAGCAAAAATTATAAAAATTAAAATGTCGGTTGCGTACGATGCCTCCAATGGTTGCGCATTTGAACATATACGAAAAAGAAAAGAATTCATAATTTTTCACACAGTTTGATTACAATTTTTTTTTTTTATGTATTTAGAGCCTTAAGCAGGCGATGACAATATGTTGCCATCATTCGATAAGTCAAAATAATGTTGATTTTATAGGTGAGGTATTCTCTTAGTTAGGTATTTTTTTAGTTAGGTTTTCAGCTGCAAATTCGTTTCGAGTGGCTTTTATTTCTTGTTTGTCAATGTGAAAATTTTTATTTTTTTATAGTTTAGTGGCTCATATAATAGAAAATTTTACTGTAAAAGGCAAAAATGTACATTGTGAAGAATTTCGCACTTGGACATCCCATCAAAATTCATTGAAGTGTCCCCAGTACGCAACCAATAAAAGTAAAAAAACATACTTTTATGTGAAAAACTCTGATTAAATCAGGTAGAGCAACTCTGAAAATTTCATTCGCAAGTATTCTCCTTAATTTGTTTTACACAAATTAAAAAATTGTCTTTTTGGTTGCGTACGGTGGACAAAACTTTACGTTTAATATTTTATGTCATATCTCAGTTAATATACCTATTTGTTAATTACTGTTACTTTAATTTTATATAACGTATTATTGTCTTACCACAGAAAATAAAAAATAAAAACTTTGCTTACAAAAAATGCGCATAGTGTGCTTTAATTCACACACTTAAATGATAGAAAAGACTGTATTTTCGTGTATTCTCATTCCTTCGCCGTTCATAGCGAGTGTAAAGGGTGTCCCAACAAGAACGCAATTTTTAAATTTGGTGCCATTCGAAGTGTCATTGTTTGACATTTGAACAATTGTTATTGTTTGCTAGTAGAAGGTACGAGGTTAGTAAAAATGGAGCGCTACACGAATGAACAACGCATTCTCATTGTGAAATTGTTTTACCAAAATGCTGAAAGTTTTGCGGCTACAGATCGCAAATTGCGATCAATTTGGGGTCACAATAATGCTCCAAAAGAGTCAACTGTAAAGAGATTAATGGATAAATTTGCTGAAACTGGGTCTGTTAGTGATGTTAAAACAACAACGCGCCTTCGACCAGGTCGATCGACCGAAAATGTCGCAGCTGTACGTAATGATGTCGCTCAAACTCCATCCACTTCAATTCGACACCGAGCTCAGCAAATTGGTGTCTCCAAATCCACTATGCAGCGAATTTTGACGAAAGATTTGCATTTTCATGCATACAAAGTTCAATTGACTCAGGAACTGAAGCTAGCTGACCATGGACAGCGAAGGGAGTTCGTTAATTGGGTATTGGAGAGACAACATGAAAATGCTGATTTTGCCGCTAAAATCGTCTTCAGTGACGAGGCCCATTTCCATCTTGATGGCTTCGTCAATAGGCAGAATTGTCGCATTTGGGGTGAGGAAAATCCTCGAGTGATTCACGAGAAGCAAATGCATCCTCAACGTGTCACTGTGTGGTGTGGTTTTTGGGCTGGAGGAATCATTGGACCTTTTTTTATGAAAATGAGGCAGGTCAAGCGCAAACAGTCAATGGTGTTCGGTATCGTGAAATGATAACCAGTTTTTTCTTGCCTAGAATTGAAGAAATGAATGTGGAGGGCATGTGGTTCCAACAAGACGGCCACATGTCATACAGCCAGAGAAACAATTCAATTGCTGCATCAGTCATTTTCCGGTCGTGTTCTTTCGCGTTTTGGAGATCAGAATTGGACGCCTAGATCGTGCGATTTAACACCATTAGATTTTTTCTTTGGGGTTTTTTGAAGTCGATGGTTTACGCGAATAAGCCGACGACGACTCAAGCCTTAAAAGAGGAAATTGGACGCTGCATTAATGAAATACCGCAGCATTTATGCAAAACGGTCATTGAAAATTTCATTAAAAGATCGCGTGTATGCCAGCAAAGCCGAGGCGGCCATCTGCACGATATATTGTTCCATACATAACCTCATTCTGTCTACTTTACGATATAATAAAGTTTCACGATTTTTTTTTTAAATATCTGTGTTTTATTTAAAATTTAAAAATTGCGCTCTTGTTGGGACACCCTTTATATGCTCAGACATGTTTTTGCTTTTATTTCTTACATCTCTTAGAAGTGCTGAAGTATGGTACAAAAAATGTTAGTTTGCATAACGTTGATTTTTTCACTTTGAGGTTTACTGTTTTACGGAATGCGTGATATGTTAAATTTTTTAAATGTGAAATTTTTGGGGAATTTTGGTTAAACAAATTTCAAGCTGTGGCAACCCTGCCTGGTTGCAATTTCACAACGTTCCGCAGTACTCTATTAAATGCTCTTCTACTGAATCGGCACACTCTCTCAGCATTCTAAGGAAAAACAAGCGGAGCAGCATCAGCAGCAAAATAAAACAACTAAACAGTGTTTTTTTTAAAGCCGTTTGGTGTTGATGTGTTTTGTGTAAGGCGGCTAAAGATTAAATAAAGGATTGCTGTGATTAGAAGAAAAGTAATAAAATAATTTTTTTTTAAAATTTAATTTTTCATTAATTAATTGGAATAATAAATGCCGCACAAAGTGATGAATAAAATTAAAAAAAAAATAAAGTTAAAATTTTGTTTGTGTAAAATTGCGTTGATAGCAGTGAGCGTTTATTATTTTATGCAATTTTGTGAAAATATTTATATTAGCCAATTAAAAAGTTGTCTGAAAACAATATTTCCATAACTTAGGCTGTTCATTAAAACTGGGCGTGTGTGCGCGCCCATCTGTAATAATTGTGTCAGTTTATTGAATGTGTTTTTAGTTTTTTTGCTTCTTTCTTATTCTTCACTTGTTCTTCAATTAATTATTTACAACAACAACAACAACAATATCAGTTAAACAAATAATAACAAGTCTTAACAACAACAACAAATCGCGTGCAATCTGCTCTAGATTTATTATTTTTGTGTGTCTTTTCTCATGTTTGCAAACTACTTAAAAAAAAAATAGCGACCAAGAAATTAAAGAGCATTAAAAAGAAATTAGTGCACAGTGAGTACCGGCTCGCTTAATCTTAACCGTTGATTAACCAATCAGGTTAACATAAATTAAAATGATGATTAAAGTAATGTTTGCATTTAATTAATGTTCAAGTAGCAGCCGCAACAGCAATAACAGCAGCAACAAAAACAACTACAGCAGCAAAAATAACAACAAATACTTAAACAACGATTCGCAAAAGTGGATTAACCGTAAACATTGTAGTGAATAACAAAGTTTTTGGTCAAAATCATTCCGTAAAATTTTTCCAAAGTTTTTCTTATTTGACACCAATCTAGAAAAAATAATTAAAAACATTTATGCAGAAACTTAACGTTTTTTTTTCCTAATTGAAAAAATTTCAAGGGACGTGGATGGTCTCAACAAAACAACACATTCCTTATATATTTTTCACTTCCGTGTATCTCTGAGTATGGTAAAAGGTTTTGTGAAAAAAAAAACCTGACGGTTCACTTTTATTGTCTTTTAAGTGTGTCAATAGAATGAAGAAATTAGTGGTGGAAATGACCACAAATTTAATAAAAAAAAAAAATAATAGGAAAATAAATATTATTCATATATAATATTCTTACTTTTAAAAAATAAATGCAATAAAATTTTCAAGGTATTACGCTAAAACTACCATCGAAAATCATGTTAAAGTATTTGGCAATTTTTAATTGTTTTCACTATTAATATAGGATAATATAAATAAATCTTGCCGTGGAAAAAAAGCTAAGAACTTGGTTAGTTTTTTTTTTTTTTTTTTTAAGCAAGAGATTTAAACAAATTATTCAGTCAATTAGTTATTCATTATAGCTTTCCGCTCCTTTCACTAGAAAACAAGTAAAAAATTTACAAACTTCTTTACATATTTTCTAAAATCTTTTTAAATGTAGTACCAAGGCATTGCGAATGACGCAACAAACTTTTGCATTGAATATTCATCATTTTCCTCGTATGAAGTTCGAATTGATTGGAAGGTTGGATTGAAAACTGGATTTACTTAAGAGTATAAAACAACAAAACACATTTTTAAGATCCACCCTAGTGTCGAAAAACTTTTTAATGTGCTTACATCAGGTTAGAAATTAGCGACTCCTTATGCTGCTAGCACATAAACAAAGTTTATAAAAAAAAACACATTTGTAGGGTCCACCCTAGTGTCAAAAAACTTTTTGAAGTACTTACATCAGATTGGAAATAAGCGATCAGCTTATTGGAAATAAGCGCAAAACAAAGAGTATAAAACAAAAACTCATTTTTAGGGTCCACCCTAGTGTCAAAAAATTTTCAAAATTCTAACAAGATTCGAAATCGGCAACCAACTCATCTTCAAAGAGTATCATCTTGACTCTAGGTCCACCCTAGAGTCAAAAATATTTTAAGTTCTTACATAAAATTCGAATTCAGCGACTCCTTAATACTACCTTACTGTTGAATGTTTTAGCATCAGGTTCGAAATCAAATACCCTTTATACTGCTAGCATATAAACAAAGAGTATAAAACAAAAAAAAAAAAAGTGTTTTTAGGGTCCACCCTAGAGTCAAACAATTTTTCAATATTTTAACATCAGATTCGAAATCAGCCAAAGAGTAAATCGACAAAGAGTATAAAACAAAAACACATTTTTAGGGTCCACCCTGGTGTCAAAAATTTTTCTTAATTCTAACATTAGATTCGAAATCAACGACCCTTTAATACTGCCAGAACATACACAAAGAGTATTTAGACACAAAACAGATTTTTAGGGTACACCCTAGTGTCGAAAACTTTTTGAAATTGTTACATCAGATTGGAAATCAGCGACCAGCGCATCTACAAAGAGTGTAAAACAAGAACACATTTTAATAGTCCACCCTAGTGTCAAAAATATTTTTCAGTTCTAACGTAAAATTCTAAATCAGCGACTCCTTAATACTGTCAGCACATGCACAAAGAGTATTAAACAACAAAACGCATTTTTAGGGTCCACCCTAGTGTCGAAAAACTTTTGAAAGTCTTAACATCAAGTTCGAAATTAGCGACCCCTTATACTGCTAGCATAAAAACAATGTATAAAACAAAAACATTTGTTAGGATCCACCCTAGTGTCAAAAAACTTTTTGAAATTCTTACATCAGATTGGAAATCAGGGACTAGTGCATCTACAAAAAGCATAAAACAAGAACAAATTTTTAGGGTCCACCCTAGTGTCAAAAAATTTAAAAATTTTAACATAAGATTTGAAAAAGAGTGACTCTGTAACACTGCCGGCACATTCGCAAAGAGTATAAAGAAAAACAAAAAATTTTTAGGGTACACCCTTGTGTAAAAAACTTTTTAAAATTCTAACATCAGATTCGAAATCAGCTACCAACGCATCTACAAAGAGTATAAAACAAGAACACATTTTAAGGGTCCACCCTAGTGTCAAAAATATTTTTCAGTTCTAACGTAAAACTCGAAATCAACGACTCCTTAATACTGTCAGCACATACACAAACAGTATTAAGCAACAAAACACATTTTTAGGGTCCACCCTAGTGTTGTAAAACTTTTGAAAGTTTTAACATCAAGTTCGAAATTAGCGACCCCTTATACTGCTAGCACATAAACAAAGTATAAAACAAAAACATTTGTTAGGATCCACCCTAGTGTCAAAAAACTTTTTGAAATTCTTACATCAGATTGGAAATCAGGGACTAGTGCATCTACAAAAAGCATAAAACAAGAACAAATTTTTAGGGTCCACCCTAGTGTCAAAAAATTTAAAAATTTTAACATAAGATTTGAAAAAGATTGACTCTGTAACACTGCCGGCACATTCGCTAAGAGTATAAAGAAAAACAAAAAATTTTTAGGGTACACCCTTGTGTAAAAAACTTTTTAAAATTCTAACATCAGATTCGAAATCAGCAACCAACGCATCTACAAAGAGTACAAAAAGAAAACACATTTGAAGAATCCACCCTAGTGTCAACAAATTTGCGAAATCAGCGACTTTTTAATACTGCTAGCACATACATAAAGGGTATAAAAAAAATAAAAAACACATTAGTAAGGTCCACTTTAGAATCAAAAACTTCTTTTTCAATTTCTTACATCAGGTTCGAAATCAGTGACCCCTTAGGCTGGGGCCAAATTACGTGGTTTTGCTGCGATCGCGACACCGCTGTCACGCTCTTTTTTCTCAAATGCGTAAAATTCAACCAAAATTCAGTATTTTTTAGCCGCATTTGCGAAAAAAGAGCGTGAGAGCGGTGTCACGATCGCGGCAAAGTCGCATAATTTGGCCTCAGCAAACATAGAGTATAAAATATAAAAACATGTCTTGAGGGTCCACCCTAGTGTCATAAAAAATGTAGAAATTTTAACATCAGGTTCGCAAGTAACGACTCCTTATACTACTAGCACATCTACAAAGAGTATTAAACAAAAAACTCATATTTAGGGTCAACCCTAGTGCCGATTGGAAATCAGCGACCAGCGCATTTACAAAGAGAATAACACATTAACACTTTTCAGAGTCCACCCAAGTGTCCAAAAATTTTTAAAATCCTATCATAAGATTCGAAATTAGTGACTCCTGAATACTGCCAGCACATAAACAAAGAGTATAAAGCAAAGCAACACAATTTAAGGGTCCACCTTTGTGTCGAAAAACTTTTTGAAGTTTTTACATCAGGTTCAAAATCAGTGACCCTTTATACTGCTAGCACTTATACAAAGAGTATAAAACATAAAAACACATTTTTAGGGCTCACCCTAGTGGCAAAAAACTTTTTGGAATTTTAACATTAGGTTCGAAATCAGCGAACCCTTATGCTACTTGAAAATATACAAAGAATATAAAAAAAAAATAAAATTTAGGGTCCACCTTAGTGTAAAAGAGTTTTTAAAATTCTAACATAATATCCAAAATCAGTAATCAGGGCATCTACAAAGAGTATTCAACAAAAAAACACATATTTAGGATCCACCCTAGATGCAACGCTTTAATGCCCCAAAACCAGGGACCGTAACGGTTATGATTTTTTTCCAAAAAGTCAACAAGTAATCGTTATTTTTTGACCGATTTTATTTCGATAAAAAATAAAAGTTAAAATTTGACTTTTATTTTTTTGATCAAAAATAAAAGTTAAATTTGACTAATATTTTTTCTACTATACTAATATTCGCCCGGAGTTATGAAATCTTCCAAAGATACGTATACACGTCATATACGCATGCACGATTTACATTCTAGATCCTGCCCGGATCAGCTAGGAGAGACAGAATGCACTTTACTAAAACCATTCCCCCTATTGGCAATTAGGATTTTCCACTAAGCACATTAATTGGCTTTTCAGCGGAATTTAAAAATTGAATACATACAAAACGCGTATTTAAGTATATTTGATTCTACTTAAATAAGCAACATCGAATTAAATAATAGTGATTATTAATTCGACTTATACTTTACTTTTTTTTTTTAAATTCTATTTGAATGCCTTCCAGAAGTAGTTTATGAGAATGCCTCTTGACAGCTCTTCTCGATAAGGCTAAAAACAAGCACAATTGGATCTATAAAATGTATTCTATAAGCAGTGTCCCTTAGAATCCATGTCACATTTGTATCAAAAATTTTGCTGAGTGTGCGACGCCTACCTCCCATACAAAGTGACTTTAATAAAATTTTAAAATAGCTTTTAATTTTACAAAAATTAATATAATGTCTTCAAATTTTGCTTATTAGCTTAAATCTTTATAATACATTCTTCGTACGGAATTCGGTAAAATAAAATTAAAACTCCGTCTAAATCCCATACAAAGTGACGTCATCATAATAGCAAAACATTTATAAATTCCACAAAAATTAATGCTTAAACTTGATATTTTATATATCAGCTTCGATATAACTTTTAACTATTTTATTATTACTGAATAAAAAATTTTTAGAAAAATATTTACCTACACTGAGAAAAAAACCATACTAATATAAAAATTTTTTTTTAATTATTTAAGAAAATTTTATTTGTTTTAGCTCCAATGATGTTTTTTCAAATGGAAATTATTCTTTGAAAGGAACAAAAAAATTATAAAAAAGTTCCTTGGCACTAAAACAAGTAAAATTATCTGATTTCGAAATTTAAAAAATTTTAATAAAACTACGCCCTATGAAGAGTGACGTCATCAACATTTGAAGGTGTATTCAGAACTTTGAACATGGCTGTGAAGGAATTTTCACTTTAGCCCAGTCGAAGATAATTCTTTACGTGTTTTTTTTTGTTTTTCAATAATTTTTATTAATGCTTTAATTTTGAAGCATAGGCCTCAGCCTATATCTGCAGGCGCTTTAAAGTAACTTACAAATTTTCATGCCAAAGCATTATAAAAATGTTTAAATTAAGTAATAACAAAGTTTGCAAAATTTTCCACTCAAACTCAATTTGCATCTTTTGAAAATATTTTGCTTGGGCTCTTACAACAACTATTGCAACTAGTTAGAATAGGGGAGGGGAAAGGGGTAAACGGTGCTTCCCTGTTGTCAGTTTTTGTTGCTCCTTTACGCTGCTGCCAGATGCAACGAAGCATCAAATATTTGTGTGTCCTTGCTTGCTCATGCCTTTGCAACGTTAATAAATGTGCTATTTTGCAATAACTAGTTGTGCTGTAATTTTTTTTTTACTATCTCCGCAGTCACTTCATCAAAAGCATCCCTTCATCCAGGCTTTTGTTGTCAATTGAGAGTTAAAGCAATCGAATGACGAGCAGAGCTCATCTGCCACTACCTGATTTGGTAGAAGCAGCTCTTCCTGCCAGGCACTCAACTCAACTGTTGCATATTCCTTGGCTTTATGTTATTATTGCTATAAACTAACAACTATTTGTTGCTCGCAACATTTCTCGGCTGCTCTACTTCAGCAGCAGCAGCTGAAGGTTGTGCTGCTGTTTGCGGTTTTCTTCCGATTCAATATCCTTTGGACTGCATACTAAATTATTTTCATAAACTTATTGATTATCTTTGTGGTTGTGGCAAAAAACTACTCACTGCAATCTCTCGGGTCCAACCGCCTCTAACTTACCTTCCTTCGTGCCTTCCTTTGCACACACCTTACCTCCTACCTTTGTTGCTTCCTTTCGAACTTCCTTCCTGCGGCATTTAGATTTTAGTTTGTTATTTATTTAATTTTAACATTTAACCCCTTGTTGGTGGCCGTCAAGGCAGTTCGTTCCATTAGTAAAACTACGTCTATTCTGCTTGCAGTTGGGCGTGTTTTTGTCAATGGGAGATGTCGGTTGGAGATGTCGGTCTCGTCGCTTGCTTCCTCATAATGCATTTAATATTCTCATAATTGATTTTTATTACTTTTATTGCAGTTCATTGCTTACTGCCTGCTGCTACTCGCGCACCTGATGATATCATCGCAGTCAAGACGACTTGCGTCAGGATTAACCTTATTATCTGTCAAATAACTTACGGTCTATTGTTGCATATCAATCAATAAATTTATCTGTTTTTGAACTTTAACTATATATTAAAAGAATCTATTACATTAGGTTTCTCATAAATATTTCACTCACCACTCTTCAAATACAATCCTCTTTCTCTTTCTTCTTGTGTATTCAGTTGAAGTTGACGTTTCTCCATAACTTTTTACTTTTTTTATTATTACTGAATAAAAAATTTTAAGAAAAATATTTACCTACACTGAGACAAAACCATACTAAAATCAAAGTAATTTTTGTAATTATTTAAGAAAATTTTACTTGTTTTAGCGCCAATAATTTTTTCAAATATAATTTTTTTAAAGAAGTAAATAAATTAAAAAAAGTTTTAGTTATTTCTTTCAAAGAAAAATTTTCATTTGAAAAAAATTCCTTGACACTGAAACAAGTAAAATATTCTTTAACCTTAATCGGTTCTTTGTGTAAACTTTACACTCTTCTCAACTTCAAGCTGATATTTCTTTTAAACAAGTTCATCAAATCGAGCTAGGATTTTGGCTCAAAGTAAAAGTCGTGTGCAAAATTTGTGTTTTCGACATTTTTTTTTCACGCTAGGTGTCGCTGCTACCCTACAGAAAAATTTCCGTTATAGGTTCTTGTGTGTAAAATTTGCACATCATAATCTTGGCGCGCCTATGTCTGCTTAGTTGTTAATTTTTGTTTCGCTATTTTCCCAATTTTTCATTTTTTTAACTAGCTAAAACTCAGTGCGTTACTACCACGCCCCCTTGTTCGACGCCCATAAAATGTTATAAATGGAACGACACGTGTATATTGTGATCGAATACCGAATTCCGAGGCTGTGCGCTCTATAATTGCGCTCTATAATAGGTGCCACGCCCTTTTTACAATTCAAAAACATCCTTGGTAGGCGTTTTATAACTTTGCTAAAGTTTCACGAAATCAAATTCCGATGCTGTATGATCTATGCTTTCGAAAGCTATTCGATATCAAAAATTGTGGGGTATATTTGCGGTGCCACGCCCCATTTTTCAATCAGAACAAGACTTCACAAGAACATTCTCAAGACTTTGCAACAGTTTCCCTACAGATTTCATAAAAATTGGTTAAGCGGGTTCGGAGTCTTAACGTGATATACACACATACATATTTTAATTTTTTTTATAAAGACAAATTGGCGGAAAAAGGCGGCGTGTCAACATTTATATACATAGTGACCACCACTTGGTCCCATTGCACCTACATACCAATTTTCACTGTCAAAACGTGAACATCTCAGGAATCAGCATGATTTCAAAAAAGTGGGCGTAGATATAATGCGCTCATATTGCACATATGAACTAAACTACTAAATATTAGTTTTATTCGATCAAAACCGCCTTATATAGATAGGTTCCACTAATTTGTGGGCGGTAAAATGGGCGTGGCAACATTTATATATATTATTAGTTCACTATCAAGACTCGTACAACTCAGGAATTGGCGAGATTTTGGAAAAGTAGTCGTAGATAAAGTGAGACCACGCCCATTTTTAGTGGAGTTGCCGATGTCGATCAAAACCGTCTGATATGTAGCATTGTTTTTGGTTTGTGGGCGATAACGTAAATTTGCGTTGTATGGGAGGTACCACACCCCCTTATCCAATCAACACCAAACTTCCTAGGAGCACTCTCAATATGTTGTTTCAATTTCCCAGAAAATTTCATAAATATCGGTTTTTGAGTCTATACGTGATATACATACATACATACCCACATATATGCAACCACTTTTATATATCTGTGGTCACAAGGAATAACGACTAAACTCAAAGTATCGTAAAAAACGATATTTTAATTGCACGAACTACCATCCATTTTTTTGAAATATATGAACCGTTACAAACAAAATATGTGCAGACATAGACATAAGTGATGATCAATTCTGGGAAAAAATGGATACCTGCATACTTCCAAAAATTGGCAATAAAGTAAATTCCATATCGCTTTTTTACGATATTTTGAGTTTAGTCATTATTCCTTGTGACCACAGATATGTATATCAATTTTTTTACGCGATTAAGCGATTTGAAAATTTTTTTTAAATTGAATAAAATAATGGATAAGTAATTACCTTTAACGAGAAAATTGCATTAATTTCATTCATCGATGAAAATATTGCACCTGAAAAAAGTGTGTAAAATTTACACACAAGGAACCTATTCGTTTCTAGAAATAAGGGACCGATGAAGGTTAATATTAAGTAAAGTTTCTTTGATTTTAGTATAACAAATTTTAAGAAAAAATTTTACGTTTAAATTACTTTAGTTTTAAAAATAACTTTTCTTAAAATTAAAAAATATCAGATTTATAAACAATAACTTGTGTTTTTTTATTTTAGAGTCAAACATTTTTCTGAGTGTACTTATTATTGTAACTTTTTGATTACTTTGACTCACTTCAATTGGATTTTAAGACAAAGAGAGCGAGAGAGAGGTAATAAACAACGGTTCTAAAATAAAAAGACAATAAAAACCAGATCAATGCGATACAGCAGTGAAAATCTTTGAATTTTATGTGCGTGTTGTTGTTTACAAAAGGCTTTGATAGCGTGTTTTACAAGCTGAGAAATGGCACAAAAACCATAAAAATTCATTAGCATCATATTATTCTTTGCTATGATTTGATAGTTTTCTTGATTTTATTTTTATTGTGATTTTTATTTCTAAAAAATAACAAATTTATCTCAAACTCTGTTATCATAAGCTTATTTAATATACTAGCAGAATTGCCAACATTACTTTGAATAAAGTTAAACTTTTCAACTAATTCCTCTTAAGTTTTCTTCCCAAAAATGCTCATTTATCTAAAAAACCAAAGTTATGAATAAAAATGGAGTGGAAATAATAATACGAAATATGTAATATCAAAAATAATTTAATGGCTTATTGAAATCATAATAAAAAAATAAAAGCATAACTTTCACTTAATATAATTGAAAACATAAAACAACTTCTAATAGCTCTTAAAATGATTATTTTTTGGCATAGCTGAGATTAAAAAAAAAACAAAAAAACTAACATGATTCATCAGCAGAATCATCTATTTCGCTATCATCTATAAATTTACCACACTTATAGCATTTAGAAGCTACTTTCTTGTCATCCTTTAATCCTTTAAATAAAAAGTTAACTTTTGTCAAAAATGTTACCTAATTGGTCACATTTGGTCAGCACCCAAGGGAAGCAGCGACGCGTGCGTACGCGTTGGTGGTCTGTTTGCAAGCAGTGTTACCAACTCCCAAAAATATGTATCCCTACAGCTTAAGTCAAAAAACCCTAAAATCGCTACAATTACTTGGAAATCCCCCCAAACAAAAAAAAGATCCATTAACATTTCGTTATAATCTTTAGCTATAAATGATTTGGTATTTACAAAAAAATTTGGTTTCTTAGGTTTTTATGCAAAACAAGGTAAACGCGATTTTAAATTTTTGTTGTAAAAATCAAACACTTGAGATGTCAAACCATACAAAATCACATTTTCTGTCTCTTTCACTCATTTAAAAGTTTTACAGCTTTAACAAAATAAGTCCCCAAAAAACCCTTATAAATATAAAACCCCTAAAAGTCCCAATCCATTTCCCCCCCCCCCTTAATTTAGGGAGAAAACCCCTCAGTTGGGAACACTGTTCGCATCTGAGTTGCGTACCGTGCGGGGAGGTAGGAAGCCAGAACGAACGCTGTCGCGTTCTAAACACTCAAACATTATTTTTTCGATTAAAAATTGTCTTGACCCCATGCGCCTAATTTAGGGTTAAAGTAAGTTAGTACCCAGTGGGCAATTGCAGGAGTCCGAAGGCCTTCTATCAGGCCTGCGTTAGGTTTTAAAAGGCCTTTCACACTCCTTGCAAACACCGTTGTATTGCTTGTATGAAATGGGAAAATTTGTCAGGCCTACCGCTCTCCTTGCTCAAAAGAGACCTGCCAGAAGTGCTCTTTCGAGAAGTCCCGTTAGAAGGAAAAGCAATATAAATATCAACTTGAAATAAAAAACGACTATTAATTTCAGATTTGAACCATGGTCCTCTAATGTGGCGGCCCGACATCTTACCCACTCGTCTATCGTGGTAGTTAAGAATCAATAGCTTATTTTAGTTTAGTTTAGTTTATTTCATAAAGTCTTTAGATACAGAAAATCTTTATAGACTAGGATTAAAATAATATATAATAAAATAAGTTATACAGTTACAGGTATAAGTAAAATGGTATAAGAAATAATAATAGGCTTATGTTAAAGAATATTAATTAAGTTTTTAAAAACATGTTTGGGAACATATAAATCAATCTCATGTGAAATACATAATTCATTAAAAAGAGTCAAAGCTCTCAGAATTGGCTCATTTAAGGCATAACTAGTTCTACAATATTTTAAATAAAAGAGTTTGGAATTTCTTAAATATCTTAGCGGAGTATTGAAAGAAATAAGCTCTTAAAGAGAATTGCAGTCAATAATGCCAGAAACTATATCATGTATGAATAACAGCGATGAAATCTTTCGTCTTGAGTCAAGAGATTTAAGTCCTAGAAGCAACAGGCGCATACTATAAGGTGGCAACGGATCATGAAAATTTATTGATCGCAGTACAAATTTGCTAAATTTTTTTTGTATTTTTTCAAGTCTGAGAGATGTAGAGGCATAAAATGGAGACCAAATAATAGACGCATACTCAAGGTTAGATCTTACAAAAGCATTAAATTATAGAGCAATTCCATATGAAAGGGATCACCTTTTGGACGACCCCTCTCCGATTTTAAAATAAATAGTCTCAATCGATTGCCCAGCAAAAAAAATGTACCTACATATTTTTTTTTTTTTAATAGTGACTGGTTTAGTGGTGGTGTACACCACTGTCATGTGACAAAATTGAAGATTTCTTCATAAGGGACCTCATTGAAAGTTGTTTTAAAAAAAAAATACTAAAGCGATCGCAACGAGTGATAGCTCGTTGGAAAGGTATTGAATCAGGCTTTAATTGAAAAATAAAATTTTCCTAATTTTTCTCAGAAATTTACCTTTTTTCCCATGAAAATTAAATTTTCCCATGAAAATTAAATTTTCCGATTTTCTACAGAAGCTCCTAAATTTTCCGGCTAATTTTATTTTTTTTGGATTCCTCATAATTTTTGCTTTAAGAATCAGCAATAAAAAAATGGGCCCGACTCCTTGTTTGGACAGGAGAAGAGCATTTAAGAGACCACCTTGTTCTCATTGTTTTTATATTTTTTATAATTGAATTATTTTTAATTATTTAACATTATTTTATTTTATTATTAAAAATACATTTTAAAAATTATTTTACAGTTAAAAATACATTTATGAAGAAGAAATCTTTCTTATTTTGCTGCTTATACTTAATTACAATATTTATTAAAAATTTCAATTGTCTTGGCATCATTATAAAATTAAAGTAACTTTAAATTTAGCACGTCGGCAGACGAAGAGTACCGCTTTACATTAATTGACATATCAGAAATATTTGGTACGAAGCAATGAAACTTTTGCGTTCCAGTTATAGTTTTGACATTATTATATCTGTTTTGAATTCGTCGCTCCATGGCATCGTGTTCTTTTTGAGTTCATAAAACTGTGTTAATGGCAATTTCCTTGCTTTGAATCCACGAAAACAAATGTTGTACATTTAAGATCTGGTCAGTGTATGGCCTTTGCAAACTTGCCTTAGTCGCCATGCGTTTTAGGGTTCCCCCTAACGCATCGCATGGGCCCTTACCGTCGGACGTCGCAAAAAAGTGCCACTCGACCTTGCAGTTTTGTTCTTCTTCAATTATGCAAAGATTGTAAAAATTTTTTTTATTCTTGTACTGAGAAGCCGCGCCGTCTGAGAAAAACGTTACTTTGTCGATTGCATCGAATTTTGATCTTAAGAATTCAAACAGTTTCATTTGAAATAAATAAACGGACACATAATTATGAGCTAAACTCTCCGCGACAACAACAAGGCTTACGGTCTGTAGTTCGTTATCTTCGTTTTTGAAATAAATGCAAAAAGGATGCACCGTGCACTGGTCGTTTGCCCAGTGATAAGCCTGAATTTCATCCTGAATGAGAAAAGTGTAATTCTCGGCAAAGTCGCTTATCACAATGAATTCATTTTGGGCTAATTTCTCCTTACTTTCCTTTAGAAATTTCGATTGCATCTCGGATATGAAATGGTGCGCCTTCAGTTCATTCAACTTGAATCCGAATTCCTCGATGAATTCCGGAATCTGCTTTACCACGGTCTCAAGGGAACATCTGCCGCTGCTAATTATCCACTGTTTGAAATGCACCTCCTGAATTAACAGCTGTTCAAACTTTTCCGCCAAATATTGCTCTAGCTCGTCAATCTTCGGACAATTGTCGCATTTGGACAGATGACAATTTTCCGTGGGGTATGCGCACAACGACTTCGACAAGAGGTCCCTATATGTTTCAATTTCACCGTGAAATACTTTCAATTTCTTGCATAGAAAGAACATTAGTTTGATGTTTTGATGAAACATGCAAACGCAGACTGAATGCGTTCCGTGCCTGTCTAATGCCAGCACGCATTCTTTTGGTCGTAGGATGGCAAACTTAGAAAATCCCACTTTTTCTGCTGGGTATTTCTCTTTGAACTGATGGTATGCTTCGGATAGATTACATAATAATAATCTGCGCTGCTTGTGTATTTTTTCTCCATCATCACGTGTGATAACATAGTCACGTGTACCTGGGCAGGCGCGGCTGTTGTCATCATTGCAGTAAAAATCTTGAATCAATTTCACCGTTGCTTCGCTGAGGGTCCTTGAGCCAAATTTCTTGGTGGGAGTCGCCAATATGCCCTTCTGTCGAACTAATTCTTTGCTTCTTCTCGCGATGTAAAAAGATGTTTGAAACTGTTCAGAAATCTTGCGTATAGACCATGATTGAGGCAGCACAGATAAAATGAGATATTTCTCCGGAAAAGTGGTCGCTAAATTGAATTTTCTTTTCAACTGCTCAATCATTTGTTTGCCGTCATCAACGTCATCTGCTTGACTGCATTCGTTATCATAGCCTTCATCAAATATTGTCGCGATTGCACTCATAACCTTGCCTTTTTTCTCTTTTCTGTATTTTTCACTTCGCAACTTTCTTTTTCTAATAGGCGTTTCACCGAAAGTGGTAATAGCCTCATTCAAAGGACTCAAAGACATATTGACCATCGGAATGTCTGCCTCACTATCAGATGAAACATTTTGTTCAATTGTCATTTCACTCTCGGATTGTGGTTGCATTTGTTTCAATGCATTTGCTTGTTGAGACAAATCGATTTTACACTTGGGGCAAATGAATTCTGCTTCTTCACCGTATTGTATATTTAATTCATTCATGTATCGCTTCGAAACACCAGTAAATTTTAATACTTTTATCTTTTTCGAACGATGTCCACTCTTGTTAAACGGATTGCAGCAAAATTTATTCATTTTACTTTCAATTGTCTTTACAGCTTCACTCTTTACTTTAAAAAAAAAAACACTTTAACACTTTCACGTTTAGTATTCAACTGAAATTTGACTCAGTGTGTGTAAAGTATTTATATTTATTTTTTGGTACTCTTTACTTTACTCTCTTACTTTGGTCTCTTAAATGCTCTTCTCCTGTCCAAACAAGGAGTCGGGGCCCATATTTTTATTGCTGATTCTTTAAGCAAAAATTATGAGGAATCAAAAAAAAAATAAAATTAGCCGGAAAATTTAGGAGCTTCTGTGGAAAATCGGAAAATTTAATTTTCATGGGAAAATTTCATTTTCATGGGAAAAAAGGTAAATTTCTGAGAAAAATTAGGAAAATTTTATTTTTCAATTAAAGCCTGATTCAATACCTTTCCAACGAGCTATCACTCGTTGCGATCGCTTTAGTATTTTTTTTTAAAACAACTTTCAATGAGGTCCCTTATGAAGAGTTCTTCAATTTTGTCACATGACAGTGGTGTACACCACCACTAAACCAGTCACTATTAAAAAAAAAAAAATATGTAGGTACATTATTTTTTGCTGGGCAATCGATTGAGACTATTTATTTTAAAATCGGAGAGGGGTCGTCCAAAAATTTGCCAATTTTGATCGTTTTCATATGGAATTGCTCTATATACTTAAGGTATGTGGATCGGAAAACTCATTACTATTTCTACGTATAAATGCCAGCAAAGAGTAAGCCTTAGAAATGAGAAAATTTACATGGTCAATAAATGTAAATTTCTCATCAAAAATAACATCCAGATCACGATAAGTATCAGCTGATTGGATTATTGAATTATGTAAAAAGTAGGAGCTGCTCCATGTATTGAGAGTGATTTTAGAGAAAGTAACATGATAACATTTAGCGAAGTTTAACGTTAGACCATTAGTTTGACTCCAAGTTAAAACTCTAGAAATATCCGCTTGTAGTTCAACAACATCTGTAGAGCACGAAATTTTCTGAAAAAGTTTTAGGTCATCCGCATACAGTAAAAAACGAGATTTTAAAATGCCTTTGGAAATATCATTGATAAAAAGAATAAAAAACAAGGGTCCAAGGATACTACCCTGCGGAACGCCTAAAGAAGCTATAAATGGAAAGATTTAACATTATTAATACTGACAAAACATATCCTTTCTTGCAAATAAGACTTAATCTAAGCCAAAAATGAGTAATGAAATCCCATTTTTGATAATTTTAAGAGCAACAGTTTATGAGATACTCTGTCAAATGTTTTTGCGAAGTCGGTATAGATCACGTCGACTTGATGACCCATCCCAAATGCGGATACACAGTACTCAGAGAAAAGGATTTAATTTGACACTGTTGACCGACCAGTATAAAGCCATGTTGTTCCGGACAAATATAACGTTTGATCAAGAAACTTAGTTTAACTTTTATGACGCCTTCGAAAATTTTCGAGGCATTAGATAATTTAGAAATTGGCCTATAGTTAGCAACATTGCTTTTATTTCCGGACTTAAGAATGGGGGTTATAGAGGCAACTTTCCAGAACTTAACGAAATTACCTTCAGATAGAGGCTTATTAAAGATGTCACAAAGTGGGACCGCTAAAGCATGTGAACATTTTAAGAATATTATTGTGACATAACCATCAATATCATCCTTACACGATTCTTTCATACTCTGGATGACCTCAAGTACGTCGTTAACGGAAACAGAAAAAGTACCTACATATATCTGTACTAAATATTATTGTCAACGACAAAGTTTGACTTTAAAAAATCGGCAAACATATTTACAGTGTCTGGAAAGTTAGTTGAACACTGATCATTAAAAAATACTGAAGAAGGAATTTGCAATCTCCCTCTTTTGGACTGTATAAAATTCCAAAAAGATTTAGGATTTTTTTAAATATTTGTTTCAAATTGCAAGATGTATTGCTTATATAAAAATTTTGCATCAATACAAATGAAAGTAAGCTTTCGGGAGCCCGGGTTCGAGACTCAACTCGGAAAAAAATAATATTTTTTTGTTGTTTTTTAAATGTAAATATTTTTACAAACTGTTCTGTGTATTTACAGTTTTTTTTTAATTTTTTATAAATTTTCTTCACGCAAATATATAAGAAAAGACTTGGAGTTTTTCCATATAAATATTTTCATATAAATAATATAATATGTAATGTGCTAGTTTTCGGGAGCCCGGTTTCAAGACCCAACTCGGACAAAAAAATTGTTTTTATTGTTTTTTTTTAAATCTACATTTTTTACAAACTGTTCTGTGTATTTGAATTTTTTTTGGAATTTTTTTTGTAAATTTTTTCATATAAAATAATATGAAAAGAATTAGAATCTTTAAAAAATAGGCCTTACAGAAGTACTCATCAATGCAGTGATCATGGAAGGTGTATTGACGCCAATAATAGCAGTGCTAGCATGCCTTCTTTTGCGGAGCACTCGCTAAAATGCCCACTGGGTACTGAAGAGTTATGGCCAGTGTTGCCAGGTACCTTTAACGAAATTCCCTTCAAATTAGGGGAAAAAAGTTGTCTTTTACGCGAACTACGAAAATTCCCACAGTGACTTTAACCAAAACAGCGAACCTTTAATTGCTTCCCGTACATACATAAATAATTTGAAGTAAAAAAAACACATTTTTAGGGTCCACCCTAGTGCCAGAAAACTTTTTGAAATTCTTTCATCATTCTTTTTTTATTTAAAAAGATCAAAGAACCAACACAGAGCCAAAACATCCTAAAAAATAGAATAAAATCAATAAGATTTCTCTATGATTTTCATCCAAGAAGATTGTCCTTTTAAAACCTTAGAAAAAATCTTATTAAAATTATGAGCTTTTTTTTATTAGGCAAACCACGTAATTTTAAGAAGAATCTTATTGTTTTTATAAAAACACTTTTGAAAACAATAAGAAAATCTTATCAAAACTTCTTGGTTTGTAAGAAGAAATCTTATAGATTTAATACGATTTTTTTTTAAAATCTAATAAGGACTTTTTATTGATTTAATAGGATCTCTTTTTAAATTTTAATAAGGAAATATTTTTAAATCAAAACGGAATCTTATTAAACTTTTACCTAGAAATATACTTTTAATTGCCTGTAATATTAAATAAAGGCATTTTGATGGTTTATTAAAATTTATTAAGAAATAAAATTTGTATATGTATTTGTATATATATTTTGCAAATCTTATTTTTTAGCCTCAATCTAACGGAAAGTGGACGGGGAGCGAAGAAAATCAAAAAAAGGCATTTTCCATATATCTTGTGGGTGCTCTAATGTATATGTAAATTACATCTGTTAAAATATAATTTTACAAAAAGCAAAAAAAAAAAAATAAATTCAAAGTTGTTGCATAAATAAGTTTTTTAACTTAACAAGCAAGACAGTTTTCAAAAATACCAAAATACACGGCGCTGTCGAGGCTCAAAGAAAGTGGCGACATCGTCAATCTCCAATTTTTGAAGAACCTCCTTCGAGTTTACTCCAAAAATTTTTAGTAAAGTCGAAATTGAGTCACTCAAGCCCCACAACTGAAATATGGCTTCAGTTTCCAGAATTTCAGCCTCGTCGAAAACAAGATCGGGAACAGTAGTATCATTATCACATCTTTTTATTTTATTTTAAGTAAATTAAATCCTTAAAATGCACATGAACTTCATGAATTAAATTCACAATTAAGCATAGTACTCTGTTCAGTTTCATGTGAAATTCCGCTCAAATCTACATACAAAAAGTGGAAATTTTCACAACATGTTTGTCAGAGCAGTACTCTGTTCCGCTGCGTGAAATTATCGCAACATGTTTCTGAGCAAAATTTTTTCACGACAGTTTAATTGTTACTACTTACTTAGTAGGCGCTACAACCGTATGTCGGTCTTGGCCTCATCTAAGAATTTGCGCCAGCCATTTCTGTCTTTCGCTTGCTGGCGCCAGTTGGAAATTCCAAGCTTCGTCAGGTTGTCCTCTACTTGGTCTTTCCAACGAAGATGCGGTCGTCCTCTTCTGCGTTGACCGCCGCTGGGTACCGAATCGAATGTTTTCTTCACTGGAGCATCGTCTTTCATGCGCTGAACATGACCAAGCCAGCGAAGCCGCTCGATTTTAATGCGCTTGACTATGTCAGCGTACAGCTCATACAGTTCATCATTCCACCGTATTCGGTACTCGCCATTGAAGCAGATTGGTCCGTAGATCTTACGAAGAATCTTTCTCTCGAATGCTCCTAAAGTCTTTTCATCTAAACTGCTCAGCGTCCAGGTTTGTGATGCGTAAAGTAGGACGGGCATGATGAGCGATTTATAGAGCGTGATTTTCGTTCGTCGAGAGAGGGCTCTGCTTCTAAATTGCCTACTGAGCCCAAAGTAACACCTGTTGGCAAGAGTTATTCTTCGTTTGATCTCAATGCTGATGTCGTTGGTTGAATTAATGAAAAAACAGTTTAATTGTACTGCCTATTTATTTTGAAGTGAAAAGAGAGAGATCATATGAAATCTCCCAACTTATTCTGAGTCTCTCTGAGAAACGTTGCCATAGGAATTCCTCGCAACAAACTTTAAGTCAGAAATTTCACGCAACAAATAAATAGATGTTGCCAGCGAAATTTCACGTAAACGAACAGAGTACTAGGCTTTACGACTGAAAGCTAAAGCAAAGAATAAGTAGCATTTTCACCGTTATTACCTTCTTAAAAGGGTGTTTAATAAGAAAATTTTATAAAAGCAGATCAAAAAGATTTTCTATTTAATTTAAGGTGGTCTCTTCTTAAACTTTAGAGAGAGAAAAAAAAGTATTATCTTATTAAAGTAAAGTATTAATTAGATTACCACATCATTTCATGCATTTAATAAGAAATTCTTATTAAAAAATGTTTGATAGTAGTTGTACATTTTTAATAAGATTTTGTCTATGAAAATAAAAAGATTTCTCTATGGAAAATTCTAATTATTTGGTAGTATTAATAGAAAACCTAAAAAAATAGCTCAATTAGGTGATCTTATTGATTTTATGTGGTAATTTTTGGCTCTGTGAAGGCATACGCTTTATACAAACAAGGTTTGGCCTTTGACCTGACTATGCGACTAACGCATCTACAACGCGAAATCAGCAACCAACGCATCTACAAAGAGTAAAAAGCAAAAAAAAAAGCTTTTAAAGGGTCCGCCCTAGTATCAAAAACCTTTGAAATTCTAACATCTGATTCGAAATTAGCGACCAGTGCATCTGCAAAGAGTATAAAGCCAAAAAACACATTTGAAGTGTCGACCTTAGTGTCAAAAAACTTTTTGAAATTGTTCTATCAGGCTCGGAATCAGCGACCCATGGCAGAATTAGAGAAGGTATATGCATTTCAGACTGCGCTCTCTTTCTCATAGACAGAATTGTCAAACTCAAGCATTTTGCTATTCTTGCCTATTTTCGCTTTCTTATCGCATTCTCATCGTTTTCAGATTTTGTATGAGCTTTCAACTTCGTTTTGACAGTTGCGGCAGTCTCCCTCTCCAAAATGCATATACCTTCTCTAATTCTGCCATGCAGCGACCCCTTAATACTGACAGCACATATACAAAGAGTATAAAGCCAAAAAACACACTTGTAGGGTCCACCCTAGTGTCAAAAAACTTTTTAAAATTTTAACATTAGGTTCGAAATCAGCGAACAGCGCATCTACAAAGAGTGTATATTTAAAGTGCAATTTAATAAGCAGAATATTTTTATACAAATTTTGTATTGCATTTCTTTTGAGATGCTCTCTCTCTTTCTTTCTCTCTGTCTCTTTCACAAAAAACTATTATATTCTTAACTTTAAGAAGTTTCACTTCTGTATTGTATTATTTTTTTTTTTATGAAAATTACTTGAATATAATCTGGAAAGATGTTGCAATGCATTCATAATTGTTTCGTTAAAAACCTTTTTTAATTATTTTTATACAAGCCATAATATAATATCGGATACAAAATATGGATACATACGCTACGATACAGATTTTTCCCTTCAAAGAAGTACAAATGTTTTATAGTTTTATTTCATTGAACTAGAAAAATATATTATGTGTAATTCAGGACTGCAAATCCAAAACTGAAAAGAATTTAATACAATTTTGTATTATAAGAGTATTTATTATCTTATTTATTAATAGGCAAACATCAAATGTTGCCGTACACTTTTTTGATATTAATTTTAGAATAAAGGCAATGAAACTTATATCATTCGAAAGGTACTGCGCCCTACATGTGCAGAATCATTTTAGATTTTAAATTTATGACGTCTGACCCGAAATATTGACGTTGACACTTTGTATTATTTTCAATAAGGAATCTCAGGGCTAAGGCCGCGTTCATAGTGGACGCTTTGGCTGAAGCCGATGCATAAAGCCGCTTTGTCAAGCTTTTTTTGATCATAGTGAATGCTTATTCAACGCTACATAAAGTAGCTTATTGAGCTTATTGGTGTTCATAGTGCGCGCTTTATGCTTGTGGCTGAGATGCTTTGTTTTCATTTGTCTCTTTGGAAAATAATGCCCTCAATTGCGTTTTGCAAAGTAAATGAAAGATTTTTTGTTTAATGAGTATCTAGATTCGCGATGATCACCAATGAAAGATCAAACTAATAACAAACAAAAGCTCAAAGGAACTTGAAAACACAAAGCATAACAACGGTGGAAACTTCAGCACAAAAAATACCCAAGAAGTAAGCAAGAACAACGAAAACTGTGTAAACAAACGAGATAGAATACACAAGTGAATACAACTGAAAAGCACCACAAAATGAAACAACAACGCAACAACAACAGTTATAACTTCAGCACAAAAAAATCCAACAAATAAAACAAAATCAACAAAAAAATTGTTAACAGGCAAAATAAATAAACAAGTGCCGAATAGCATTTTAAAAATGCTCTACAACAAAGCATAAAAAACAAAATTATTTTTCTGTGTGAGCAAGCGAGATGGAGATATAAGCGCTGAAAAGTATTTCAAAATAAGCTTTATGCTAGCTTTCTGCTGGCACTATGAACACTTTGAGCTTTTTCCATATGATTATACACAAAGCGTTTTTCAGCTAAACCTCTCGGCTAAGCTAAAAGCGTTAACTATGAACGCGGCCTAAGAAGAGGTAGAATAGTGAATGAGGAATCAAATGAAAGATCTGGCTGCACAGCATGATTACATAATGGATTGGTGACCTTTGACCTGCAATAAACTGTAACAGATGGAAGAATATAATGTAAGAGGAAATTTAAGACATTGATAAGGTGTGCAAAAAATACTTCCAACATTTTGCGCCATCTCTTACGGATACCCTACAATAAGCATTTTTTTATGTGAAAAGTGTGAATAATATTGTGATGGTGAAATTTCTTACAAATAGCAAATTATGAAAAATTTCCGTTATTTTGACATGAAAATTATTGTGTAAGCTCGAAAACTATGATGTTTTCCGTACAACCTATTTTTGTATGAAACGTCGTTGGTTCAGAAATATAACGGTATACGAAAGCTTTTTTGGTAATATTTTTCTCGGATAATATGTTAAAAAAAAATTCCCGTTATAATGACATCAAAACTATTGAGATATTTTAAAAAATGTAGATTTTCTCAGTACAACGTATTTCCTTAAAGCAGGGTCATCGCCTCAGAATGAGAAAAAAATCGATTGAAATTTCAAGTTTTGATTTTGCAAGCAAATATCTCAGCCATTTTTTAATCGTTTTTCATCAATTTTTCTTTGTCTATAAGATCAGTTAAATTTTTTTGAAGAAATAAGTTAAAATGTACCGTTAACTCACGAGTTCAATGATTTGTATTGTTTTAAAGAAATCTCTAAAATATTCAGTTTTTTCTCAAAAAATATGCCAAACCTTTTTTGTTGTTATAGTTTTTTTTTCTTATAAAATTTACTTTTTTCACACTCTTTCGTATGACATATCATTTATTAGCAAAAATTGCTTCATTTTGACACATAATGCAAAAAACAGATTCTATCATCGAAAATCATGAGCTACCCCCATGATTTTTTTGATGAATATTAAATTTTTCAAAATGTTGTTTTTATATTTTCTACAAAGTTCTACAGCTTAAAAAAAAATTTCTGTAAAAAAAAATTTCAAATATTTCAAACCACTCCAAAGTTATATACACAAATCTATGTTTTAAGCCATTTCGTTATATATAAAAGTAGGCGTAGCAGAAACAGTTCTTCCGTTTTTCTGAACCCATTTTGATAATTTTTTAAATAAATTAGAGTAGGGAGAAGAAAATCACCGAATAGTTATGTGACCTTTGACCTGAAATATGAGCATTAAAAGTATATTTCTGAATTAAAACCTAAACTATAAGAAATGGAAAAACATGGCGCAGGAGGAAATTTTGGATATTAATACAATGGAGGAAAAGCATTTTTCACTATCTCTTATGGATACCCTACAATAAGCATTTTTATAGTCAATTTTTCAGAAAGAAAAAATTTCAGAAAGTTGGTCGAATTTCGACCACAGGCGATACAAGTACTTATAAAATTCCAACTTGCGTTAAAATTTTTCAACTTTTGTCACCATTTTTCAACATTTGTTGCCATTCATGATGTTTGTTGCTGTGTTTTTAAAATTCGAATAGAGATCAGCTCTCAGTACTCTCACAATAGCTGCGTTCCTTTCGCCTTAATATAATCGTGATAACAAATTTTCTTAAAGGAATGGAATAAAGAAAAACGACTCGTAGAGGGTACTACCGTTGCAGTCAAAATAAAATTCAAACAAGCAATCATGATACAATGACTATTAGATGTCATGAGAACGTGTCTCGTTCAAAACTGTTGTGAACTCTTATGGTAGCGATACCTTAGTGAACGATGTTTCTAGATGTGCTTAACTCTAAACGTCAGAATAATTGTAAATTATTTAATTTAATTATTAATATTATGCAATTATATAAATAATTTAAGTGCAATTGTTGGCTCTGCTGAATGCATCCAATGTGTGTGACACACGCGGTTTGTTTTGTTTTCTCTTGTTTAACATTCGATGGTCGCAGCTCGTGAAAAAATAGGTAGATGTCATGGCTACCTTATAGTCATTGTATCAAACAAACAAAATATTCAAAAAATTAAATGACAGCTCATAAAAATATACATGTGCGGCACCTGTGTTTCATATTATTTAAAGGCTATATCACAATTTTATATGGATAGCAAAAATAATCCTATTTGTTATAGGATTATTATTTTTGTTTTTAATTTGCATGTAAAAAAAAATAATGTGGATTATTTTGAAGCGAATGGAACGCAGCTAATATAAATTTAAATATTTTTTCTCTACTATGGAGGTGTAAAAAAATGTTCAGTAACATTTCATGTTTCAGTCGCGGTAGACCTTTTGGTGGAAATGCCCATATTAAATTTGGTAAAATCGAATGAAAACTACGTTTGCCTCTCATACAAAGTGACGTCATCAATATAGCATATCCCTTAATTGTCTTAATTTGAGTGTTGAATAAATTTAATAAAACCTAATGAATTGACTTAATATTTTACACATAAGCTTTGCAACATACCTACTATGAGCTTAAAAGTGAAAAAAATTGGATATAAATTATACCTATACCTAATGTTACCAACTATACTTACTTTGTAAGTATCATACTTATTTTCAGCTTCATATACTTACTAAAATTACATGCTTATAAGTATACTTACTTTAAAGATTTATACTTATTCATGCTTACTTTCAGCTCTGGTTGAACTTTTGCTTGCAAAAGCATAAAAAGTTTGGAAATTGGAGTCAACAGCGTTAAAAATACAGACACTGGAGTCAATTTTATTTGTAAAAAATAATATTGAATACAGCTGTATCGAATTTTACAAATTTTTAAAGACAAGACTTGACATATTTAACAACATTTCCAGCCAAGACAAATACGATTCCAAGCAAAAATAAAACAAACCAGTTAATGTAGCACGTCAATTCAGTGACAGTGATTGCGAATAATGATAACTTTGCTTTGATCTCTGTATACATTTTAGGCTGGGTCGATTTGTTTGGAGGTAAAAAAATTGATGTTGCCTGGACGATAGGGGCTATTGGGGTGCAATTTACCCTATCACATCTTCAATTTTGTGAATTTTTTTCCAAAAATGTTTGTATATAAACGTGCACATATAGAACAATAATGAAATCCTCGTACCCGATTCAACCTAAAACCGGTCTCACATTTATACGTTTTTAGACAAAAATTGATCGTAAAAAATTGCTAAAGAAAAAAATTCACAAACTTCAAGGTTTTTGACCATCACGGCTGAACAACAAAAGCTATCCACCTTATATTAACATGTGTTTGTGTGGTCCTCTGAAATTTTTTCTTTTTTTAGATCCCCTAGGTGGCGCTATGGTCGATTTTTATCGGTTTCTAAATGGATTTAAAAAAAAATTGTATTTATAAACCGGGGGGATCTGAAAAACAAAAACGATAAATTTTTGTATTAAAACTTTGGCATCAGTTTTGTTCTAGCTGTGCACTTTTACATACAAAAATTTTTGGAAAAAAATTCCTAAAGAAATAATTCACAAAACTGAAGATGTGATAGGGTATAGTGCACCTCTATCGCCCCCTTTTTGTTTAATAACTTTTCATGCCCGATCCGAAAATCGCCCAGGCAACATAGGCTTGCAAATCGACCCAGCCTAATTCATTTGAATCTGATTTTTTTATTTTATTTTTATTTCACTACTTTGAAAGTACGTATTACTTTTAACTTTTTGTTATGCTTTTGTTTGTTTTCAAACTATTTTATATATATGAAATATACCCACCGAACCATATGCGAATATTTTGCGTAAAGTGATAGTTTTGACTACGTTTTCGGAAAGAATTTTTTTTTTGGATAGAGAAGATTAAATTCGTGAAAATTTATTCCATAACAAAATGTTAGGTATTAAAAAGTGCATTTCTATAGTTAGTTTTTTTACTTCGTTTTCGAAAAAAAGGTTCGTTTTTGAGAGGCAATTCAGTCCGGCGAATGAGCTAAAGTTAAAAATTGTTAATGTATGAGTGCCGAAAAATAACTTTTCAATAGTTTTTTCAACTCGTTTCCGAACAAAAAAATAGACAGTTGATGATTCTTTTATTAACTCATTTCTGAAGAAAAAAAGGTTCGGTTTTGAGAGGCATTTTAGTCAGACGAATGAGCCCAAAAAGTTCATTTATGAGTGTCGAAAATAAATTTTTCTACCCGAAAAAGTTCATAAATGAATTAAAAAAAAAGATAGTTTTGGTTCACTGGGTATATGAACTGCAAACATATAAAATTAATTTATTTTTTATCTGAAGAATTTTGGTTTTAGTTAGATTGCCTACACAAAACTTTTCGAGAAGAAATATTGTGGGTTATATTTGTTCTTATGTTAGTAAATAATATCAAGAAAATATTAAAATTTTATTTCTAAGGTGATATACTTTCTTATACTTATTTTTAAAAATTATACTTACAAACATTTACTTTTCAGTGTTCTAAGTAGCAAATATACTTATTTTTTAATATCATAAGTTGGTAGCATTACCTATACCCCATACAAAGCGACGTCATCAAGATAATAAAACCATCCAATATATTACAATATTTTTCTTGGTCCACTAGAACATAATTTCTTGCTAGTTAAAATTTAATTTTTAGCCATTAACTTATTTTTGCGGTTAATTTGTTTTCTCTTAAATTTTTTTTTGTAAAGCAATTTTGTTTGTGAAAATATATTAAAATTTTTATATTTATAAATTTTTATTGTTTGTATCTAATTGTATTTAAAAAAATTTTATAATGTAAATTATTTGTCAGTAAATAGTTCTATATCCCAACTTTAAGTTTCATTTTAATACCACAAAATGTTTGTTATCAATCACCCCTCCGCCTCCTCCCCCCGAAATCGTGGTTACGGGCCTGCCACATATCATGCTTACTCCAAGTTTTTACAAATTTTTTTTAATAATATCCTTAGTATTTATTTATCTTTTATATATCATTATAAAGAGGTATCTATATTTTCTATAGATATCTATAGGATCTATCCGTTTGCTTCCACTCTGCTTTAGAATTTTATGGGAAAATTCGACAAAAACAACACACACACACACACACTTCTACTCATTAATATTAATTACACCGTAACTTTTTATGTTAGTTACTTTCTGAATTCTTTGGTAGATTGAAAAAAGTTGAAACAGGTGTTTTGTGGAAAATCTTATTAAAAGCTTTAAGGTCAACTTTGCAGCTGTACGACTTATTTAAAAACATTTGAAAAATCCCAGCAAATAAAAAAATTGCTTCATAAGTAAACAACACAAGTTTCCTTTTTTTATGAGCAACATTTTCGCTTTGCCAATATGAAAACAAACACAGTCACTTCTGTATCATTCATTTGTTTTTGTCTCATGAAATATTCGTAAAATGGCGTAAATGTATCAAAATATTTACACAAATCCTCCGCAAATCCAAATAATATAAAAATAAAGATTTTTTAACACCTTCATAAAATTTTTGTCGTGAAAGATATTTTCTCTTTAATTTTGTAATGATCACATTGTGTGATGAAAGCTGAGGGATCAGCTTGGATTTTCGACTTGTTCGACCTGCTAACTGACTGACTGACTGGGCGTGTGTGTGATTGACGAATGACTACCCCCAAAAAATCATGATGACTCCCACACTTTTGTGTCGGCCAAATAATAAAAAAAAAAAAATTAAAAAAATTTGTCTTTAAAACAACATGAATTTAACAACAAAATTGCACACATTTTATAGATTTTTCTCACTATAATTTTTTTTTTGTTTCCTGTTGAAAAGTTCTAATTGATGCTTTATGTGGAGGCGGGGTGGATTTAAGCAAAATACTCAATTTTTTTTTATTCAATTTGTTGTGCGATTGTTTGCCAATTTTTGGACAGTAATAAAAAATATTTACATTTTAGTAGTGCTATTTTGCTATTTCTTATTTCTATTCGCTTTAGTAAAATCACTAAAATTCGTTTATAATTACTAAACAAAGTTGTGAAATTATCTATATAATACTCTTTTAAACTAGGCGTAGTTAAAAAGATACTGTCACAACACATTGTTTGGTAGTTAAAATTATTTGACTTTTCTACGATCCGAAACTAAAAGTTTTCACTCACTCAGTAGAGCCTTTATTTATGGTTTCAAAGTCGTATTTAAATCCTTTAATTCTGTCTACTGCTGCTATTCGTTAGTAAAAACATGACAACGAAAACAACAACAATAAAAAAAAAACGATAGCAACGAAAACAACATCCAAAAAAGGAGTAACTAATCAAAAACGTACACGCCATGATGTCATTTTTTACAATTCAGTTGACAACATTTCGAACATTAGTGTAGACAGCAAATTCCCTTAATAATGTCCAAAAGTCATTTAATAGCAAAAAAAAAAAAAAAAAAAAAATTAAAAATAAAAAAGTAAACAAAAAAAAATTATTTGAAAATAAATCGACATCAAGTGTTACAAATGTTGCTGACAAATTGTTTCAACAGTTTCAAGGACAAACAAATATAATATTAACATGTCCTTAAAAACCTTTTGACTGCTTCAATAAAAAACAATGTTCAGAGAATAAAATAAATCAAGTATGCATGGAACAAGTCCATTAGAGTGACCCAAAAAAAAAAAAGAAGGAAAATTGTACGGTTGAGGAACCTCCGTTAGAAACGAAGTTCCTTACGCTTTTTCTTCAACTCGAATTAAATTTGTATATTTCTATTTTTTTTTTTATTACAATTATTTCATATAATTTTTTCAAGTCAAATAATGTCAATGAACAATCAAATCAAAAAGTTTAATTTAATATTTTAGGAAAAACGATTTATTTATTGAAAGTTAAGATGTAAAATTCTTATGAGCGGTGAAAATAGGCTGTTACCGTTGCCAGCGGTGTTTGTTTTATGACGCAACAAAGCGTTGAGCATTGAAAATTCATCATATTTTTTGCATGAGCTTGACTTTATTGGAAAGCTGAATTGAAAACTGGAGTTACTTAAGAGTGTAAAACAAACAAACACATTTTTAGGGTCCATCCTAGTCTCACAAAACTTTTTGAAATTTTTAAATCAGATTCGAAATCAGCGACCAGCGCATCTACAAAGTGTATACATACATCAATTTTTTAGGGTCCACCCTAAATAATATTTTTTTCTTATATAAGATTAAATCAGCGACCCCTTAATACTGCCAGCACATACACAAAGAGTAGAAAGCAAAAAACACATTTTTAGGGTCCACCCTAGTATCAAAAATCTTTGGAAAATTCTAACATCAGATTCAAAATCAGCGACCAGCGCATCTATAAAAAGTATAAAGCCAAAAACCACATTCTTAGGGTCCACCCTACTGTCAAAAAACTTTTTGAATTTCTTACAGCAGGTTCGAAATCAGCGACATCTTAATACTTCCAGCACATATACAAAGAGTATAAAACATAAAAACACATTTTCAGGGTCCTAGCTATTTGAAATTCTTACATCAGCAAAGAGTATAAAACAGAACTCAATATTAGGATCCACCCTAGTGTAGAAAAATTATAAATTCCAACATAAGGTTCGAAATCAACGAACCCTTAGTACTGCCAGCACATACACAAAGAGTATTAAAAACCCCGTTTTTTTTAGGGTACACCCTAGTGTCGAAAACTTTGTGAAATTCTAACGTCAGATTCGAAATCAGTGACCAGCGCATCTACAAATAGTATAAAGTCAAAAACACATTTGTAGGGTCCACCCTAGTGTCACAAACTTTTTGAAATTGTTACATCAAGTTCGATATCAGTGTCCTCTTAATACTGCCAACACATACACATAGAGTATAAAAAAAACACATTTTCGGGGTCCACCCTAGTGTCAAAAAATTTTTTAAATTCTAACATAAGATTCGAAATAAGCCCTTATTACTGCCAATATAATACACAAGAGGTAAAAAATAAAAAAAACACATTTTTAGGGTCCACCCTAGTGTCAAACAACTTTTTGAAATTCTATTATCAGATTCGAAATCAGCGATCAGCGCATCTAAATTTACAGCTGTTTGTTTGTCGTCTTTGGTTGTCATACATATTATAAATTATATTTATTTAACTGTTCAAACTAATTACAAATATTTAATTGACTTTTTTATTTTAAGAAAATTTTCTGAATGAATAATTAATTTTTTTGATCGACAAATTTATCAATTGAAAATTGAAACATTTGAATAAAAATTAAAAAGTTATAAAAAGTAAAGTTATAATAAATGTCACTACATTGTCCTCAAAGGGTTAACGTGATGTTAAATGATACCTTAATTTTGCTTAATTAATTTTTTGTGTACCTACCTGTTTTTGTTAAATTTTAAGTACTTTTTTGTGTGCCTACCACATCTGTCTTAAACCAGGTCACCTGGAAGTGCCTAACTCCAATTATCACGTCATTTTTTTCTCGCCTTTCTTTATAAGTTTGCTTATGAGAAAAGCTTTTGTTTCAATTTTCCGTTGTTATGATATTCTAATTAAATAACTAATTGAGCCCTGGAATGATTATTTACTTCTGTGTCTTCAACATCATTGTTGCATTCATTATTCATTGTCATTGTCTTGGAAACATGTTGAGGCTGACAAACATATTGGTTACATATTGCATAAAGCGTTGAATGATGTAATTAATTGTAATTATTTTTCGGATTGTTGCATACGCAAACAATGACTTGTGAGAAAATAATTACTGTATTATAAAAAAAATTCTGTTTGACACTTCTTTGAAACTGATATGATTTTCACTCCAGACACGAAAAAGTTTTAGAATAACTGGAATTATTTGCAAAAATATATCTAGAATCAATTGTCGTACTTTAAGCGAGGAAAAACAGAAATGATGTTAGATTAAAGATAAACTAAACTAAACTATACAGTAATCTTTACAGTATCTATAATTCACTGTAACTTTCTCGAAGAAAACAGCGAATATAAGCAAAAACTATGCATATCAAGTAATTCCTAAGATTGAATCAAAACTTGCAATCGTTGAATAAACATAAAGATGTGTACAATAGGAGTGGTGGGCGGTAGATCGAAGTGCAGAGAATTTAAAAACAAAAAATAAATGAGTTTTATTGAATCATAGCTGTTAAAGTGCGATTACGATTAGTAATCAATTATATTTAAAAAAGAATTGTAATCATTATAAAATCTTTGAAGGAGAAGTTTGTGATAAGTAATTGATAACGATTTTTGTAATCAAAAAATAATTACGATTACTTAAAATTACGAAAATAATCAAAAAGAATCAAGAAAAAATAATCCGACTACTTTAAGAAATTATTTTAATAATCAAAAACAATTTCTAAAAGTACTCGGATTATTTTTTCTTGATTACTTTTGAATTACTTTTGAATTACTAATGATAACGATTAATAATCCGACTACATTAAGAGATTATTTCAGTAATCAAAAACAATTTCTAAAAGTAGTCGGATTATTTATCCTTGATTACTTTTGATTCTTTTTGACTCTTTTCGATACCTTGAAGTAATCATAATTTTTTTTGATTATTTGTAATTTAATCTCATAATCACGATTACAAGCGGAGAAGTTTTGTGCTTAATCAATTATTTCACCTTTTTTAAAAAATAATCGAACTACTAATGAATACGATTAAAAATCGTCGGATTATTTTTTCTTGATTACTTTTGATTCTTATGGACTATTTTCGAAATCTAAAGTAATCATAATTATTTTTTGCTTATTTGTAAATAAATTTAATAATTACGATTACAAACAGATAAATTTTGTGCTTAATCAATTATTTCACCTTTTTTAAAAAATAATCGCATGACTAATGATTACGTTTTATTAATCGTATTTTAATAATCAAAAACAATTTCTAAAAGTAGTCGCATTATTTCTTCTGGATTACTTTTGATTCGTTTTGATTATTTTCGAAATCTGAAGTAGTCATAAGTATTTTTTGATTATTTGTAATTAAATCTCATGCTTAATCAATCAATTCATGCTTAATCAATTATTTAACCTTTTTAAAAAATAATGGAATTACTAATGATTACGATGAATAATCCGACTACTTTAAGAAATTATTTTAATAATGAAAAACAATTTCTAAAAGTAGTCGGATTATTTTTTCTTGATTACTTTTGATTCTTTTTGATTATTTTAGAAATCTGAAGTAATCATAATTAGTTTTTATTATTTGTAATTAAATCTGATAATTACGATTACAAACAGAGAAGTTTTATGCTTAATCAATTATATATCCTTTTTTATAAAAATAATTGAATTACTAATGATAACGATTAATAATCCGACTACATTAAAAAATTATTTCAGTAATCAAAAACAATTTCTAAAAGTAGTCAGATTATTTTTCTTGATTACTTTTAATTCTTTTTGATTATTTTCGAAATCTGAAGTAATCATAATTATTTTTTGATTATTTGTAATTAAATATGATAATTAAGATTATAAACAGATAAGTTTTGTGCTTAATCAATTATTTCACCTTTCTAAAAAAAAATCGAATTACTAATGATTACGATTAATAATCCGACTACTTTAAGAAATTATTTTAATAATCAAAAACAATTTCTAAAAGTAGTCGGAATATTTTTTCTTGATTACTTTTGTTTCTTTTTGATTATTTTCGAAATCTGAAGTAATCATAATTATTTTTTGATTATTTGTAATTAAATCTAATAATTAAGATAACAAACAGAGAAGTTTTGTGCTTAATCAATTATTTCACATTTTTTAAATAATAATCGAATTACTAATGATTACGATTAACAATCCGACTACTTTAAGAAATTATTTTAATAATCAAAAATAATTTCTAAAAGTATTGGGCTTATTTTTTCTTGATTACTTTTGATTATTTTTGATTGTTTTCGAAATCTGAAGTCATCGCAATTATTTTTTGATTATTTGTAATTAATAATCTAATAATTAAAAATCTAATAATTAAGATTACAAACAATACCCGAATTACTAATGATTACGATTAATAATTCGACTACTTTAAGAAATTATTTTAATAATAAAAAATAATTTCTAAAAATAGTCGGATTATTTTTTCTTGATTACTTTTGATTCTTTTTGATTATTTTCGAAATCTGAAGCAATCATAATTATTTTTTGATTATTTGTAATTAAATCTAATAATTACGATTACAAACAGAGAAGTTTTGTGCTTAATCAATTGTTTCTCCTTTCTAAAAAAAATAATCGAATTACTAATGATTACGAGTAATAATCCGACTACTTTAAGAAATTATTTTAATAATCAAAAACAATTTCTAAAAGTAGTGGGCTTATTTTTTTCTTGATTACTTTTGATTCTTTTTGATTATTTTCGAAATCTGAGGTCATCATAATTATTTTTTGATTACTTGTAATTAATAATCCAATAATTAAAAATCTAATAATTAAGATTACAAACAGAGATGTTTTGTGCTTAATCAATTATTTCAGCTTTTTTGAAAAAAATAATCGAATTACTAATGATTCCGATTAATAATTCAACTACTTTAAGCAATTATTTTAACAGTCAAAAATAATTTCTAAAAGTAGTCGGATTATTTTTTCTTGATTACTTTTGATTCTTTTTGACTATTTTCGAAATCTGAAGTAATCATAATTATTTTTTGATTATTTGTAATTAAATCTAATAATTACGATTACAAACAGATAAGTTTTGTGCTTTATCAATTATTTCACCTTTTTTTAAAAAAATAATCGAATTACTAATGATTACGATGAATAATCCGACTACTTTAAGAAATTATTTTAATAATCAAAAATAATTTCTAAAAGTAGTCCAATCTTTTAATTTATTAAAAATAATTTTAATAATCAAAAATAATTTCTAAAAGTAGTCGGATTATTTTTTCTTGATTACTTTTGATTCTTTTTGATTATTTTCGATAAGTAATCATTATAATTTTTTGTTATTTGTAAATAAATCTAATCAATTATTTCACCTTTTTTTAAAAAATAATCGAATTACTAATGATTACGATTAATAATCAGCTATGTATTTTATAAAACCCAACAGTCAAGTAGTATGAAAACAGGTTTTTGGCGATAGTTATTGATTGGTAAGGAAAATTTGAATATTTTTTTTACATACATTAAAGTTCATCAATTTATCTTTTCTGAAATACATTTGAAAGTAATACGTCATATATTTTTTGTTTGTTTTTCAAATGTAACACCAACGAGAATCTTGACACTGGAGAGTTTACTCTCGAGCAACTGCTGCACAAATGAACTCCTGCAAAATACATCAGCATGTAAAAAAATAAAAAATTACTGTCAGACAACAGAAAATCATTTCGAACACCTTAATTTGACACTAATGTTGCCAACAATTCTTTATTTTTAAAACTCTATCCCACTCCAAGCGATAGATACAAGCGTGTCTACAACTGTGCGGCCTGCTCGTTTGTCTGCTCGTCTTCAGACAGCTGGGTACGTGATCTGAACTTTCGTGCTCTTTATTAAAAAAAAAAAATAAACTCATGTCATCGTTATTCCAAAACAGTTCTCTGGATGCACCTTAGCTAGTTACTTGTTTTATTTTATCTTGTTTATTTTTTTTTTGTCAAATAGAGCTTAGTTAAATTTGTCAAAATGTCGTGTGCCATTAAATCCTCCGCTACAGTTGTTACAGCTCCGATAGCAATGCATTTTTATTCTCTGTGGCCGACTTCACCCTCATAAATCCAAAAGTATCCCCCTTCTCCGGCCACAAGTTGGTTGCATTTTGTGGAGTGTGAACTTCCGGGGGATTTTCTCGAGCTAGGTTGCTACTGCTTCTTCTACTTCTTCATCATCTTCATCTTCTTTTTCTAGATATGATTGCACATTTATCAGATACATATTATTTCATTCTTGTTGTTGTCGTTGTTGTATTGTGTGTTATTTGTATCTAATTGGGGTAGGACACAACGTCTGTCTCTGATAAAATAACACTCACCCACACACGCACGAGCTTACTTCAGATACAATAATACGCATCGCCAGCTAGAAGATACTCTTGTTGAAAGCTGAAGAAGACATTGACATTAAGTTTATCTCGACGTTGACTTTAGCGTCGGCTGCTGTCGCCACTAACAAATGAGCGGCACTTGGAGCATCCTATCTGGAGCTGCACTGTTGCTGCCGCTGCTACTTACTCTGCCGCTGCGCTGCTTGACAGCATTTTGAAGCATTTGTATTCTTCAGATACTTTTATTGTTTGCCGCTGCTACATGCATTTGTTTGTAGCTGCTTGTGCGCAAACTTTTTATTGTTGTTTTTATGTTTTGCTACAGCTTGTTTTTCGCTCTCTCGTTTGCATTATTGCAAACTTGTTGATGTTTCTTTAGCTTTATTTGCACACATTTTCTGTTCTCAACTTTTACTGCAGCTACTATAAAAAATATATATTTTTTTTAATAATATATTTCTGTTGTTTACCCCACTTGATTTTTTTTTTTGTATTTCTCTCTGCTTTAAGCTTATCTTCTGCTACATTCTCTGCCTCGACTTCCTCATCTTATGTGCATTTTTTCGTTCTCTTATCAATGCAAATATTTTCTTAACTGATTTTTTCCACTGATAGAAGGCTTTTTTTACTTTTTGTTTATTTTAAAAATTCGTGTATCTGATATCTCTAAATAATTTTTAAGTAAATAATTCTTAAGAACTCATTTTTTTCCCGGTTCTTTTTGGTCGTCGTCATTTATTTGTACCTTTGCCTTGCATTTTTTTTTTTGTACTAACAGGAAACAACGTTGTTTTGATTTTATTTTTAATGGTTAATATTGTGTTTATTATTTTTTTACTCGCGCATCCAGCTGTTTTTACGTTCTTTATTATTTGTATTTATTTAAAAAAAAAAATTAATGTGCTTCTGTCGATTGTGGCCTGAACATTTTTTTTTGTAAAACACACTTTTGTGTTTGGTTCTGAACGATATTTAAGGAATTCATTATTAAAAACCTATATATATTTTTTATACTCAATAAAAATTTTGTGTGTTCAGCTAAAAATATTGTCCATAACTTTCAACTCTTAACTCTTTGAAGTACCATGGGACAAAATTTGAACCACTGAAAAATAAACCTTTGTGGTATCTTGCTACAAAACTCAAACCACTCAGATTCTAAAAAAATATAATAAAAATAATTATAATCAAAATAAATAATAATAAAAAAAGAATAATATTTTTACTTTTTTTTTGTATTTCAATGGTATTTTTTATAATGAAATTTCCGTACCTCAAAGAGTTAAAGCATTTGTGGCAAAATTATATTATATGATATTATTTTAGGGGCATGTTTTTTTACGATATAAAAAAATCTATGATTGTGTCTATCATCATAATTTTTGTCGACAAATTTGTGCATATAACAGCCTTTTTTAATCTGTTTATTTAAATATTGCATTTTTTAATTTTTTTATTGTAAAAATCCTCTAAGTTTTACCTTAAATTAGTAAATTGATAACTACTCGATTTAATAAATGTAAATTAATTCATTAATAGGCCTATTACGGTTCACAACACAACAGTAATTTCTGTTTTTATTGTGTACATTGCTAATACTTAAAAGAAGACACAGCAGTGTATTGCTGTGAACCGTAATAGGCCTATAAGTTATTTTTAACCGACTTAAAAAAATGAGGAGGTTCTCAAGTTGGTTGGTTTCTTTGTTTTTTTGTTTTTTAAATGTATGTACATCGACAACTCCTAAAGTCCGATTTCAGCAATTTTTTTTAAACAGATAGAGACATTGGACGCAGAGGTGACCGTTTGTCCAAAAAGTGGGCGATATTTGATAAAGGGCGTAGCAATATTAGAAAAACGCTGTAACTCGACTAATATTGACACTAAGACACTGAAATTAGGTTCAGGGGTTGGCATAGTTATGAAAATTTACGGTCAAAAAGTGGGCGTTATTGGATAGAAGGGCGTGGCAATATAAGAAAAATACTGTATATCAGTTAATATTGAAACTAGGGTACTGGAAATCGGTATAGGGGTAGGAACAATTATTACAAATTACGGTCAAGAAAGTCGGCGTTATTCGACAAAGGCGTGGCAACATTATAAAAACGCTAAAACTCGAATAATATTGACACTAGGACACTGAAATTAGGTACAGGGGTAGGAATAATTATGAAAATTTACGGTCAAAAAAGTGGGCGGTATTGGACAAAAGGGCGTAGCAATATAAGAAAAATACTGTACCTCAGTTAATATTGACACTAGGGTACGGAAATTTAGTACAAGGGTAGGCCTAATTATTACAAATTATGGTAAAAAAGTGGGCGTTATTCGACAAAGGGAAATCTTTGAAAAACACTGTAACTCGAACAATATTGACATTAGGGTACGGAAATTTGGTACAAGAATAGGTAGAATTATATTAAAACACAATCAAGAAAGTAGGCGGAATTTTTCAAAGGGCGTGTCACTATAAGAAAACACTGTATCTCGAATATTGACACTAGGGTACTAAAATTCGTTACAACAATGGGCAAAATTGTTGTCATAGTCTCTAAAAAGAAAGAAATAAAAACTTTTTTAATATAATCAGACTTTTATAAAATTAAAGCTCCGGCTTTAAAGGTTTTATATTCATGGAGAAATTAATATATTTATGATAATAATACGAAATAGAAAAAAAGTTATAGTAATAGGATTTCCAATTTAATAACATATAAAGGGTGTTTTTTATAGAGTGATACAAGTTTAAATCATAATAAAACATAGTGATATATTTTTAATATCAATGAAACGGGCTTTATTGGTTAGAAAATTTTACGACATTAATGTTAAAATACGATTTCGGTCATGTATCCGCTACGGCTGGCGCGTACAAGGCGCAATCTGGAACACCAATTTTCACAAACTTTTCGCAGCATTTGCGGCCGTATCTCGCCGATAACTCTTCGAATGTTGATTTCCAGATGTTCAATTGCTTGTGGTTTATCGACGTAGTTAAGTGACCCCAAAGAAAATAATCCAATGGAGTTAAATCACACGATCTTGGGGGCCAATTAATTGGGCCATTTCGTGAAATTATTTTTTCGTCAAAAGTTTCCTTGAGTAAATCAATTGTAGCGCCCGCTGTGTGGCATATGGCTCCGTTCTGTTGGAACCACATATCAGCAAGATTAATGCCAGCTAATTGAGGTACGAAAAAACTTCGAATCATGTTCCTATACCGTTCACCATTGACAGTAACATTCTGACCATCATCGTTTTTGAAGACATATGGGCCAATGACTCCGCCAGCCCATAAAGCGCACCAAACAGTAAGTTTCTGTGAATGTAATGGTGTTGGGACAAAAGCTTGTGGATTCTCCTCACTCCAAATACGACAATTCTGTTTATTTATACGTACCCATTCAACCAAAAATGGGCTTCATCGGAAAATAAAATTTTCCATGGAAATTTAAAATCAATATCAATTTGTGCTTCAGCCCATTCGCCGAATTTACGGCGCATACGATGGTCGTTTGGCTTTAATTCCTGCACAAGTTGAATCTTGAAAGGTTTTAAGCCAAGATCTTTTCGTAAAATCTTCCATAAAGTGGAAGGACACAACCCCAGTTGCTGAGAACGGCGACGAATTGATTGATTAGGATCATCTTCAATGCTTTCCTGTACAGCGGCTACAGATTCTTCAGTGCGCACTGTTCGGCGTCTCACGGTATGCACATTATCAGTAACAGTAAATGTGGTCCGAAAACGATCTATTGTTCTTCGAATTAGCAGCTCTGAAGGATGATTATGTACGCCATAACATGGACCAAGTGCACAATAAGTTTGACTAACAGAACCATTATTTTGTTAAAAATTTCCACAATTTGCACGCGTTGCTCTGGTGTAAGTCGATCCATAATAAAATGTCAAAGCAAACTTAACAAAAAGCAACTATCAGTTGTTAAATGGGTGGTCAAATAAAGCAGTGATGCCAACTCAAAGTTGTATCACTCTATAAAAAACACCCTTTATAAATAAATTATCAAATTTGAAAAAGAATTAATGTGAAAAGTAATTTAAAATAATTTTTTACTTTGTAGTGGTTTTGAAGTTGGTTTTATTTTTTTGTTAAAAAGTTTTATATTTTGTATATTTTTATTTTGAGTAGAACTTAAAAAAAACTTAAAATTATTTAATTTTATTTTGATGTAAAATTACAAATTTTAGAACTATGTTTTTAATTACGTGCTATGCAGTAATTAAAATTTTTTATGAAACTCCATAAATAACTGTAAATAAAACTAAAATATTTCATTTCTAACGAAATATTCAGCTTTTAAAAAACTTAAAATTAGTTTTTATCATTTTTGTATAAATTTGGGGCACGGCCCATGAATTGAAGAGCTTATTGCAAGAACATGATAAACCACATAAAAAATATTTTTAAATAATCGACTCTAAAATTTTGAAAAAAATGTGTAGTTTTATAAAGAAATGGAATTGAAAATGGAAACTTTTACAAATAGGCCAGAAAATTAATAATAAATAGACAAAATTTCTTCAGTGGTTGTTGGCAATGCAAGTAGTAATGTATTCAGCCTAAAAAATTGACTTTTCAGAGCATATGGCTTATCACGTTATTGCAGTAAGCCCTCCAATTGATCTCAAAATGAGTTTATTCTTGAGGCAAGGCTCTTAAATGATTCATCTGATTTCTGTAAAACAAAAAGTCCTTCTTGAACCTTGGTTGTTGGTTGCCGAATCTTGGAGAAGGCATGGTTATAGTATGGAAGGCAAGTTATCCTTACAAATAGAACTTCGCCTTCGATGGACGATCAATTCAATATAATTTGTAGCACTGGGATACTCATCCATCAAATGACAAGGATTCCTGATCTATCGTTGACTTCAGACCTTTTATTTTAGAATTAGGGTTCTATGTAAGAGACATAGTAATCCTTGACCTAGTATAGGTCAAGGTATACAACAGCCCGCTGCCAAGTTTGCCGAAAAAGGATTTAAATAATCTTTAAGTAAACTAGAGTAGTTGCATAATTAGGATTATGGTTATCTAACAGTATAAGATTACCGGGAAACCAATGGTTATTTAAACCTAGACATGGATAATACTAGTGATTAAAGGTCGATCCAGCAATATTTTATGCTAAACGTTCAATAAATATTGCGATACTGGATCGAGTTCAATATGTATTGAACGTGCAGCAGGCGCCATAAACAATCTTATTTTGGTACAAAAAAAAAATTACTTTTTAAATGCGTTGTAGTACGTAATAAAAAACTACACAATAAGTCTATGCCTGCTATCTGTTTTTAAAAAGTCACTTACAAAATCATAAAATAATTTCTGTTTATTTTTTATAAAATCCTTCAATTTTGTCATACTTAACTAATTAAGGAGCACCGTTTCTAATTCCGTTCTAGTCGGTAATTAAAATTTATTAAGCAAGACTAATTTTTATCAATTTTAATATCACACTTTCTTTGTCATTTTTTACCGAATATAGCGTATAGTTTCTAAATGCGTTGTAGTCCGTAATTAAAAACAGGCCTTTATCAATTTTAATATCACAAAAAATGAATTTAAAAGCATGGTTAGTTGGTTGTTTTGGCTGATGATGCTACAAGTAGTAAGATCCAAGTAGCTCTAGTCAGCCGTTTTGATATCACAACTACGTGTTCCTGTTTGTAAAGTGAGCATCGCACTGTTAGCTTATAGGCATCCAGTGTGTTTGATGAATGTTAGAAGGTTATTGATTTTTATTATTCAGAGTTCCTCTAGATTGTTAAAGAAGGGCTTGCCTAACGCTCTTAACTAGTCCTGGCCAGGGCTGGGCAGGTGCACAAGAAGTGAGTTAGTGTGTCTTCTTCATTTGGGTCGTCGCAGCTGCAACAGTCCAATTTTTTTCGGCATGTACTCCGATGCATCAGTGACCCGTAATTATAGCCGTTATTCTGGTTATTTCGCTTCGGGATCTTGAGAGCATCTCCTGAGTTCGGCCTAGGTTGTAAAGAAGCCATAATTTTCTCGAGCTACGACCTGCTAAGGCCAAGTAGTAAGAGTGAATTCCTCCCTTTACGGTGTTCAGTGGAACTGCGACTGATTCCGCTCTTAAAACGGAAAGGGAGGAACCCCGCTTAGTCAGTTCATCCGCCTTTTTTTTAAAGATCAAAGAACCAAGGCATGCGCCTTATACAAATAAGGTTTGGTCTTTGACCTGAAAGGAGAGTAATAGATTATTTAGAGGAATTAATTGGAACCATACGTGAATTATTGATTAGGCGAAACAAACGTGAGAGACAATTTGGAATTCCTTTTAAGCGAGTCTAGTGTTATGCCTTAACCTCGGCAAGCATTTCCAGCCCTAAGTTGTTCCTGTTCTTTAATTCGACATTTTCCACAACTTAGTTGTAGATTTTTAGTTTTCCATAATTCTTAAATGTAGGACAGAACAAAGAAAGTGAAAAGAACCATGCCCGAGTCCGGATTCGAACCAGGGACCTCTGGGTTGATAGTCTAGCGCACTTTCCACTAGACTACAAAGGCTGACAAATGTTCCTATGACCGAGAACCCAAATTATGGTAATGTTAAGTTGGTTGCTTAGCCGGGGCCAGTGCATTCTTACATTGCCTTACCAGTTTGAAGTTGCTGTTGATAGCAGCTAAAGCTTTGATGGCAGCTTGGCTATACGTTCAAATAGCTGCACTGAGGTGGTTGGTGCTGGCTTTACTTAAAGCGCGACAAGCTTCTCTTGTCGCTAAAAGTTCGGCCTGGAAAACGCTGGCTGAGTCCGGTAGACGAAAAGCTTCCACCACTCCCAGCTTCTTTGTGCATATACCAGCTCCCACTCCACTCCGCACTCCATCTTCGAGCCGTCAGTGTAGAAGGAATTATCGAAGACTAAGTCAGGTCCTCCATTGCGCCACTCTATCCTGGTGGGAAACTTGATCGTAAAGGATTTTGTGAAGTCGAGTTCAGTAGTGGAATTCTCAAACGCGTTAACGACAATTTTCGATATCGTTAGTCAGCGAAAACTGTCATTTACTATGAACGTGGCACGCACAATGTTCGATAACGAATACGATTATTATCGTTAAATTTTTGGGAACTACAGGAGTGTCATTGTCTGTGGTTTTCGGAACCAGTTCCTGAGGTAACGGATTTAGAATGTTGCTGTCTCCATATGGTCTGCTTTGCCAGTTGTAGGACTCTCTGAGTCTAACTGCACTGTTGGTTGCGGTGAGCTTGATGTGTATATCTGGCAGAAGGTGTGTCAGGATATTAAATGCATCGGTGGAGCGGATACCCTCTGTGATGCCTATGCAAGCGGATTGCTGGATCATGGCTAGTTTTGATATGTTGTATGCTATGTTCAGTGCAAGCCACCATACTAATGCACCATATGACATGACAGGGCGCACTACTGCTGTGTATAGCCATAGGAGCATTTTTGGTTGAAGGCTATGCATGCCTCTTCGACCCTCTCTTCAATGTTAGTTTTCCAGCTGAGCTTAGAATCTAGAATGACCCCTAGATACTTGGTGCTGCTGGATAGTGTAAGGAGTTGGTTGTTTAGTTTTGTAAGGACAAAGTGTGGTTTTTTGGTTTTTGTGGTGAATAGCATCAGGTCCGTCTTGCTAGGGTTAACTTCTAGGCCACACCTGGCAACCCAAAGGCTGAGTTTTCCCTAAGCTGTCTACATTAGCTCACTGAGCGTAGGAGAGCACAGTCCTGACACCATTACAACCACATCATCCGCATTAGCCACCACTTTGACCGCTTTGCAGTTTAGTGTGTTATGAACTTCGTTCATGGCGATGAGCCGGAGTAGGGTAGAGATTACTCCTCCCTGTGGAGTACCCCTGCTGACAAATTTCGTGAGTTTACTGCAACCCAGGTCCGCCTGGATTATTCTTTTACTGAGCATTGAGACTATCCAGTTCATACTCACCGGTGTATGAACACCAAGGTTGGTCAGAGAATCGAAAATGGCTTTACAGATCGATTCTGTGCCTTACCGGTAATAGTAATCTTGTTACCGAAACTCGTTAGCAGTCTTACGCTATGTTCACACTGAGAGCTAAATGCGTATTTAGAGCATTTAATATATATATTTGTCCCTGAAACTCATGAATTTCTTCGGTAATAAGATTAAAGTTACCGCGACAGAATCGATCTGTGAGTGTGTAAACTGTTAAAAGCTCCCTCTATATCTAAGAAGGCGGCAAGAGTGTATTGCTTAAAGAAGATGGATCTTTCAATTGTAGTGATGACCTCGTGTAAGGCCAGTGTCTATGGATTTGCCTTTAAGGTATGCATGCTGGGCATTGGATATGGTGGTACTGTCTAGAACTTCCCTAAGATGAATATCAAGTAAGCGTTCTGGAGTTTTTAGTACGAATGATGTTAGGCTTATTTGTCTGAAATCCTTAGCTGTTTCATGACTTCTCCTCCCAGCTTTGGGTATTACCTTTTTTGCCTTTACCCTTCTCCAGCTCCTGGGAGTGCAGGTAAGGCGGAGGCAATTTAGAATATAGAAAGTAGGATAGGTGCAACTGCATCTTGTAGTTTCTGCAACATTATTGGTAAAATGCCATCGGGGCCTGGAGATTTATATGGAGAGAAGATGCTTATAGCCCAGATTATCCTGTCCTCTGAGGTAAAGGAGCCAGTAGGAACCATAGCAGAGGCCTTGGGTAATTCTAAACCTGCGGTTTTATCGCAGCTCTTCCTGCAGCCGGGAAAGCATGTGTTAAGTAGCTGTTCCAGTGGTTCTGTGGTTGATTCTGTCCAAGTACCATCTTTTTACCTCTGGTACCTCTTTCCTAATAAAAGCAAGACTGGTGTTTTTCTTGGATAGAATTTTACCTAGTCTCGCCGTTTCTCTGATGTTGTCGATTGATTGTGTATATTCCTGCCAAGAATGTTTTTTCGCGTCTCGAATTTCTTTCTTGTAGGTTTTGAGGATGTCTTTGTACGGCTGCCAATAACTCCGTCTATGACAAGAGTTGAAAATTCTCCTTACACTTTTTCTAAGGTCGAGAACTGAAGGTTGAGATCTTTGCTCCACCACGGAGGAGAAGATTTCTTTTTGCCCCTGCTAATGGGACATGAGACCCCAAAAGCAACCTGCATGGTTTGCTCTAAGCCTCTACAAAAGAGTTTAGTTCCTCCGTAGTAGAGATTTGTTTATAGGCTAAGGAATTTATAGGAAAGAAATTTATTCCAAATTTTGCCCAGTGAAAAGCATATTGTTATATATTATCACCAATGAAATGATCAAAGTTTCTTAATGCATTATACTTTGTTATCACAAACTTTTTAGCAATACCATGTCTGTGCCTTCGTATACCATTACATCAAGTTTTGTTTCATCAAAAACTAAAAAAAAAAAAACAAATAACTTATTGATTAAAATTGTAACACAAACAATTTTTAAAAATACTTATAAAAAATTGTTAAGTTTAAATATTTATATTTTTACAATTTTTTTTACTTTACTTCCATGAAGTTTTTAATTTTTTTTTTATTTAATCAAGTGCAAGCTTTTTGCATCAATAAAGTTTTTATGTGTGCTTAATTCAATGTTTTGATTACAATCGTTTAATCACTCAAATTAACGAGTTGTTTATAATTAAATCATTTCAAAAATAAATTTGTTTTTTATTCCATTTTGGTTTTAGACAATTCCTTTGTAAAAATGTGAATATATACAAAGCTGCATGACATACAAAGACCAACGAAAAAAAGCTTGCTTTTTCATATACATGCATAAGCGTGTGACGTTCTTTGCAAGCATTTTAATAAAATCACACACTGAGTCAAAATACAAAAATCCATAAATAAATTTATTGTATTTTTGTATTTATTTTTCTTTTTATTAATAAAAATTCAGCGTTACTTTAACGTTTAGCTGGCTAGCTCGCTGGAGAGAACGTAGAGAAGAAGCATTGAATTGCAATAATAAAAATAATCGATTTTCAATTTGTTGATAAAAACAAAGATAGTAACAAATATATATATATGTATATTCATTGCCAGTTTAATGAGGTTTCATTAAAACAATTTATTGCCGGGTTGCCATCGAGAACAACATGAAATATTATTTATATAGATGTAATATCAACTGTTTTATATGCAATACTATGCATAAATAGAGCACATATAAAGGATAAATTGAGCTCTGAAATATTGATAAATATCTATATTGGAAAATAGTATTGTTTTATTCGTCCTGTTTTTCGGAAGTGGCTAGAAAAAGATTGTTGCATAAATTCTTGTTGTACTTTTCAACATTCTGTTTTAAACTAACCCGCTGCTTCAATACACATTAATATTACTCATTCAATTCTTTTTTTAAACTTCATTAATATTAGTTCTGTTCTCGGTTAAGTTGTTATATCCTCTCTACGCTGTATATTGTTAATTGATTCAGTTTTGCATTTCAACCGAAACAAAGCAGATACAATCTTATTCAATCACATTTCTAAAGCATGTGTTAACTATTCACGTGTCTGTCTTCACACCATCACATCAGCTTGGTCACCGCTGAATAATCATCATCAGATGGTAATCCAATCATCAACACTTAATTGCATTCGAAATGAACCACACATTTTGGGTTCATTGCACAGTGGGTTGAAGTTTATTTATTATTAATAAACTCAGTTGCATGACTTTTTATCATGAACTCAGCTTTTTTCATTAGTTAATATACACTCTAAAAACTGATTAAAATTTCACGACATTAATTGGTGATTTTGTAAAAAGATCACGCTATGCAGCGGTTTTTTTTTAAGTTATGTCCAAAATTCAGCCTTTTTTTGATAAAATATGTATACTTCCTCTATTTTTCACGCTATTTCAGGGTGTTGTCGCTCAGAGAGCCCTAAAAATGCTCCAGCTGCGATATATTACGCTATTGGAGCGGGTGTTACGCTTGACCTAAAATAAAAACGTTTGCTTTAACGTCATATGATTTCGAAGAGTTTATTCGAACAAGTGTAAAATTGTATAAAACTTACACAGTAGGCTGGTCACAGCTTTATTACTCAAGACTATTGAAGATGGAAAGTGTAGATCCTTTTGCTGTGTGATTGAATCTATACAGAGTTGTTGTTGCTGCCTTCTTCAAAGCTTACTTGAGAGACTTCACGCATTTCTAGCGTTTTTTATAAGTAAAGACAAGATTGAAAGAAATAACTTTAGAAGAGAGTTTTTTAAAAAGAGTGCGAGAGCAATAATTGAATCGTCGCACAGTGCGTTGTTCGAAACCTAATATTAAGGGTTCTCATCTAAGCATGTAACTGACCCGTAAACTTTGTAAACCTTGTGAACTTACATGCGCGTAAACTATCTGTCAAAAATTGTATGGGCGTGAGTTAACATAATTTCCGAGCCTATTTTGTAGTGTAAACTAGCATGTAAATCTACATGTGTTAATGAAGGTTGCCTTTGGCGCTAATCATCACATATTTAAAGTAGTTGAAGCAAATATGAACATGTTTTATTTATTTTTCTATGTTAATGAAGGTTTTTAAAAGGCTTAAAATTTAAAAAAGTCACAATGTTGTCACAGCCGCAGCCGCCATTTTGTCGACATTTACGCTACTTACACTTGATCGCTCATCAAAAGTTTAAATGCTAGACATGTTTACATGCTTAGATGAGAACCCTTAATATTAGTATCAACTGACAGGTAATTGCATAGATAAGACAAAATAAGGAAAAGACTCAGTTTTGGCTACGCTGTGACACTTAAAAATTGAGATATTTTAAAAAGAAAATCATGTTTTGTTCAATTCGTTTTGGATTCTCTCAAACAAATAATTGTCAAAAATTTGTGTTTTGAGTGAACTTAGCCAAGTAAATTTTTTGTTAAAAAAATTATTTGGGTAAATAAATAGAATTAAAAAATCTTAGAAAATATAAAATTTGATATATAATTTAGTTATTTTAATATTCATATATTTCATTATCAAATGAAATATTTTGGAAATTAAAAAAATTCGGTGAAAAAAGATATCAAATCCTATAAAAATAAGAGCCATTTTTTATTTGATCTACTTATATAGATTCTATATAACCAGGAACTGCCAATAACTTTCCTACTTCGTCCACCAAAAATATATATTTAATTTTTTGTTTGAAAAAAATGCTTAAAATGAAAAATGTACATACAAAATCAAGAAAAAAACTAATATCCTATGAAAGTACCTCTAGGGTCTAACCGATTTCAACCATTTTCGGTATACAACTATTACTCTATTTGACTACCATTCTGATGACATTTTGTTAACATCGGTTAACCTTTGTATGTACCTCCCATACAAAATCAAGTAAAAAATTAATGTAGGTCCAAAGGAGGTACCCCTAGGGTCCAACCGATATCGACTATTCTCAGTACACGTCTATATCTCTATTAAACTACTATTCTGACGAATTTTTGTTAAGATCGGTTAACCTTTGTATGTACCTCCGATACAAAATCAAGTAAAAAATTAATGTAGGTCCAAAGGAGGTGTCGCTAGGGTCTAACCGAATTCGACCATTTTAAGTATGCATCTATTGCTCAACTTGACTACCATTCTGACGAATTTTTGCTAAGATCGGTTGATCTTTGTATGTACCGCCCATACAAAATCAAGTAAAAAATTATTATAGGTCCAAAGGAGGTACCCCTAGGGCCTAACCGATTTCGACTATTTTCAATACACAACTCTTACTCTATTTGACTACCATTCTGATGAATTTTTTTAAGATCGGCTTATCTTTGTATGTACCGCCCATACAAAATCAAGTAAAAAATTAATACAGGTCTGAAGGAGGTATCCCTAGGGTCTAACCGAATTCGACCATTTTAAGTATACATCTATTGCTCAACTTGACTACCATTCTGACGAATTTTTGCTAAGATCGGTTGATCTTTGTATGTACCGCCCATACAAAATCTAGTATAAAATTATTATAGGTCCAAAGGAGGTACCCCTAGCGTCCAACCGATTTCAGCCATTTTCAGTACACAACTATTTCTCTATTTTACTATCATTTTGAATAATTTTTGTTAAGATCGGTTTATCTTTGTGTACCTCCCATACAAAATCACGTAAAAAAAATAATATAAGTCCAAAGGAGGTACCCTTAGGGTTTAACAGATTTCGACCATTTTCAGTTTACATCTTTAACTCTATTTGACTACCCTTCTGACGGATTTTTGTTAAGATCGGTTAACCTTTATATGTACCTCCCATACAAAAGCAAGTAAAAATTAATTAAGGTCCAAAGGAGGTACCCCTAGGGTCTAACCGATTTCAACCATTTTCAGTATACATCTATTCCTCTACTTGTCTACCATTCTGACGAATTTTTGCTAATATCGGCTGACCTTTGTATGTAGATACCGCCCATACAAAATCAAGTAAAATATTATTATAGGTCCAAAGAAGGTACCCCCCTAGAGTCTAACCGATTTCGACCATTTTTGAAGTTTTTCTTAATTGGCTTAAACTAACTAAGCATACAAAATTGCATTATCATAGGAGCACTCCTTCTATTTTTGTCCATCGCTTATATGGAGACAGTTCACTGTGCGCCGCGAATAACGTTGTACGCGACAAATGAATCAAAAATTTTTTTAAATGCTGGCAAATTTCTTTACAACTTTTACACCAATAAAGTTAAAATTGAAATCAAATGGTTCTAAGTGCGCCTTTAAAAGCGTTTTTTTCAATTCTTGAAAATTTATAGTTTTGTCTCTTACAACGTTATTCGCGGCTACGCATCGTGGGAGATAGTGGCCTTAAATAGAAAAAAGCAGGTTTTTTATTTTGTAAAACATTTTTTATTAATCGACAGTTCCATACATCGGAAACCAAAAAATCACTCAGGAATCTTTTAAAGTTTGGTCAGAAAATGGCTTCAAATTTTAACTTTTTTTTATTGGAAAAATTTGAGAATATCACTTGCTTTTACTACCTGTAGTTGTAAGTATTCCACTTTTTTGTTTTTTAGATAATACAATTGAAATGTAGAAATAGTAAAAAAATTCTATTTAATGTTTCTTAAACTGTAGGTTTTTTGTTTTTATTGAAACAAATTTATTTTTTGTGATCTTTTTAAAAATAAGCATTTTTAGTTAATAAAAGCTATCCAATAACTATCTTTCCAAATTTTTCAAAATGGTATTCATTAGAAAAATCTGGTTCTTGTCGAGGAAACTTGCCCGAAAGGCGGTTTTATGTGATTTTTCCCCCGTGGAATATCATTTAAACAGCAATTTATTTTATTTTCATCGTATATTTAAAACTAAATTACATTAAAAATAACAAAAAGTGATGCAAATCATCACAATTATGTTCTAGGGAAGACTACAAAAATTTTTAGATAACAGGAGCAATAAGTCTACTTACACATTCTTGTTTTTTTCTTGTTTATGTCTTGATTTTATAATATGTAGTTCCCAGATTATAAGAATATATGTAAATTATATGTATGTTTGTTTCAAATGCTCATTATATTTGGTATATATGCTATTAAAATAGTTACTTAACTTGTAAGGAATGGTCTTCGACTGGGCGGAAGCTGAAAAACCCCACAGCCGCTTATATTCAAGTATAACTCGAAGCTTTGAAGGTTTTGTTATATTGATGACGTCACTTTGTATAGATGATAGGCGTTGTTTTCTCTTAACTTCTTTAAATATCAAACTCAGAAAATATTTTAAGTATTAAAGCTACGCATGTTATGTAGTGAATTAATTTTTAAGGAATTTATGAAGGTTCTACTACTTTGATGACGTCATTTTGTATGGGAGGTAGACGAAGTTTTCATAAGATTGTGCCAAATTTCAAACTCAAAGTGCATGTTAAAAATTAAAACATACATATATCAATAATTATATTTTTTTGTGTTATTTAGAAATACTAGTATTTTACCCTTTTGATAAAGTCACTTACGGAAGATAGACGTGGTTTTCATCCAATTTTGTTGAATTTCATACTTAAAGTGGATATTAAATATGCAAAATTAAATTGCTCATATGCAAAATTGCAAGTCCATATATTAATTTTTGTGAATTTTAAAGGGATTTTACTGTTTTGATAAAGCCACTATGTATGGGAGCTAGTCGTAGCTCTCATCTGATTTTGCTAATTTTCGAACTTGCCCTTTATTTTTTAGATACAAGCTTAAGTATAAAATTTCATTAAGATAGCTTCAAAATTACGACTGTTATCGTGATCACAGACAGACAGACCGACATGGCTAAATCGATTAAAGTGGTGATGCTGATCAAGAATATATATACTTTTCTATACCTACCACGCCTCCTTACGGGCGTTACAAACACAGTAACAAAAAGTTCGTACGGAAGGTGGGTGTGTCTGTGAGCAGATTTGATCCAAACTTATATATACGATACTTCATATTTAACTCTACAAAGCACTCATACCAAATTTCAAAGCTCTAGGTTTATTTTTACTATTATGTCTAAAACTTGTTTCAAGGTAGGATCCACTGTGCGACGCTTCAATTGTAGGATAAAGTTTTTACTCTAGAAATATTTTGAATTTGACTTTCTTAAATAAAACTATATAATATAAATGAAATCCAGCAATAATTGTTGTAGTTCCTGTGGATTTTTGTTAAAGTGTAGTTAAAGTGTAAAGACTTGATACCAATTTTCGATTTCTGTTTTTCGACTTATTTTTGAAATATTCTCTAAATATAAAAAGTTTCAATTTATTTTTTAAATAAGAGAAATTTACGTTTCTTACATTGTTTTGATCGAAATTGGTATCTGCTTTAATATGTGCATAAAAATACGTTTTTTTTTTTTGAAATCGTAAATTTTTAAAACAAAAATGTAAACAAATTTTTGATAATATTTCATAATATAATTCAAAGTGCTTTTTAAAAAAGTAACAAAAATCCAATCAACGTACAAAAAATTTAAAAATTAAATTTTTGAAAAAGAGAAATTTTAGATAATAAAATATTAAATAGGCATGAATGTAAAATAAATAGTCAAACCAACAATAATAAATATAATAGAAATTTATAATACAAATTACAAAAAAAAGTAAAATAAAATAACACAAATAAAGGCTGAAATAAAAAATACAAAGAGAATAAATGAAGTAAATGAAAAATTAAAACAACTGAAAAGTATTATAAAAAATATCAAATATTAAAATAAAAATATTTTATTTTAAAATAAATAAAAATATTTTATTTTAAAATAAATAAAAACTAAAAGCTTTGCGATTAAAAAGAAGTTTTTGCAATAAAATACAGGTTTTTAAGTTTGAATTAAACTTTTACAATTAAAATTAATAATAAAAAATAATTCTATAATTAATATGTTTTAATTCTAATTTATAAAAAATAAAAATTTATTAATATTAAATAAATAAATATTAAATAGGCATATATTTAAAAAAAACAATACTCTAAAAAAACCATATAAAAAATAGTGAAAAATAAAGTCAAGAAATTATAAAAATATAAAAAATAAAATAACGTAAATAAAAACTGATATTTAAAATACAAATAGAAATAATAAAAAAATTTTACTTAAATTTATTATTAAAAATATCAAATAAAAAATAACAAATAAATTTTAACACAAAAACTTTGTTAGTTCTAAAAAAGTATTTACAATAAAATACAGGCTTTAAAGTATTTATTTTTAAGGTTAAAGCAATATAAAAAATAGTAAAAAATAAAGTTAAAAAATAATAAAAAATTTAAAAAATATAAATAAAAACTGATACTTAAAATATAAATAGAAATAATAAAAAATTTTAACTTAAAATTATTATTAAAAATATCAAATAAAAAATAAAAATAAATTTAATCACAAAAACTTTTCAACATTTCAATTTCAATTTTTTGTTTAATGTCTTGACTTGTAAAAAGTTAAATTTTAAATATAAAATTACTATTTTTATTTGTATTCTATTTGAAATATAAAAGTTAGAATATTGGGGTTGTAAAAAAACGTCTAAGGTTAAAAATTCAATATGAAATGTTGAACTTTAATTTCAAAATTTGTAAAAAAAATCAAAGAAAACTGATTACTGATAAAAATGATTTTTTATATGCTTTCTTTTTATGTGTGACTATTTTTTTTTTTAAAAAAAAGCTGTTGTAAAAATGCTGACCGAAACCTCTGCGACAAATAATCTGTAATAAAAAATGGAAAACGTTTATTATTTTTTTAGAGTTTTTGCTATCGTCCGAACCGGAACCAAACATTTTTCTTGCAGTTTTTTTCTTGCATATATTAATCACTGCATTAAATATTAATTATTTTACACTTAAATGCGCTTGAAGCTGCCTTTTTTACTCCTTTTTTAAGCCTGCTGTCGACTTTGGAAACCTTCCAAAACAGTTTTGTCGTACTCTTAGATAATATTACTAACCATGAGTAAAAAATTTTTTTTTTCATTGGCCCTCTAAACATACGTCAGAATTCTAAAGCAATTTTTTTAATAATTTTGCTTATTTTAATTGAAACGTTAAAAGTGAAAGCAGATTCAAAAAAAAATTCTTGAAAATGTAAAAAATTTTGCAATGTTAAAATTAATTTAAATTTGGAGATTCTATGAAAATTTTCAAATATTTTTTATTTTAATAAAACTTTTTAATTTTATAAAATAGTAAGGCATTATCTTCGATTGGGCCCAAGTACAAATATAAGAACAGCAATGTTTTAATGTATTCAAATTTTTGAGTATAGTGATATTTCGATGACGTCACTTTTATCCAAATTTTTGGAATTTCAAACTCAGAGTACTTTTTGTATATCAATTTTGTATATTCATAAAATGTATGAATTATCCAATTTTAACATCAATTTTTGTGAAACTTCAGAAGTTTTGTTTTTATAATGATGTCACTTTGTATGGGAAGTAGACGGAGTTTTCAATTTATTTGCCCACACTTTAAACGTAAAGTGCATACTTAATATTAAAATTTATTTGTTAGTTTGAAAGGCATTGTAATAATTTTTGTGGAATTTTATTAAATTTTACCGTTTTCATAAAGCTACTTTGTGTAGGAGATAGGCGTTTTTTTCATGCAATTTTGACACATTACATACTCAGATTGCATATGTGCATATTAGGATAAGTGGACAATTTCAAGACACTAAATTATTTTCGGTTGAATTCGGTTGAAGAGTAGAGACTTTTTCCGTAGTTTTCATTAGATTTTCCGAATTTTCGAATTTGATCGTTATTTTTCTGAAAAAAGCTTCCAAATGGAATTTCGTTGCTCTTTGCTACGAAACTCTTAACTACGAAACTCTTAACTACGGCTGTTATCGTGATCACAGACGGAAAGACTCAGGAGGTGAAACAGATCGATAATATACATACTTTTACATACCTGCCACGCCTACTTATGAATGTTACAAACGGAGTAAAAAGCTAATATATTCCTTACGCGTGGGGGTGTAAAAATTTAAATTTTTAAAAAATCTTAAGTATTTTTGAATGTTTAAATTAAAATTTAAATTTTTAATAAATTTCTAAACGAAAATTTTTTTAAAAAAATTATATAAATTTGATACAGACATATATTGAAAAAAAAATGATACGATATGGAGAAATCTATTTAGTTAATATTAAAAAAAAAACCTAAGAATATTTAAGAATAAAAGCAAGAAATAGGTACCAAAAATGTGAAACAAATTTATAAAAACAAAAAAAAAAAAATAAAATATCAACTTATTAAAAATAAATTAAAAACTGAACAAAATAAATAAAAAATAACCAAAAAAATTTCAATTATGTAGGTATGTAAAAAATATTTTATGATATATGAAACACCATTAAGTTTTCTGTTAATATTATTAAAAAAAAGGAATCGTAAATATTTTTTTAATATATTAATTGTATTATTAAAAAGAGTTGGTACGTTAATTATTTTTGAATATTTTTATTTTGTTATTAAAAAGAGCTCTATAAAAGCCTTTCTAATTTCTAATCTGAGTGAAAATTCGAAAGGACATTGATAAAATTAAAATCATTGAAAAAGTTCTAGCAACTCGAGTTGCCAGCAACACAAATCTTAAAGTTGTCACAAGCCAAATCAAGGCCACGAATAAATTATAAGAAAATCCACAGCTGTTGTAATTCAGTTGAATTTAGGTTTTTCCCTCAGGAATTGTTTGCGTTTATGTATTTGTCCTTTATCTTTATTGCCCTACTCCTCTTAAAAACACTTTATAGCTTAGTAAAGCCAACTGAAGATAGCACAAGAGTAAATTCTTAGCAAGAGTTGTATTATGAGCTATGAAAATGCATAGATGTATCTCATATAATTTATTTGAAATAACGGATTTATTTTAGTAATTAGCATATAATCATGCCATTTGTAAACATAATTCTAACTAAATAAATTTCTCTGAAATGCTGTGCTCTTACTTTACTGAACACAACACAGAAGGAACTCTCAAAAAGAAAGGAGCTAATTCAGAAAATTACTTCAACACAATTAAGTGAAAAAAGAAAGAAGAAATAATAAAAAAAGAAAAAAAAAATTCACTAACTAAATTTAGCAGTGATGTTAAAATGTAACTGAAGAAAAAAAAACAGCAAGCAGAAATAATAGAAAACGTAGACAACAATTGAATTAGCGTCAAACAAAAAGTGAAGAGAATTATCTTAAAGAAATAAAAAAAAAAAAAAAATAAAAAAAAAAAAAAATTGGAAAAAATTCTAGAATCACGTAACAAAGTAGTCAGAAAAAAAAATAGTAGCTAGACACAAAACAAAAAAGCTTGAAAATGAAATGAAAGCAACAAATGGAGTAGAGAAAAAAAAAGTATAAAAAAGCAAAAAAAAAAAACTATTAGGATAACACTAATTATATATAAAAATCGATTCCAACTCAAGGACAAAGTAATCAAATAGACAACAGACAATAACAGTAAAAAACGTTAATTCAAAGCCATCCAGTAGCTTTGAAGTAATATGAGCAATCTGAAAATTGTGTTAATTCAAGTTATTTTTTTATATTGCTAAATATAGTAACGATGATATTCAATACAAATCGCAAATAGAGTAGACAATGTAACGAAGAGGGGCAAAAATAGAGACTCGACTACGTCACACTCACTCAAAAGTGCGGTGAGGTGAGGTGAGTGAGTTTTGAGATAACTAATTTGGGCGCTTGGGTAACCAATTGTTGAGGTAGAGCATTGTGTAGTGTCTGTTGATATGATACATTGCTTCAAGGGCCACGTGTAAAAACCATGAGCGAGCTCATTTTACAGATAAGACTATAATAACTAATCGATTTTATTCTCCCTCTGTTATTTGCGAACTACTGCATTTTGCCTTTGACCTCAAGCTAAAGAAATCAACTTAACTTTAAATATCAAGGAGTATAAGAAAGCAAATATGTTTTTCTAGAATTTACAGAAGTACTTGCAAGTTTCTCAGTACCTTGTATTCAATATAAAAAAATATATTTTTATTCCAGTATTGTTTAAAAAAGCCATTCATTTGGGTAACTCTTCTATGCAAAAAAATGTTTACTAAAAATACAGCTATTTTTATAGCTCATAAATTATCTCATAAATTAGCTGTTGCTAAGAACTTGATCTTGTGCTATATTCGTTCTTCTATTCTTAGTTATAAAATATATTTAGGGTGAAGGGAATGAAAGTAAAGCACATTGAAGCAACTGCAAACAACTTATAAGAGAGGAAAAATTAATTGAATTCAATTGAAATTTCAGGCAACTGGTAAGGATTCCCAATCATTTAGTCATATCGTTGTTTTGCCATGTGACAGCTTGCAGGATTGAGTCGTAAGTTTTTCGAACTATTGAATGGTTTAAGGTCAATCAATGTTCTTTAAATATATAAGTGATATTGGTGTATTTAATATAAAAACATTTTAAAGGAAGCTCTTTTAATTCAGCTAAAATCTTCAATGACCATGAAAGAGTCCTTTCTATAAAAACAAAAAATCTCAAATTTTTATGAATATCTTATGAGCCTGACATCCTCATAGGTTATTAAATCCTACAAAAATGGAAAGTGGTGGATTCTAACGTTTCTAAGAAACTCAAGCAAAGCTTAGGCAGTGTCTAGTCAATTCAAATCAAAAGTGAAGTTAGAAGTCAAGTCACATCATACTTAATACTACGCTTACATTGGACCCGATGACTCATTTGAAATGAGTCATTAAAAACTATTTACTGTTGTAGTATCGTGTAAACGCCCTAATCATAGCATCCCTGGTGCGGTAACTCAACTTTCGACTTTTAAGATGAAGGATGCTATGATTAGGGCGTTTACACGATACTACAACAGTAAATAGTTTTGATTGACTCATTTCAAATGAGTCATTTGGTCCAATGTAAACGTAGTATAAGTTAGAGTTGACTCAGACTTCAATCAGTCATTCCAAGTTAAGTCAAGTCGGAGTTTTTAGAGAAAAGTAAACTAAAGTCTAATATAGTCAATCAAATCAAATAAAGGCCAGTAAAAAATCAAGTCAAAGGCCAAGTCAGTGAAAGTCATGGCAGATTTAAATCGGAGTCATATCAGTGTCAAGCCAGAGCTAAGTAAGAATCAAGTCAGAGTCAAATTAGTCTGGACAGAGTCTAAGTCTTAAGTCTAGACAAATCAAAACCTAAGTGAAAAGTCAAATCAATTCAAAAGTTACGTCGAAAGTCAAGTGAAGTGAAGTCAGAGTCAAATTTGAGTAAAGAGAACAAGTCATATCAGAATTGATTCTAGTCAAAATTTAAGGTCAAAGTCAAACTCAATTCAAGATAGAGTTAAGTCAAGTCTAGTCCAAACAAATACAAATTAAGAGAAAAGTCAAGTCAAGCGAGAGTTAAGTCAGAGGCAAATCAAAGTCAAGTCAAAAGTCCAATCATATCAAAAGTTCTATCATATCAAAAGTTAAGTCATTAGGTCAATTCAGAGTCCCTAATCAAGTCAGAATTAAGTTAGAGTCAAATAAACCAGTAAAATATAATAATTCAAGTCAACCAGTAAAATAAAAGTCAAGTAAACCAGTTAAATATAAGTCAATTCAAAATTCAAGGTCAAGTCAAGTTATGTTACGTCAAAATTTAAGTAAGACTCGTATCAGAGTTAAGTCAGACTCAAGTCAAATCAGAGTAAAAAAAGGAGTCAAGTCGGAGTCCAGTGGAGTTGTGCCAAGGCATAGTCAAGGTAGTCTAGGTAGAGTCAACTCTAAAAGAGTTAAGTCAGAGTCATATCAAAACCTAGTAAGAATCAAAAGAGAATCAAGTCAGAGTCAATTCAAGAGTCCAGTCAAAGTTAAATCGGAGCCAACTTTTAAGGAAAGTCAAGTCAAAAATGAGGTGAAGTAAAAGTCTTATCAGAACTAAATTAGAGTCTGGTCAAAGCCAATTTTATATCAAAGTCAAGTAAAAAGTCAAGTCGGTGTCCATTCAGAGTTAACTCAAAGCCAAGTCAAGTCATAGTCAAATCAGAATCAAGTCAGAGTCAACTCAGAGACAAGTTTAAGTCAATTTTAGGTTATATTCAAGTAAAAAACTCAAGTTAAGTCAGAATCAAATCAGAGTCAAGTCAGCCAAAGTCAACTTAGAGAAAAGCCCAAGTCAGCTTTATGTTAAATTCAAGTCAGAGTCAAATCGGGGTCAACTCTAGGCCAAGTTAAGTCAGAATCGAATCAGAATCAAGTCATGTCAAAGTCAACTCTAAACCAAGTCAGAATCAAATCTAAGCCAAGTCAGCATCAAAGCAGAGTTAACTTAATGTCAAATTCAAGTCAAGTCAGAGTCAAATCTAAGACAAACCAAATCAAACTCAAATCAGAGTCAAGTTAAGCCAGAGTCAACTCTAAGCGAAGTCAATTCAAGCCAAAATCAAATCAGAGTCAAGTCAAAGTCAACTTTATGTAAAGTTCAAGAAAAAAGTCAAATCAGAGTCAATTCAGAGAAATTTCAAAGTCAAGTCAGAGTCAAATAGGAGTCAAATTTGAATCAAAGCTGTGTCGAAAATGAGACAAAGTCCAAGGCTAATCAGAATAAAATTAGAGTCAAATCAAAGTCAACTTTATGCCAAATTCAATTAAAAAATCAAGTCAATTCAGAGTCAACTCTAAGCCAAGTCAAGTCAGAATCATATCACAGTCAATTCAGAGTAAGCTCAAAGCTCTAGCTTTTTACTAGATCAAATTCAAGTAAAAAAATCAAGTAAAGTCAGAGTCAAAGATTCAAAGTCACGTCAAATTCGACTCTAAGCGAAGTCAAGTCAAGTCAAGCCAGAATCAAATCAGAGTCAAGTCAAAGTCAACTTTATGTAAAGTTCAAGAAAAAAGTCAAATCAGAGTCAACTCAAAATCAAGCCAAAGTTAACTCAGCGTCAAATCGGAGTCAACTTTAAATCAAAGTTAAGTAAAAAATCAGGTCACGTCAAAGCCTAATCAGAATTAAATCAGAGCCAAATCAAAGTCAACTTTATGTCACATTCAAGTAAAAAATCAAGTCAAGTCAGAGTCAATTTAAAGTCATGTCAGAGTCAACTTGAAGCCAAGTCAAGTTAGAATAAAGACAGAGTCAACTCAAAGTCAAGCCAAAGTTAACTCAGCGTCAAATCGGAGTCAACTTTAAATCAAAGTTAAGTCAAAAATCAGGTCACGTCAAAGCCTAATCAGAATTAAATCAGAGCCAAATCAAAGTCAACTTTATGTCAAATTGAAGTAAAAAATCAAGTCAAGTCAGAGTCAACTTTAAGCCAAGTCAAGTCAGAATCATATTCGAGTCAATTCAGAATAAGCGCATAGTCAACTTTATGTCAATTCTATTAAAAAATCAAGTCAAGTCAGAGTCACGTCAGAGTCAAATCTAAGCCAAAATCAAGCCAATTCAAGTCAGCGTCAAATTGGAGCCAACTTTAAATCAAAGTCAAAAATCAGGTCAATTCAAAGTCTAATCTGAATTAAATCGGAGACAAGTCCAAGTCAACATTATGTCAAATTCAAGTAAGAAATCAAGTCAAGTCAGTGTCAAATCTGAGTAAACTCTGATAAGCCATGTCAAGTCGCAATCAAATCAGAGTTAACTCAAGTATAAGTCAACTTTATGTCAAATTCAAGTAAAAAATCAGGTCAAGTCAGAGTCAAATCAAAGCCAAGTCAAGTCTGAATCAAATCAAAGTCAAATCAAGCCAGAGTCAACTTTAAACCAAGTAAAGTCAGAATCAATTCAGAGTCAGCTCAAAATCAAGTCCAAGTCAACTTTATTTGAAGCTCAAGTAAAAAATCAAGTGAAGTCAAGGTCAATTCAGAGTCAATTCAGAGTGAAGTCAAGGTCAATTCAGAGTCACGCCAGAGTCAACTCTAAGCCAAGTCAACTCAAAGTCAAGCCAAAGCCAACTAAGAAAAAAGTAAAAGTCAACTTTGTGTCAAATTCGAGTAAAAAATAAAGTCAGGTCAGAGTCAAATCGGAGTCAATTTTAAATCAAAGTCAAAAATCAGATCAAGTGTTAAGTCTAAACAGAATTAAATCGGAGTCAAGTCAAAGTAAACTTTATGTCAAGTTCAAGTAAAAAATCAAGTCAATTCAGAGTTAAATCTGAGTAAACTCTAAGCCATGTCAAGTCAGAATCAAATCAGAGTTAAGTCAAGTATAAGTCAACGTTATGTTAAATTCAAGTAAAAAAATCAGGTCATGTCAGAGTCAAATCTAAGCCAAGTCAAGTCAGAGTGAAGTTAATCAAGAGTTAACTCTAAGCCAAGGCAAGTCAATCAATTCAGAGGCATCTCAAAATCAAGTCAAAGTCAACTTTATTTGAAGCTCAAGTAAAAAATCAAGTGAAGTCAGGGTCAATTCAGAGTCAACTCTAAGCCAAGTCAATTCAAAGTCAACCCAAAATCAACTTAGAGAAAAGTAAATGTCAACTTTATGTCAAATTAAGTCAGGTCAGAGTCAAATCGGAGTCAATTTTAAATCAAAGTAAAGTCAAAAATCAGATCAAGTGTTAAGCCTTAACAGAATTAAATCGGAGTCAAGTCAAAATAAACTTTATGTCAAGTTCAAGTAAAAAATCAAGTTAATTCAGGGTCAAATCTGAGTAAACTCTAAGACATGTCAAGTCAGAATCAAATCAGAGTTAAAGCAAGTATAAGTCAACGTTATGTTAAATTCAAGTAAAAAATCAGGACATGTCAGAGTCAAATCTAAGCCAAGTCAAGTCAGAGTCAATTTAATCCAGAATCAACTCTAAACCAAGACAAGTCAAAAGCAGTTCAGAGTCAACTCAAAAGCAAGTCAAAGTCAACTTTATTTGAAGTTCAAGAAGAAAATTAAGTCAAGTCAGAGTCAATTCAGAGTCACGCTAGTGTCAACTCTAAGCCAAGTTAAGTCAGAATCAAATCAAAGTCAATTCAGAGGAAGTAAAAGTCAACTTTATGTCAAATTCGAGTAAAAAATAAAGTCAAATCGGAGTTTACTTAAAATCAAAGTTAAGTAAAAAATCAGATCAAGTGTTAGATCAGAATCAAATCAAAGTCAAATCAAGCCAGAGTCAACTCTAAACCGACGAAAGTCAGAATCAATTCAGAGTCAGCTCAAAAGCAAGTCAAAGTCAACTTTATTTGAAGTTCAAGTAAAAAATAAAGCCAAGTCAGAGTCAACTCTTTTTATACTACGTTTAGATTGGACCAAATGACTCATTTGAAATGAGTCATTCAAAAGTTTTTACTGTTGTAGTATCGTGTAAACACCCTAATCATAGCATATCTGGTTCGATAACTCATCTTTGAAGTCGAAAGTTGAGTTACGGAACCAAAGATGCTATGATTAGGGCGTTTACACGATATTACCACAGTAAATAGTTTTGAATGACTCATTTCAAATGAGTCATTTGGTTCAATGTATACGTAGTATAAGCCAAGTTAAGTCAGAATTAAAACAGAATCAACTCAAAGAAAAGTAAAAGTCAACTTTATGCCAAATTCGAGTAAAAAATCAAATCAACAAAAGTTAAATCGGAATCAACTTTAAATCGAAGTTAAGTAACAAATCAGATCAAGTGTTAAGTATAATCAGAATTTAATCTGAGTCAAGTCAAAGTAAACTTTTTGTCAAATTCAATTAAAAAAAATCAAGTCAAGCCAGAGTCAAATCAGCTGAAGTCAATTCAAATATAGAGTAATTTCTGTGGGCATAACAAATGCTTAAGGGGTCGTCCATAAACTGTGTTAACATTTTATGGCTTTTTTTACTTAAGGCCGTACTTCTCCCTTCCCAATATAAAGTAAAGTCCACAGACTTTAATCAGGTTGTGTTCATCTTATTTTCATTTCAGATCATATTTCGGCAACAACTTGACTTGAAAATTCAAAATTTATAAACTCCTATTTCTTTGTCATTAGTTTTGCAATTAGTATCGAGTTAATCATCATAATGATTATGAGGTAAAATAATAAATAAAAGAACAATTGTTTGCTTTACCCTATTGAAAGTAGATCTGCCAGTGAATTTTTAAAAATAAAAGAGGCTTCCAAATTATTATTTTTAAAATAATTAGTGTCACAAAAATGCACTTTCTTATAGCGAGACTCTCATCAAGACCTCCATCAAGTGAAACCATCAGTAAAGGTTTTATATTTCTGTCATTTCCTTTTTAGGCTTGGCTGTAAGTCGAGTTCTAAAAAGCTGTAGTGTAAGCTTTTTAATAACCGCCTTCTCCTCTTAATTTGGTACCGTAGTTTCTGAATGACCTTTTAAATACTCCACTAAGACGGTATTACTCTTAATACTCGATTTTAACCGCAAAATTTTGTGCTTCACATGAAATATTTTTTGTTTTGATGATATTTTTCAAAACAAATGGAAAGTGTTTTCTTTTAAATATTCATCAATATTTCGCTTTGCGTATATTTTTATTGATTTGGTTTTTATTTCATTGGAGTAGATACAAGTCATAGAAAATCACGCTCATTTTCCCCCACTCAATCATCCATAGCTGCTGTTTTTGCCGCTGTTGCCCTTTATTGTTATTGCAAATATGGGCAAATAGAAAAATAAAAAAAATAATAAAAATAAACCGAAAAGATGAAAGCAACAACATTAATTCGTCGTCCTGGCCTAAATTGAAAACATTTTAGCCGTGTGTTTAATGCTTTTTATTTCCACTTTAAGGTATTGATTTAATTCTATTTTTCTCTATTTAACGTCCATAAAGTCAATTCTTTTAACTCAGTTTGTTGTGTTTATATGACAGTTTTTTGAACTGCTGATTGAACACTGAAAAAAACTTAATCACGAATTGTTAAAATAATCACTTAGCTTTATTTGAGGATATAATAATACTTTCAAATGATGTTTTAATTCTATTTAGTTATAAGTAAATCAGCGTCAAATATAGTTGTCACTGAAGCAGAAAAAAGTTCCTACAACCTGTATGACACTTTGACCCTTTCAAACTCAATTCTCAGCTGTCAATTCATAAGTCATCTCACATGCCACCCAAATTTTTGTGGAAGACCTCCCGTCAGGCATTACTTTTGATTTAGTTCTTAGATTTATTTACCTTGCGTCAGAAGCGTGATATTCTTAAACACAGCCTTTGTTGTTTATTGTTGTGTTAGAATTTTTAATTGCTATTAAAGCAAAAGCGAAATCTATTGACTATGGTAAAGAGTCATTCCCATAGATGTTGTTCTAAGAATTCAATACCTATTGTTTTCAAGACAAAACTTTCTACTGAAATCCGCTGAAAGTTAATACCTTTTTTTTAAATTTGGTCCATATCAAATAAAAATTTAATGAATGAACGAGAAAAAAAATACTAAAACACACATTAAAAAAACATGAATGTAAACTCAAGATCATTAACTTGAGATTATTTCAATCTGACCTTCCACTTACTTTATTCAAACAAGCACCAAAGAGTATAAATTTAATTAACTTAAATGTATGATGTTTCCTCTCTTTGCAAGAACCTTGTCAAAGCTTATCTTTGGAAACTTTAATAAAGCTTTAATTAGAAACTGAACAAAGTTAAATTCTTTTTGCTGTCAAAACAATGCCAGACCAAAAAACCAACAATTCACCGATAAGTAAAATAATATTTTCACAAAAATTGCGTACAAACCGAAAAAAATACATCAAATGTTAACCCACTCGTTCTTTCGTCTTCTTCTTATCGCAGCAAAATTCTTTTATTAGGCCATGAAAATATAGAAAAAACCTAAAATACACCACAGAACTAATTTGTATGTGAAATAAAAATGTGTACATTATAAAAACTTGTTTCTATTTTAAGAACTTTTTTAAAAGTTCTAAAAAAACAATCTAAAATCGGCAAAAAAAAACTGTTAACAAGAATAATTAAACAGTGCTATAAATAAGAAGAAAAAAAAAGAAAACAAAATTCGCAAAAATTAACTACTCGGTGCTGTCAATAACTAGTGTGTGTCCGGGTGTCAATAGGTCGCGTCAATTATGGATGGCGGTGGCGAACCCGTTGTTGCACCGACTGTGCGCCGAAATCCAAGCATTAAACGCTTGTTAAAGCTACCCTGGGGCGGAACACAAGGTAAGTTTTGACATCAAAATGTTAAAAAAAAAATATAAAAAAAATCTATTTAAAAAAGTTTTTGTCTTTCTTTATAAATATAACTTCAATAATTAATAAATAACACTAAATACAAATGATGGTTTTTTAAAGCATTTAAATAAGATGAAGGTACTGGTTACATCATTTAAGAAACCCTTACCTTTTTTTTGTTTCATTGATGAGTGGTCGACATCATTTTTTGTTTCATTGATGAGTTGAAACCTTTATGAATGCATAGCAAATTCATGAATGATTCATGAATGAATTTGCTATGCATTCATAAAGGTTTCAACTCAAAAATAAATTTATAACTATTCAAAATCAAACCTGATTCAATTAAGAATAAGTTAATCCCATAAAAAACAATACTTATTTCACTAATATTTTCAAATATTCGGTTAAATGTTAAAACCAGTTTCTCGAATAACCCGAAAATAAGGATTTTTTAATAACTGGTTTTTCGTGTAATAAATAAAAAACCAGTAACCACTTTTTTTTTTAAATAACACATGAAATAGAATAAAAATCATATATAACATTAAAAAAAGTATTAAAATTAAACTATTTCGAATTATTAAAGTTAAAAATTAAAAATTAATGTAGATTGATTAAGAAAATTTACTAGTATTAGAAAATTATAAATACAATTTATAATGACTAAGTTCGGCAGTGGTCGAATTTCGACTTTTTCGCATACATTCTCTGTTGATTCGATACAAAATTATTGTCAAAATCATGTTTTTCATAACAATTTGTCATCACTTTTATTTTCCTAATGAATTAGGCACGAGTTTTTGCGCTCAGAAGAGAGTAGCTGCAAATTTAAAATAGAAATAGATTCGTGTTTTTCCCTCTTTCTTTGCTCATGTACAAATGCAACCCAACTCATACCACTGTTTAAAGAAAAAAAAATTTAACGAAATAATTCGCGATCAGGATTTAAATTCGTACAAGATGTTTTTTTATTTTACTTTTCAATAATATGAGTTTGAAATTACCCGATCAGAATTTGATGAGGACTTCTTTTTGAAGGATAATAGCGGTAACATAATCGTCGTCTGATCAGATATTGCAAAAGCTTCTTTAAAAAGGCAACCGTACCAAATCCGGATCATCATCGTACTTAAGTTAGGTTTTCATAAATTTGTTTCTTCATCAAAACTCACTCTCATGACTTAAATTCGTACAAGGAGTTTAGCCGTAGCATATCCAGATCATGTCCGTATTTTAGTAAGGTTTTGCTTAACTTATTTCTTCATCAAAACTTAATATCATGACATAACTTCGTACAACCAGTTTATTTTTCAATAATACGAAATATAATTACCGGATCAAAATTTGATGAGGAATTAATTTTTGAAAAAAGTCTCAGGGTAACATTGTTTTCATTTGATCAGATATTGCAAAAGCTTCTTTTAAAACGCATTCGTACCATATCCGGACCATGTCCGAGTAAGTAAGGCTTTCTTAAATTTATTTATTTATCAAAACTTACTAGCATGACTTAAATTCGAACAAGAAGTTTATTTTTCGTACTTTTCAAAAAAGCATCGGTACAATATCCGGATCGTGTCCGTATTTTAGTATGGTTTTCCTAAACTTGTTTCTTCATCAGAACTTAATATCATGACTTAATTCATACAATGAGTTTATTTTTCGTATTTTCTTATTAAAACGAATTGTAATTACTGAATCAGCATTTGATAAGTACTTCTTTTTTGAGGAAAGCCTCAAAGTAACATTATTGTCATTTGATCAGATATTGCAAAAGCTTCTTTTAAAAGGCATCCGTACCATATTCGAGCCATGTCCGTATTTAAGTAAGGTTTTCATAAACTTATTTCTTCATAAAAATTTACTATCATGACTTAAACTCGTACAAGGAGTCTATTTTTCGTACTTTTAAAAAAAGTTATCCGTACCATATCCGGATCATGTCCTAAAAAAATATGTACTTACTAAAATATGTAAGGTTTTCCTAAACTGATTTCTTCATCAAAATTTACTATCATGACTTGAATTCGTACAAGGAGTTTATTTTTCGTATTTTTTAATAAAACGAATTATAATTACCGGATAAGAATTTGATAAGGACTTTTTTGAGGAAAGCCTCAAGGTAACATTATTGACATTTAGTCAGATATTGCAAAAACTTCTTTTAAAAGGCATCCGTACCATATTTTAATCATTTTAGTAAATTTTTTTAGTAAATTTCTTCATCAAAACTTACTATCATGGCTTAAATTTGTACAGGGAGTTTATATTTCGTAATTTTCAAAATGGCATCCGTACCATATCCGGATCATGTCAGTATTTAAGTAAGATTTTGCTTAACTTATTTCTTCATCAAAACTTACTATCATGACTTTAATTCATACAAGGCGTTTATTTTTCATACATTGAAATAATTCGAATTACAATTACCGGAATGAGGATCAGAATCTTCTTTTGAGAAAAGTCTCAGATTAACATTATTGTCATATGATCAGATAATGCAAAAGCTTCTTTAAAAAGGCATCCGTACCATATCCGGACTATGTCTATATATAAATAAGATTTTCCTAAAATCATTTCTTCATTAAAACTTAATATCATGACTTAAATTCGTACGAAAAATACGAAATATAATAACCGGATCCGAATTTGACGAGTGCTTCTTTTTTGAAGAAATACTCAGGGTGATATTATTGTCATCTGATCAGATATTGCAAAAGCTTCTTTAAAAAGGCATCCGTACCATATCCGGATTATGTCCGTAAGGCTTTACTAAACTTATTTTAATCAAAACTTACTATCGTGACTTAAATTCGTACAAGGAGTTTATTTTTCGTACTTTTCAAGAAAGTATTCGTGTCATATCCGGATCATGACCGTATTTTAGTAAGGTTTTCCTAAACTTATTTTTTCATAAAAACCTAATATCAAGTCTTAAAATTGTACAAGGAGTTAATTTTCCGTACTTTTTAAAAAGTATCCGTACCTTATCCGAATCTTGTCCATATATAAGTAAGATTTTCCTAAACTTATTTCTTCATCAAAACTTCATATCATGACTTTAATTCGTGCAAGGAGTTTATTTTTCGAACTTTTCAAGAAGGCATCCATACCATATCCGGATCATTTTCGTATTTAAGTAAGGTTTTTAAACTTATTTTTTCATCAGCATTTAATATCATGACTTAAATTCGTACAAGAAGTTTATTTTTCACATTTTTCAATAATACGAATTATAATTACCGGTTCAGAATTTGATGAGTACTTCTTTTTTTTTAAGATATCCTCAAGGTAACATTACTGTCATCTGATTAGCAATTGTAAAAGCTTCTTTAAAAGGCATCCGTACCATATCCGGATCAAGTTTGCATTTAAGTAAAGTTTTCTTAAAAGTATTTCTTCAAACACTATCATAACTTAAATTCGTAAAAGGAGTTTATTTTTCATACTTTTCGAAAAAGCATCGGTACAATATCCGGATCATGTCCCTATTAAAGTAATGTTTTTTTAACTTTTTTCTTCATCACAACTTAATATCATGACTTAATCCGTACAAGGAGTTTATTTTTCGTACTTTTCAAAAAGCCTTCCGTACCATATCCGGATCATTTCCGTATTTAAGTAAAGCTCAATCAGTAATCATGACTTAATTCGTACCAGAAATTTAATTCGTGCTTTTCAATTATACGAATTTGAGTTTGTACCAAAAGTTAATTTATTTATGAATTTTTCTTCAGGCAGTTACTTTATTTAACGTCATGTTTTTAACTTTCAGGAGAATCGCTTTAGAACTTTTATCAATTTTTGTTCTTAATGAGTTTTATAAAATTGTTTTTCTCTTCCGAGGCATCCGTGATAAAAGTTTTTTTTTTCGTTATAAAAAGCGTTTTTAATTATGAAACATTGTTTAAAGCAGAGCTGTAAAAGCGGCATTTATATTCAGAATTTTAAGTACAACTGTATAACTACATAAGAATGCATTCAATGAATGCAAAATTGATGTATAAATACAATTTTTAATTCACATTCATTTTTAAAAAAATTATTAATTTTAACTATGCATTTGTATTATTCAGAATAATAAATCCTTTTTTTTATTCATTTGAATGCTTGCTATTCACAAAAAATGCAATTCACAAAGAATTTCAGAATTTTCAATTATTCTTTTGTTATTCATTATTCATTTTTTATTCATTATTCATTTTTTGTTCATTATTCATTTATTATTCATATTTTATTCATTATTAATATGCCATTCATTATTCTTTTGTAAGTCATTATTCATTATTCATTTGTTATTCTATATTCTTTTTATTCATTATTCATTTTTTATTCATTATTAATTTTTTATTCTTTATTTATTTTTTATTCATTATTCATTTTTTATTCATTGTTCATTTTTTATTCATTATTAATTTTTTATTTATTTTTCATTTTTTATTCAGTATTCATTTGTTATTCTTTTTTCATTTTAGTCCTAAGCCATAAATAAGAAATGAATAACAAATGAATAATGAGTTTTTATTCATTATATAATAATTATAAATAACAAATAAATAATAAAATAAAAATGAGTAATAATTTAAAATTAATAATGAATACAAAATGAATAATGAATAAAAAATTAATAATGAATAAAAAAAGAATAATGAATAACAAATGAATAATGAATAACAAATAAATAATGAATCACAAATGAATAATAAATAAAAAAGGAATAATGAATAAAAAATTAATAATGAATAAAAAAAGAATAATGAATAACAAATGAATAATGAATAACAAATAAATAATGAATAACAAATGAATAATGAATAAAAATTGAATAATGAATAAATAAAGAATAATTGAAAATTCTGAAATTCTTTATGAATATCATTATTCTGAATAACGAAAATGAATAATTAAAACGAATAATTAATAATTTTTTAAAAAGGAATGTAATTAAAAATTTTATTTATAAATCAATTTTTCGTTCATTGAATGCATTCTTATTTCATTATTCACTGATTCACTTTTTTGTGAATAAAACCAAGTTGAATGCATTCTTTTACAGCTCTGGTTTAAAGTCTTCGTTTTGGCGAAAACTGAACTTAGTGAGTTTTACCTGTGAACTGACGATATTTTATGGTTGGACAAATGTTTTTGCGTAACTAACGCAATTAAGAAAACGAGCGAAATATTTCAACGACTTTCCTATTAAATTTTATTTATTATTTTAGCTACATTTTTACATATTGTTTTGCATGTCTCAGAAATACTTGCTATACACGTATTTGACAAGTTCTATCTGAACAGTATGCAATGCTTTCATCTTTGATAAAAGCGCTCTTATAAAATAAACAAAAATGCGAAAATGTAAACAATTTTCTTCGATCTGCTGCTTGTCATTTAAAGCAATGGCTGCAAAGAGCAATTTTTAAATGAAATATTTTGATCATTCTTCCTTATTTGTCTGGCGAAAATAAACGTTCCACCATATTAGCCATACTAACTTGGCTAAAATGCTGTGTAAAATCTAGCTCAGCGGGATACACATAAATTCGCACTTGAAATGAAATTTGTTTTTTTTTGTGTTAATACATAGAAGTTTTCGAATTCTTCGTTTGCCTTTATTCATTTAATTGCTACTTTAAGATTTATAAATCTCGCTAGATCACCGAACTTGTGCTTTGAACGAGATTAATTGTTGCAAAAATATTTACGCTGGCAACACTAATCCTTTGTTTACTAAAACGGTGATGATTACTTGGTTTTTAATTTGTTGTTTTTGAATTTTAATACCAATACAATGAAGAACATTTTGTGTTGTTTTAAAAAATATAATTTTAAAATGAATTTATTTATTATTTTATAAACTGTTTATTTTTTCAGCAAATTGTCGATATGTAGTTATTGATGACTCAGTTTGAGTGCAATACAATAGAGATTTTGACATGCAAGGTGTTTTTGTTTACATTAATACAGAGGAATGTTTTTATAATTTTCAAAATTTTTAATACTGAAAAAGTTTTTTTTAAAGTTTTTATCACAATTTGTTTTCTACAATTTGTACAAATTTCTATAAATATCTGTATATATTGAATGCTTTTATATGTATCTATGAATAAACTTTTTATGGTACTAACAAGTTGAATAAAAAATAAAAAATATCAACATTCAATGTCAATTCATTGAATCGTAAAACTAGTATTATTTAAACACTTAACTACATTTCGCTGGCAACGTTGCCATACTAATCGATTTCTATGTCTCAACAAGTCAACAAATTTTCACTTATGACTCAAAAACTATAATCACAGCCGCTTACTAAACATCATCCATCCTCCCCACAAAACCAACAACAAATCATTTAATTAATCATAAAATCATAAAAATGTATCTAGATGTTTTGTGTGAATACCACAAAAGTGAAAATCAACATGCTAAAGGAAAAATAAAACATTTAACTTGAGCAAATTCAACGCATACACATAGACTCGAACTTATATTTATAAATAGCAATTAGATTAAAAATGGCAAAAAAAAAATATAAATAAAAAGAAAATTTTATTTATCAAAAATAAACAAAAGCAACAATAATCGTTAGATCTTGTATGCGTTGTAATATTATGGTTCGATTAAAACAAAGCAAAAAAAAAAATAAACGTGTTTTCATTGAATAACTTTAAGCAAAAGTCGTCATCTGAACGCTCTAAAGTTGCTCAGATGAGACGAGAGGTGTCTGGGGACACATTTTTTTCACAGGTTAGAGCAATGAAGTTTAAGTACTAGATATAATGCACAAAATTTAGTTTTTAAATTATCTTAAATTTTATTTTTTTTTTTTCAAATTCTTGTCTTTATTTTGTTGTTATTTTTTAATTTCGTTATGTTTTTATATTTGTTTTATATTGCATATTTTTCATTTTTAAATTCAGTTTTAAAAACTTGATTTATTGCAAAATGTATTGCGAGACAAATTAACAAACATTTTAGAATTCGTATATATTCCTAAAATAACAACATTAAAATATTTTTCATTCGCAATTTTTTTTTCTCAGTGCAATCCAAAGTGGACCAAAAGACGCGCAAATATTTCATGATTTGTGTAAATGCTTTCACTCCCCATGTTTTGGCATTTATGCCAATTTCTAGTATTTGAAAATGACGACATTTTAAACTACTGTTGATACATTTGACTTTCACACATTTTATTGAGATATTTTTAAAAAAATTTTGACAAAAAAAAACCAAATTTTTAATTAATTAATGGTGTTAGTTTTGAAAACGCAAATTGTGTGGCGTGTCCATTTTTCAACGATGTTAAGATAGATGGGACACAATTTTGACATGGGACGAGTTTCTTTTTTGTACGCACATTTTTTGACAGTTGACAATTTTCCAAATAATGATACATAAGGTACATTGACCTTAACCATATAGTGCCTATTCCTTGAACATACGTAGTTTTCAAAAGATTTTTTCTCAAATCTTAGGAAATAGTTAGACAATTTATCTATTTTAAATAGTATAATACATAGTATATAGTATTTAAAATTATGTAAAAGAAGAAGGGTAGGTTTATCAAAAAACTTCCGTATTATATTATAAATAAAATTTTAACTAGTTTTACAACAGCAAACTTTATTTCGAAAAGATTTTAAATAATTTTGGAGCTTTTTTAACAAAAAACTTAAAATATAAGTTAATTTCATTACGCTTTCAGACAAAATAGCAATGAATAAATTCTTTAGTAAAATAGCGAAAATAATTTATTCCAAAGTCCAAAAACTACATTTTCAAAAATATTTTTAGGTGAATATTTTTTCTTTTATAAATTTTTATTTTCGAACTTTGAGTTTTCTTGCGTTGTGTTTAGAAAAACAAATTTTTCATGCGCTTTTTCATTCACATTTACATATTTCTTAAAATTAAAATTAAATCAAAACAAGTTCAGAATTGAACTATATATTTACATTAGTAAGAGTGAAAAAATCGGTTTAGATATGTTACTTTTTTATTCTTAATTTAGCTGAAATCTGGCGTGTGGTTGCCACGCCCCCTAGTCCAACGACTATAACTTTACCAGTGAGACTCCACGTGTAAAATGATGTCAAATACTGAATTCCGAGACTGTGTGACCTATATCCATAACTTTAAGCCATTCGATATCGCGAATTTGGGTTGTTTGGGAGATGCCACGCCCCCTTGACCAACGTCCATAAAATGTTATCAGTAAAACTGCATTTGTAAACTGAGGTCAAATGATGAATTCTGAGGCTGTGCGACCTATAACTCTAAAGCAGGAACCGTAAAGGTTATGATTTTGTTCAAAAAAGTCATTAAATAATCGTTATTTTTTGAACGATTTTATTTCGATAAAAAAAAGTTAAAATTTTGCTTTTATTTTTCGATCAAAAATAACAGTTCAAATTTTACTTTTATTTTTTCGATCAAAAATAACAGTTTAAATTTTACTTTTTTTGCTTCGATTAAAAATAATAGTTAAAATTTTACTTTTATTTTTTCAATAAAAAAAAGTTGAAATTTTACTTTTATTTTGTCGACCAAAAATAAAAGTTAAAATTGCGATCAAAAAATAAAGATTTAAAACATTATAATGCTATTTTTTACTAACTATAATAATAATTTAACTTTTTAAAACAATAGAGCAGATCTTTTATTCATTTTCTGGTAACATTTTTGCACAGAAAAAAATCATTGCGGTCAATCTTCATATCTTTGCATTGCATCGCTTAGTTGCTTATTATTGCACATTCTGTATTCATTTATTCCGCAAACGACTGGAACAGCGACTACAAGCAGATGATAAGGAATTAAAATATGACTTTACTTTTCATCGAAAAAATAAAAGTAAAATTTTAAATTTAATTTTAGATCAAAAAATAAAAGTCAAATTGTAATTTTTATGTATGATCAAAAAATAAAAGTAAAATTTTGAATTTAATTTTTGATCAAAAAATAAAAGTCAAATTTTATCTTTAATATTTGATCAAAAAAAATAAAAGTCAAATTTTAACTTATATTTTTGATAGAAAAAAAATTGGTCAAAAAATAACGAACTTTTTTTAAAAAATCGGAAAAATTAAAATCATTAAAGATTATAATTCCTTAGCTAACAAGCATCACATTGCTTTATTCAAATATCGAATAGAATAATTCTTTCAATCTGATTTTTTGAATAGAAATTTCGAAAATAACTGTTATTTTCGGTCCCGGCTCTAAAGCTATGCGATATCGAAAAATTGGGTTAAATAGTAGGTGCCACGCCCTCTTTTACAACGCCCATAAAATGTAATCAGTTAAACTGCATGTGTATATATAATTCCAAAGCTACTCGATATCGGAAATTTGGGTTATATGGGAGTTTCCACGCCCCCCTTTTCCAATGCAAAAACCATGCTTGGTACGTGTTTAATAGCTTCTTAAAGTTGCATGAAAGATTCCGAGGCTGTGTGACCTATAATTCCAAAGCTATTTGATGTCGAAAATTTGAGTCGTATTCGATTTGCCACGCCCATTTTACAAGTGGAATCAGACTTCACAGGAACACTTTCAAAACTTTGCTATCGTTTCGCTGATAATTTCATAAAAATGGGTTTAACGGTTTCGGAGTCTTTACGTGATATACACACATACCGATATACATGCATCCATATTATATGTAAAGATAATAGATGGGTAGAAAAGTAGGCGTGGCATTTAGTGTATAATATACATAGTGCCAGTCACTTGATGCCATTGCACCTACATACCAAGTTTCACTATAAAAACGAGTACAACTCAGAAATTATAATGATTTCTGAAAAGTGGGTGTAAATAAAGTGCGGCACGCCCATTTTTGCACAGTTTTCGACAGTAACCACATGAACTAAGATACCAAATTTAAGTCTTCTGCGGTAAGAACCGTCTGATATATAGCATTTTTACTGATTTGTGGGCTGTACAAGTGGGCGTAGCAATACTTATATGTATAGTGACCGCCTCTTGGACCCTTAGCAACTGCCAATTACCAACTTTCACTATGAAAAAGTGAACATCTTAGCAACTAAAACTATTTCTAAAAATTGGGCGCAGATATAGTGTGACCACGTCCATTTTTTGCAAAGTTGTAGAGAGTAAAATTTTAGTACGATACTATCAAAACCGTCTGATAAAAGTAGATATAGTGCGACTCCGCCCATTTTTGTACAGCTGCCGTCAGTAACCATCTGAACAAAAAAACAAAATTTTAGTTTTTTACGATTAAAACAGTCTGATATATCTGTGGTCACAAGGAATAACGACTAAACTCAAAGTATCGTAAAAAACGATATTTTAATTGCACGAACTACGATCCATTTTTTTGAAATACAATATATAAACCGTTACAAACAAAATATATGCAGACATAAGTGATGATCAATTCTGGGTTAAAAATGGATATCTGAATACTTCAAAAAAATTGACAATAAAGTAAATTCCATATCGCTTTTTTACGATATTTTGAGTTTAGTCATTATTCCTTGTGACCACAGATATATATTTTTTTGGATTGCGGGCGATAGCTCAAATTAGGTTGTATGGGAGGTAGCAAGTCCACTTGTCTAATTGACACCAAACTTCACAGGAACACTTTCAAGATGTTACTTCAGTCTGTCTGAAATTTCATAAGGATGGGTTCAGCGGTTTTGGAGTCTATACGTCATATACACACATACCCTCATATATACATCCAATTGTACATACAGCTATGGTCAAAATAATAGCAGTACTCTTATATTGAGACATGTTTGTATAAATAATACTTGTCTAATAATTTTGGATCCGGTAAACCCATTATCGTTCCTATATGTACTTTCAAAGCTGCTTCGAAATCTGTACTCAGTTTCCTTCTATATTGTACAAATTTCCAGAACCAGGTGGTTTTACGTTTTTGGCACGTGCTTAGTATTATTGATCTAGAATCTAAACAACTCACCATAAAATAAAAAATAATATTTTGTATTTTAGAAAAAATATCAACTTCTCAATCAATGTATCAACCACTATCGTGTCATGTGCGGTAGCGGAGCAAAAATTTTGAGATTATCCAACGAAATATCAACAAATTTTGTATCTTTTATTTTAGCGGAGCTGTAATCGTTCAAATTTAAAATGTCTGTTTTTCATGTAAAAATACACTTAATCACAGGTTTTTTCTTAACTCTAAGTTTGGATGCTAACAGCTCCGCTAAAATAAAAGATACAAAATTTGTTGATATTTCGTTGAATAATCTGAAAATTTAAGCTCCGCTACAGCACATGACACGAAAGTGGTTGATATATTGATGGAAAAGTTGATATTTTTTCTAAAATAGAAAATATTATTTTTTATGTTATCAATGATTCTAGATCAATAAACTTGCCAAAAGTGTAAAACACCCTGTATCTTGAACATTTTACAATATAGAAGAAAACTGAGTACATATTTGGAACCAGTGTTGAAAATACATATAGGAATTATAATGGGCTTACCGGATCCGAAATTTGAAAACTAGTATTATTTATCCAGACATGTCTGAATATAAAACAACTGCTATTCTTTTGACCGCAACTGTGTATAAAAAATTTAGTTCCGAAATGTATTAAAAATTATCCTTCTTTCGACTTTTTAAGATTGTGGTTAATAAAAGCGTAACACTGATCAATTTTAAAATTTGTTTGGTCAAAATGTAGAGTGAAAATTGACTTGTATTACAGAGGATGCGGCTTAAAGCCCTAGCAATGGCATTTTGAATTCTTTTTGATTTTTACAGCGTTAGATTTTTAAATTAAAGTACATTTAAAAAACAATGTTCATAAATCAAGGCTTTTTTAATACTTTATTGAATTTTTTTTGCGAACGAAATAAGATTTTTTTTTCGAGAGACAACTTAACCCTTTCGCCGCAGAGTTTTATTTCAAAAACTGGCCAAGATATGTAAATTTTTGTTTTAGTTATCGATATAGAACAAAAATATAAAATGTTTGACACACTTGATAATTTTCTAATCTTTTATATTATATATATTTATATTATATATAAAAAACTTCCACACTAAACGCAGTGACGTACGATTTTTGTAGAAAAATGTGTACTTAAGTGCAGAAAACATGTTTAATCTTGCATTTAAACACAGACGAGGTGTTGAACTTTTATTGGGACTGTTTTAAAATTATATTTTGATGTAAAAGTTCTGAGATAAAGCCTGACAAATTGGCTGGGACATACAATCCCAGTATGTGTGAAAGGGTTAAGTAGTCCGACGAATGATTAAAAATAGGTTTTCCACCCGAAAAGCTTCATAAATATACATTCTTTTCGTATTCTGAAGTCCTAAAGTCTATTTGTCCAAGTTCTTTTTCTATTCGATTGTTCCAATTGTTTTTCCAATCCTTGTCCAAGTCCTAGTCCTAATTTTTGTCTAAACCTTATTCTAATCTTTGCTCTAATCCTTGCTCTAATCCTTACCTTTATTCTCAAGCTTTTCAAAATCCCTGTCCTAATCCTTGTCCAAATTCTTCTATTCTATACTTAGTAGAAATAAATATCGAAAATAGTATAAAAAAATACTAATTTAGTAGAAAATAGTAGGGAGAGTAGAAAAAAGTAGTAGATATAAACAGTGGAAGAAAACAATAGTAAAAAAGTACTAGAAAATAAAAGTAGAAATAATTGTGTAACAAAGTAGTAGGAAAAAGTAACAGAAATAAACATCTCATACTTTACCATCATAGCAAACCCATTATTCCATGCGTGGGAGAAAATAGTAGCAAAAATAGAAAATGAAATATATGTCAAAAATAGTAGTAGAAATATAAGTAGAAAGTATTAGTAAAATAGTAGTAAAACAGTAGTATAAATAGCAGAAAAAGGTAGTAGTAAATAGTAGTAGAAACATAAAAATCATAATTTACTATCATATCATCATCATATCATATCATCATATCATATCATCATATCATATCATCATATCATATCATCATATCATATCATCATATCATCATATCATATCATATCATATCATATCATATCATATCATATCATATATCATCATATCATATCAAACCCAAGAGCCTATACCATCATACCATAATATCATAATCTGGGCTAGGATTTCGATGGCATGTCATCTTTTTTCTACTGCTTCTTAGACATTTCCTGGTTATTTAGAACGCCCATTTATGTTTCCTAAATTCCAAATATGAAAAAATTGTTAGGTAATTTTTTCGTAATTTTTCATCGTTTTTTATCTGTTTTATCATTTGTACTTGATTTAGGGCATTTTTTGGTCATTTTTAGCGATTGTAAGTTATTTTATTGTCATTTTTGGACATTTTTCGGGTTTTTAGGTCATTTTAATGTAATTTTAAAAGAGTTTTTTCGTTTTTTTTCGTATTAAAAAAATGTTAAAATTAAAATATTTAACAGAGTCCTTTAACTATAGTACCTTCAATCAAAAACATTACCTCTCGAAAAAGGAGTATCTTTGTTTTTAGACCTCGATGAAAAAAAAAGCTCTGCTCGTGGTGAAACTGACGAGAGAGAATGTAGAAAGATGAAACAAATGCTAGATAAAAACACAGGATATGCTATTTTATATTAACTCTATTATTATGCTCTATTGCTGAAATTTTCGGAGGTTAAAAATTTTAATAATATGAATTTAGAAGAGATACTTACATCCGATGACATATCGTCCTTTAAATATGTTCCTCTCGTCAGAACACAAGTAGAAAGAAGTTTTTCTGTTTACAAGAACATTTTGACAGACAATCGACGTTCCTTTAATTTTAATAACTTAAAAATATATCACACTGTAACGCTATGTATAAAAATTATATAAAATAGATTTTAGGTTTAGTTATGTATTATTTTTGAAGCTTTATTTTTTATGTAATTGCTTGCGTTTAGGTAATTTTTGTTAGTTTTTAGGTAATTTTTGTCATTTATTTTAGGCCATTTTTTTGCAGTTTTTAGGTCATTTAAATCTGATCCCTGATCATTACATACCATCGTATCACATCATCATATCGACCCCTTTGCGCGAAATTATCGTATGTGTCATTTTTTCGAAAATGACTTTTTGTTCTTTAAATTTGATCCACACCCCACAACGCAAATCTAAGCAAATGTAAAATATGGTTTTGATGAAGCTAAAGTACAAAAAAGTAGAAAACGTTTACCTGTAAAATTTGGTTTGTGGCACATACGATAATTTCGCGCAAAGTGGTCGATAAAATACAATCATTCCATATCGTCGTTACAAAAGTGAACTTGCGAATTTGAAAAATTTCATTTTTAATTCTCAATAGAATTTTCATTAGAAATAAAAAATTAATTTTTCAGATTCGCAAGTTCACTTTTGTAACGACGATATGTACTCAAAAATAGTAGTAAGAATAGTATTAAAAAAAAGTCGAAATATTAAAAACGTTAATACAAACTAGGAACCTCACTAATACTATATTTTACTGGTATGCTTTTGCTCATTTGTATTTTCTGTTGCTTTTACTCAAATGCTTTTGCTTTTTTGCTTTTATTTCAGCTTATTTGCTTTTGCTATGCTCATTAATTTTTGCACGTTTTCACTTGCTGTTTTTATTTTAATGTGTTCATTTGGTTTTGTTTTTTGCTTTTGCTTTCGATTTTGATTCTACCTTGCCTTTTGTATTTGCTTTTATTTTTGCCCATATACTTTTGCTTTTGTGTTTGGCTTTGCTTTTAAATTTCCTTATTTAGTATTGCTTTTGACACTGCATTTTATTTTTTCTTTGTTTTTATATTATGTTACTGTCTTTGTTTATTTTATTCGTTTTCGTTTCTGTTTTTGTATCTTCTTTTTTTTTAATGCCGAGGCCTAATCATTAAACTTTACTGTGGTACACTTACATTAACCCTAGTGCCATGCAGTGTTTTTGTGCATTGATGTTGCATTACGCAGAGCTAATGTTGCATTAGCAAACTAATGACGTCATAAACATTTTTTTATTTATGTCACTAACTGTAAGAAACCACCTTGACTATCGCACCATAAAATTTACCCTTGTGCTTATCGTCACCGAGATAAAGTTCAATGCAACGGATTTCCATTTTTGTTGCATGAAGCTACTGCCGCCGCGATCTTATGGAGTCCTAAATTTTTTTCCAAAAGAAAAAAAGAATCGACCTTTACGATAGTATAAAAATTTTTACTGTAGCGACTATAATAATTCCGTGTTACGATATTGCAGTTTCGTTGCATTAGATGCTACCGCCGAGACTTCATGTAGTCATAACTTATTTTATTTTTGTTTTGAGGCCACATTTCCATTCTTTGTTTTCCTTTCCTAACATTTACCGTAACGCAGATTCTCTCCTAGTAATAATACCATAAAATTACGTGACGCGCTTTTTACATCTTCAATATAAAAGATGTTTTTACCGCAGCGATATGAGGTCATACATTTGTTTCGTTTATTTTTGAGTATGACAAAAAGCAGCCTTCATTGGCGTTTACTAATTTTTATCCTAGAACCTAATCTTAGCGAGAAAGAATTTCATACAACAATTTTTATTTATGTTGAAAAAGCGTCTCGTTTGCCATCTGATTTTGAAAATTTTTTAATATTGTAATAAGGCCAAAGAATCAACCTTTATAGTCCAAATTATCATAACTTTTATCATATCAGAATAAAAGTCCTTTTTATGGACTTATTCTGCTCGTATCGGGTGGATGCGCTTAAAACGGGATCCACTTAAAACGATCTATTGTTTCAACCTAGTGTTCAAGCTTGATTTTGGAACCATTAAAAATGTCGTAAAAGAAGGGTTAAACTTTCATTACATTCTTATAAAACTCTTGAAAACGACGCTTTCCTAAAATGTTACAAACAGAAAATTTTAAAAGCTTTATTTATTTCTATACTATTATATAAAATTAAAGTTAACATTTTTTGTTCCAGATTAACTCCTAAAGTATTAGGCTGATTTTTATGAAAAAAATTTTAAAAAAATATCATATATATAGCACGTTCTAAGAGCACTTTCTTTTCGAAATTTAAATCAGAAGTGCGAGCTTAAACTGTAGTCAAAAAGGCGCACATTTCTTTTTTGGGACACATTTTCTATCTTCGTCAGTTATTGCAGTATAAGGGCCCGAACAGAACCAAAGCGGATGTCGGTTGTCGGATTCGCCGTGCTACAAAATACATGAAAATATATGCAGCCGCCAAAAATGAAATCGCCGTAGGAATGCGTGACGGGAAAACGCCAGAATAGGGTCTATTCTAATTTTTCTCTGACGGCTGGCGGATCTCTCTCTGAGTGACTTAAATGTTGCCATATTTTTGCTAAAGATTGGGTACGTTCAGTGTTATTTTCTTAGTTTTTACTATGATCTGACGTTCTGTTTCTGTGCCTGTGTTGCATTCATGTGAATTCAAAGCAAAATATAAAATAATTTGTATCATTCCCAATATGAAATGCAACCGTGATCCGACAAACGCTCCAATTCTGGACGTGTTCTCATCGGAGTTCGCCGAGAGAGGCCCGCCATCCGACATCCGCTTTGGTTCTGTTCGGGCTCTAAGGCTGCCCGCAGAGTAAACGCCGAAGTAGTCAGGCAGGCAGGCAGGTAGGCCCTGCGAAGAAACGAGATAGAAATAACTTTTTTCTCGCTTGTTCACATAGTTTTCCTGCGCCTGTCTGCCTGCCTGTCTGCTTCGGCGCTTACTCTGCGGGCAGCCTAAGTGATTGGAAAAATATTCTATTTTGCAAACGTAAAATAAAATAAATTCTCAAATTCCTTGTTTTATATTAAAATAAAAAATGAGTTTCAAATATTTTTGACTAATGAACCATACAAAAACTATTATGAAAAAAAAAATAAAGTTGGTGGCAAAAATTGAATGAAATGCAATATCTGCATAATTATTTATTAAAAACTTAAACTTTTCAAAAAAATTAGCTTGTAAAAATTTTTTTACCAAAACGATAAAGAATTTACCATTTTACCAAGTCAAGAATTGTCTACCTAAAATGGTAATATTTTACCAAAATGGCAACCCTGGCCTCAGGCAAGACAAAAACTGAGCTACATATGGGCATTTCCAACAAAAGGTCTACCGCGACTGAAAAATAAAATGTACCTGAAAATTTTTTAAACCTTCATGGAGAAACATTTTTAAATTAATATTGTGAGAGAAAGCTGATCTCAATTTGAATTTTGAAAAAATGGCAACAATCATGATGAATGGCAACAAAAGTTGAAAAATTTTTAAGAATAGTAGGAATTTTATGTGTATAATAAATACTCGTATAATACAAAGTTTAATTCAATTTTTTTCAGTTTTCTACTCTTACAGATCTGAAACACTTTATATGATTTTTGAATATAATTAAACAAATAAAACTATAAAAAATTTTTACTTCTTTGAAGTAAAAATCTGTATCGTAACGTATTATGTTATGGCTTGTATAAAAATAATTCAAAAAGAATTTTCAACGAAACAATTATGAATATATAGCAACATCATTCCAGAAAACATTAAAATATTTTTAATAAATAAACTCGTGCACACTTCCTAGATTTTTTGATTATATTAATGCAGAGAAAAACCACTTCCATTTGTTGTATCGTAATGCGTCCTCTTTTGATTGCTTATATCTTTGGACAATACTTTCTATCGCTTCCACCTTTTACACTAAATATAGTACTACTAGAATGCTATCCAAAAATTAAAACAGGTTAAAAATTAATAAAAAAAGTTTAAATATTTCTTTGCTTTTTTTAATTATAACAACAAAAAAGTCGTACGAACGTTACGTGCGTAACTATGCAAATGCCCATATAAATCAGTGTTCGGCACCTATGAAGCACATGCCTGTTTTTTTTTTATTTCGTTTGACATGTATTGTCTTGATATTTTGAGAGATTGATAAACAACTGCGGTCTGCTTGTTTTACATAAATTTATAAAGGATTTTCACCATTTAGCGCATTTAAGATATATTTTTAAATGATTCCCGATTGTTAACTATTCTGCATTAAAAAACATTAAATTTAAAAAAATGATTGTTGTTTTAGAAAGCAATATTGTTTTGAGAAAATAAAAAAAAAAAAACAAATCAAGTTACAAGTAAGTTTGAAAATGTAAAATTTAAATATAATACCCAATTATAATAGAGCTTTGATGTTGTAGATTTGATTAAGTTTTTTAGTAAGAATTTATACAATGTGAAATTTATAACAAATCTACAATCCAAGAATAATTTTGATATCACAATCCCTAAAGATTGCAATGTCAAATTAAAAATGATAAAATAACTAACGTGTGCACAGTCTTCATTTGCATGTATGTACAATAGATATTTGATATAACTAATAATCAATATAACTACAATTAAATATACACTTTAAGCTCGTGTTTTTGATTTTCCTTTTAATAATATTCTTTTCTTCTGCTTAATATGATATCAATTAAATAAATTCTGGTATATTGTTCTGTCAAATATTTCGAAGAAATTGAGATAACCTTATTATTTGAAAGAAATTACTAAAGAAATTTTGTCAAGCAGTTTCGGTTTAAACATGTTTATACACCTACACGCGCAAACAAGCGTACACACACATCACATCATTAACGAAAGCTAAATTTAACAAACGAATTAGGTTTAGGATTTGCACTGGCCGCCACCTCATACTTTTCCCCTTTTCGTTTTACTCTGTGTCATTCATTAGAAAATTATTGAATTCGAATAACTGGCTAAAATATAATGAATGACATCAGTTTTGGTATAATTGTAATTGTTGAATACTTTCAAAATAATGAATGTGCTGCTTGGAGAAGCACATTCAAAGCATTCAAAATGCTAAATGAGTCACATGGTGTAAGTATTTTTTTTTTAATAAGCTAGTTGCTTAATTTTAAAGCAGAAGTCCACGTTTAAATTATTTCATAATTCAATTTTAGATATATTTCCATTATTTTGCTGTTAATTATCTTTGTTATTTTTTGAGCTGTTATTTTTGAACTCTATTGTTATTGCATGTTGTATATTTTATTATGAAATGACTGTTTTCGTTTTCTCTATTTTTGAAAAGCTGTCAAATGTGCTTCATATCTACAAGCTTAATGTGCTTCATATCTCTAGTATTTGCTTCATATCGCTTTTATTGAATGCATTCAATTAGAAAAATAAACATCGAAAAGTATTTAAATGCCGAATTTCCTTTCCTCAATTCATTAAAAGCTGGTCACACTTTCGCACTCGTTGCATAGAGCTGCGATAAATCTCGTTAAAGAAGTTCGTTAAATATTAACGAGCACATTTCGTTAACTATGTTGATTTACATTTACCGACTTCATTCAACGATGAAACGACTGTCCGCTGCATCAAAGCTCTGAACCAAATGAACTCTAATTAAATTTACCTTTGAATAGCGTTGCTGCATTTACTCCATACCTCCCTCAAATGCTCTCTTACTTGCTTAATCCCTACTTCAAATATTCCGCTTAGCGCGCCAGCGTTTTTCACAAGTTGTTGCTAATTTTATTTTTCTGTTTGCGTTGAATTCTCTGTATTTCCAAAACTGCATTCATTTTCATATAAATTATTTATTTCTCTAACAACAATCTCTGAAGTACGCTGCTTACTGGCTTTTTACTCGTATTCGATTTAAAAAAAAAATAGCCTTTTACACAATTTACCTCCGAAATAATCTTAAATTGGCGGAATCTGCAGATAAACGCAAAAAATCAAAATTTCACAGAAATGTTATTACTTTTGTGCGGAAATTTAGTCAACGCCGCCAGATGACGACACGTGCGACAAATTCTGTTGCATCTCAATTAACTCTCTCGATATCACAAAGTGGTAAACAATTATTTTTGTGTAATTTTTGTTGAATATTTAAGAAAATTTTATTACATGAATTCATTCAGTGTTTGTAGCTTTAGTGTTCAAAATCAATTTTTTAGTATCTTTTAAGTGTTTTTGTAAGTGTTCATTAATATATTTGTACTAATATGTATTATTTTTTATTTTCCAGGTATGTACGAAACTATTTTCTTAGAAACTATATCGTCATTTGTTGATTTTAAGGTAAGAATTTTTATATAATTCTTGATTTAAACTACTCAATTCTGATTGCTTTCTACTTGAGTCAGCTTTTCGTATAAATTTTCTTATCGAAACCCTCTAAACCTTCACGCATCTATACTTTAATATGTTCTGATAAGAGTTGAGAAAGGATGAAATACTTTCATAACCTATCAAATATATCGCACGACGTTGAATTCGATCCAGAAGCTCAAAATAGGATCTTGAAGCCCCTGCCCAAATGTGCGAATTGTACTCCATTTTCGGTCTAATATATGAGGTGTAGATCATGCGAAGAACAGCTGAGGTGAAATATTTTTTGCACCGTTTAGAAAACCTAGGCACTTGACCGCTTCTTTCGACACATCGAAAATATGATCATTCCAACGAAGATCAAATTTGATCGATATGCCCAGAACGTCAAGAGCGGCTGATTCCACAAGATCCCCACCATTCATATTGAGAGGTGCTAAGGGTTAATTCATCCGCTTGTAGGTTAACAAGCAGCACTGAGTCTTGCTTGCATTTAACTCTACTCTATTAGCAAGACCCCCTCTGAGATTTTTTGTAGATGATTTAGGAGTGTGTCATTCATATTTTGCCTTTTTGTCTCAATCTCCATAGAGCTTGGGCGTTTTTTGAATGAATATGAATGACAAATGCTGCTGTCGTCCGCAAACGAATGTATTGGGTATAAGGATATAAGGTTGGCGATAGAACTGAACCCTGCGTTAGGGGTGTCCACTTGGAAAGTACATCGATGTTTTTTTTTCGATGTAATGCATCGAGACAGTGCATCGATACTTTCCGATATATCGCTGAAAAACATCGATGTTTTCTAAAAATCGAGTACTTTTTCTAGCATTGCATTAAAATACTAATGTCAGCTCTTTCCTTTACTATTTTTAATTTAACTATGGCTATTTTAATTTATTAAAAGCTCCTACAAAGCCACTGTCCTTGTTCGCACGCCTTTTATCAGTAAAAGTGCCTCTACACTATATGTTTCATACATATGACAGGTCAAAAATTAAAATACTTTTTAGCTACAGATAGTGTGTTTAAAATATCGTTTATATTTGCGTCTGTAAATTTTTGAATTAGAACAGTCTCTAATTTCGTATGTTTTTCCATCTGTACAAAATGCCAATTTGATCAATTTTTTATGTGAAAATAGAAGAAAAGGCAAATTTAAAGATATTTATTCAATAAATTGATTTTTAATGAATTTATTCTTAGTTTGAATGGCCAAAGGTGGACACTTTAGAGCTTTACGGTTTACAAAAATTTCAAAAGCTGTATTTTATTTTCAAATGACGTGTCAGCTAGAGTGGAGACAAAAGAAAAAACTGAATGACAAAAACTAAATTTTGACACACAGATGAATTCGTTATGTAATTTTTTGACATGTCATCTGTATGAAACATATAGTATGGGAGCACCTTAACTAAAGAAAAGAAAACCAAAATTTTGTACAATCATTCTCTGATTCAATTGTTGTTTACTAAAAAAATAATAAATGCAATAAACATAAGAATATTGGTTATTCTAAAAAATAAAGTCAATATATAAGAATGTTGCTCATAATTATTACAAAAAGTAAAAACGAAAAAGCCTCCACAGTCATAGAAATTCCAGTATTAGTGTCTTATTTCCAGTGTTTTCTTTTTTAATTATAATAATAATTTCATTAGGTGGTTAAAATTGATTCGATGTTATATGAAAATACATCGATCCATCGAGTATATCAAAAGCTTTTCAAAACATCGGATCAAGTCGATGTATCGAATTGTAAACATCAAGTAAATACGATGCATCCCTACCCTGCGTTACTCCTGCGTTGATGGCATGCTCCTCAGACGAAATACCGTCAACTACGACACGAATCGATCTGTCCTTGAGGAAACACGTGATCCATCGAGCAAAGCTCCCACCCAAAACCATATGCAACTAGTTTCGGCACGAGCGCTTTATGCCATACTCGGTTAAACGCTTTAGAAATATTAAAAGCAACAACCCTGCTCTCGCCGAAAAAGTGAACGCATTTATTCCATTCTTCGGTTAAGAACACCATAAGATCACCAGTAGAGCGAGCCCTACGGAAACCAAATTGACGGTCACTGAGCAGTTGGTTGCGCTCCAGATAGTTCACAACGTTGAAGCTTACGACGCTCTCCATAACTTTGGAAAGCGTAGAGCATATCGCAATGGGTCGGTTATTTGCATCAAATGAGCGTTACTTTCTTAACAACTGAGATGGACAAGTGGATAAGGTGTTGGACCAGCACATCAGAGGACATGTATTCAAATCATGAACTGGTCAGAAAAGTTTTTTATTTTCAGTTCATATTTTTATTGCTTTTTTAAACTTTTTACGGACTAAAAATTAATCTTTTTTGAATTAGAAAATTTTAAACTTTTCCTTGGATTAATAAGTAATATTTTTTTTAGTGTTGTCCTATATGTTATCCTAAAAAGTTTTAAATTTAGTCCAAGGTTTTCAGCCGTGTGAAAGATACGGTTCGAAAAGCTTTGCATACTCTGAGCGAAGTAAGTCTGTGCGCTGAGTCCACTTCTCTCATGTAGGACTTGTAGACTGCTGCTGTTGCCCACACTGGTGCTGCTTAAATTAAGATTGATGTGCTGACCATTGCCAACGACTTTCTCTTAAATTGTCTGGGGACTCCGGCGTTTGGCATGAATTTAGATAAGGCTCCACTCGCTTTCATTGCCTTACCACCAGCATAGTGCAGGTGGTCTTTAAAATTTAGGCGGTGGTCCAGTAGTGGTGGTTGAAGCTGAAAGTTATCACGTGCCTTCCCACTCGTATATCCAGGCTCTCTGTTTTTCTGCGGCTACTTATTAGTACTACTTTGGTCTTGTGGTCGGCCAGTTTTAGCCCAGTACGCTCTGGACACTTCTTTACCTCCGCAATAGTCTTGCTGTATTTATCTTAGTGTATTCTTCTTTCCAGGGTCCAGGGTCTTTTTAACTTTTCAGAACTCCATCATATATGGCATTCCACAGTAGAGGCCCAAGTCCAAGTACAGATCCTAGGGGTAATACTCCTGCAACCCTATGCTTTTTTTAAAGATAAAAAATCCAATGCATGCTCCTTATACAAACACGGTTCGGTCTTTGACCTGAAACGAAAAAGATAGGTTTTTTTAGAGGAAGTGATTGGAACCATACGTGAATTATTGATTAGGCGAGACAGCCGTGAAAGGCAATTTGAATTGCTTTTAACCGAGGCTAGTGTTATGCCTTAACCTCGGCAAACATTTCCAGCCCTTAGTTGTTCCTGTCCTTTGTTGTTCCCGTCCTTAGTTGTTCCCGTCCTTAGTTGTTCCCGTCCTTAGTTGTTCCTGTCCTTTAATTCCACATTTCCCACAATTTAGTTGTGGATTTTTAGTTCTCCATATTTCTTAAATGTAGGAAAGAACAAAGAAAGTTAAAAGAACCATGTCCGAACCCAGATTCGAACCAGGGGCCTCTGCGTTGATAGTCTAGTGCACTCTCCACTAGAGTACAAAGCAAATTTGAGGGAAAGTATGCGAAAGTTGGGGTATTGAGAGTTAATTTTAATTTGGTCATTGCAACGATCCTAAGCACAAGGCCTAAAATGTGAGAAGATGGCTTCATAATAATTGCCCACAAGTCTAGGAAACTCCACTTCAATCTTCAGACCTCCAATCCCAATGAGCACGTATGGAGTTACCTGGAGAAAAAGTTAAACACACAATTTCTACATGTGATCAGCTAAAAACAGCCCTCATTGAAGAGTGAGAGAATATAACTCCGTCCTACTGCCAAAAACTGGTGCAAACAATGCAAAATCGTCTGGAAGCGGTTATTTAACTTATGCGCTTATCGAATAAATATGAACTCTGTTTTCTCAATATTTACTGATGGATCAAAACTAGATGGCAAAGTAGGTGAAGGAGTCTACTCGGAAGCATTAAACATTAGTTTAGCCTTCATTCTCCCTGATTGCAATGTATTTCAAGCTGAAATCGTTGCTATACATGAAGCGTCAACTTGGCTTCAGGTAAATGAGATATCTTCCATGAATATTTGCATACTATCCGATAGTCAAGCCGCTTTGAAAGCCCTAGGAACTGTTGAAATAACATCTGAAATAGTTCTCAACTGCCGCAAATCTCTAAATGAGATGGCAAAGCAGCTCAGAATCCTTCTATGCTGGATACCTGGACATAAGCATTTTCTAGGTAACAGCAAAGCAGATGAACTCGCTCGTACAGGTTCGTACCAAACAACTATCTATAGATAAGGCAAGCCTTGGTATTCCTCTCACCACATGCAAACTCCTTACACATGAGTTATCCGGCATCAAAACCAATAACAGATGATCAGCTGGTAACACGTGTAATAAACGCGACAAATCTGGTTCAAACTCACCTCACCCTTAAGCTTTCAAAATAACTAATTTCTCTTAGTAGGCATTACCTCTGCACTTGCCCAGCGCTGGCTCAAAAACGCTTCCTCCACTTAGGACACTGGTTCTTCAATTACCTTGACGAACTCTAGGAATCTTCAGTTTACCGAATCCTAGGCTTATTAAACAGCTCAAATTGGTTTAAATAGAAATAGGAAAAACTAAGCCTTGGTATCACAATGGGCCTCATTGGCCTAAGAGTGTCTCGTTTGAGAGAGCCATACTAACCTAACCCAAGAATGATAGAATAAGAGATTACGCTTTGCGCAGGTCCGTTACTTCTGCTAATGGAGTCTGACAACCAGCTGTTCAGTTGACTACGTCACAATATTTTATTTCTTTGAGAAACGTACTGCGATCGGTTGTGTTTTATTTAATTGTGTATATATCGAAGTATATTTGAGAGTTTTTAACTTAAAATTTAAAAAATGAAGTGTGCAGCTGCTAATTGTGGTAACAGTAGCAAACAAATATTTTTCAGAAACCTGATGTTTGCAGTAAATACAAAAATTAAACCAAGAAATTGTAGAAAACGCACACAAACGAAAACAAAAATACAAAAATATATTAACTTAACAAAATTTGTTTCATTATTTAAAAACTTGGAACTATCATTTATTTGTCCTTCCAATTCATAGGTAAATTAATGGAAACAAAATATCTGGGAACGTTTAAACTACATCAGTTAAACTCTTAATAAACATTTTTATAAAATCCAAGTCAAAAAATAATGCTCACTGAAGTTGGTTTCTCAGACAAATTTTTTTTTTGACTAAGCTGCTTACTGGCTGTAATAAAATAATAGTAAAATTAATGTTTGCAAAGGAGTACTTAATAAATTGACCACTTCTCGTTCCAATAAATTGCTTCTTACTTCTTTTATTTTAATTATACAAACTAAAATGTATGCAATTTTCATTTCTGTGTAGAAATCGTATGCAAAGTGATCGCTCTCCAAAACAGCATTGATATTATGACGTACATGCGCAGAACGACAATTTTGTTATACTCATTTTCTTGTCTTCGCCGCAATCTTTGTATTCTGTCATTCTTGAACCAAACCTATATACCTTTCCTTATATTATTTTGCCTACAACCTTAGAAATTAGCGTCGTTTGCCAAATAAAAAAAAGTTGTATTTTTAGATTAATGAATCATATTAAACTCTTTTTAAAATATACGAATACGTACCAGTTGGACACTATCAAAAGTTTGTTCCATTTTTACGTTGAGTTACTGTAAAAATGAATATAGAATAAGGTTATGCCTACACAATTCACATTCTCCAACAATTTTATTCTAAATCAAGCTGTAGCTTGAATAAAATTTGAATTTTAAATAAGAAAAATTGCTGTTAGAAATACCACACTATTTAACTAAAAAACTCACTCTAGCTAATATAGAATTTATAGCATTTGAAACTAGCCTACGGCGCAATTGCATTGAGTTAACACATTCTGCTAGTACAGTATATTGCGATTGAGTTAGTGTGTCGGTGCAGTATTTTTACTTTCTCTTCTCCTTCGTTTTGATTGAAACGTGCCTTTAAGATATAATCTTAAGAATTTATTAGCACCTACAAAGAGAAAAGAAAAGGTTAAAAAGCTTACTAGAACTAACTCAACTTGTAAACATTTAAAAACTATATTGTTCCCTGCCATTTGCTCTCAATTACACATCCATATAATAACATTAACTCAGACCTACTCCGGTATACTTTCTTACAACAAAACTAAAATTGTTTAATTAAAAGTCAAGCCATTGAAATCAACCTGGACAAAAAGGACTTTTGCAGACCCTTTTAAGCTCATTTTATACTTTCTATTATCCCGCTTTCAACGCACTGACTGACAGCTTTCAGCATCATAAATTATTACAATTCCTTTTTGTATGAAATGACAAAAACCAGAAAACCAAAAACAAACACAAACATAAGTGGGAAAGAAATAGATATTATTTCTAATGTAAAAAACGAACAATCGAAATGGCTAACATTGTGAAGGACTTTAAGCAGGTCGGTCGATTGGTCCTTCGGATTGTCTGAAGAAATGTACCTTAATTAGGCAACCTTTTTTTATCAGGGGAAAACAAGATTGTAAAACGAGTGAGTGACATGTTCAAGAATCTGGTAGACAGCTGTGTGACTATAAATGGCTTGGTGGGAAGGAAAACCTTACAAATGTCAGGCAAGCATGTGACAAACAAGAGAGTGTTTGGTTTGTTGGTAGCGTTTAGGTGCTTTACGTCAACCATAAGAAGATAATCACTGTCAACAAAGCAAATCAAAATAAAGCTTAAGTGAGTTAAAAATCAAGAAGGCGAAAGAAAACTTAATAAACCTTACAAAGTAACAAAATAAGCCGGTCAATCAAAGTGTAGTTAAGTAAAGTGGTAATTTTTTCGAACGTAACAATAAGCAGTTAACATTTTTTTAAAATAAACTTAAATTAGGGCAACCCTAATCAAATTATAATTTATTTTGTTTCTTTTAACACTTACCGCTATACTGATAGTTTTGAATATGAGAACTGTGATATATATTATATATATATTATATATATAATTATATAATTATTTAATGTTTGAAAATTACGATTTTCCAACAAAAATAGAAATTTCCCTTTTGGGAAATTTTAAGGGAAATTTTTATAAACTGCTGTTTAACCTATTTAATGTAATTTTATTTTTATTAAACCATGTATTAAGCGGTATTAAGAGTATTTGAAAGATTCTTTAGTAAATTTCCCCCATAAACACATTTTTAATACAATATTTTGCTGAGTGGGCATATTTTTATAAATCTTATTTAATTAAGTAATTGATTTCAAAAATCTAAAACTACTGATTTTTTTTTTTTTAAAACTTCTAGGAAACTTTCAAATAGCGATAAAAAATGTTTAAATAGTCATTATTTTTATATATTTTACTTAAAAACATTTTTTGAAAACATATAAGTAAAAATTTCATATATACCCAAGGCAAATATGTTTTGCTCTCAAGTCTTATGTTACCCAAAAAAAGTTTAACTGAGTCTTTTAAAACACTATATAAAGGCAATTTAAAGAGTTTTGCAAGTTTCCTTAAAAAATTTCCCCCATCAACACATTTTTAACACAATATTTTGCTAAGTGGGTTTATTTTTATAAAGCTTTTTTTATTTAGAACTAAATCTAAATATCAAAAATTATTGATTCTTTTGTATAAACACATACATACATACAGTTACTTTATGAAAAACTTGTAGGAAATTGTAGCTGTAGTGTATAAAAACTTTTCAATAGTCATTATATTTTTATATTTTTTTGAAAAAATATTATTAAAAAGTGCACATTATAGCTTAGAACTACAAATAAGTAAAAATTGTAAATTTCCTCAAGGGAAATTTTTTGGGAAATTTTTAAAAAATATTTTTTTGCTTTAAAATCTTATGTTTACTCAAAAAAATTACGTATCTTTGTCTTCTGAGCAGCAAAAGCCTAGACAATTACAAAGAAATGCACATACGAGTAAAGTATTCGTTAAACTCTTCGAAAACGTATAGCTTTTATAGCTTATCTTTTCCAGTGTCTTTTAGATTTCTTGCTTATAACACGTACAATTTTTTTTTCTAATAAACTACATGATCTATAGTAAATTCTTTGTTTATAATTGCAGTAAGTAAATATAGTCCAAATTTGTAATAATCTAAGTCACTCCTTGAATACCTTGAAATACGTATTTATTTTAAGGGTGGCCCATTAGAGTTCTTTTTTTTTCTTATCAAAATAAATCATTTTTTGTTCTCTACAATTAATAGAAAATAAAAAAAAATAACAAACAAATTCTTTAAAAACTTTTTAACCAACTAAAAGTAACAATAAGACATGATGTTAAAAAATAAACCAACTCAGAAATGCTATTAAAATAAAAATTTATTTGTTTGACCTTCCTTACAATTTGTTGGAGTAACGATATGAACCAATTGCGTGCTTTGAACTTTGCGGATGCGTTGCTACTTTTGTGCCAAACTCACCTTTAAGATAAACAAATTTTTCAAGTTTAAGTTTATAAACCTGTAAAAACCACAACAGACAAATCAATTTTTTTTAGCTGCGCATTAATTTTTTAATTTATTTATAAACAAACTTTTTGTGCTTGTTTGAAATTTTGAGCACTTTCAATTTCGAAAATATCAGATGTTGCAAATTGTTCCAAAGCTTTTTTTTATGTATATAACATTTTATAAATGCATATGCTGTTAATATTTTATAAGATAAAACAATTTGATAAATTTTCACTTGTGAAATACCTGATGTGCTGCCATTATTTTTAATTTTTTCTTTTGTGGTTTTATTTTTTGTAAAGTTGTCAATAAATATCAAAGTTTTCGCAGTGCAAATCAACCACCCAACCCCATTCCAACACAACCCACTTGGCGCTTTCTTTTGGTCTATTTTTGTTTGTTGTCGGTTCTTTTGGTTTGTTTCTTGTTTCCTTCAACCTCCTTCTTTTCGTTTCTTTTTATTTATCTCCTGGTTCAATGGTTGTTTTTATTTCTATTCATTTGAACGACCGCATGCGATGATCACGCGCAAATAATTGTATCTGGACTTTGTTAAGCAATATTGTAAAAATACAAATTCACAAAAATATTTAAATAAAGTTACTTTACTATAGACACAAATGATTGCTGGTGTATTCTTTTTGAACATTTAATGTCCGATTTAAATTTTTTTGTTCTTTGAGCTATATTTATTTATACTTTATGAAAATTATTAGTTTTTTCCTTGTGCTATCCAAAAACTAAACCAATATTCATGTATAATATATATGCTATAAATAATTTTTTCAAGTATGTATAATTTATATATGTTTCGTACGAAAAATTTATGACTTTAAGCAATTTGCTAATTGCATTTATTTCTAGTTTAAAAAACATTGACTTTAAAAGGTTTTTGTTTATTACCAGCTAGTATACGTCCTATATCTCTTGATTTCAATTAATTATATGGTATTATGTGGTAACAAATATATTTCTGTCCAGCTTGAACAAGTGCGGAACACTGTTCAGATTCTTCTTCTTCCATGCAAAACCTACATGTGCTATCACTTAGAATTCCCAGTTTTGTGAGGTGATAGTTTTACATACAGTGACCTGTAAGTATCATCCTGTGATGAGTCTGAGATCATTCTTTATGGGCTCCATGCATTCCCTAAAATTTCTTTAGGTCGTATGTTCCTAAGAGAAGTTTAGAGTGCACTAACCTTGGCAGATTTTCTCAGTATGTTCCTCTTTGTTTTTATTCATCTTTCCTTATCGATAAGGAGAAAATCGCTTTATCTATTCCACAAAATCATACTGGACCAATCAAAGGAGTTGATGCTCCTTTCTTTGCCAGTTTGTGTGCAATTTCGTTTCGTTCTATATCTTTGCTTCCAGAACTCACAGGAACCAGACCCGGTCTTGTATTAAGTTTTTTAAGACACTCCATCACCAGTTTTGAGAATACCCGATGAAATTTCAGTGCCTTGATAGCCGCTTGATTGTCGGAAAGGATAGCTATGTTGTGGTTCCGGTATTTATGTTCCAGGTTAAAGTTTACGCACCTGTCAATCGCGTATATTACCGCTTGGAATATACTGCTGTTCTGGACCATGGGCTCGAAGAATTTAATTCCTGGTGCGTAGACTCCTGCTCCGGTCCCTTATTCGGTAAGAGAGCCTTCAGTGTACCATGTAATCATGTACTGGTTTATCTTAATCATGTCTCGGAAAGACCTTCTAATTTTTTTTTTACTACTAAGTTCAATTTAGAATCTTTTAGTTAAACTGAATTTCGGATGCATGCTTTCCCTCGGTATTGTTATTTCAAGATATTCCCTTTGCCCGATATATCTTTACTAGACATCCTTAGAATAGCCCTTTTCGCCTGAGATTGTATGTAAATGTGAAGAGGTGTTAGTTCAAGTCAAGCGCGTACCCAGAAAAAATTTCGGGGGGGGCTTTAATTTTTTTTGTGTAGACTTATTCCAATTTGTTTATATTAGATACTATATAATAGTAATATAGACATAGCCCATAAAGTCTGCGTTCACCTGATTAACTTGTTTAAGTGAATAAAAACACAGTGTAAATATACAATTCATCTCAACTTTTTATTCATGTATTTCTTCTTAACATTCTTAAGTTTAAAAAGCAAAAACAAAAATATAGATTTTTCTCTTTATTTATGAGATAACAGGAACTATAGGTAAATATAGCAACCAAAAAGTCTGCGTTCAGTTTAAAAATGTGTTATTAATGCACTAGAAACAGTAAGGACAAATAAAATTTAGAACTTTGTTGTGTAGCCACGTTGTCTTAATCCAAATTTGATTTCAGATTTGGCCTACATCGTCTGGTTATTGATATATTGTTAACTAAAAAGTGCAAAAAAATGCTGTTTTTGGTTATACGTTAGAGCATTATTTTCACGAGAGATCGAACTTTTCGAAATGACTTGATGAAGCATCTAAAAGTAACATTTATTGCCTTCAAAACCCATATTGATTCGTCTCAAAATCTTTTTTTTTTAACTTTGAGATATCGCTTGTAAGAATTTATAGTTTTGCTGGCTTTTCTTTCCTTTCATCAGCCATACAATGCAAATGTTCGTTGAAACAGCACTAAACAACTGCAAAAAAGTCTAAACAAGATGTAACAGCAAGTGACTTAAAGCTACTTGCAGTGGCTTAAAGTACGTTTTAGCATAGTTTTTCGCATTTTCGTCTTTTGGCTTGTTGTCCGCTGGTTTGAGGAAAGCAAGAAGCACACACGAAATCACGTGACTTGTTCGATTGCAAAAAAAGAAGAAAGGAATTTGTTCAAACTCAAAATAGACAAAAACCAGCTGCAAAAAATCGGCCACGTAAAGTGACTTAAAGAAACTTTAGCAGTTTCAGCATAGTTTTTATTGCATTTCTCTTCTTTTGTTGTCCGCTGTTTTGAAAAAAGCGAAAAGCATACACGAAATTACGAGACTTTTTTTAAGCTTCGATTGCAAAAATATACAAAAAAGAAATGTAATATATACAAACAACACAAAGTAGTCAAAAACTATCTGCAACAAGTCAGCGACTTAAAGTGACTTAAAGTAATTTACAGTAGCTTTAAATGCGTTTCAGCATCGTTTTTTCGCATTTTCGTCTCTTCACTTGTTGTCCGCTGTTTAGAGGAAAGCGAAAATAAACAAAAAAGAAACTTAATATAGTTCTTATATCTTATATTATCTTAAGAAAGCATCAATTGCAAAAATAAATAAAAAAGAAACTTAATATATGCAAACAACTCAAAGTAGTCAAAAACCATCTGCAACAAGTCAGCGGCGGTAAGCGCGCACTATACGCACTACCAGCTGCTTTTAGCTTGACGCGCTTTCAGCTCGGTTCGGCAAAGCAACAAGTCGCCACTAGAAACACTCCCCAATACAATGTATGTAAGAACTACAACACGGTTGCCACCTTTGTGGGAAAAATCCCATTTGTGGTTATTATTAATTGCCGTGGGAAATGGGAATTCCCATGGGATTTTTTAATTGAGTTTTTTTTTAATTCACGTGGGATTTTTTTTGTTTTGTGGGCTTTTCTTTGTTTTGAAGGATTTATTTTTTTTCAGTTAAAATATTAATTTTTAATTAAAGAGAGTTTTTGTGTTTTTTTTTTAATTGCGATGGGATTTTTTTTAAATTTTATACCATGGGAATTTTCGTGGGAATTTGGGGTGGCAACCGTGAACTACAACCAATTTCTAACGGTTTATTACGCACTATTGTCTACTGTCTTCTGCCTACTTATGTTTCTGACTTCCGACTACTCACCCGTCTTCCGAATCTGTACAAAAATTCGTTTCTACACGATTTTCACCAAAGATCGTTTTTAAAATATAAAATGCCTGCTGTAAAGTTTTTTTTTCTAAATAAATTAAAAAAAAAATAATTCAAAGTTTTAAAACTAAAAATGTTTCTTTTAATGTGAGACTTGTTGATTTTTGGTAGTTGGAGTCTTACTTCATCTTTATGTAAAACGAAACGAAAACTGAAGGTGTTGTGAGACACAGTAAGCAATACATTCTTCCATATTCAAAAATATAGTTGCTCGTTTCTTTCATGACGTTCGCCTTTCGTTCCGTTTTACATAAAGATGCAGTTAATAAGAAAACTTAATTGTTCTTAAAAATTCCCAAAAGGGAAATTGGGATTTTTATTAGAGAACTGGTATTAAAGGCTAATTGATGTAGTTTTTAGAGTAAATAAATAAATATTATATTGATTGAAGCATGCTTATTTTTCAAAAGCTGTTGAATCACTCGCATATAAATGATGTACTTCAAAATGTCTCGGCGTGTTCATAGAAAGTGAAAGAATTCTTAAATGGCTATGGAAATAAAGTTCCAACGATCTCGCGTTTGGTTACAAGATCTGTATTGCAACCAGATTGTGAAGCTTGCATAAAACTTTCAGAACTGCTTTGAAAGGGGGTTTTATAGATAGAAAATTAATATATACAAAAAGCAAAAGTTTCCAAAAGTTTCAAAAACCAAAAGTTTCCTCTAAAAAGTCCCAAAAAGGAAACTTTAATATGGCATGTAAGAAATTAAGATGTATTTAAGGTCGATTTTCATTGATTAAATTGCATAAAGCTTTTAGTATCGTTTTGATTAAATGGAAATTTAAACTTATATGAAAAAAAAATTCCCATAAAAATTCTCAAAAAGGCAATTTGAATTTTTGTTGAAAAATTTTAATATAAGTTTCATTTCAGTCATTTGCCTCTAAAGACATTTATTATATATTTATTAAAAGCAATTCATAATTCGTCCTTTTCATTGACTTACCTGCATGCCTTTTCAAACTGAAAACAATTTTATAATACCCAGTAGTTCCAGTCTTGAAATCTCAAATGAATCATGAACGATTTTTCTTGATCCTTGACGAAACATGGTGATTTGGCCATGCATTTCATTGACGAAAATTTCGGGATTTATCATTCACGAACCCAATATCGAAATATTGAGGAAGTTTCGTTAACGAAAAGTGGACAGAAATATAAAGAAAATTCGTCAAGGAATTAAAATCGAAACCCGTAATAAAATTCGTGAAGGAATGTTATACCGAAACGTTGAAGAAGTGAAAACGCTGTATTGTTGCAGTTTAGCCTTTGAACGATTCGGCGAATTACAACAATCTGAATATCATCAAGTTGTTGTAATAGAGTGGAAAAAGTTAGGCGCTGACAACCGCTGCTTTGCATTATATTTTGTATGAATTTTTAAAGTTCAGCAGCTCATGCAGAAATTTCCTTCAAGAAATCATAACGAAAAGTTCGTCAATAATGCCGGTTCTACTGTGTACGAGTAAGTTATACTAGTATATAAATACATTTATTTCTTAACAGAACTTTCTTAAATCCTGTTATTCTTTAACATAATGATTAACGATGACATGAAAATATTTTATTAATAGCAAAAAATGAACAAGGCATTAAAACAATCTATCTGGCAGCATCGACAAAACACGACGCCATCTATTTGTAAAAAAGAGTAACGTTTGAGAATGCTTTTAGTTTAGCTAAGAACCATTCAATCAAAAGTGAGGTGAATTTGTTAGTAGTGGGTGGTGAAGTTTATAATCAAAGCACTAAGTAAAGAAGCTTGAGGAAAGTAACTTTTTTCTTCACCTCACATTTAAATTGAAATAAAAAAAAAGTAAAAATAAAAAAATTGTTATTGAAATCACTTAATCATAGCTATTTCAAAGAAAGTTTTGTAACTTGCGTTGAATTCTTGAAATAAATAACATTTGCAAAATAAACAAAAAAATCTAAAACAATTGTTTGTTTTAAGAAAATTTAATTTTCTGGTAGTTGTCTTGGCTAACTACTTTAAATATTGATCAGCTGGAGCTGTAGACATCTACTTCATATGAAACAGCAGTGTAGGGAGCAGCTACAGCGCCACTCACACCATATTCCCTCACTTTAACCTCCTGCCCACTTCAGCACTTTGGGTTGCCTAATCATCTCATTCAAGTTATTGCTGCTGACAAAGATCAGCAGCGCGATCACAGATCGAATATTGAGCGTAGTGCTCTTTAAATATTTTGTGATCTTTTTGTTGTCTTTGTGGCTTTTTTATGAAGTGATCTCTCTGTTCTTGTTGTTTACACGTTATCTGCTGCCGCATAATTTTTATTGCTCTCTTCTTTTATCTATTCAAATTAAATTTATTCAATTTTGTTTTTTATAAAACATGTGCTGTTTGTTGCTCTGCACCTTCATTCTCCGCCCTCCCTTCTTTTTCTTCTTCTTCTAGTCTCGTGTCGCAAGCATTTAAAGCAGTTGCTTTGAATTCATTTTTGCTCCATACTTTTCGTTCAGTTTCCGTTGGACGACCGTGTTGAGTGTTTGAGCAGCGAGCGGCTCAATTATGATCACGTCAAAAAAAAAAAAAAAATTTTAAATACTAAAACCAAAACGGAATAAAAGCATGATTTTAAACAAAGTATAAGCAACGAATTGCCGGCAATTTTATGCTATTGCAATGTGTTGGAATATGTTTTAAAATAACGGTTTCGATGTAAAAAAATACTACCGTTATGAAAAAGTTAAAAGTGATGATGTGCAATATAAGTTTTTAAATAGAATTTTACGAACATTTAACTTAAAATACCAACTTAATATGCATTTGATAAATATTTGAATAATATGATAAATATTATAAATGTGCCTTAAAGTTTTAAAAAAAATATTCAAATAACGTAAAGTCGCTGGCGTCTTTGAGAGTGTAAATTATAGAAGAAAAAACGTACAAAATAAAATACAATGTAAAAAGTAAATGCGTGTAAAAAAAAAAAAACTAAAATTTGCTCACGTTTCGTTTTCTTGCAGCTGTCGATAGAGAAATTCTTGAATTTTTAGCAGATTGTAAAACAAAACATTTGTTACAAGTTTTTTTTTATAAAACAGAAAACAGTTCTTATAAAATTCCTAAAAGAGCCGTTTTCGAAAGGCATGACGAAGAATTGTTTTCGTTTTTCTTAATTTAAACAAAGTCGTTCGAAGTGACATTTTTTCAGCATGGCTTAAAACCGCAAGTGTGTATTAATTGTATGGCATCAACTATTCACCATGATTCACCATGCGAGAACTTAACTTATTGTTTTGCAAATGCTGCCGATACTTGTTATTTTTTCTTAAAAACAATTTTTATTTTATTCAAAAGAGGGTTATTGCCTTTATTCAATGCATTTGTTTTATCGTCATTCACTGGTTTTTGTTGTTATAACGAAAATTAAAGAAATTTCTCATATTTTAATTGTTTATTTGCATGTTTTACATGTTCGTGGGAAGTGAAAGATTTTTAAATGATCAAGAGACTTGAAGTTTTAATATAAGTTAAAGCATTTTAAAAATAAAAATTTATTTGTTGCTGGTTTTTATTAAAGAAACTTGCATTAAACTTTTCGAACTGCTTGGAATGTGGTTTTTATTGAAAAAAATGTTAAAATTTACAAAAAAATAAAATTTCCCTAAAATTTCCCAAAAGGGAAATTTTCATTTTTTGTCAGGAAATTGCTGTTCCAATTGAACTTAAGTCGTTTTTCGTGTCAAAAATCAATTGCAAGCAATAACAATGCTTTTTTTTGTAGATTTTTAAAAGATCGCTGTTATTGCTTTCAAGTATTCACATATATAATAATTATTATATAGTATAAGGGCAAATATATAATCTATTATTTGCTGATAAATATACAATTGTATTTTGACATGAAAATATATTTAAATTCATTGTGAACAACAATTCCTTATCAAAAAGTGAACATTTTTATTATAAGAATATTTAGGGAAGTATCCGTTCATCTGGAAAAAGATTCATTTTAATTTTCTTTCAATAAACACTACATTCAAAGCAGTTTTAGAAGATTCATAAGCTTCATTTAAACAAAAATCGTCAATTTTGCAATTTTGCATCAAATCAATTTTGCATTAAGTGTTAAGAATGTTTTAAACTTTTTTTTTCAAATGAGACTTAAAATATACAAGATTAACTAAAATTTCCCAAAAAAAATCCCAAAGGGAAATTTTAATTTTTGTTTGAGAATTCTTATTAGAGTAGTTGTTTGAGTAAAAAAAATTACATATTTCTTGAACAATGTTTAGTTTTCAAAGTTTGCTGATTTTTTCAAATTATGAACAGAAAAATATCCTCACATTATGGAAAGTGATATATTCTTCAGTTATGAAAATAAAGTTTAAGTCGAAACATTTAGATATTAAAGATTTTGGAATAATAGGCGATTTTTATCGAAAAAATTGAATGATGGCATAATTTCGTGATGAAGGCAATAATAATACTTTTTTTTAAAGCTTTTAAAAGAGCGTTTTTATTGCTTTCAAGTATTCAAATGTATAATAATTATTATATATGTATACTAATATATAATTTTGAATTTGCTGAAAAATGTACTATTGCATTTTGACATGAAAATCTATTTAAATTAATTTTAAATAACAATTTCTTATCAAAAAGTGAAAATTTTTCTTATGGGAATTTTTAGGGTTCATTTGAAAAAAAGATTAATTTTAATTTTCTTTCAATAAAAACTACATTCAAAGCAGTTGCAGAAGATTGATATTTTATATTTTTTAACAAAAATCGTCAAATTTTAGTTGTGCTTGATTTTTATTAAATAAATTTTGCGTTAAGTGTTAAGTAATGTTTTAAACGTTGTTTTTTGAAACGAAACTTGAACTATACAAGTTTAACAGAAAATTCCCAAATGGAAATTTTAATATTTGTTATAGAACTATTACTAGAGTAGTTGTTTGAGTTAAATTACATATTTCTTGAAGAATGTTTAGTTTTCAAAGTTTGCTAATTTTTACAAATCATTTACAGAAAAATATCCTCACATTATGGAAAATGATAAATACATAATATCTTCAGTTATGAAAATAAAGTTTTAGTCTTAACGATTGTATATCTAAAAAAACTTAAACGATTTAAGTCTAAACGATTGCAAGTCTAAATGATTGTCGAATAATAGATCATTTTTATCGAATAAACTTGCTCATGAAAAATTAATGATGGCATATATTAATAAATCTAAAAATAATATATTTGGCTTTCAGTACAGTTTTAAAAGTTATTTTTATAGGTAAAGTTTTAAAAATAGTTATGAATTCATTAACATTTGCTCGGCGGCCTCGATAGTCTAGTGGTAGCGCGCTTAACTGTCGCCAAAGGTCCCAGGTTCAAATCCTTGCCAGACCATGCCTACGCTTTAACCTTTCTTTCCTTATTTCTAATCAAAATAACTTTAAAACACATCAATTTACGACAAAAAGTTGTAGTTGGTGGTGGTAGGAGGAGAGGAACACTTAGTAACAAGATTTGACTGAGATCAAGGCATAACACTTGCTTCAGATCTATCACACGTTTCTAAAGTTTTCTGCCACATTAAAAACATCCTGCACAAAAGTTTCACTTTATTACTCCCTTCTTCCATTCTTTGGTATCACAATGGACCAATTTGGTCTAAGTGTGCCGGTGTAAAGACCTGGCTCCACTATTAACCTAACCTAACCTATTAACATTCATTGAACTTATAACGAATTGAGAAATGAAAATGGTACAAGATTTTTCTTAGAATTTCGTTTTGTGAACAGAACAAACGGCTTAACTCCGTAAAACTAAGTAAAATTTACGTGAACAAATTAATACTTTGTCAAAAGTAAACTTTAATTTTTTTCTTTTCTTTTTCTCCACTCAACACCTCATCACCTCTTTAAAAATTTAAAAATATTAAAATAATGCGTTCATTAATTGTACTCCTGAACCTGTTGCACTGTCTTTGTTATAAACAAGTAACAAATAAATTTTGTAAAATATTGCAAATATACAAAATAAAAAAACACAATTTAGATAAAAACCAATCACAAAAACAGGAAATTTTTGCCTGTACGTTCATTTTATTTGTACGTATTCAAGTCGAAATCATAAAGATGCAAAAAATGTTTATTTGGTTATTGGCCAAAAATATAAACACAACTAATACCAAACCCAAATGCATAGTAAGCAAAACAAATACTTACGAATTTAAATACATACAGTGACTTTTATTAATATATACTCAAACAGCACAATTAAAGTGAGTAAAAATAAAAAGAAAAAATAAGAATCAAATTATGGCAACAGTAACAAGACACAGCAATTAAGTTTGAAAATTTTGAAAAGGCAACAAAAGTTGCATTAAGTTGTAGGACACGTATAAACCACTTGAACGACAGAATGTTGTCTATTTTAAGGCTGCTGCTTAGAGAAAATGTTGAAATATTTCTTGTTTTTAGTTTTTTATGTGTCATCAGGAATTGTAAAATTTGTAAGCTACAAGCAGGAAAAATTCAAATGAAATAATTAAAAATAGTTTTAAATAGTTAATTTTATATATCTTAGCATATCTTGCGAACATTTTTTTAGGGGCACAATTTAGAGAGACAAGGAAGTTATGCCTTTAATTTTTAAAAATACTAATACATTTTCTTGAATACTAATAAACAAGTAAAGAAATCTTTTAAATACATATATGCTTTTGAAAGATATTTGTGTGTTCACAAATTTTGTAAGCAATATTTTCGTAATATATGTTAGATCTATGGCGCCCCTTTTTGGTGAAGCTTTTGTTTTTTATTTTCAAAAAACTTTAAAAAAACGTGATTTTAAAAGTATTTGTATTGGATTAAAATCTTACCATAAGTTTCTTTGAACAGCGTTTTTCTATTAAAAAAAAATACCAAGTTTTTACATACACAATGTTAAAATTCCAGCTTCTGCAGGTCTGCATGAATTTTTCAAATTCATCATAGGGAAAACAATCGCATTGCATAGTTGTGGGAATGTTTTTAACTCAGTTCACTTTTTGCTCCATACACGTAGAATTTCTCTAAAATAAAACATAGAAAATACTATTCAAACTGCACACAATAATAATGATCCCACTTAAAATTGCAGTTAATTTCAATAATGAACTTAAATGAACTCTCGGTAAAATAGTAAGTTATGGGACCACGATTAGGTTAGGTAAGGTAAGGTTGATATATACTTGGTACGTTGTGGTTTCATAGGGGATCTACTCCTCCACTCCTACTTCCTACTCCCCTCGTGGAACCAACCAGTACTAATAAAAAATAGAAGAAGACGCTTAACTTCTATCTTCTCAAGATCCCTGAGATCATAAAAAAATAAGATACCTAAATGCTTATGTCTTCTGCGGGACAGAGCGGGGTATGCACAGAGAAGATGCGATACCGTCTCCTCCTCTTCCTCATTCCTACAACTACCTCATTCCTACAACTTCCTCATTCCTACAGAAGGCATTAGCCAGAAGTTAGTCAAAATAGAAAGATCTTTCCTCATCATTTGAGTGAGCTTCCTCGTGCGTTTTTCAGTGACACTGAGTCAAAAGTGTCTAGATGTGTCGGAAGATATACTATGATTTCACCTGAAATTAGCCATTTCTGTGGCATGTTGCCGTATTAGCCAGTTTGCATGACCCAAGTGGCATTCCTAATGTTTCCATGTCACTACACAGCGTTACCGTTGTGCCTTCTCTTGCGAGCTCATCCGCTCTCAGCCATACCTCAGCCATTCCACAGCTTTATAAAGGGCCATTATTTCCGCCTGGAAAACACCGCAATGATCAGGCAGTCTAAATAAAGTTCTGATGTCCAGATCCGTAGAAAAGATGCCTCCACCGATTTTGTTGTCAAGTTTTGAGCCGTCAGTAAAAATATGCACGCCAACTTGGCTTAGCGACAGTTACCCGTCTCATTCTATCTTGATAGGGATTACTGAGTGAAAGCCATGCTCAAATGAGGAAGTGGCAATAGTGTAGTCAATGTTGCTAGAAACTGCTCCTGCACGATCGATAATAAAGGAGTGACCTATACGAGTGTTAGCCCACTGCGAGGTTGATCTAAGGCATATGACTGTTTCCTGTGCCATCTTTTTATCACATAATATAGAGAAATATTAAGCAAGAAACTACATTTAACGCTTCATATTAAGTGGACCTAAGCTTTCCGCTAATACATACGGCCACAGTTCTTTCTACTTCCCCTAAAAATTTGCAATTCGACTGTATTTTTAGTGCTGTCTACCACTCACAGACAATGTATAGTAAGATTGGCCTCACTATAGCGGTATAAATCCAACGTGCAATATTCGGGGTAAGTCCCCACATTTTACCTATAGCTGTCTTACAGGCATGCAAAGCAACATTGGTTTTCCTACTTCGCTCAAGAATATTCGGTTTCCAGCTTAAATTTCTATCCAAAATTACTCCCAAGTATTTTGCCTCCTCCACGAAATGTAGCTGAGTGCCATCAAGACGTGGAGGAACTATGATTCGAATTTTGTATTTCCTCGTAAAAAAGAGCATTTCGGTTTTCTTGGGATTGACCCCAACCCATATATTTTGGCTCGAACGCAGAGCTCTGACCCTAGAAGCTGCGAGAGAGTGTTAAGAAACTTTCCCAGCAATAGCAACGTCATCCGCGTAGGTAATCACCTTGCAGCCCATCTTTTCTATTTTCCTCAGCAGTTCATTGACTGTGAAGAATCATAATAGAGGTTATAGAACACCCTCTGAGGAGTTCAAATCTCCTGGCCTTTGAAACACCCAGAGATGCACTAACGACTCTGCTGGTCAGCAGATTGTTTATCAGTGCACAGAGTGACTTATTCACCCGAAGCTTCATGAGTGCGCCAATGATTACCCCCGGAAAAACATGGTTAAAGGCACCTTCGATATTTAGCAAAGCTACCATTGTGAATTCCTTGTGAATGAAAGAAATTTTCTATAAAGCCTACCAGGGAGTGCAGGGCTGTTTCTACAGACCTACCTTTCGTGTTAGCATGTTGTGAAGCTGAAAGCAAATTTGAGTCGATGATACAACGAATATGAGCGTCAATCAATCTTTCGAGTGTTTCAGTAGAAAAAATGATAAACTAATGGGAGAGAGGTCCTTCGGTTTCTTTTGCGATATCCTATCCGACTTAGAGATAAATAATACCTTTATCTGACTCTATTTTGATGGTATGCATGTCATGACAAGGTAACCTTTTAAAATTACAGAAAGTCATGGAAGTATTATAGACGCCGTCTGCTGTAGAGCGCCTGGAGTAATACCATCAGGCCCAGTAGACTTATATGGTTTGAAATTAAGCAGAGCCAATTTGATACTGTTCTCTGATATAATACTTGTAGGATAACTCTACACCAGACCCCTCTCGCACCTAATGTGAGTGGGGTCCACAGAGTAATCCGGGAAGTGGGTACTCGTAAGAAGATCGATGGTCTCCTCGCTGGATGATGTCCAGGGGCCGAATTACAGCATCCGTGATCAAGAAAAATCGTCAAAATTTATAGGCACTTGTCTCGTTGTGCCGATTGTAATTTTGCTTGATCACGGATGCTGTCATTCGGCCCAGGTATCGTCTGATTTCCTTGGTAGTACCTTGGACAGCTAGGATTAGAAGCAAGAGTCTTACGGAGTTTTGATGCTTCCGAAAAGTCCTCTACATTGCCGCAGAATAGCATCCAGAAATTGCGCTGAACCTTTCGAAGTGCTTTCTTAAAAAATTTTGAACTGGATCTATACTCATCCCAGCATTGAGTTCTACCCGATTTTTTAGCCTTTTTAAAAATCAGCCAATACTGCGACCTTAGATTACCAATTTCCCTTGACCACCAAGGATGCTTTGGTTTTTGGTTTACCTCTTGGGGCGTCTTTAGGGCATGAGATTTCTAAAGCCTCATTTAAAGTTCCCGTCAGCTGCTCCACCATTGAATCCAGTTAATGGGGCGTCGAAGGGGGAACATCTGAGAGAGGGGGTAACATTTGAGAAATTGGGTAACGATGCTTACACTCCCCCCAGAAATCACACCAATTTGTTTTCTTTAGATTCCTAAAGACAGTTTGGCTAAGACCGAATGTTATATACCTATGATCAGCTGATTCTAGAGGAAATTTCATCCCCCTTGAACCTAAAAACATTCTCAAATTCATCAAAGATATAGGTCTGGATAAAATTCTGTAATCCGCCAACCCAGCGGAGCTTTGAAAAGGAGGTACAATAGATTTCGTTACGGTTGATACCGTGGATTTCGTTACATACCTATGATCAGAGAAAGAGTGCTTCTGAAGCACTAACCATTACGTGATTCTTTCATAAAAGAAGTCCGAGACTAGGCTAATGTCTAAGACTTCACGCTTACTGCAAGGAACAAAAGTTGGCTCGTTCCCAAGTTACAGACATATACTAAATTACTTTTGAGTAAATAATCAGACAAGAACTAACCTCTTTAATTTGCATCTGTACTTCCCCAGACTGTATGGTGTTCATTCGTGTCGACTCCGATAACCAGGACACGCTTCTTCATCTGCGCCTCGGTCTGCGGACGCCGCAGATTACCAGCTGGCAGTGGCTCGGGATGGTCATGAGCTAGGTATGCCGTTGCAACCCAGCAGCTGTGCGATCCTAGCTCAACACTAACTGCCACTAAATCTTGATCACCGAAATAAGATAGTAATTAATTACATTTTGCTAGTAAACATGATCTGGGACTACCTGTGCCGCTAGCGAAGAACACTTTATAATCGTCCGCCTTCCAGCCACAAACCTTGCCTCCATGAGTCCAAGGCTCCTGAATCAGGACTACATCTTCTCCGCCCCTACTAAGGCGGATTAATAATTCGACGCTGACCGCCTTTGCATGGTGTAGGTTGATCTGCAGCAATCTAACCAGCTCGGAGTTTACTCTCCTCGACCCCTTTTATGGTATTGTCTCCAATATTCGAATCAGATTCCAGAAGCTATTTCTCTGAATACTCATTGAATATGTCGGCAATACCATACTCCGACGATCCTACCGACATCCGGTCAATATCATATTTTGCCGCACCCTCCATCAGAGGAGTGTTTGCCGGTACTCGGTCTGCATCTATCGTCGCGTATCCCTTAGAGGAGTGCTTTCCTCTGCGCTTGCGCAATCCGCTAGCTTATCCTTCTTGTAGACCTTCACGAGTACCCTCGTGACCCTTCAAATCGAACCCATTGCTCTTTCCTAGAGGACCAAAAGATGCCTCATCCAGTGTAAGGACCGCTTGTCTTGCGCCATAGTTGGGATCCTCCACTTAGTTCCGAACTGGAAGGTGTGGGTTGGAAACTCTTAGAGTTTCCAGAAATTTTCCTATCTTTGTGGGTTTCAGAGGTAGCCAGACTCGTGTCTTCGGTCTACTAGGGATCTGCTCCTTTGAGACCGCTTCTAAACGCGTACCTGGCCACACTTCACCCACCTTGGCGAAATCCGCCTTGTAGAAAGTGACAGTTCTGGCATCGGCGCACTTTACCAATATAATCCCCCGTTGCCAGCACATCGGAAAACAGTTAGGAGGAGAACCCGGCATGTCACCCATGAGCCTGAGATAATTGGCGTTAAGCTTGGCATCCACCAACCACCATTTCGTGGCCATTTCGTAGATACATCCGGAGGTCGCCAGTGTATTCGGATGAATCCGTGAATGACTGAATTAGTTTTTTCTAGCTAGCTAGATAAATTGCCTATTAAATTGCCTATGACCTATTAAATGACCAGGCTCAATTCTCGACACGGGTCGCATGACACCTGATTTCAAGGCTCTAATTACGTAACTTTTTAAACGACTATCGTTTAAACGATACTATCATATATTCAACTACTATCGCGCCAAGCAATCGTTTTGACGATACCATTTGACAGTTGTTTGCCAAACATGGAGCTAGCAAAACGATATCGCTTATACGATACAGAACATTAAAGGTTACGTGATGTAGAAGTATCGTTATTGATTCTGCCCATTACCTCACACTGATGAAAAGACCCGCCCCAGTCGGAGAGCTGTGTTATTTCCAGCCAGCACCCGATAGAAGGCTTAGGCGGAGGATTCAACTTAACTACAACATTATTGCTTTTTGCTTTCGCTCTGTTCCTTAGTAATATACAAATGTATATATATTAGGGTGTCCCAAAAAAATCGTGTTTGATGTCCGCGCCTTTTCCACTTGCATTTGACCTTAGAAACAACCTCTGTGAAGCGCATCTCAATTGGTAAAGGTTTAGAGGTCACAAATTCATTTTCTAATTTTCCCATACGATTTGAATGGAGGAAAATCAGTTTTGCTGGTAAATTGAATTTAGAGACATTATCTTTTAAGCAAAATGGTAAAAAAAACGCATTCATTCAAATTTTGTCTGTTACGACATATCCAAATTTCATTTTCATCTGATTATAATTTGCTATATATATATATATATTTTTTTTTTGGGACACCCTCATATATATTCTTTCTACTTCATGACGTGATGCGTCCTTGACTTTCGTCCTCAATATCAAATCGCCGCCTAAGAAGTTTCACTCAAAAATCTTTGTGGCCTAGAGGGGCAAATTGTTGAGCAGGTTCTATTAACTTTTCCCCCTCAACATTTCTTCTGAACACACCTACACTATACGCCAACGAATGTAAACCAGCTTCATGAAATTAATTTAGTTGATAATTTCTTTAGTATCGATCTAACACAAATCAATTTTATCGAGAATAATCTCAATAAAATTCTTGATTTAATTTTTGTCTCCAACAATATTCAGTATCAACTTTCAGAATGTAGTTTTCCAGTTAGCCCAGGTGGCATTCATCATCTACCTTTATTTGTAGTTATAAAATTTTATGAATTTATCTCGTTTAAGCAAACGCGAAATATTTTTAACTTTAATTCGTGCAATTTTGATTATTTAAGTCAACTTTTTAATGTTATTAACTGGTCAAGCTTATTTGATAGCCAAAATACCGCAACATGCTTTGATATTTTTAAATTAAATATTCATTACATCTGTTCAAATAATATTCCACTGGTTGAGCAAAGAACCCATAAAAATCCGTGGTACACTAGAGGTCTCAAAAAGCTAAAAAACCTTCGTAATAAATTTTTCAAACTTTTTCAGTCTACAAATGATTACAATTGTAAAGTAAAATATGAGCATTACTCTAGGGAGTTCAATTTTTTAAACAAATTTTTATACAATCAATACATTCTCAGATTTGAATCTAATATTATTTCAAACCCGAAGAGTTTTTGGAATTACATTCAGTCAAAGAAGAATGGTTCTCAGATTCCAACTTCAATGTTCTTTGAAGGTAGGAACTCTTCTTCTAATAGAGATGCAGTGAATCTTTTTGCCGATTATTTTAAATCTAACTTTGTTGATGACGACTCGTGGTTTGATCAATCTATTTTGGAAAACATTGTGTCTAGAGTTGATATTGGCTCTATGTCAGTTTCAATTGAAGATGTTCGCAATGCACTGTCCCTCCTCAAATCCTCAACTAAGTCTGATAATGATGGTTTTTGTGCTATTTTATTTAAACAGTGTGCATCTGCATTAGCTGAACCTCTTTGTTTTATCTTTAATAAGTCACTTTCATCTGGTTCTTTCATTGAGTCTTGGAAGATTGCAGCTATAAGTCCTATTTTTAAAAGCGGACAAAAGAATGATGTTGGCAACTACCGCCCTATCTCCAAATTGACAATTGTCTCGAAACTCTTTGAGTCAATTATCAAGAAGAAGCTTTGCTTTCTTTTAAAGCTTTGTATCTGTCCTGAGCAGCATGGGTTTGTAGCGGGAAAGTCCACTGTTACTAATCTTTCCCTCTTTTCTAATTACTGCATCTCTGCTTTTGAATCTGGCTTTCAAATTGATGCGCTTTACACGGATTTTTCAAAAGCTTTCGATAAAGTCTCCCATAAGGTTCTCGTGGCTAAACTAAGTAAATTGGGTTGCCATTCGATTTTTCTGGAATGGATAAAGTTTTATCTTAGTGGAATAGTTTGTTTTGTCTCGATTGATAATACGCATTCATATTTCTATCCAGCAACCTCTGGTGTCCCTCAGGGTAGTATTTTAGGACCTTTGCTTTTTGTGCTTTATATTAATGATATAACACAATGTTTTCATTTTGCAAATTATCTTCTTTTTGCTGATGATCTCAAATTGTTTGCGAAAATTAATTCCTTTGGTGACTCGGCCTTACTGCAAGCAGATCTGGACAATGTCTTCGTATGGAGTATCCGCAATGGGTTACCTCTGAACATAAGTAAATGCTACCATGCCACTTTTAGTAAATCTAGTAATACTATCTTGACTTCTTATTCCATTTCCGATATACCTCTTCAAAGAGTAAATACAATTCGGGACCTGGGCGTCATCTTTGATTCCAAATTTACCTTTGTTGAGCACTTAAACTTCTTGTTGCCTAAAGTTTTTTCCTTGCTTGCCTTTATTCGTAGGAATAGTCAAGAATTTAAAGACCCACATTTAAAGCACTCTATACATTTAAAGCACTCTACTGTTCTCTAGTCAGGTCAAGATTAGAATATGCTTCTTTAATTTGGAACCCTTCAGCTACAATTCATTCGTTGAGGCTCGAAAAAGTTCAAAAAATCGCTACAAAGTATATGCTTTATTGCACTAACTTTAGATTTGACTTACCCTCTTATCATGTGCGATGTCTACTGATGGGTTTAAAGACGCTCGAAATCAGGAGGAAAATAACCTCTTTAATTTTCATTTATGATATAATATGCAGTAATATTGATGACCCTATGCTTTTGAGTTTGATTCATTTCAATATACCACCAAGGCAGTTGCGTTATTTTAAGCTGTTTTTCATTAAAATCCATCGAACGAATTATGCCTTAAATGGGCCTATAACAAGGTCTTTATGTTTATATAATGAATTATCATCTAGGTACTTGTTTGATTTTTCAATGTCGAAATCATCTTTTAAAAATTTTGTTACTAGTTTGTTTTAACATAATTTAAGCTTAAATTTGTGTTGTATTATTTTTATTATGATTATTTTATTAATTGTAACTTAATTGTTATTTTCTCTAGTCTGTAAGGAATTGAATGATCCATAGACTGAATAAACTAAACTAAACTAAACTAAACTATATCTGTTACTTTTCTGGGGTCCTCATAAAAACAAAAAAAAAACACAGAAGATAGAAAATATTGCTCGTGTGCACAAAAACCTTAGTTTTCGTGACGAGACTCGAAACATTTTTCGTTACGAGAATCGAACATTTTTTTTTCTTTCAATAATAATATCGGGGTTATCAATATCGCCGTCTAAGAAGTTTCACTTCAAAAATTTCCTTTGTAATTTGAGCAAAATTATTTAGAAAAATAATTTTTCCATTTCAATGGACATTATTTTGAAATGCTTGTTTAAAAACTTTATTTGTATTGATTGCTCTTTGTTTATGCTTTAATTATGTTATGTTTCATAGTTTTTTTTGTTTGTTTATTTTTAACCTTAATTCTTATTATGATCATTGTGTTATCTCATTAGATTAGATTAAAAGTTAAAAAAACACTATATTTGTTAAATAATTTGTTAATTTTTACTTTCTTACAAATTCTTCAGATAATACTCAAATTGAGCAACATTTCCATGGTTTAGATATTTATAAACTTTATTAAATAATTTTTCGGCTTTTTTGTCAAGTCATTTATATATATATTCTTTTCTTTCAAATTCTTTCAATGTGTATGTATTTCTTAGCAAAACAGCTAAAAATATTTCTAAAACCTGCACATATTTTGCGCTCAGTCATTATCGTCAAATGTGTCTAATCAACTTTAATGATCATTAGAAACAATTGACAACATGTTTTGACTTCTATGGGCAACAATTAATCTGTTAGTTATTATTACAAAATGTTTGACTGCTAAATGCTATAATTTTTTATTAAGTTTTTTTAATATGACGTCATTATTTCGCATCAGAAAGCTAGAAATCAATTTTTTACACCTTCTATTGTTCAAGTTTTTAATATATGCATAATTCGACTTGAATCATTGCCAGACATTACATCAGCACACTTAATTGCTTTTGTTTGATGATGCAGCTGTGCCGTATCTCTAGCATGTCGATTGTCTCAATCGATTGACATTCATCGTTATCGGTTCAGTATGATTTTTGATTTATCCGGCTTCTCTGTTCCTTTGATACCAAAAAGTCACTTAATGTTTGGTTACTTCTGGCAACTGTTTTTTTTTTTCTCTAAACTGAATTCTAGCTCGTGAATTCAGCTGACTGCTATTTTTTAAATATTTTGCCAAAAAGTCGCTTAATTTTTGGTTACTTCTGTCAACGGTTTTTTTGTTTGCTCTTAACTGAATTCTAGCTAGTGAATTCAGCTGACTGCTATTTTTTAAATGTTTATGTTTATAAAATGAAGAAACCTCAATTTAAACAAATGACGATTTTTAAACAACTTTTTATTGGTTTTCCTGCCACATGTGTGGCTTTTTCCCCCCTCTCTTTTATTTGTTGTACGTGCTTTGCCATTAAATTGCTTGTTAATTTTTTTCTATTTTTTTACTTGTTATATTTGTTTTTTTTTTTAACCGGCACAACGTGATCGCCATCACCTACTAGTTAATTATTTTGAATTGTTTGGAATTTTAATTTCTTTATTTATTCGATTTAAACAGTTTTTATCTCTAGCATTTTGCTCAATGGATTTTTTTTATATACTTTTTTTTTGTGTTAAATAACACATTCGACAAAATATTTGTAGCTTTGGTAAAAAAGATTTTTTTTTTTTTGTTTTTAATACCCAAAAATACACTGATTAAGTTTGAAATCAACAAAAATATCCATAATTCTAGGAACGAAAAAAAACGCATTGCATAAATACATCAAAATTCGTAAAAAAGTTAAATTATCACACTCTTTAAACTGCCAATTTGAGAAAATTTAAAAATAAACCAAAGCTTTCAAATCGAACAAAGCTCATTTTGATGACAAAATTTAAATATGTTAATGAATTATTTATTTTTAAGTTTAGCATTTTTATCATAAAAGACAAGAAGTTTGAAAAAAGTGAATTCTCACATGCTGTTAACCACTTCCTTTGATTTTTTTTTTCAATTTTTTTTGTCGCATAAATTTGTAATTCTACATTATTCATTCATTGATTCTATTTCCATATTGTTTTTTTTTACTATTTTCCAACTATCGTTTTTTGACCATAGTAGAAAGTTCAGCCAGTCAGTTGGTCGTTTTAAAATAACAAAAGTTGCAAGACATATAAATAGATTTCTATACAAATATGGTGAGGTACAAAAGTACACGTTATTTCTTGTGTGTAATGATTGAAGGAAGTAGTTGTTTGAATTATTATAAGTGACAAAAGTGGAGGCAATAAAAGTAATAACTTTTATGTTTTATTTATTTCAGATATATTCTATACAAAAGTTAGCTTAAAAATACAATATAAATAATCTAACATTTTCTTATAATTGCGATCAACAGCACTATTATGTATAACGAAACGAAGGCTGAACGTGATGTGAGACACGGTAAGCGATACTTATTTTCATTTTAAAAAATATTGTTGCTCGTTTCTCTCACGAAGTGTTGCCTTCGTTTCGTTATATATAAAGATGCAGTAAAATGCAGTTATCTTTATGTATCTATATCTATATCTATCCATCCATATCCATATCCATCCATACGATTATATAAAATTAAAGTGCAAATTTAATGTTACCACTTTACTCCAAAAGTACTGTGCCGATTTTTATGAAAAAGTTTTAAAATATCATATTTGTGCTACCGTTTTATTTAGGGGTATTTTTATTTCGAAATTTTAATAATAAGTATACTAAATTAAAGTGTTAATGTATTTTAAGAAATCATCCCAGCTTTCACGCATTGCTTATTCGTTGTCTTTCGATTCGTTTGTGTTGCGAGAGTTGCAATAAACTCCATGTTTCTCTCTATTCTTCTCTTTCTCTTCGTGCTCAGCTAGCACAGCGCAACAAAAACAAAAACTGGTAAGGCTCGAGCAAGGCCCATTTATAAGGCGAGCTCGGTCGAACTGTCAGAATGGATGAAAAGAAATCTAGAAAATTAATGCATAGAACAAAGAAACGAACAATGACAGTTCAAGCAAAGGCGGAAAAAAGAGTAAATTTCTCTCAAGTGCCACAACTTGATAAATGAGCCTTGGGCTCGAGCAAGGTGAAAAATGAGATACATATAAATTCAAAGCGGCGCTTTAGAGCAAAACAAAAGAACACATATTTTTATTTCTTTTCCATGTATTGTCTCAATTCCTGTTTTACACTCATCAAGACTTGAAGGTCAAGTTTTACCTTTGTTGATGAAAGACGCGTACATCAACGTGAGAGAGGAGGAAGTTCAAAATTGATATAAAAAAACGTCCGTAGCGAAGCCGCGGACAACAGTGGAGTGCTAGTATTGAATAAATGTATAAAATTATTATTTAAACCCTTTTAATTACAATTTTTTATATATTGTTTCAAATCGTTTGGTTATGCAAAATAATTTTTGAAATCCTATTTCACAAAGTTGCCAAATATTTTAAACCAAAAAGCATCAAAGCCCACAAAAAAAAAAAGATTAATTTTGACAAAAACACAGAAACGTTAAAAAACAAGTATCTAAAACATTTATTTTCTGGTCTGCAATCTAAAAAGATATGACGAAACAAAAATAATAAATTTTATAAAAGGTTTTTCTTTCATTCTAAATTTTGGAATCATTGTATTTTTCACCTAGTTTTGGCTTTCATATTTTAAATCACTTTTATTTTGTTTAAAGAACACACAGTTTTTGCATAGATGTTTACATTTCTATAAGAAAAAAAAATCCCAAAATAATTTTAATAAAAGTTTTTATTATGAATGAATATTATTTGCTAAAAAATTAAAAACAAAATTTTTTCAAAGAATTTATCCACATTCATAGACATATAAAGGATTAACCCATTAATGCTCACTACCAGAACACGTTGAGTTTAGCTTTTGAAATTTTCAGCATAAATTTGTATTAATATTAGACGGAAAACTGTGAAGTTAAGAAGAAATTCAAAGTATTTGGGTTTGGCGAAGCGTATGATCATAAACACGTCTGGTCTATCAGTAAAGAAATATTAAAAAAATTTAAAAAAATTAGAAAAATTAGAAAAATTAGAAAAATTGTATATTAGCAAATTTTCATTTCATAGTGCCTAAATAAATTTGTATTACCATTAATATGTAATATAATGACAAAAAAGTTATTACCATTAGTATGCAATCCATTGGAAAATTAGAAACATGGAAAATTTTTAGGTTAATGCAAAAAATTTGCATTACTACGGAATGTTTAATCACAGATAATATAATAGAAAGATGTGCCACCGCCATACAAGCAAGTGGCAGAGTAAAATTTGAATGTGGATTTATCATAAATCCACACAAAAGCTTTTGAGAGCGAGAGAATAAGTAAGCGACAATGTGAGCAAATGTGAGCATACTATTGAAAAGCAATAGAAATTATATGTGAAGATTTGATGCACGAAGCATCTGAATAAACGATGTAGCTGCCAACAAAATGTAGCAGAATTTTATTAGGTTTTACTTAAAAAATGTAGGCATTTTTTTTACTAAACTACCCTACGAACATTATATAATTTAAAGTTATTATATTTTTTTGCATTATCTCTGATCTTTTTGTTATATAATTTCAAGAATATAATATCATAAAGATGACATAATCTTAGTATATTTTGTATAATATAACTATATAATCTTTGGTTTAAAGGTAATGGAAGAATTTTGCACTACCACTAAAATTGAAAAAACGTCACCAACCGATCGCGAAGACAAAAACTTAGGCCTTTTACACATGGAGCAATTGAAAAGTAATGCAACTACAATGCAACAGCTTAAAAAGTTGCAAGCGACACCAATTTCAGACTGAATTGCAACCTATGCTTTCAGATGAGCAAGTCCCGTTGCAAAGCAACATTGAAAAATTCATAACAACACAAGTAATTTTTAATTGAAACTATGTTAAAGAGAAACAAAAAATTGAAGTAGTTAAAACGATTCGAGTGATGAAGATGTTATTTCATATTTTCATACGCGAAGAACTCAACGTCAAAATAGAATTTGGGTGCATCCATACATAAGGTACAATATTAACTGCAGATTATTCGTGTTAGCAAAAGAACGGCAGCAAACTGATGTCAAACAAAAAACAATATGCAACAAAAAATCGCAGATTAAAATTGCAGCTAGCTGTGTTGCATTGAACTGGTCGCGAACAGGCCTTAGCGACACGAATTTAGAAATGCTAGTATCTATTAAAAAAGTTAATAAATGTTAGCTACTACAAAAATTTGTTTTTGATTTTACAATTGCTTCCTCAGACAATAATTTTTTAATTATCTTTATATATTATTTATTTTAGTAACCCTTTCAATTAATGAATTTTCTTGATCAGCAAATTTTTGATTGAAAAGAAACCACGTCACTAACAGAATTTTATACTTGAAAAATTTAGTACTGGTGGAATTTTTTGAAAGTTTAGTGATAATGTAAATTTCTTCCATTTAGAAATATATGCGACAAAAAAAATTAAAAAAAAAATCACAGGAAGTGATTAACAGCATGTGAGAAATCACTTTTTTCAAACTTCTCGTCTTTTATGATAAAAATGCTAAACATAAAAATAAATAATTCATTAACATTTAGTGGTAATGCAAATTTTTCCATTACGATTAAAATTTTCCATAACTACTGAATTTTAGTGGTAATGCAATTTTTTCCCCATCACCATTACATACTATTGGTAATGCAGTTTTTGTTCCCATTACCATTACATGTTAATGCAAATCGAATATATTTGCGTTACCACTAAGCGCATAGTGCTAATGATATTTTTAATTTACTAATAATTTAATGCATTATGCCCATCTATGATATGTACTACATATTTTCTACTAAACTTCATCTAAATTCCAACTCTCTCAAGTCTTTATAAGCACACTCAACAATTTATCTATTTTTTAAATTTTTTTTGTTAAAATTTTTTTTTTAATACAAAGATGGTTTAGACTTTAAAAAACAACAACTTTGATAAAGTGCTTCTTTTATGCTTTTTTATGGGAATTTCGCAATGTTGCTATTTTAAAGGAATATTACTATAAAAAGTTAAGGTAGGTAAATGTTAAAAATGTTTTTTCGCAAAAAGTCTTTTTGTGTATTTTAATAAAACTACTGTACAAAACGTTAATTTTAGGGTACAAATCAATAATTACTGTATTTTATCCACTTATTAATGTTTGCCTATACGGGTTGCTAAACTACTGTAAAATACAGTAATTACTGTACCTGTAACATCAGTGGCTAGGGGTAGTTTTAGTGATTGAATTGACCCAGTGGGCACGGTTGCCACCTTTGTGGGGAAAAATCCCATTTGTGGTTATTTTTAATTGCCGTGTGAAATGTGAACTCCCATGAGATTTTTTAATTGAGTGTGTTTTTTTTTTTTTGTTTTGTGGGATTTTTTTGTTTTGCAGGATTTATTTTTATTTTTCAGTTAAAATATGTAGAAATATATACATGAAAGTGTATATTTTTCATATTTTGTTCATTGTCAAAATCGTGTCAACGGATCTATATGACTTTCGCAACCAATTCGTTAAGATTTCGGTTACTTTGGTTTGGTTGAAAGTTCTTTCACTCTTGACATAATAACCATGCATTGGGAAAATATGTTTCAGTGATTTTTTTTTCTTTTTTTATCAATATACAAAATTGGTATATCTTAAAATTGATTTGTGATTGGCCCCTATAAACTAATTTGGAACTCTTTTTGTAAACTTTATACAGGTCTAAGGTGGATTAAGCAAATGTTTTTCATTGAATATTATTACTAAAAGTTTAATTAAAACACAGACGAGTAAATATACTAGTTGTTCTTTTTCATTTTTTTAATTTTTTGTTTCCTTTTTTACAATTTGTTATGCCTGTAGTATTTACTATGGTAATTTTTAATAGAAGAGAGATTTTTTTGTGTTTTTTTAAATACAAGTGGAATTTTCGTGGTTATTTTAATTGTCCGTGGGATTTTTTTGTGGTTTTTTAATTGCGATGGGCTTTTCTGTCAATTTTATACCATGGGAATGGTATATATCGTGGTTATTATTAATTTTTGCTATTGTGGGAAAAAAGTTTTTCGTGGGAATTTGAGGTGGCAACCGTGCCAGTGGGCATTTTAGCTAGCAATACGCAAAAGAGAGCATGCTAGTAGTGCTCTTATTGGCGTCAATATACTTTCCGTGCTCGCTGTATTGATGAGTGTTTCTGTAAGGCCTATCTTTTGAAGGAGTCTTCATATTATTTTATATGAAAAATTTTTTTAAAAAATTTAGAAAAAATTACAAATGATCAGATAAAAAAAATTCAAAATTAATTTTTTTTTGTCCGAGTTGGGTCTCGAAACGAGGTCTTCGAAATCTAACACATTACATATCATATTATATGAAAACTTTTATATGGAAAAATTCTAAGTCTCTTCTATTATTTTTGAATGAAAAAATTTTACAAAAAAAATTCCAAAAAAATTTTAAATAAAGAGAAAAATTTGTAAATGTAGATTTTAAAAAAAAATATAAAAAAATATTTTTTTGGTCTGAGCTGGGTCTCGAACCCGCGCTCCCGAAAGCTTACTTTCATTTGTAATGATGCAAAATAAGCTGAAGTTGTTAACAACTACGGTAGACGAGTGAATAAGATGTCGTACCGCCACATGAGAGGACGTTGGCTCAAATCTGGATACGTCAGTAGTTTTTTATTTCAAGTTGATATCTATTTTGCTTTTCTTTTTAACGTGCACTCTCAAAAAAGGCTTCTTTAAAGTCGCGAGAGAGGTAGGAATTTTCATGTTGCGTATAAAAAAGTTAATGGGCTTGGATTTAAGTACGGAAGGGCTAAAAAATCCATATGATGGCCTGCTGGAAGAGCTTCAAAGCCGTGCTTTTGTCTTTTGAGGAGGAGCGATTTACGAATAAAGCGGAATAAATGTTGCGCTCTTTAAAAAATAAAGAACAGATCAAAAACGAACCGTTCGTTAAGGTTTATTTCCATTACCTGATTGCAGCCATAACGTTGTTCTAAATTTTTTAAATAATCTGGAGAAGGATTTAAATGAACAACAAATAACAACGAAATGGAGCAATGTTAGTGTAAATTGTTAAGTAAAAGAGTTGGTTTTTTATATGAAACTAGCTGAAACCCGGCGCGTTGCTGCCACTCTCCCTTGTCAAACGCCCATAAAATGTTATCAGTTAAACAGCATGTCTAAATTGAGGTCAAATACTGAATTCCGAGACTGTGCGACCTATATCCACAAAGCTATTCGATATAACAATTTTGGGTTGTATAGGAAGTGCCACGCCCTCTTGATCACCCCTCATAGAACGTAATCAATTAAACTGCATGTGTTCATGGAGGTCGAATACCGAATACCAAAACTGTTCGACATATAACTCCAAAACTATTCGATAACACAAATTTGGGTTGTATGGGAGGTGCCACTCCCCTTTTAACTACACCCATAAAATTTCAGGTCCAATACTGAATTCAAAACTGTGCGACCTATAATCCCAAAGATTATAGGTCGCTTGATATCTTTAATTTGGGTTAATTGAAACTGCATGTGTAAATTGAGGTCAAAAACTGAATTACAAAGCTGAATTTCTATAACTTCAAAGCTATTCGATATCACCAATTTGGGTTGTATGAGAGGTGCTCCTCCTCCTTGTCCAACTCCCATAAAATTTTATCACTGAAACGGTACGTCTAAATTGTGGTCGAATACCGAATTTCTAAGCTGTGCAACCCATAACTCTAAAGCTAATCGATAACACAAATTGTTTTTATATTTATGAGGGGTAAAAGAAGGTGTGGCATTTCTTCTTAAACCATCTCGTACTCAAAGCAAAGCCAGTTACAAAATTTTGAGCTCAATCGGACCAATAGTTTCGAAGTATTGTGATATTTCCAAAAGTAGGCGTAGATGAAATGTGACAACGCCCGTTTTTATTTAAGTTAATGACCGTCATCATAAGAACTTATTTACCAAATTTTAATTTAATACGACCAAAACCGTCTTAAATATAGCATTTTTATTGATTTGTGGGCGATAAAAGGGGTGTGGCATTACTTTTTTCCTACACCTTTGCGTAGCAGTTACGAACAAATCAGTAAAAGGAAGTATCCAATTTGGTCCAGTCCTTTTCAAGTTTTAAGCATCCGAACAAATCACGATTCATTTTTATGTATACAGATATTGATTTGTGGGCGGTAAAAGAGGGCGTGAAAACATTTATGTATAGTGACTGCCTCTTGGAGCACCTGCACAGCAAGTTTCACTATAAAAATGTGTAGAACTCCGGAATTGCCATTATTTCGAAAAAGTGGGCGTATGTTTAATGCAACCACGCCCATTTTTTGTACAGTTACTGACAGTAACTATCTGAACAAAATTACTAAATCTTAGTTTTTACGATCGAAACCGTCTGATATATATCCTTTATTTGGTTTGTGGTCGATAGCGCAAATTTGGCTTGTATGGGAGGTACCACGCCCCCTCGTCCAAACGTTACCAAACCTCACAGGAACAATTACTCTCCTCGGCAGACATTGTTCTGCCACAGACCACCTTACTGCCATATACGGAAATGCCAAGAAATGCAAAATATATTCACCATTTCCAGTATAGCTGCCGAAAGTAGCCACTAAATTTTAGCACTAAAAGTAGCACTAAATAACTAAATTTTAGTCTAATACGATCAAAACCGTGCGAAATGTAGCATTTTTGTTGTTTTGCAAGCAGTAAAAAGGGGTGAGGGAAAATATTTCCCTTGAACCATCTCGTAATCGAAACAAATCGACTGCCCAAATTTCAGCTCAATTAAGGTTAAGCTTGGCGCACTTTACTTCACTCGACGCTAACTCCCTGAAAAGTGAGTTTAACTAAAGTGGGACAGGCCTATTTTTAGTGCACTTGCCGAGAGTAACCATATGAACTGAATTACAAAATTTTTGTCCAACACGATACAAATCGTTGAAATAAAACGTTTTCATTGGTTTGTGGGCAGTAAAAGGGGGGCGTGAAACCAATTTTTAGTACAGTTGCTGACAGTAACCGTACAAACTAAAGCAACATTTTAGCTCAATAGACCCAGTAGTCAATTTTAATGATTTCTCAAAAAGTGGGTGTGGGTGTGGCTATATAGCGATGACGCCTTTTTTAGTTCAGTTGCCGAAAGTAGCCATACAAACTTAGGTATCACATGTTAGCCTCATACGACCAAAACTGCTTGAAATATAGCATTTTCACTGATTTTTGGGCGCAAAAAGGGGGCGTGGTATTTTTCGTACAGTTACTGTCACTAGCTACACAAACCAAAGTACCAAATTTAAGTCTTATACGACCAAAACCGTCTGAAATAAAGCAGTTTCATTTCTTTGTGGGCGGTAAAAGGGGGCGTGGAAACCCATTTTAAGTACAGTTATCGACAGAACCGTACATACTAAATTGCAAAATTTTAGCCTTATACGACCCAAACTGACTGAAATATAACATTTTTATTGATTTGGGGGTGGTAAAAGGGGGGTGTGGCACATTTCCCCCCTCAACCATCTTGTACCTGAAACAAATCGGCTGCCAAAATTTCAGGTTTAGTAGTTTTGGAGTCTATAGACATCACACAGCCAGACACACATCGTTTTGCTTTTTATATATATAGACATTGATTTGTGGGCGGTAAAAGTGGGCGTGAAAACATTTATATATAGTGACCGCCTCTTGGAGCACCTATACAGTAAGCTTCACTGTAAAAGTGTATAGAACTCTGGAATTGCCATGATTTCGAAAAAGTGGGCGTATTTATTTTACGACCACGCCCATTTTTTGTACAGTTACCGACAGTAACCATCTGAACAAAATTACCAAATCTTAGTTTTTTACGATTGAAACCGCCTGATATATATCCTTTTTTTGGTTTGTGATCGATGGAGCTAATTTGGCTTGTATGGGAGGTACCACGCCCCCTTCTCCAATCGTTACCAAACCTCACAGGAACACTCTCAAGATGTGGCTTTATTTTCCCTGAAAATTTCATAAAGATCGGTTCAGCGGTTTTGGAGTCTATACGTGATATAGCCACATACCCACCCACATACCCACATACATACATCCATTTTTATATATATAGATAATGTTTTACTATAAACCAGAGACTGTAAATAATAATTATTTCAAGATTTTTAAACCAAAAAAGCATTGTGAAAAAATTGTCGTACCGCCGTTTTGAAGGAACCATTAGAATCCTCTCACATTGTATAACAGGATTTCCTATTGACTTATTAAATTTTGATTATTAAAAATTTGAGCAAAAAATAATAATTATTTCTGCTTTTTATTTTTTTAAGGCAAAAATAAAAATAAAAACTTGTCCGATATTTTCTAAGCACAAAATAACCAGTAATTTTGGATTTTTATTTTTTAAGACAAAAATAAAAAGCAAAATTTACCCTATATTTTTTTGCCATAAATAACTGATAAGTTTTGATTTTTATTTTTTAAAGCAAAAATAATAAGTAAAGTTTGCCCGATATTTTTTGAGCACAAAATAACTGGTAAGTTTTGATTTTTATTTTTTTGAAGGGAAAAATAAATATTGTAAATATTGATTTTTATATTTTACGGTAGAACCAAAACCGTAATGCGTGAATAGCTATATTAGGGTTTGTCCTCATTTTGCTTTTTATTTTTGGCTTAAAAAAATAAAAATCAAAATTTACAAATTATTTTGACCTCAAAAATATATCGGGCAAATTTTGCCCTTTTTATTTTTGCCTTAAAAATAAAATATAAATATTAATTATTTCTGTTTTTTATTTTTTATGCCAAAAATAAAAAGCAAAATTTGTCCAATATTTTTTACCCACAAAATAACCAGTAATTTTTGATTTTTATTTTTTAAGGCAAAAATAAAAAGCAAAGTTTGCTCGATATTTTTTAAGCACAAAATAACTGGTAAGTTTTGCCTTAAAAAATAAAAAGCAAAACTTACCAGTTTTGTGCTTAAAAAAATATCGGGCAAGCCTTGCTTTTTATTTTTGCCTTAAAAATAAAAATAAAAAATTACCAGTTATTTTATGCGTAAAAAATATCGGACAAATTTTGCTTTTTATTTTTGGCATAAAAAATAAAAAAGCAGAAATAATTAATATTTATTGCTCAAAATTTAAAAAGTCAAAAGATAATTATTATTTTGTGCTTTTTATTATAAAATGCATAGTTAGTACGGTCTCTGCTTTAAACAATAATTTTAAAAAAATGTTCATAAAAAAAAAACAAAAAAAATTTTTTTCATAACAATTTTCATTTTTACATAACAAATTTTGCCTTTTTTTATTTTTGCCTTAAAAAATAAAAATCAAAACTTACCAGATATTTTGTGCTCAAAACTATATTGGGCAAATTTAACTTTTTATTTTTGCCTTAAAAAAAAGCAAAACTTGCCAGTTATTTTGTGTTAAAAAAATATCGAGCAAGCTTTGCTTTTTATTTTTGCCTTAAAAAATAAAAATCAAAAATTACTGGTTATTTTGTACGTCAAAAATATCGGGCAAATTTTGCTTTTTATTTTTGGCATAAAAATTAAAAAGCAGAAATAATTAATATTTATTGCTCAAAATTTAAAAAGTCAAAAGATAATTATTATTTTGTGCTTTTTATTATGAAATGCATACTTAGTACGGTCTCTGCTTTAAACAATAATTTTAAAAAAATTAAATTTTTCATCGAAAAAAAAAACAAAAACAAATTTTTTATATAACAATTTTCACTCACATTGTTCCAATTCGTTTCGTCGACAGCTCTTAAATTTCTGCTGTTATTGTGATTACAGACAGACAGAAAGTCAGACGGACATGCCTAAATCGTCTCAGAACGTGATGCTGATCAAGAATACATATACTTTGCTATACCTGCCACGCCTTCTTATAGGTGTTTCAAACGGAGTAACAAAGTTACTGCTTTATTCTACAATATATAACGAAAATGCACACACCAACGACAAGCAAGACACGAGAAGCAATAGAATTTCGTATAGAAAAAAGTATTGCTTCTCGTGTCTTGCTTGTCGTTGGTGTGCTGCTTCGTGATGCAGAATAATGCAGTTAATATAACCTTTACGCAGTACGCGTGGGGGCATAAAAATGCCTAAAACTATGTAATAACACGTCTTCAGATGATGGCTGGCGCGCTTGACGTCAGTTCAGAACTAAACTGCATTGCTTTTGATTGCAGTGTAATTTTCATTAAATTCAAACACTATTGCAGGTGCAGCAACATGGCAAACATTAAAGAAAATCCATCATCAAAATCTTAATATTTTTATTAGACTGGAGCCTCACTCAGTAAATTGAGGTTAATATTTTTCTCCCAAACACTAAGCAGTTGTGTTAAATGTGTGCATGAAGGAATGAATGAAAGCAAACAACAATAAAATTCTTAAACTATGAAAAATTGTTTACAAATTTAATTAACCATTAAAATGCAACCTAACAAAAAGTGATTTAGAGGAATGCAATAGAGTTATATTATGTGTAAAAATGTACACAAGAAATATTATAACTGCATTTGTGGCAAAGACGATGATGGGGCAGGCAAAAAACATGCACTATTGCGTAAAAACCAAAATACACGAAAAAAGCCATAAAAATGCAGCATTAAAATATAACAAATTTTTGTTAAATTCACACTTCAACCATAAAAGAACAGAAACACAAGAACAACAACAAGCCGCCAGCAACAAATAAAAATTTTCCAAAGCTTATAAAAACAAAGTCGAAAAAATTGTCGGAAGTTTCTGTTGATTTGAGCGTCTGTCGCCTTGGTTTGGCGGCGGACACACTTTTGGCTGCGCCCTTTTTTCCCTCCTTAATATTTCTTTTTTAGCTATTTTAAAGCCATAATAGTTGCACAGATTTCAGCAACTTTGAGCATAAATTAAGCAACACTGTGCGGCGCACAAGATTGTGAACACTTTTCTTGAAAAACAGAAAGATATTTGAAAAACTGCAGCTGGTGTTGGGATAAAAAACAAAGAAAAAAAAAGTGTGTGGCAACACTTTGTTCTTAATTTTATTGCCTTTTCACCATACACCCCCTTCCACACCCCTTCACCACACACACACACACACCATTATACTATATCATGCATATTTGGCGTTCGCTGCATGCCATCCGCCAGCTCAATGCATTTAATGTTGATGTTGATCTTTGCAGCTAGCTTTTATGTTGTGCTTGTTGCATTTTTTCACTGCACTGTTTATTTGAATGTATTTGTTTGTATTTGCAAAGGCAAAACAACAGCCAAGAATCAGTGCTGCCAATGTTTATTTTATTTTTTCTTATAGCCTCAGCTCGATTTTGTAATTAGCAGGCACGGTATCTATCCTCCAGAAAGGTTTGGGGGAAAATAAACGCCTTGCAATTTTCTAAAAGTTTTTCTTGCTTTATTGGCGTTTTTCTGGAACGCATTAAACTGCAGGAGGTCTGAATGCAGTCGTTCCTATTTTGCTTGTACTTAAATGGCATTAAATTGAGGCAAGTGTTGCAAGTTCTGCCGCTTTATTTAGATTCAATGCACTTGTTTCCATTCGAAATTCTTGTGCTGTGCTGTCTTAACATTTAAAATTTGATGTAAATTTTGTTCTCAAGTGTCTCAAATGTTGTGTTTTCTTTGTTTTATAAGCACTTTATTGTCAATAGGGTGCTTTTTTGAATAAATTATTTTTTGTTTTGTTTTTTTTTTATACTCAACAAAAATTTGTAATGGTTTGTTTAACCCAGTTAGTCAGCCGTTTCATTGGTATGTGAGTTAAATGAAGTTTGACTCATTTCCATTGCTTTTAATGGGGAGTTTTTTTAAATGTTTAACAAGAGGTGCGACATGAGTGTTAGTTTTTTAGATAAAATTCAGAAATTTGCTTTCAGAATAAAAAAAAAATTGTCAAAAATAAACAAAAATTTGTTAGTTAGATCATAATTATTTCAAGTATAAAAAGTTAACCCGACAACCCATACCTCGTTTTTTGTTACGTTAAGCTATTTGGGGTTCCTCTACACCCCCACTTCTTTAAAGTGGCATTTCGTTAAATTCAGAAACAAATGATACAAATATATCCTTTTTTTATTCATAATTAGTTCATATTAAAAAGAACAACTAAAAATAGAGCACAAAAATCACAATGAAAAGTTGTAATACATTTTTTAGAAATTCTTGGGGGGTTTGGTTTCTGCTTTTTTATGTTGTTTTCATTGAAACAGCTACTAGGAATTATTCGATTTGCCTACAATGTACCAAAAAAATAAGTATGCAATATGAAGAACGGTAAAATATGTTAATTTACTGGGAGAATAATGCACAATTTGTTGTTTATCTTTTTACAAAAACAATTACATATAAATTCTCTTTCCGAAATTTAAGAGACACGATGACGAGCAATACTTTCGTTATCTTGTCTGGCATAATTTTTTATGAAGCAGCAAATATTATATCACAAAAGTTTGTCTGCAGTTCACTAATTTATGAAGATGAGTAGGGTTGCAGTAATTAGAGCTTAGTGATATTTTCAACAAAACCATTTACAGTCATTAAATAAAATTTTGCGTGTATATTTTCTTTGATTTTCGTCATGGCTTCTAATATCCTATAACTTTCGCAGGATATGAAAGACTGAATGATAAAATTGTACAAAGATAAGAAAAGTTAATATCAAATCACAAAAAAAGTAGAAAAAAGCAATGCCACATTTCAAAAAATTATAGAAAATTTAAAAGAGGAGGTAAGACGAAAAATATACAATGAACTGGATGGCCGAAAATATTCACGGAGCAGGACTAGGGCTTTCAATTGCGGGATCCCGAATCCAGAAATTTCGGGAACTTGACCTAATTTCTAGTCCCGGAATCTTGGGACTCTAAACCCTTAATCCCGGGATTTTATTCACAAGAAAATATGAGTACAAAAGAAAATAAATAAGATTATTAGCGGAGCAACTCGTCAACAACAGTTGTGCAGAGTGCGCTTTTTCAATAAATGTAAATTATCAGTCATCTTTCACAAATGTTTATTAAAAATTCAACTATGCTCAGATTATAAACATAAATAACACTCGATTGCCAACTGATCAGCTGATTCAGATGAGTTGAGCAACTCATTTCATTTTGTGTTGAGTTCGTAAACAGCCGTAACGATTGCAGACCTTCGTCAAATTGCTATCGTTTCGTCTATTTTGGTTGGGCCTTTTGGCGAATACTTCGTTTATTAATACATTTTATGGTTCTCAGTAGTCTAGTTGTTGTGTGCTTGACTAGTAACCCACTGCTAAGAGGTTCAAATCCTGATGTTATTGTGCTCTTTTCCCTATCTATGTGCCTTGCATTTTCTCCTAAATAATTGATAAATGTGAAAATAATGGAAAATAAAGCATATTATGCTTATTGCTATCCGGTTTTGTGTGAAATTTTTTTTTCAAAAACTTCAAATAAATCGAAAATATTTGTAAATAGTTGGAAACAAAATGTCTTCAAAATTTTAGACCCAAAATCAATAGTCTTAATTAACAAAAATTCACAAAAAATAAACTAAAAATACGAAAATGTTGAAATCGTCAATTAACCGAAAATTACTTAATGTGCGGAATTAAATGGCAGATATTCAACAAGATAAAATTTTAATGTGTGAATTTTTAAAACAAATTGAACTCAATTTCATGGTAAACGAATACAAAAACTATAAAAAGAATTACAAATTGGCAAATCTTGTTTCAGCTGCCAGATGTTGTCAGTTCTCGAAATATTAACTATGTAGTTGCATTTTAGTTTAATGCTCTCTGAAAGATAACGAAATAAAAATTATATAAAAGTATAAAATTATTATTAAGTACCACAACAGATGAGTGAGTGAGTGAATGGTTTCTGTAAGCTACAGCGTAAGCTTGCCAAGTTTTTGTGAGTAAAAATAAGATGGACACGTAATGTTGCTGACACATTGTAAAAATAAAATTTCCCAGAAGAGTAACCGAAAATTGGTTTCAATGTAAACTAAAATTTTTCAGCAAAATATATCTCTAATGGGCACATCCCTTAACGCCCACTCACATGTGAAGAATTTCTATCAATTGCAATGCATTTAAGAAGCTTATCGTTAATTACGAAGAATTTGAAGGTTTAAGTTAACAAAGTCAAGCAACGATAAAAAAGCGAACATATGGAAATATGTAAAAATTATAGAACAACGCCCTTTAAATAGCAAAGAAAAAACAGCCAGTCAGCTTATGTGACTTAAAACTGAACGACTAATAATAAAATTAATAGAAATGAAAACAAAACAAAACGCTGTTTTAACATCGACAAACGTTTAATTTTGCACATTTTTAAATATATTACAAAAGGGGAGAATGAATAAATATCAAAAAGGAAAACCAAAACGCTAAAGCAAAATACAAGTAATTCTACTGTAAACAAAGCTAGTAAATAAACTAAACGAACGGCTGAAAAACACATGTGATGCAAGTATGACGGAATGTCTTGCTGGGTTGATCGGTTGCTGGGAAAGAGTTTGGGGCAGAATGTGAAGAAGACAAGAAAGAAAAATGCATAAATAATGCAGGCAATAATTTCAATTGAGTACAAATAGCGGCATGTTTAAAAGAAAATAACAAATTTTTAAATTTTATCGACATTTCGGAAAACAACAAACAACAAAAAATTTAATATTGGAAATTTGACTTCAATTATGTTTTCCCTTTCCCCTTTTTGCCCCTTCAACCAAATGACGCACACACAAATTTCGGCATATACATAGCTATTATAATTGATATTTGAAAGCTTAATTAATAATAAATAAACATACTACGAACTTCGAGCTTTTTGTTTTTGCTATTCATTTTACTAGGTTTATATTTGCTTATGTGTTCTTTGTTTTGTTCTTTGTTTCTTTTTCATCTGCACAAGAAAAGAATTTCACAAAGATAACAGCTGATTTCTTACTGAGAGAACAGTAACTCAAAATGAAACAAACTTTTAAGATACTAAATATTTTATTTAAAATCATTTTTTTAAATGAAAAAACTTTCAAACTTCAATTTGGAAATAACGTTAAACATGTTTTTATTTAAACTTAACGGTTCTTATGGCCTTAGTTCAAGGCCATCGTCATGCAATGATCAACTTTGTTTTGTGCGAATTTACGAATGATAATTTTTAAAGTGAACAATTCAAGTATCACACATGGCATGCTAGACTGATTTCAATTCGAAATTGAATTTTTCAATTCTAAGCATCTATAACTCTTAGAAAATATCCACTGATCTCAGGAATAACTTTTTACTTACCTCCGATTTCTACAAAATGAACAAAAATTCTTGAAAGTTGGCCCAAAATGATATTATTAAAATTTTTTTACATGTATTTTGTAGTTATACTTAACCTTCACCTGGCCTCGTGGGGTACGTACTAGGGAGTCCAATCCCGGAAGCTTTTCTCGATCCCGGGATTAGTTCGGGATTGAAAATTTTAGGAAGTAAATAATTTAAAATATTTTTAATACAATTTTTTGCTATGTATTACTTGCAACTAAAAAATGTAAATTAATTCAAAACAAAACACATTAAGGGTATTCACAATTGCGTTGTTTTCAGTGTAGTTAAAAAACCCCTTGGTATTGGTACCACATTTTAACGAGCTGATTTTATATTTTTGTTGTTTTACATAAAATCGCTAAAAACCAAAAGTGTGGTTATTTTAAGTAGCCCAATGATATGTTTAACGAACGTGGTTTTTAAGGTTACATAAGCAACTGATCGGTTATTTTCTAATTGCAAAAATGGAAGAAGCTCTAAATGCAAGTTAAACTTTTTTATGCCATATATTAATAAAATATATCAAATTGGATAGTTAATTTATTTACATAGTAACAAAAAGTTATAGTGGTAGGTTAGCAACAACAAAGTCTATTTTAAAGGGTGCTCATAATTGTGATTTTCAACTATGGCAAAAAAAAAACAACAAAACAATACCATACAGTTGTGAATACCCTTATTACTAATAAACACACAAAATTTAAATTATATTAATTACTATCAAATCGTATTAATTTCACTCTTTCAGTGAATTTACCCAATATATTGGACACATCAGAAAGTCATTTTTATATGTATTTATTTTGAAAAGCTTTTGTTTAAAACAAATTGTTTAGTTCTATGAAAACAAGATTTACCAACATAATAAAAATAAATTTAGAGAGATATTTGACATAAAAGTCAGTTGGATTTTCGATTTTGTGCCGAAGAAAAGCAAAAAAAAATTTTCCGGCCCATTTTATAAGAAAAGATGAACCGGACAGGAAGCAAATTCATGCTTTTTAACTTTTTTGGCTTTAATGAGGGTTTAAGAGGGTTTAAGAAACAAAGATATAAAGGGTTGAAAAACCTTTAAGGGTTAAAAAAAAATACTTTGTGCCTAACAGGAGCAAAATAATTCTTTCTTTGCACAAGCTTGCAAAACGTATGTAGCGCAAGTTAAAATCAAAGATATATTTTTTCATCTATGAAGGACCTAAATGATAGTAATATTACCTCAAAAAAATTATTTTGTTCTTAGTTTAGCCTAGAAATACTTACTTACATACTTATTTACTTTTTAAGGTATTTAAGTTTAAGGTATTACTATATAAATTTTATATTTTTTTTTACATCGTCTTCATGATTTTTTTGTATTTAAGGCAAATTAATGTTGGAAAAGACTTTTCAAAATTAAATTTTTTGTTTTAATTATTTTTTAAGTAATCATTAAACTGATCAACGCGTTTTATTTATTATTGGAGAGTTTTGTTAGGATATTATTACAAATATAACCCCCTGAGGAGAAGCTCCGTTTTTATTCTATGCCAGTTGTAGAAATAGTTGTACGATAATCGTAAGTAATTTGTAAGTTTTGATCACGATTGCCTTCACCACAAAACAAAATTATTTCCTAAATCAGAATATTTGACAATTTTTAAATACGTAGCTTACTTCCCGATGTTGCAATTCTTCTAAAACTTTGCGAAGTCTTTGCTCCAGTGACTTACACTCATCGTCCTAACAATATTTTTCAGCATCAATAAAAAGTTTTTTTAATTCTATATTCATATCAACTTAAAATGAATGTTTGCATTTACATGAATATTTGTAATAGAAATTTTTTCATATCAACTTAAAATGAAATGTTTGCATATACATGAATATTTGTAAGACATTTTTTTTTAAATCCTGGGATCCCAGAATGAGAATCCCGGGATTTAAAGAGGCTTAAATCGTCCGGGATCCCGGATTTCGGTATTGACTTCCCTAGTACGTACATACCCCAAGTTCTTCCTCTTTTTGATTTGTTTGAAATTTTTTCTAGTTTTCCGGATTTTTTATGAACGCTGATCTTTATTTTTTCAACTTGGACGATGATCTCTGAATTTTTTGAGACAAAATAATCAATATTTAAATTTTTACAAAGATTTTAATCACGGGCTCATATGTACCCCACGGGTCCAGGTATGTTACTCAGGATGAGCATGCCAGGTGAAGGTTAATTATAATTTTGCAATATTTCCCTATTATGTCTACTTTAAGCCCTGGGAGTGTTAAGGTGGGCAAGTTTTTTTTTTAAATTGTTTGTTCTAATCTATTTGATGGTCCTAAAGATGCCAGTATAAACCAGGCTCTAACCGTTTCGTTTAAAAAATATTGTTTTTATGGTCGATAAGACGGTATGCGAGGGTTGAATATTCTCATCACGTCACACCATATCTTTATACTGGAAAAAATTAAATGCATATAAAATAAAATAAAAATATTTTTGTGGTGGTTTTTTTTTTGTAAAAACGCAAAATTTGGTAAATCATTTGGTAAGAGAAAAAACCGCCCATCTCATATTTAAACAATATTTTTTAACTACTGTTATGTCTATTTTAAGCTGTAAGAGTACCTTGCTTTTTGGATGATCCTAAAAATGCAATTTATTTTAATTTCAAAACCCGGTTTCAACTGTTTTTCATAGTTGTGATATTGAGAATTTGACATTGAGATAATGGGTGGTGTGAGTAAAAACTGAGTGCGAGTGTTCGTTCACTCATGATTTTTGAGCTAACACTCAATTTGGGGTAATTTAAATCTACTTTCGTTAAGCTTAATCTAAAAGACTCCACTCCTAATTTTTGACATTTGAGAGGGCTCTCAACTTTGATGTGAATAAACTTCGAATTTGAAATCTCTGTTGAGTAGTACACAAGAAAATTGAGGGTGCTGACAACTTGCCTACTCGTACTATTTCTTGTAAGAAAGCGCTATTTGTTCACAAATATGGATTAAGAAATATTTAATGAAAGTGGGGATGAGGAATTTCTCGAAGACAATGTAGAAAAAAAATAGAAAATGATGTAATTTAAGTGATGTGAATAAGTAATTAAGTGATACTAGGAACATTTTAAACCTTTCACCACAAGATTCTGCAGCATCGTCGGATAAGAAATAATTGCTTAGCTATTGCACGCTATCGAAATTAAATTAGTACAATGATTTGGCATTTTCGCCTGTGTCGAATATTAGAAAATTTTCTTTTGCGCGTTTCTATATTTACAAACACATTTAATTTTGTTCCAATTCTTACGATTAACTGTCCTGTTTGATTATTTCACGCATCAATTTGACATTTAAAGTTGACATCTCATTATGACTGAGTGAGTGCAAGCAATTTGAGGGAATTTTTATTCACACCGAATTGAGTGTTCTGTCTGGAAGAAGAACTCTGCTCAAAAGACTCCTCTCAGAGTGATCACTCAGATTTTATTAACAACACCCAATGTGAGGTCTATGAGCTCTATTACGAATTGTAATTTTACCCATGATTTTAGTGATTAAATAAATTTTTGTGGAGTTTAAAGAAATTTTACCGTTTTTATAAAGTCACTTTGTATGGGAGGTAGGAGTGGTTTTCATCCGATTTGGCTAAGTTTTGAACTTGATCTTAGTTTTTTTAGATAGAAGCTAATATATTCAATTTCATTACGAAAATAGAAAAAACAAATTCAACTTCGATTTGTTCTAGTTGAGACGTACAAGAAATGGTCTTTTTTAGGACTTTTGTTTGTTACATTAAAATACTTAATGTACTTAATAATACAGGGTGTCCAGTGTAAAAGTACGAAGATTTAGGGAGGACGTGAAAGAGGAGGTCGAGTTAAGCAAAAAATTGTATGGGAGGGGGTCTATTTTTACACCCTTAGGAATTACGGTGTTAATTGGTATTTCATGACTTTGAATCATGCTATTAATTCTATTAGAAAAACTAACCCATGGAAAAGAGCTCATTACAAAGGCAATGAATTGACCCTTCAAACAACAAACAACACCGACTTATCCATTACCGAACTATGCACGTGTGAAGATGAAACGAATTCATGTTAACTACAAAATTTCAAATTTGAGCGCAATTTTCTCAGAATTTTTTTTTTTTTTAGATTGAACCAACGCTGAACCAACGATGCCTCCTATAAATGTGTAAACATTGTGTTGATTCGGAAGATGGGTGATAGTTAGTTGGAGGGTGGATAGATGGACTAGTGTCGGTGAAGATTTGTTTTAAATTTGCACAGCTCAAAACTGCCGGGAAACACTCGCAGTGAGACTATTCCACAGAATTTCGCGTTATAAATGAACATTTTTTTAGCACTAAATTTGTGATTTATTTCATTTTCTTTCCATTGACATCAAAATCACGCATATATCTTTAAAAAAAACAAAGTTAGTTTTACTTCAAAAAATTCACTTTGGACAGTTCTCATAGTTTTTTATTTTTTTTTTAACAAAATTCAAATACGTAGAAGCTAATATCACTATATTTTCAATTTAGTTAAATTTTTTAAGTACAACTAACTTTGCTATTTTTGAAGATATGTTTATGATTTTGATGTTATTGGAAAGTAAAATAAAGAAATCACCAATTTGATGTTAAAAAAAAATTTTGATTTATTACGCGAAATTTTGAGAAAATTGCGCTCAAACTTGAAATTTTGAAGTTTAAACGGATTTATTTCACCTTCACACGTGCACAGCTCGGTAGTCGATAAATCAGGCGGGTTCGTTAATACACCGTTAGAAAGATTAATTTATTGCCTTTGAAATGAGCTCTTTAAGTAAGTTCATGAGCTTGTTTTTCTGCTAGCAAAAATGGTATGAATAAAAGTCATGAAATACCAATTAACCCCGTAACTTCTAAGGGTGTGAAAATAGACCCCCCTCCCTTACGATTTTTTGCTTAACTCAACCTCCTCTTTCACCTCCGTAAATATTCGTACTCTAACACTGGTATATTTAAAGAAAATAATTGGTTTTTTTGTGACAAAATGTTAGATTAATTGGGGGAGTAAATACAAATACGGATTTCTTAAATAGGCTCCTTATCAGTCCTGACGCTTTGGTTGATTCGTACCGAGAAAAGCCCCTATCTAGTGTTCGAAAATTGAATCCGGCCGTGTTAGTTTTTTTTTACTGCTAATGCATCAGAAATAACAGCAATGCGACAATATCGCTTTCCTCTTATAAATGATGATTCAACTAGTGAAGAATGGTAAGATTCCGAGAGCAATTCCTTGTAATCGTATTTAAGTTAAAAATTCCATGCTTCATATTGTTAAAATATGAAACAATACAATGATTTCTTAAAGTTATAAATTTTTAGCTTTAAATTTCGTTATCACAGCTTTTCTCATTTCTTAGCAAAGGGTCGAAATGTATTTCACATATATGGGAGGTGTTACACCTACTTGTCCAATCCCACCGATATTTTGCAAGAACTTTATAGATAACATATTAGTTATCCACCACTAATTTTATCAGCGTTGCTGTTAACGTTTTAAGATATAGCTCAAGACGTGTTTTAGTTGTATGACAGCTGCCACGCCCACTTGTCCAATAGCACCAACCTTTTTAAAACTTTTCGGAAATCACATTTTAGACGTCTGTGTTTGCTTTTGTTATCGTAGTTTATCTAATTTCTAAGATACAGCACGAAATGTACTTTAGTTGTCTCGCAGCTGCCACGCCCACTTGTTCAATAGCACCGAAATTTTTAAAACTTTTTGAAAATCACATATTAGACGTTTATGTTTGATTTTGTTATCGTAGTTTATCTCATTTCTAAAATGCAGCACAAAATTTATTTAAGTTGTATGGCAGCTGCCACGCCCACTTGTCCAAACTTTCTAAAATATATTTTCTTTTTACTTTGCTATACCTTAAACACCAAAAATGACCAAAAAAAAATCCACAAAATAATATTTTCCGTCTAATAGCCGATACACATTGACTGCAACAGTCGTCCTCCGACAAAACGGAAACTTGCCGTCAGAGAGAAATGTCGCAGTATTCTCAACGACTTGATTTTAATGAACGCAACAGCGAAAATCTGTATTTCATACAAAACATAAACAAACTCTGCTATGTTCGCTCTTGTCGTCTATCAAATTAGAAATAGATTGAAGTCTGCGGCAGCAACAATTGTGGTCGTGTTCTCTCTTTGTCGTGCCGTCTTTAAAACGTACATCTTCATAAGAAAACATGCGTTCTATTTTTTGACAATTGGCGTTCGTCGCTAGTCGCAGTCAATGTGTATCGGCTATAACTTGTAGAAATCCTACGCATACTGCGTAAAGGGTATAATTACTTTGTATTTTCGTATTTATTTATTTTGACACTTGTTAGTAAAGGGTGTTTTTTATAGAGTGATACAACTTTGAGTTGGCATCACTGCTTTATTTGACCACCCATTTAACAGCTGATAGTTGCTTTTTGTTAAATTTGCTTTGACATTTCATTTGGATTTTTCATTTGTGGAAATTTTTAATCAAAATAATGGTACTGTTCGTCAAACTTATCGTGCTCTTCGTCCATTTTATGGCGTACATAATCGTCCTTCAGAGCTGCTAATTCGAAAAACAATAGATCGTTTTCGGACCACATTTACTGTTACTGATAATGTGATTCCGTGAGACACCGAACAGTGCGCACTGAAGAATCTGTAGCCGCTGTACAGGAAAGCATTGAAGATGATCATAATCAATCAATTCGTCGCCGTTCTCAGCAACTGGGGTTGTGTCCTTCCACTTTATGGTAGGTTTTACGAAAAGATCTTGGCTTAAAACCTTTTAAGATTCAACTTGTGCAGGAATTAAAGCCAAATGACCATCGTATGTGCCGCCTATTCGGCGAATGGGCTGAAGCACAAATTGATATTGATTTTGAATTTCCATGGAAAATTTTATTTTCCAATGAAGCCCATTTTTGGTTGAATGAGTACGTACATAAACAGAACTGTCGTATTTGGAGTGACGAGAATCCACAAGCTTTTGTCGAAACACCATTACATCCACAGAAAATTACTGTTTGGAGCGCTTTATGGGCTGGCGGAGTCATTGGCCCATATGTCTTCAAAAACGATGATGGTCAGATGTTACTGTCAATGGTGAACGGTATAGGAACATGATTCGAAGTTTTTTCGTACCTCAATTAGCTGGCATTAATCTTGCTGATAAGTGGTTCCAACAGGACGGAGCCACATGCCACACAGCGGGCGCTACAATTGATTTACTCAAGGAAACTTTTGACGAAAAAATAATTTCAAGAAATGGCCCAATTAATTGGCCCCCAAGATCATGTGATTTAACCCCATTGGATTATTTTCTTTGGGGTCACTTGTCTACGTCGATAAACCACTAACAATTGAACACCTGGAAATCAACATTCGAAGAGTTATCGGCGAGATAGGGCCGCAAATGCTGCGAAAAGTTTGTGAAAATTGGTGTTCCAGATTGCGCCTTGAACGCGCCAGGCGTGGCGGCTACATGACCGAAATCATATTTAAACATTAATGTCATAATATTTTCTATCCAATAAAGCGCGTCTCTTTGATATTAAAAATATATTATTATGTTTTATTATGATTTAAACTTGTATCACTCTACAAAAACACCCTTTACAATTAGATATAGTAAAATGTTTTATAGTACAACGAATATTATACATTATTAACAAATTTGTCACTACGTTTGTAACGCCGATAAACAGGCAAGGCAGGCAGGTATAGAAAAGTGTATATATTCTTGATTAGCATCACCTTCTGAATCAATTTCGTCATGTCCGTCTATCTGTCTGTCTGTCCGTCGCTGATCACGATAACAGCCGATTTTTGATATTAAAAAATTAATATCAAGTTCGAAAATGAGCCAAATCGGATAAATACCGCTCCTACCTCCCATACAAAAGAAAGATTTTCACCATTTTTCACATCAAAGTCTGCTTAATGGGCCCATTGAAGTTTTTAGGCGACCAAAAATCAGTTTTTTTTTTTATTTTCGGAATGTACAGGGTCCGCCATCTAACGTTTTTTGTATACGCTTGAACAACGCTGGGAAATATTGCGACATTACTTTGAAAATCATGGTAATGTTGCAGAATGTGTGCGAAAATTGCTTACGGATTTTGGAAGAAGAGAGCCACTGTCAGCTCCGTATGTTCGTTATCTTGTGAAAAAAGTGAAAGAAACTGGCATCCTCATAGATAAACCAAAGCGTGAAAAGCCAAAAGCAGTGCGTACACCCGAGAATATTGCTGCTGTGGCAGAAAGTGTGCGTGAAGCGCCATCAACATCAATTCAACGTCGTTCTCAACAAACGAACATTTCGGAGACATCATTGAGACGAATTTTGCATAAAGACCTTGGTATGACGCCATACAAAGTCCAATTGGTTCAGGAGTTGAAGCCAACTGACCATCCAATGCGTTTTCGCTTCGCTAAGTGGGCCTGCGATCGGCTTACAGAAGACGCCGATTTTGCCAAAAAAATCATCTTTTCAGATGAAGCTCATTTTGATCTTGGCGGGTATGTAAACAAGCAAAATTGTCGCATTTGGGGCACAGAAAACCCGCACGCATACATTGAAAAGCCGCTGCACCCAAAACGAGTCACTGTTTGGTGCGGATTTTGGTCCAGAGGCATAATTGGGCCATTTTTCTTCGAAAATGAGCAAGGAGTGGCCGTTACAGTCAATGGCGATCGTTATCGGGCCATGTTGAACGAATTTTTGTTCACAAAAATTGAAGAGGAGGTGCTACGTGCCACACAGCCGAAGCTACGCTCGATGTTTTGCGCCCTATTGTTGAAGATCGCATTATCAGCCGCAGAGCTGATGTCGTTTGGCCACCTCGGAGCTGCGATTTGACACCGTTGGACTCAGTGTTGCCATGAAAAAAATGTTCTTGTCGTAACTTTTGCACTCAGCTCGTCGGAAATTTTCGGCCGCATTTTAAAATTTAAAAAACCAAATTAAATAAATTTGTAACACAGTTTGCTTTAGTGTGGACCTCTTATATATGTGTATATAAATTAAATATATAGAACTACAATACTAATTTTTTTCAATGTGATTGAAATACCGCTTTATGAATAAGGGTATTCACGATGTGGTGTATTTACCATTGTATTGTGTATTTTTTATAAGTTTGATATTTGTAGTAAATTTTGTAATATTACAAAAACAAAATGCTCAGTGTTCAAAATGTCACCCTGTGCCAAAAATACAAAGATGAAACCGTATTGTATTCTTTGCAAATTTCGTTGTGTATTAGATCAGCTGATAGCAAAAGCGTTTCTACTCAGCATGTAGGAAGCTACCGGCTGCGCTGTGAGTTCATTTAATAAAAACTAATATAATTTAGTGTTTCGTTTCAATTTTTGTATGATTTCCTTTAGTTAAATGATAATTTAAATTAATATTTCCAAACAAAAGTACATGCGAAAATTAGCTGATTTAAAAAAAGCAATACTTTAGTGAAGGTTCGTTCACAATAAGTTGTAACTATTCTAAATTTTGTAAAAATTAATCACAAATATACCACATCGTGAATACCCCAAATGCAAAGCTTTTTCTTCGAGTAAATTAACGAAAAAAATTGTTGTTTTTAGCCAGCTAAATCTACCAAAAAATTAGAAGTCAGTAATGAAAAGGATATGTTTGAAACAAAATTATTTTTAAAAGTCAAATATTGTGAATTTCTTTATTAAATTTATTTATCAATTCACTATCATTTTCATGACTGAAATAATTAATACTATAAATTTTTTGTTCGCTTTGAAAAATGCGTTTTATTCGGTGTTTTTAGTTTCGACATGTTATTTTTCGAAATATCGTAGCACACTCAAAAACTACTGTATTTATTTGCTTAGAAAATGAAGTCTCAATACAGAAAAAAGCTGCTAAAAATACCCTTGTTTTTATTTACATGACCACCATTAATTGGTATATAAAGGGTGTTTTTTTTAGAGGTTTGTTTTTCGAATAGAGATAAAACTGGCATTTTGTGGTCAAATCTGGCAACTCTAATGTCATTTATGTTCAGTTTGGTTTGCCATTTCATCATGAACAGGTTGACAAAAGAACAACGCTTGCAAATCGTGCAAATTTATTTCGAAAATAATGGTTCAGTTCGCGAAGTTTACCGCAAGCTCCGTCCATTTTATGGTCGACATAATCGTCCATCAGAGCAATTAATTCGGTTAACCATGGGTCTTTTTCGCACTACGTTTACTCTATGTGATAATACGCATCCGCAGAGACGTCGAACAGTGCGCACCGAAGAAACAATTGCCGTTGTAGACCAAAATGTTGAAGAGGACCCGAATGAATCGATTCGCCACCGTGCACAGCAATTGGAGCTTTGTCCATCAACTTTATGAAAGATTTTGCGCAAAGATCTTGGCTTGCGACCTTACAAGATCCAGCTTGTGCAAGAATTAAAGCCGCGAGACCATGCAATGCGTCGTGATTTTGGTGTATGGGCCGAAAATGAGATTGATCTCGATGCTGATTTTCATCGCAAAATTTTGTTCAGTGATGAGGCTCATTTTTGGTTGAATGGCTACGTCAACAAGCAAAATTGCCGCATTTGGAGTGAAGAGAATCCACATGAGACCCTTGAGACGCCATTACATCCACAAAAACTGACTGTTTGGTGTGCTCTATGGGCTGGTGGAGTCATTGGGCCATACTTCTTCCGAAATAATGCTGGAGAGTCAGTTACCGTTAATGGAGACCGGTATAGAGCCATGATAACCGACTATTTTGTTCCCGAATTGGATGGCATGAATGTGGATGAGTTGTGGTTCCAACAAGACGGCGCTACATTCCACACAGCGCACGTCACAATCGATTTATTGAAGGAAACATTCGATGAGCGCATAATTTCGCGGCATGGACCTGTCAATTGGCCACCAAGATCGTGTGATTTGACACCATTGGATTATTTTCTTTGGGGATATGTGAAGTCGCTCGTCTACGCCAACAAACCAGAAACGTTAGGGGACTTGGAAGCCAACATTCGTGGCGTTATTGCCGACATATGGCCCCATATGCTCGAAAAAGTGGTTGAAAATTGGACCTGTAGAATTGGCTTTATTCGAGCCAGCCGTAGCGGCCACATGCCCGAAATCATATTTAAACATTAATGGCATAAAATTATCCTTCCAATAAAGCCAAATTGATGGACATTAAAACGATTTTCTTGTGTTTTATTTCAATTCGAAGTTCTATACCTCTAAAAAAATACCCTTTATAATGGAGTGTGTACTGTGCATGCCAAATCGGACGTCGGATTTATTGTTCCTGAAATCGTAACATTTTTAAGAATTTTGGCCATGTATCGGATCGTCGGATTCAAGTCTGAAAATCGTAATAAATCCGATATATCGGACCATATGGCAACACTGGTTGGACTATTATTTGTGGGGTGCCCTCAAAGATAAGTGTTACGCCGACAAGCCAGAGACAATTGACGCTTTAAAGAACAATATTCGTGAAGCCATTGATGAAATACAGCTGCACACAATCGATAATGTGCTTAAAAATTGGACCGATCTTGTAGGCTATTGCATGGCCAGCCGAGGCAGCCATTTGAATGAAATTATTTTCCATTATTAACCGGAAGGATTGTACTTTCAAATAAAAAAAGAAATTTGAGAAAGTATTTAGTAGTTTTTTGTTATAGAATTTTTTTGTTATAGAGGACCCTTTATAACATCGCTCAAATATTCTCAGAAAGTTTTAAGTCAATACAAAAAAGGTTTGAAAGCCCCCCCCTATATCAAAGCTGAACAAAAAAAAAATTTTTTTGGACCACCGGAAAAACATTCGAAATGGTCTTTTTTCATAACTTAAGTATAACATGTCCGATCGTATGTCTCGAGGTGTGGCGGCCGTAGCCTAGTGGGTAGAGTGCGTGGCTCCTAAGCTAATGAACTACGGTAGCGCGAGTTCAATTCCAGCACAGACAAAAAGTTTTTGCAATTGAATTAATTTTTCTGTTCGGTCATCGCCTCTCTGCAGACAATGGCAAACCTCAGAGAGTAAAAACTGAAAGCTTCTTGAGAACATAAGCCGTCCAGAGTCGGCATAAAACACGTAGGCCCAGTTCTCGTTCATTTGTGTTCAAACATTTAATAACACGCACAACACAATTGATCAATAGAAGCTAGGTCAAAGTTTTCCATGGACTGAAATGGCCAGTTAATTTTTAGATTTATGTCTCGTGGTTAGCTTTGATATAGGGAGTGGTTTTTTCAAACTTTTTTTCGACCCGCTCTTATATACAAACCTTATAGTAGTTAAGAAGTATCTGAAACTTTAAACGAGTTTTTCTCAAAAAGTACTGCTTGAAACCTGTAGACAGCATTACTCGAAAACTATGCGAAGGATCGCTTCTAAATTGTATGCACTTGTTAAGCAAATACAATCGTTTGGTTTTTATTTTTACAAATCACTTGTTTAGTCAAATGGTAAATTTAAATGGTTTTTCAACTACCATTTTAGCAAAAATCAAAATTTTTCAAAAATCTTCGATTAAAAGCTCAAAAAGCTTCAGCAAAAACGAACTTTTTTTAAAATGAACATGCTCCGAAAAATCGAGTGCACCGCATATTTTTCCTGTTATAATAATTTATATTTGCTAACCAAAAACTCAAAAAGTTTTCTGAAAAAGTTATATAATTATAATATGGAAAAAAAATTACCTAAAAAAACAGTAGCTTTAATAAAAAATTTTAAATGACCGTTTTTTCTGCTTAAAAGACTTTAATGGTCCCTTAAACACATACTTCGTTGTATTCTTCCACTTCTAATAGCTTGAAAAACACATAATGTTCTATCGAGTTGACCTTACATTCTACATAAATTATGTTTTTTTATTATTTTTCTTTTTTTTTATTATAAATTTTATGTAAATTTTTTATTTAATTTTAGTTCTCCTTCTACATCAACATTGCGCAAACTTGTTGCATTGCTCTATGAATAATTCTTTTAATGTTCTCCCAACTGTTTACAGCTGTAATTCTTTAAAATTTATTGCTTTTTGACACTCCCTGTCGTTTGTTTGTTCGTTCCAGTTGACAAAGTCATGTCAACAATGTGACTTATTTTTCATCTTCGACCTTCTAATAATATTTTGATTTATTATTCCTTATAATGAATGCAAAGACCTTGGATTAGTTTTTTATTTAATAAGTTTTTTTTTTATTATAACATCAAAAATTTAATCATGCACGAAATACATACATTTTTTGACAAAAGTACTGAAGTAATATGAAAGAATTTGAACATTAAAATGTAACTATTAAATTTTTATATAGGTATGTTTTAATAGAATGTTTTAATAGAAATGTTCAAAATTTTCAAAGAAAGCTTATTTTATAAGATTATTTCGATTTGACAAAAATCACGTACTAACACATGAAATGTGGTATTTAATTATAAACGATGAGTAATTTTATTTCAATTAAAAAAAATTCGAAGCTACAGTCAAAAATTCTTTTAAATGTAACTGTAAATTCTTTTAAATGTAAAAAATTTATTCTCTTATGCACATATTTGTTTTTTTTCTAGACTTCTTGCTTGCCTTCAACTTCACATGTTTTGATTTTTGAATTTTGACTGTTACTTTTTGGTAGTTCGTTTGTTTTGTGTTCTCTCATTTTGTTAGTTGCTTTTTTATGTAATTTTTCTCTTTTGAGTGCTCTGCGAAATAGATTTTGTTTTTTTGCAAATTTTTTTATGTTAATTATTAATGACTCCAAACTGTCTGTCGAATTGGATCTTAGCCAAGTAGCAGCGTCTTTGATTTGTCTTTTTTCTACCTTTTGCACATTGTTTTCATATATTTTTTTTTTCTAATTCGTGTGACTCAATCTTTTAACGTATTTTTTGACTAATGCTTCAAATATTTGGTTATATCTTAAGAGATAATGCGTTCAATAGTCTTTGAAAGCCACAATTCTCGCGCATGAGCTCTGTGTGCTGTGATCATCATTTGCTAAAAAAAATGTATTTTCTATTATAATATTTAATGATAATATTGAGGCATTCCACGTAAAAGAGGAAAATGAGGTAAATTTGGTTTTACATTAATTATTTTAAAATCTAAAATCTATATCTATAGTATAGACACTACTTTATTAATCTGTGAAAAGAGATTTGAAAAACTCCTAAAAAATCTTTTTGTATATGACAACTTTTTTTGTATACAGAGTTGCTAGGAAGTAAAATATTGATTATGTTTCGGCCGTTCTGTCAACTGTAGAAACCTGGCGCGTGTCTTCTATAGAAAGCTGGGAAAAAACTACTTTTTATATAGAAATAAAGCGAAAAGGTATGTCGGTTTTTATGTATTTCTTCTTTAAAAAGATGCAAGTCGCATGTCCCAGCAGTCACGCAAAAAAATATAAAAGTTGTTTTCCTAACCTGAAACACGTCTTCGTAAATGCAATACTTCCTAGAAGTAATAATAAACATGAGGTTTAATGTTTAAACTAATTTAAATAGTTAAGCTGATCATATTATGCCTTCGAGACTGTTTTAAAATTTGTCCCAGTAGTCACAGTGCACAGCGTGATTTTCTTTCAATGTCAATGGCTGAATTTACTTTTCTGATCCAAAATGAAATAGTAAAAGCATCTTTATGTCTAACTTGAGTGTTAAAGGGCTGTAAAAGTTCACACTTACTTACCACTATTTTAAATCCTAAAGATATGGTTGGGCCAAGTATAACCGCAAAAGTCAATTCTGATACTGTAAGCTACTCTCAAAGCGTTTTATGTAAAGAAGATTTCAAAATTACAAAAAGGAAGACGAAGAAATAAATTTTGTTCAAGATCAACTTCGGGAAATGCAGCAGAGTGTTTCGCCACATAGGAGACGGATGTGTCTTATATCCTATTATAAAACTGTTGAGCGGTAAAATTTACCAATTTCTAGAGAAATTCAACATTTGTTTTATATAATAGAGTTAGAGGGTTAGAGCTTCTGATTTTTTATCATAGCTTCTGATTTATTTTTTATGTTTTATAGAAAAATATATAAATAACTAGTACATTTATTGGGTTTAAAATAATAATAAAACTGATTAAAATAATTTATAATTAACAAATATTTTTACTTGTCCCGCAAGTCACAAAGACCTGTCCCAGTAGTCACAATTTGCAATATTTCTGCTACTTTTTCTACAAAGGTAAGCATACTAATTCTTTATTAAAATGGAAGTGTTTTGTATATGTTGTACAACACAGAAGACGCAAACGTGAATATTTAAATGATTTGGCTAAAATTTTTCTTTGAGTCTTCAAAGTAGGATTAGTGATATTTTTCAGCTTCCCAGTGCTCACATTCATTCAAATTATAGTAACACAAAGCATAGAAACTGTTTGGCTTTTATTTTAAAGGAATATTACACAATAATTATTTGTCTCGGTTTTAAAATATATTTCATTGTTTTATAAATTATGATGACATTGTTATAACCAGGGCTCGGATGATTTTGATGACCTAAAAAACTGCAAACATGACCTAAAAAAATGACGAAAATTACCTAAAAATTGCAAAAAATTACCTAAAAACGCAAACAATTGCATAAAAAATAAACAAAAAAATTAGCCTTAAAAATAAAACATTACTAAATTAAAATTTATTTTATACTAGCCTGTCCTGGGTTTTTATCTAACACTTGCTTTATCTTTCTACATACCCTTTCATCAGTTTCACCACGCGCAGAGCTTTTTTTTTCATCGAAGCCTATAAACAAAGCTACTCCTTTGTCGAGAGGTTATGTTTTTGATTGAAGGGACTCAAGTGTTAAAGGAATATGTTAAAAAATTTGCATTTTGACATTTTTTAGTACGACAAAAAAAATTATTTAAAAATAACACTAAAATGATCGTAAAAACCGAAAAATGCTCTAAACATTAAAAACATCCAAAAATGACAATAAAATAACTGAAAAATCTTTACAAATGACCAAAAAATGCCCTTAATCTAGTAAAAATGACCTGAAAACTAAAAACGCTGAAAATGACGAAAAAGTGTCCTAAAAACTTTTTATATTCGGAATTTAGGAAACATAAATGGACGTTTTAAATAAGCAGGAAATGTCTTAGAAGCAGCAGAAAAAAGATGACATGTCATCGAAATCCTAGCCCTGGTTATAACTTATAGTTGGTCCAATTCTGCAGTGAAATGTCCCAGTAGTCACAATGAAATGTTCCTCTTATCAAATTATATTCGCAACAATAGATGCAGTTTGAAGGCAGCTAGTTAAGTTTTTTAGTAGGTAATTTTTTTATTTTTGAGTAATTCGAAATCAATGCCATTTTCTGTCATTTGTTGGTCTTTCAAATATTTTTATTTTTTAGTTGCTCTTTTATTGTTTTTGTTGGCATTTGTTATTGTAGTATGTTATTTTATTTTCCTTACATGGTCTCTTCTTTAACTAGAGCGCGGAAAATTGATTTCAGATTACGGAAGCATTGAATTGGGTGCTTCTGTTGTTGTTGTTGTTTTTGTTGGTTTTCTGGTTATCATTGATTGCCACAGTCTTAATGTGTAGCTTTCGCTATTATTGTACGTAAATTATAATAACGAAGTTCATAACTTCATTGTACTTAAAGATAGTTGAATCTTTGTGTTTCAAAACATTAAGTTAATATGACTATAACTTGTTAGTTTTTGTATTTTTTCTAATGACAATTCGTTTGATCTCTGTAAAGTTGTGTGTTCTTTATTCTTCTCACTCTTTTTGCTTCTCCAACAATCTTTCTCAACCCTCCTTATTTTTTTTCTTGTAAGCGTATCTCTGCTCTTCCTGTGTGTTTATTCAAACATTTTGCAATAATTTCTACAAATAATTACATCATTTGCTTGTCAGCTTCTTTTGAGCATCTTCTTCTGCTGACTCTCTTTTCTCGCCTCTATAACTATACAGTAATAGATAGAGATCAACTAATAGTTGTTAAGCGAAGCCGAGCCATAAGTATAACCGTTTAAAGTGCGGCATTTGTTTTAATATCTTTCTTGCTTTATTGCCATTCCCCCGTTTCAGCATGCTTACAATTGAAATTATTATATTGTAAAAGCTTTTGTTCATCCATTATTCTATTAATTTTTTTGCTGATAAGAGGAATAAACATAGACTTGTGCAGAAGATTTTTTTTTTTGCTGACTGTTGGTCAATATTTTTTTTTTATTTCAGAACATTGAATAAGTTGAATAAAATTCAAGTGCTTCCCCTTTGCAAATTTTCACTCATTTCATCGGTATCTTGATTGGTTAATCGACAAAGATTAATTTCTTAAACACTGTTTGATTGATAATATATTTTATTTACTAATATAGTTAGTAATTCAGTTTGTGGTGACCGCTCATCTATTATGCATGCCCTTGATTAACTCTCCAGATTGAGACTTTTTATAAATTTTAGCAGTTTTTCTGTTTTGTTGTCTCAAATTTGTGATGGAGGCACTAATTCCTCTCCAAAGTGAAGAAGTCTAAGGTTGCGGACAAAGTGAACGCCGATTCAGATAGACAGGCGCAGGAAAACTATGTGAACAACCGAAAAAAAGTTATTTCTAACTCGTTTATTCGCAGGCCTGCGCCTGTCTGCCTGCCTGTCTGAATCGGCGTTCACTCTGTCCGCAACCTAAGAATGCAAATTTTTCGGACATTCACATAGAATGTCCTTTGGAGTTTCTTCTTCCTCCTCGCATAGTCTGCAGACATCTGATTTAGGTAGGCCCTCTCTTTTAAGATGGTATCTGAGTGAACAGTGACCTGTGAAATAACTTTTTAGAATTCTTAGGTCTACTTTAGTCAGCTTGAGCAAATCTTTCGAATTACCTTTACAAAGAGCTCAAAATTTCATAGCTTGCCGCTCTCTCCATTAGAATCGTTCCAGTGGCACTGGCATTTTTTGTGTTCCCACATCCTTATCTTTTCGAAAATGTTGCATTAAGTAATACTATAGAATGGTTCGAGCCCAATAAGAGTTCGAGATGCTCCTCTTTTGGCAAGGCAATACGACCTTTCGTAGCCCTCGGAGTCTTTATGACCTGGTACCCACCATAATTGTATTTGATTGCCTTGTCCCAGTCGATTTAGTAATTCGACGCAATTGGAAACTATTTTTGATCAAGTCAAGTATGTAGATATGTTTTCTCTTGGATTTCCTACGAAGACATTCCCTGACACATAATGCAATGGTATATGCCTCTTCCTGAAATATAGTTGGCGTGTATCCCATTGGGAGAGCTTTTTGGAAATTGGGACCGTATCGCCGGTCCCGTTACTCCATTTTCAAGTTTTGACCCATCAGTGTACCATATCTGAGCCAGGATCAACTATGAAGCTATCACTCTTCCAGAGTTGCCTATTGGGTGTGATGACCCTGTAGCGTTTCAAGAAGCTTAGCTTCGACAGCATCCTGTCTGGGATTTTTAAAAACAGGTCATTTTCGAAGGTTTTAAGTATCTTCATGTGGCCCGTACAGTTCCCTGCTTTATAATCATCTATTTCTTCCATTCCTAGTGCACTAAGGCATGCCTCTTTTTCTATAATTATCGTTAAAGGGGGTAGCCCAGTTATTACACCCTGAGTTTCATTTGGGCACGTTTTCATTGCCCCAGTGATAATGCACGCCAATCTTTGCAACTTTGCCAGTTGATTGGCTGCTCTGCGTTGTTGAACCTTGGGCCACCAGGCAAATGCCGCATACAAAGCCATAGGACTAGCAATAGTTGTATCTTCCAATATATCATTTGTAGAGGTCCCACGTTTTTCCATGAAGGCTTTGAATTTATTTATTGAATTTATTGGATTTAAGTGAGTGTTCCAAAGAAAATGCTTGTGAAAAGTCACCCCTAAGTACTTAACCTCGTCGGAAAAGTAAATGACTTTCCCCCATCTAAGGTAGGCCTAAGGGTAGATTTAAAATGTTTTTTCTAGAAAAGGGTACCAGTATGGTTTTGTCAGCTTTTATGCTTAACCTTTTTCCCTTTAGCCATGGAAATTAACGTCTCATGCTCTTCAGATCCTTACAAACAAGATTGAAAAATCATTGGGGAACAACGAATATGCAATCGGGTGCTTCCTAGACATTAAAGGTGCTTTTGATAACGCCGAATACGCTCATATAAGCAAATGCACTCAGCGCAAAGGTGTTGATGGAACAACAAGTACTTGGATGCATAACGTGCTGAAAGTCAGAGATATGAAGTCAACTTCGGGCACGGTAGAACTCAGAGTACTTGCCGCAAAAGGTTGTCCACAAGGAGGAGTTCTCTCTCTAATATGTGGTCCATTGTAGTTGATGAACTCTTAAAATTTCTTAGCTCAAATGGCTTCGATGAGCAGGGCTACGCTGATGACATCGTGATCCTTATCAAAGGAAAATACGAGGATACTTTATCGTATCTCCTCCAGAGAGCACTCAGCATAGTAGCTAAGTGGTGCAGGGAAACAGGGCTCAATGTTAATCCTAAGAAAACCAACATTATCGTCTTTACCAGGAAAAGAGTCAGAGAAAATGTAGCTGAATCTACTCTTTTTGGTGAAACCATAAACTTCTCAAAAGAAGTCAAATACTTAGGTGTACCGCTTGATGATAAACTCACATGGAACCCACACCTAAATAACACCATAAACAAAGCAAGAGCCTCATTATGGGTTAGCAGAAGTTTTATAGGTAAAAACTAGGGCCTAAGCCCTAAACTAGCCATGTGGATGTATACTTCCATCACGAGACCTATCATCTAATATGCTGCTCCAATATGGTGGAGAAAGATGAGCCAAATACAGCTCAAGCCAAGCTCAGCAAGTTGCAACGACTAGCTTGTGTCTGTACCACACGAGCGATGCGTACTGCTCCAACTACTGCTTTGGAGATTTTGCTTGGTATACCACCATTACATCTTGTCAAGAAAGAAGCTCTGATCTTCACAGTCAGGCTCAGCATTGATAACAATTTGTATTTGCCAAGTAACACTCACCTAGCGTTATAAGACGAAATAACTAAAGACGAGAATCTAAGGTTATTACCCTGCCTCCCAAATACTACTTCTGCAAAAACTTCCAAGCCTCCTTTCCAAACCGAACCACAGGGGAAACAGAAAGGCCACGGTTTACTGCTGACTATCAAGCCTGGTGTACTGATGGCTCTAAGGCAAATGAAGGCGTGGGAGCTGGCGCTTTTGACTCAAGGCGGGGAAAATCTATATATGCCAGCATGGGCACAGGTAACTCAGTCTTTCAATCTGAAGTCCATGCAATTAAGATCTGCCTAAGAGAGTATGTAAACAGTCCCACTAGAAACAAAAACATTTACACTCACTCTGACAGCAAAGCTGTTCTACTTGCACTTAACGCATATAAAATCACGTCCGAACTCGTATGGAATTGTCTACAGCTGCTTATTGAGGTGTGTACCCAAAACAGAGTCCACCTCATTTGAGCACCAGGCCATAGTGGCTATTTAGGAAACGAGATTGCGGACGAACTAGCCAGGAAACGAGCAGTAAGTTCCTGCATAGGCCCAGAACCATTCTGTGGGCTACCATGGGGCACTATGCACCATAACATTAATAATGTGTGGCTTAACAGAAAGGCACTACATTACTGGAGGGCAACCGAAGGTAACAGACAGGCAAAAACATTCATGCCAACCACTTCGCTCCAAAGAACGAAACAATTCCTAAATTTAACCGTAGTCCTACGTTGGGAACAACTTTTAAATTTTACGTTCAGGTGTAGATGAGGAATTGAAGTTTTTAAATAGTTTGAAAAAATTTATAATTGAGATATTACAAGGAACATGATTTCGGTCTACACTTAGCATAAAATAAAAATCAATTTAGCTTGCTTTTATCCTGAAAAAAATGGTTTTGGAAATATATAAAACTTAAAAAATATGTAGTTTTCTACACCAACGTAGGATTAAGGTTAAGTGGAACATCTATTAGATTTGTCACAGGTTTCCTAACTGGACATTGCAAAGTTAATAAGCACTTATCAACTATGGGTATAGTCCAGGAAGATCTGTGCAGGTTATCTAACGAAGATGAAGAAACAGCAGAGCACATCTTGTGTCACTGTAACGGCCTAATTAGGACCCGAATTCGCTACTTAGGTGCATTGTACCTAGAACCGCACCAAATAGCGGATAGTTCACCCCATGACATCACTCTGTTCCTAACGAACTTAACGATTAAGGATGAACTATAACTTATAGAGGTTTGTTACAATAGGCCCTTGAGGACGCAGTAACTAGTTGACTAGCTCCCTCCTCACTTAACTATCTATCTAACCCTTTTCACTACACCCCAGGGCACTCAGCATTCTATCTGATATTGTTGGTTCATAGCAGCCCAGACTTGAAATAAGCAGATTATCCACATATCCTCTGGTGTCAAAACCCCTGGTTGTTGAGACTTGAGAGAAGTTCTTCCATGACTGTTGTTCACAAAAGAGGCGAAAGTACTGTCTTATTTTTAATATACATCGCCGCTTTAATCACTTTATATGACGTGTAAACAAAGGCCCCTTGAATATAAGTGAAGGCTTATAATATACAGTATATCAAAAAATTATTAACACCCTACTTAAGTTTTTAAAATCTGTCATATTTTTTTTTTAAATGGCATCACAGCGTGGCAAAAACTTTATGTAATACTCTTCATAATATGATTTTTAAATATGTACCTAAATTTGTCTAAAATACCTGGTAATTTTTTTAAGTTTCGTTACTTTTTTGGAAAACTACTAATTAAAACCCAAACAATTATTCACACCCCTGTATTTAAGTAACGGTTTTTGTTATTGTTTTCGAACATGACCTTGATTTTAAAGCTGCAACAAATTATTATGTGTACTTACGATAACTTTAGTTGATTTTTGTATGCAAAGTGGTCAACATGAAAAAGAAAGGCGAATTATCTATCGGTATTCGAGAAAAAATTGTGGAGTTACACAAAAAAGGCGATGGATACAAAAAAATAAGTAAAAATCTTCAAATAAGTAAAAATACTGTTGCATCAATAATAAAAAAGTTTAAAAAAACCAAAAAAATTGAAAATATAAGTGGAAGAGGACGGAAAAAAAAGACCACCGCCCGAATTGATGCACACATAATAAGAGAAGTAAAAAAGAACCGACGTTTATCAGCTCCAAAAATAGCTGCGGATATAGAAAATAGTTTTAAAGTTAAGATTTCAAATGAAACTGTACGAAACCGAATTAAAGCTGCTGGATTTGATGGAAAAATTGCAGTAAGAAAGCCTTTAATTTCGAATAGAAACCAAAAGCGCAGGCTACAATGGGCTCAACAAAAATTGAACTGGTCACTCGATGATTGGAAGCGTGTAATTTGGTCGGATGAGACAAAAATTGTGCTCTTTGGGTCAGATGGACTGATTAGAGTTTGGAGGAGGCCAGGTGAACGTTATAAGAAGGAGTGCTTGCGACCTCCGTCAAGCATGGTGGAGGTACATTGTTTCTTTTAACTTGTGAAAATAGACATGTTGTTAAGATTTTTGTTCCTCTTAGGAAAAGTCATGATATGGGGTAGTATGGCTTGGAATGGATGTGGAGAAATGGAATTTATTGACGGGATTATGAATAAAGAAAAATATCTAAATATATTGCACACTAAACTAAAACCAACCGCACGTTTGCTTGCGCTCGAATCGGATTATATTTTCCAGCAGGATGGAGATCCGAAGCATACGGCCAAGATTGTCTCTGAATGGTTTAAAGACAACAACATTCGGGTTTTGGACTGGCCGGCACAATCGCCCGACCTAAACCCTATCGAGCACCTATGGTCTATTGTTAAAAATCGGGTTGCCAAGGCGAATCCTTCAAATATTTTAAATTTAAAGGATATTATCAAAAAAAAATGGGAAAATATTAGTCCAAGTGTTACTAAAGCATTAGTAGAGTCCATGCCGAGAAGGTGCGCAGCAGTAATTGCCGCTAAAGACGGTCATACCAAATATTAAAAGAGGGGTGTGAATAATTGTTTGGTATTTTTTTTCTATGTTTTATAAAAATTAATATTTTTAAAAATTAAGAAGTATATAAACTTTGAATTAATTCTGGTCATATTTTGTGATTAAATAAAGAACTTGTTTATTTATGTTTTAACCACCAGTGTATTTATTTGTCAACAAAAATTTTTGATGAATCAAAAATTGTTTGAGGGTGTTAATAATTATTTGATATACTGTAAGTGAACTGTTTGTTTTGCCTCAAAAGACTTTTCGATAGTGCCGGTTAGGCTGTGTATTGCGGTAACTGTGAATTTGCCAGCTTGATAGGCAAACTGAAACCTGCTTAGAGAGATGCTCTTTAAGCTAGTTTCCCTATTTTATTAATATAACTTGAGCTCTATATTTGAACCATGCAACGAGTGGCTTGCACTACCCAAGAACCTAAAAAGAGGAAATGTATTACCGGGTCCTTTTATTTTCATCTTCCCAAGATTTCTCAGCAAAACACTCATCTTCTATCTGTCACTCTTCGAAAAATGTCGAAAATACTTCATATCTCTATCGAATATACATCTAAAAGGGTCAATTCACATCATGTCGGCCTTTTCAGACTATCAACCGAGAGGTCCCTGGTTCGAATCCGGTTTCGGGCATGGTTCTTTTCACTTTCTTTGTTCTTTCCTACATTTAAAAATGATGAAAAACTAAAAATCCACAGCTAAATTGTGGAAAATGTGGAATTGAAGGCAGGAACATCTAAGGGCTGGAAATGCTTGTCGAGGTTAAGGCATAACACTAGCCTCGGTTAAAAGCAATTCAAATTCAGCCCTATCATGAATAATTTTTCACGCGGAATCGGAAAAAGGAGTTTTCATTTTTAAGACAAAGCTTAAAAATATTTTGGAAATTTTTAATGCAAACTTGGTCATCAACGGTTTATCAACAAATTTGCATTAAAAATTTCCAAAATATTCTTAAGCTTTATCTTAAAAATGAAAACTCCCTTTTCCGATTCCGCATGAAAAATTATTCATGATAGGGCTGAATGTCTTTCACGTTTGTTTCGCCTAATCAATAATTCACGTATGGTTCCCATCAATTCCTTTAAATAATCTATCTATTTTCTTTCAGATCAAAGATCAAACCTTGTTTGTATAAGACGCATGCCTTGGTTCTTTGATCTTAAAAAAAAAATCTAAGATAGTGCCATTATTTTTGTATGTCACTCTTCTCGAAGAATATAATTTTTTTTTTAATTTTTTTTAATATATTATTTTATTTGTTTTAGTAAATTTGCATTACAGGAAATTAATCCTTATGCTAAAAATTACGCGAACCTTAATTTAAAAATTTTAAATAATTGCTTTCTTAAAGCTGGCAAAATTACCTTTTCAAAAATAAAAAAAATTGGGTTCATGAGATATGGTAATTTTGACAGCTAAACAAAAATATTTTTTAATATTGTTTTATATTATTGAAAAGTTAATTTTACCAACTTTAAGAAAAAAGTATTTTAAATTTTGAAATGGGGTGCTTCGAACACCCTCTTCACATTCAATTACCTTACCGCAAGGGATGGACCCTCCAACTACCAGAAGTTTACATAATTACTTTTGGATAAAAGCTCGTTTAATTACCCTTCCAACGTAAGGTCAAACTTAACTTTCGGTGTTTGATATTTGAATTTTCGTAAAAATCGACTTTCGACGTTTTTGCCGATTGTTGTTAATTTTGTGCAACTCCGCCAAAAATCACGTCACGGATTTGATCATTTATTAGTTTTTATTTTTCCGGTACGTTTAACCCATTAACAGCCAAATGAAAAGTAGAAGTGAAAAGTCCAAAAAGTGTTTATTTTTCAATATAAAACAAACTAAAATAGCAAAAAAAAATGTTTTTTATTTTTTTTTATTTTTTTTTTTAAGAAAACATTTAAAAAAAAAGGATGAGAAACAAATGGAATTGACCCGCTTAACAATTGGCAATTAACAAAAAAATTCACTAATGCTTTACAACAAAGAAAACTTTAAAAATTAAAAATATTTTGCTGTACTCAAATGAGTACAGTGGCGCTTAATGGGTTAAAATGAAACTGCGGCATAGTTTCCTAGAAAGATCAAATTTATGAGCTTGTCCTATTAGTTGTTCACGCCCCCTTTTTTCTAAATGCACCAACCCCCCCCCCCCGTCCACCTAATTTCTAGGGCTTTTCTTACTCCTTGATATCCGTTGGCTTGCATACCTTCAGAAGGGTGGCAGATAGCTGGCGGGTAACTTCGGAAGAAATGTTGGAGTAATAGACAACTAATAGGACTATCTCCATTTGAACCTTTAAGGGGTTAATTCGGGAGAAGCATAAACCCTATTTTCGACGCTTTTTAATGTTTTTTATATGGGCTCTTCCAGAAGGGTGGCAGATAAGGAGTAGGTGTGTTCGAAAGAAATCTTTAAAGTGAAAAAATACTTGAACCATTTGAGCCTCTAGGGATCAATTCGGTAGAGATATGAAGTTTGTCTACATTTATTTTTAGTTTTTATATTTTTGTAGGGAAACCCATGTGAAGAGTCGTAGATAGAAGGTGGGCATGTTCAGAAGAAATGTTGGGAGTGGGAAAAAATTGGGCCTGGTGATGCGTTTCTTCCCTCTGGGTTTAACCCAGTATGAATTATTATCGTAAAATTTTTGTTAAACAATATTGGGTAGCTCGAAAAGCAATTTTGTTGTTTCCAGATGAAGACACAATAAGAGCATAAACTAATGCAAACCGACGAATAACTACTGGTGAGATCGCTGAGAGACGAAATTTATCGAATTCGACCTTTCATTATTATTAAAAACGCCTAGGTTTATTCTCAAAGCTCGACATATGGGTTCTTCACAACTTTTTGAAAGCTTCAAAAGTTTTCGTAAAGCTTTTTAAAAGCTTCGATAAAAAAGTTTCCGAAATGCTTACGAAAAATTTTTAATCTAAAACAAAAATAAAAAGCTTTTAAGAAAATCTTCAAAGGTTTCGTCATAGTTCTGTCATTTATTAGCAGAAAAAGCGAGGTTTATTGCTTTCAATGAATGAACCGTCAAAAAAAACATGCATAACCTAATTTTTTCCCAAACTTATCATCAGTTTTGCTACTCATACGTTTTTTTTTTTTTATTCAATTTCTAGAACTTTGAAGTTTTAACAATTCAATGGCGATAAAGTGTTTGTTTTCCACTTAATTGTTATTAGTGTTTTTCTTGTTATTGTTGTAGTGATGGTTTTAACTATTAACATTCGATGACATCATTACAAAAATTTAAAAATTTATTTTATTTTTATTAACGACGTTTGTTTTACGGCGTCATTTTTACCTGTCGATCTTTGCTGTTGCTGCTTTGTTTTTGTTTTTTGTTTTTTTTTTTTTTTACTTTTCGTTTTCTGCTTTACAACTTGTTTTCGTAGCATTTACTTTTGTTGATTATTGGTTTTACTGTCAATTCACTGGTTTTTCTTCTTTTATTTTTCCGTTTAAAACAGTTTGGAATTTCGATAACTTTTTGACTCTTGAGATAACAACTTTTAGGAATTGTTTCATTTTTTTAGTTCATTCGATTTGTCTGCCATTCTGTTTACTGCAACAGCAGCTGATATTTAAGTAACCCTTTTTTAACGCTTTGTTCGATTCCACAATTTATGCAGACCCCGTGTTCATTCAGTATTAAACGAAACTTTCACGAATAACGTAAACAACGCGAGCGTTTTGTTTTTTTTCTTATTACCACCTCTAATTGTTGTGCAAAATTTCTGGCAATTGAAAGTTTATACCACCTTCTTCACAAATATGTATTTAAAGTGTATCATTTCATTTCACTTCATTCGAATTATAGTTGAAAATTTTTGGAGCACAGTTTTATGGCCTTTTGGCATCAAACTTTATGAAAGCTCTATTGCAGAAATTAATATTACTTAAAATCAACTTTATTGAATAGTGTTTCTTTTTTTATATTCTTAATAACATAAAAGGAATAAGGAATTATAAAATAAATCACAATATTTGAATGAGTTCGAAATATGAATTGTTATAATTTTGCCTTTGAATGTGTAGAATATTTATAAGATGTGTGTTTGAAAGTTTTTAAATTTTAAAATATTTTTAGTGTTTTAGTTTTTTTTTTTAGATTTATGTAATTATACTGAATATAACAATTTAGGTTTTTGTAAATTTTATGTGACTGAAACATTGGTAGCTTTAAAATTATTCGATAAAAATTTCTAAAAAATAGTCCAAATACAACGAAAGAAAAACTTTTTTAGTTTTCGAATTCATGTAAAATTGCTGTCTTTGAAGCTTGAATATAAAACCTGTTCTAGATTGTTCCATGAATTATGTGCATATGCTTTTAAAATGTTCGAAGATTAAAAAAATTAAATGCACGTGAATTGTTCTGTATTTTTAGATATTTTTATCCTAAAACGATTTTTATTTTATTTTTCTAAGTTCGAAAATTTTCGAACATCAATATTTTTTGAAAATTATTTTCTTGTTCGAAAATTTTATATGAAGTTTTGTAAAATTTTTTTTTAATTTTATAGCTTTCGAAGTTAATTTGATAAATATTCGAACAAATACAAACAATTCACTTGGCATATTTTTTGTTTCTTCTAGTTGTGTTTTGATGCAAAAATATTTTACTTCTGTTAAATTATTGTTCTTTTCTTAATTAAATTTTCATCGAAAAAAAGATATTTTTTCTGTGCTTTCGCAATTAAATTCGGATATCCTGCTTTCGGATATTGGGCTTAAATGTTTCTTTTCTTAAATTAAAGGATAAATATTTTTAAATATAAGTTTCTTTGATATTTTTCCATAGAAGGCATAACATTTTTCGAAATTTCGAAGATAAAAAAAAGTGAATACAAATGAATTGTTCTGTATTTTAAATATTTTTCTGTTTAAACGGTTTTTATTTTATATTTTCAAAGTTCGAAAATTTTCGAACATCAATATTTTTAAAATTCTTTTCTTGTTTGAAATTTTTATATAAAGTTTTGTAAAATTTTTTATAGTTTTCGAAGTATATTTGATTAAATATTCGAACAAATACAAGCAATTCAACAACTTGGCATATTTTTTGTTTCTTCTAGTTGTGTTTTGATGCAAAAGTATCTTGCTTCTGTTAAATTATTGCTTAAATTTTCATCGAAAAAAATATATTTTTTCTGTGGTTTCGCAATTAAAAACATTTCGGATATCCTGCTTTCGGATATTGTGCTTAAATATAGTTATTTTCTTAAATTGAGGGATAAATATTATTAAATATAAGTTTCTTTGATATTTTTCCATAGAATGCATAACATTTTTTCGAAAACTCGCAGTTTCGAAGATAAAAAACTTAAATGCAAGTAATTGTTCTGTATTTTTAGATATTTTTATGTTAAAATGATTTTTATTTTGTTTTTTCAAAGTTCGAAAATTTTCGAACATAACTATTTCTTAAAATTCTATTCTTTTTCGATAATTTGTATGAAGTTTTGTAAAAATTTTTATAATTTTATGGTTTTCGAAGTTTATTTGTTAAAATTTTCGACCGAATGCAAAAATTCAAGAACTTTACATATTTTTTGTTTCTTCTAGTTGTGTTTTGATGAAAAAAGTAATTTGCGTAGCTTACGAAGCTGGAATATGTTTCGAGCATCTTATGTTAAATATGTTGAATATGTTAAATTATTGCTCTTTTTTCAATTTTCATCGAAAAAAATACTTTTTTCTGCTTCCGCAATTAAAAATATTTCGAACATTGGAAAATTCTTCAAAATATAATATTCTTTTGATTTTTGTTCCAAAGCAGAAATAAAAATTAGTATTTTCAAAAATTCGAAGTTTAACACTTTTTCGTACATATTTACGAAATGTTAAAATTTTTCATACATTTATTGTTTTATGTAACTATGTGCTGGTTCTATTTTTTTATAGAGAAAAATTATGCATTTTTTGAATTTTCGAAACCGAAAAATATTTCGAACATAGTTGTCATTTGTGGAAAACTGTTATTTCTTTCAATACTTTTCTCGCAAAAGCAATAAGAAAAAATTTACAAAATTTAATGTTCGAAAATTTTATTTTGAGCTTAAAAGCTTATATCGAATGGGACTAATGTGTACTCTAAAAAATGTTTTTTTTTAAATGGAAAATATTAAAATAAGCTTTTATTAAAATATCTTGTTGATAGAGCTTTCATTGTGCGTGTTGCTGATGAAATGATTTTTAATTTTATTTATTTTTTAAAATTTAATATTCGAATATTCTATTGTTAAGCCTAGCAAGCTTATTGGGGATGAGCCTACATAAATGTTTGTTCTATAAAATGGTTTTCCTAAGTTAAAGGCAATAAAATTTGTTTTAATTGAAATCTTGTTTATAGAGCTTTCATTGAACTTTTGCTGATGAAATGTAAAAATTTTATTTACAATCTTATTAATTCATTTGTTTAAAAAATTAATTAATTATTTAAATTTAAAATATTTTTGCTGACTGACCATTTTGTTAAAAGCTTCACATTAATATTCATTAAACGAAAATACATCAGATTTATATATTTGCTGTTGCAAAAATGCTCACCTTGATCTTTTGCAAGATGCATGTCTTTGAACAGTTGTTGTTTTTTTATTTTTATATATCAAAACAGATAAAATTCCTTATTTTTTGTCATCTCTCAACTGGCCACAACTGTGAAATTATAAAAAGCTCTCGCTTAATTTTTTTCCTCTGCTGTTTTTAGTCTGTGTCCAGTTGTCAACAATTTTGCAACAACTTTTGGTCGTCTTTCTGTCTGATATTTTTTTTTTATATTTATAAATATTGTTTCTCTTGAAATTTTCAAGGAAATGCATAAAAACGAAAATAATTTTGAAAACGAAAAAAATTCAACAAAGCAACGACGCCGCAACTCAACGATTAAACGAAACGAAAGCAAATTTTCAACAATAACTAAATACAAAATAAAGTCAAAGAAAACTAAAAACAAACGTGTGCACAACTTTTTCTTGCAGTGTAATATAAAAACCTTATGTATAATATTCAAAACAAGTGTATAAATGTGGAAAAAAATTACAAAAAAAAAAGGTAAAAATTTTAATTAATTTTTACAAAAACAAGTTTTCCCGAAAAATAATTCGAGTACACTTAAAAAATAATTAAGTTGTAAGCAACAAAATGTGGTTTCGCAAAACAGAAACGCCGGAAACAGACGATGTTGTCGTCAAAACAACAGCAATGCTGGCTGCTGAGCAAAACAACAACAATAACAACAACAACCAGAAATCTCTACCAGAAACGTCAAAATTTGAAAAATTTAGACGCGCCAGTTTTCGTCGAAAATCAATGACGCCAACAACAGTTTTGAGCGGCAGCACCACAAATGGCACTGTAGTGTCCAGAAAACGATCTCAGTCACCGCATTTTATACTGCGCAACGAAAAGTTAAACGCGCTCGAAGCAGCTGTAGAGGTAGAAGAACCAGCCTCAAGTGACAGTGATGACGACGAAGACGACGATGATGATGATGACGCGGACGACGAAACGTCGCCAACATTAATCAGAACCAATGATACAACAGCATCAGCAACAAGTGCAGAAAATCCACTCATCAATTTATTTCAAACCCACGCTGCTGCTGGTGCTACACCTGCTTCCACCACCCTGTTGCCTATCAGCGATCCGCCCGCCAAAAATAAAGCTGCGTCCAAAAAAGCCACGCTAAAAGCACTCAAAACTGATCCACCAAAGCGCAAGTTTTACAAAAATTTTACCAGCAGGCGACAAAATTCGCGTGATGACGGCATCAAAGCCGCAACCACCGAAGATGACGCTTTACCCGCCAATGGTAAAGAGAAAATACTCCTCACTGATCCAAAGTTTCGCAACAACCGCATTGAGAAGAGTTCCTCTAAAACAAAAATTGCGGATCTAGAAAAGCGCGAAAGCATCAAGCGTTCACGCAGCGCACGCAAATTAGCGGCGCCGGCCGTTCTTGTCGGTGCCACTGAAGAACAAAAATTACAGAAGAAAAAAACGAAAAGCGACAAGTTGTCGGACGTCAGTGCCGCAACCGCTGCCGCGGCAAATGAACCATCCTCCAAATTTACACGCGCACGCGCTCACTCCAATCTAAATCTTTCGGCACTGGTCAAGTTTGTGGTGAATAACAAAAAGTTGCTCAACGCGAATGACTTTGCTTTAATGCGCCGCAAATCAATTTCCGAGGCAGCCTCTTCAATCATTTCTGTAGCAGCTTCATGCAAGCCGATGCCTATCGCTTTGAAATATACACAAGATGGTGCTATAGCGGAAGCGCCACCGCTCGACCATGACGCCAAGACAGCCAAGAATGTGGTGCTAGTCAAGAAGCAGCAATTCAAGAATTCCTTTTATGAAACGCGTGCGAACAATAAAAAAAACAAAAACGATTGCACAGACGGAGTAACAAATGCTCCAAGCAATAAGCTAAGCATCACGAGCACTACAAGCTCCAAAGTAAAGCGCAACAGTTCAAACAGCAGCAAGAGTAGCGGTAATTTTGAGGATGAAGCTTTCTACTCCTGCGATGAGCAGGATTTGATAGATAAGTTGCGCAACTCGGTGGGGGGTGAAGAGTCGTCAGCAGACGCTGTTGGTGTGTCGCCAGAAGTGACGATAACGACGTCAACGTCCACGTCCAAACGCAAATCATCTTCCCCATCTCTTACCTCAAGAGTTGCGGCCAAGATCAATGAGACAACTAACAATTATAAAAATCGCAAGGCAGCCGCTGCTGCTAGTAAATCGGCAGCAAAGAAGCAACGCAAATCTTTGGCGACAAGCAAGCGTCCCGAATACTACAAGCAGATTAGTGTTGGTAAGCATGAACAATTCGGGGCAAAAGACAAGTAATAATAATTTAAAATGGGGGTGGAAGGTCATACAGCCAAAAAAAACACTTTACTTTAATGGAATTTTGAAGTTAACAATTTTTCGAACATGCAAACTATCACCATTTGTGGCACAATACAAATAAATGACAAAATTCGAAGTTCGAACATTTTTCGAACATTAAATTTTTGGTCAAACATAGCATTCTCGTTGATGTAAAAGTGTATTTGATAAAAAAATTCGAAAATTCAAAGTTCGAAAACGTTTCAAACATTAAACTTGTTCAAAAGTTTAATTAGTCCAACTTAAAGAAAGTGAACAATTACGAAACATTTTCGAACATGAAATTTTTGTTGAAATTCGTTTATAAATGTTATAGAATGAAAAAATTACAAATATATAAACTTGGAAAATTTTTTGAATTCACAATTATTTTAAGTATTTACCTGCGAAACAAAAATTATTTTTAATAGTTTCTCGAATTGTTTGCTAACATGTCGTAAATGAATGTATCGCAAAACGTATAGTTTTAAAACATTTTCGAACACATGGAAAATTTTATTAAAATTTTGTATATAAACTTTGAAAATTTTTTGAATTCACAATTATTTTAAGTATTTACCTGCGAAACAAAAAATATTTTTAATTGTTTCTCGAATTGTTTGATAACATGTCGTAAATGAATGTATCGCAAAACGTAGAGTTTTAAAACATTTTCGAACACATGGAAAATTTTATTAAAATTTTGTAAGTAAATTATTATTAAACTTGTAAGTACCTTATAATTTTTTGCACTTTTACACTTTTCAAACATGCAGAATAATTTTCTAATTTTTTGGCAAAAACCTTTCAAATAAAAAATTTCGACAATTTCAACTACGATATAAATTTTGTGTGTTTTTATGTATAAAAAACTCTACACTGAAAATAAAAATTCTTTTTCAGAGTTGTAAAGTTTTTAAAATAAAAAATTTTATCGATCGTGTGTTGTCTTGCCATCAGTCCAGTCTAAACTACATACTTCTTAGAAAATTTTTTCAATATTTAGGAAAAAATGTATTGCAAAAAATTCTTAGAAATTTTAATTTCGAAATTTTATATATATCTTAAATATGTATTTTTTTAAAGAAAACGAGCATAATTTGAAGAGTTTTCGGGTCATTTTAGCTAAAAGCATGTCTGAAACGCATGCTTTGGCAATTTTATTTTGAGAAGTTTTTTCGAACATCCAATTGTTTTTAATATTTTTAAAAAATCGTATATGAAAAAAATTTATTTCTTGCTAAATGTTGATTGTGAAGTAGAAAATGAAAATTAAATAGTTTTATCACAGAGGCTTTATTATATAGAGGTGTCAGTTCGAATTTACGTTAGTACGTCAGGAGGACAGAAGAACAAAACAAAAATAATTATGCTTTTGCCTCAGCAGATGTTTCATGCGCACTTATAAAAAAGTATAGGCAGCGGCAAAACGAACGCTGAGGTAAAGCATAATTATTTTTGTTTTTTATTCTATTCTCCGGACGCTTGTACAACGAAATTTGAGTTCGAATTCGAACTGGGACCTCTGTATAATACAGCGTTTGTGGTTTATTTTAATGAATTTTCGAAATTAACAGTTTTTCGAATATGCAAACTGTCACAATTTGCGTCATAATACTGATAAATGACAAAATTCTAAGTTCGAAAAAAATTTTTAACATACCATTTTTGGTCCAACATAGCATTTTGGTTGATTTATTATAAATGCATTGGATAAAAATCTTTGAAAATTCAAAGTTCGAAAACGTTTCAAAAATAAAATTTGCAAGTACCTTATAGTTTTTTGCACTTTAACACTTTTCAAACATACCGAATAATTTTCTAATTTTTGGCAAAAGCCTTAAAATTAAAATTTTCGTAAATTTCAACTATGATTTAATTATTGTTTTTTTTTTTCTTATGTATTTTAATTAATGTATAAACAGTTCTACACAGAAAATAGGAACTTGGATAATGTTTCAGAGCTCAAAAGTTTTTAAAATAAAAAATTTTATCGATCGTATGTTGTCTTGCCATCAGTCCTGGCTTCAACACGTTTGATATACATGCTTCTTGGAAAGTTTTGTCAATATTTAGAAAAAATATATTGCAAAAAATTTTTTGGAAATTCAAATTTCGAAATTTTCTACTTTGCTTAAATATGTATTTTTGAAGAAAACGAACATATTTTTAAGAGTTTTTGATCTAATGACCTAAAGAGTTTTTGCGTCATTTTAGCTAAAAAGATGTCTGAAACGAATGATTTGGCAATTTTTTTTTTGAGAAGATTTAACGAACATCTTATTGTTTTAAATTTTTTAAAAAAATTGTACATAAATAAAATCCGAACGTTGAAAATGTTTCGAACATCAATTTTTTTCTTGCTAAATGTTGATTGTGAAGTAGAAAATGAAAATGAAATCGATTTATTATCAATCGGTTGAACTGTTGTATTTTTTCTAAAAAAGTAATTTCGAATCATTTTCAAACATTAATTTTTTGAAGAAGATAGATATAAAAGGAATACAAGTCTAAAATATTAAGTTCTAATCGTTTTCGATCATATTTAACAAAAGAACTTGAATAGTTTTTTGATAATATGTTAATGATAGTTTCAAAATATTTTCGAACTTGAATTTTTTAAAATTTTTGTAAAAATATATATAAAAAATTTGAACTTTGAAAATGTTTCGAACATCAATATTTTTCTTGCCAAATGTTTATTGTGAACTAGAAAATCAAATTTTAAAGAGTTTAATTATCAAATGTTGAAAGTGTTGTGATTTTCTGAAGAAATAATTTTTAATCATTTTCAAACATTATTTTTTTAAGAAGATAGATATAAAAGTCTAAATTTTTAATTTCGAAAAACGAATACATATAGTAAAAGAACTGGATCGTTTCTTGTTGAAATGTTAGTGATAGTTTGGAAGTGTTTTCGGACATGAAATCTTTTGTTAAGTGAACTAAAATCAAATTCAAATTCAAAAATTTATTTATTTTTAAATTTTTCTGAAATTATTTCAAATAAAAAAGTCGCAAATTGCAAGTTCGAAAATTTTTCGAACATCAATATTTTTTGCTAAATATTCACTTGAGATAAGGCACAACAAATTTCTATGATTTTTAATCGAATGTTGGTCTCGCCATATTTAATTGTTAAATTTGCGAAACATTTAAAAATGCAATTTTTGTCGAAATTTGTTAAAAAAGAAATTATCAACTTTAAGAATATTTTGAACATCAATTTTGCTTAACTTAACCGTGTGAAAAAAATTATATATAAAACTTTTTATTCAAATGTTTGATCAGCCCTACTTACAGAAAAGGAACAACTACGAAACATTTTCGAACTTGAAATTTTAGTCGAAATTCGTTTATAAATGTTATAGAATGAAAAATTGCAAATATTTAAAAATTTTTCGAACACAATTTTTTTTAAGTGTTGCGAAACAAAAAATATTTTACATAGTTTCTAGGTTGAATTGTTGGATCTGTCTCTCTTTTAACATATCGTAAATGCAAGTATCGCAAAACGTAGAGTTTAAAAACATTTTCGAGCACATGGAAGCTTTTGTAAAAATTTGTAAGTAAATTAAATCAAATAAAAAATTTTAAAATTGCAATTTCAAAAATTTTACATACATCAATATTCGAGCAAATTTTTTGCTAAAAGTACTTGAGTGAAGAAGTACAACAAATTTTTAATACATTTCGAACGAATGTTGTGATCAGTCCTACTTCTCAAAAGGTAGAGGTAATGAAATATTTTCGAACATAAAGTTTTTAACGAAATTAGTTTAAAAAGTTATAAAATACGTATTATTTCAAATAAAAAGTTCGAAAATTTTTCGAACATCAATTTTTTTTGCTAAATACTTACTTGAGGTAAGGCACAACAAATTTGTATAATTTTTTCAATGTAATGTTCCAGCCATACTTATTTGGTAAAATTGCGAAAAGTTCCGAAATACAATTTTTGTCAAAATTTGATAAAAAAGTTCTAAAATAAAAACAATAAAAAGATGCGCTGTTTAAAAATTTTCCTAATATTATTCCATGCATCGCAAAACGTAAAGTTTCGAGCATATGCATCATCTTATGTTTGAATTTTTATAAAATTATATAAAATAAAAAATTTTTGTTGTTGCTTTCTTTCATAAAACTACTTGACCAAAATCTGATTATAACCTTGTTAAAAAATTTGAAATTGGCAACTTTAAGTATATTTCGAACATCAATTTTGCTTAAAATAAATATAAAAAAGGAATTATTTTTAAAACTTTTTATTCAAATGTTTGATCAGTCCTACTTACAGAAAAGGAACAACTACGAAACATTTTCGAACATGAAGTTTTAGTCGAAACTCGTTTATAAATGTTATAGAATGAAAAAACTACAAATATTTAAACTTGGAAAATTTTTCGAACACACAATATTTTTTTAAGTGTTGCCAAACAAAAAATATTTCTAATAGTATCTAGATCAAATTGTTGGATCTATCTCATTTTTGGCATGTCGTAAATGCATTTATCGCAAAACGTAGAGCTTAAAAACATTTTCGAACTCATGAAAACTTTTGTTTAAAATTTTGTAAATAAATTATATCAAATAAAAATGTAAAAACTGCAACTTCGAAAATTTTACATGCTTCAATATTCGAACAAATATTTTGATAAAATACTTGAGTGAAGAAGTACAACAAATTTTTAATACTTTTCAAACGAATGTTGGTATTAGTCCTACTTCTCAAAAGGTAAAGGTAACGAAATATTTTCGAACATAAAGTTTTCTTAACGAAAATAGTTTAAAAAGTTATAGAATGCAACAATTGCGAAGATTTACAAATACAACAGTACAAATTTTTCGAACATATAAATTTTTTATGAAGTATTTATTACCTGTGAAGCAAAATAATTCTTAAAGATTATTTTTCGATTGAATATTGTCCAGGTTCTGTTTCCCAAGAAGAATAGTTTCGAGACATTTCAACCATCGAAATTTTTGCAAATTATTTTAAGAAAATAATATATTAAATAATAGATCTGTTGCCGTACTTGCAAGTTTGTGAAAACTTTCGAAATTTGTTGCTACTTTTTACTAATTTCTGTTTCCGTATACCAAAAGCTTGCAAAAGAGAGTAATAATGAGAGAGTAAAATATGTTCCCCTCCTTAAGAATAGTAAAATTGTGTCATGTGTTAACGTGCAAGTTGTCATGTGTTGACAGAAATGTCAAAATTTACTCTAAAATTGCAAAAAAAAGCAGAAAAGCTCAAGTCAAAAAATTCAAAAAGAGTTTTCGATACCCTGAGATGTCTTCGGAAGTATTCTTCAGAATATGAGGGCACAACTTCAGTTAAGTACTTTTTAATGAAGTTCCTTATTTTTGTGGAACACAGTGAGAAGTATCTCCTTTAAGTTTTTATCTTCATATTTATGTATAATGTCATATATCTCCTTATCACTATCACTTTCGAATTAACTCGAAAAAATTAAATCAATTATTGCAGCTAGTCTTACAGACATTGTTGAAACTTCTAAAAATGTTTGATCAAATTTAAACATATTTTTAACATATGTTTTTGACGTTTGATCACAAGTTGTCAGTTTATATTAAAAATCTTTGCTCTTCTTTTAACAACTTTTATTGCTGAGACAATTTTTTTGCATACCCCTTTTAGATACGGCAATTTTTCTTGCCAGCAAGTCGAAAATACGAAGAAAAGAAGAACACAGCATCGAAGAAATAACAGCACAGAAGAAAAACTTGCCAGTACAGAATTGCCTGTACCACAGCAGATTTGCTGGCAAGAAAACTTTTCCGTGTGGAAAAGGGGTATTACTCTCTCAAATTTTGTAACTTTCAAGTTTTTATGACGAATAAATGTAATTAATTGTATACATTTTTTTTTTTAAACGGTTAAATGACAAAAATGTAAACTCAAACTTTAAAACTTTTTTAATTAAATATAACTATCTATGATACTATCTACTGATATTAACATAATCTAAGTAAACTGTGATTTTATTATTATTATATTAAAATTTTGCAAGCTGAGTAGGTAAATTTTAAACTAATTAACTTTTAATGTACTTTTTAAATCATGAATTCTTTTTTTAAATATTTTCAAAACATATATTATTTTAACTCTTATATTTAAACAACTTTCGCCCTCGTTTCTCTTATTCCAGAACGTTTGCATTCAACATCAATTGTGCGGCAACACTCTGACCGCAGGCCGGATGCAGCAAACACGTCGATTCGCTCCAATGGCAACACTTCACAGCACAACAGCGATCTGCACAATACACAGGTACTCGATGCAGGCGCCACTGCTGCAGACGCTGGCTCCAGTGGAGCCACGTCGAATGCCGCCGGCACGGATGCAAATGCGCAGGACGCAGCAGATAGCGGCAGAGATGCCAGAAGAGATCGGTAGGGATTCTGTTTTCATATTCTTTAAATTTGTGTGCATATATATTTTTAAATAACCTATTTTCTAATTGTACGCGCCCCGCTCAACAGCTTGCAACATCAACATCAGCAGAACAAAAGCGCTCCTGTTTCGGTGAATCGTTCCGAATCGTATAAGGAACGTTTGTCGCACAAACGTAATCGCAACAGTCGACGCAAGACATCGGATCCCAGCCTGACATCGCGACCAAAGTGAGTAAAGAGTTTTAATTCATAAATAATAATGTTTATAAACAAATTAGTACAAGCGATCAGTGAGCATTTTTTAAGGGCAATAATTGAAAAATTTCCTACATTTTTGGCATTAAATAATATTAAGAATTTTTAGTCGTACATATTTTAATAACATATATAAATTAATTTGAAAAAGAAAGATTAAAAAACAATCAAGAACGCATTTCTTAAAACATAAAAGCTTCAAATTGCACCCACTATTAGTCTTGTGCCTGCCACTTGTTGTTAGTTGTTCTTGCCACATAATTTCCTCAATTTTCCCGAGGCATAAATAAAGTAGGCAAAACATGCCTAACGAAAGATATGTAAACAAAAATTGCGCTTACCTATTTTATTGCGAAAAAAATGTCTGTGTTTACAAACAAACGAAAAACCTGCTGTTTTTAGCGCCAGCGCAGAAATATTTCCAAGAGAGAGAGAGAGAGAGAGCGAGAGAGAATGCGAAGAAAACTTTGCAAGTGTGTTAATGAAAAGCTTTGTTCAAAATTCAGCTCTGTCTGAAAGAATTTCCCATTTTTGGGAAATTTCAAAGTTTTTTTTTCGCTACAAAAGCTCTTATTAAGCAAATACTTTCACTAGAACATTACAAAGCAGCTAGAATTTGGTACTATGTTTTTGCATTTTTGAACTTTAAGTGAAAATTACTTGTAACAGAATATGTAGTTTTTCGGTAATCTTGCATTTTTTAAACTTTTTTTGCTAAAAATTCTTAGTAAATTACACGGTGCTACGAAAAAACAAAAATTACATGTACTTTTGAATTGACATAGCACATGTTTTAGATCTAGTCGAGTGTAAAAAGACACCTTACTTGGAATTGTTAATACACTCCCCAAAATTGAATTCAACCGTTAAAAAACCGATTTTTAAGTCATTAACTCGGCCATTTTTTAACTGATTTTCGATTTTAATACGGTTTTAGAAGATAAGAGATAAAGCTTTAAAGTTTATACATATCTTTCAAGCGCGTCGGAAGCTAATTTCATCTGGGGGGCAGTACAAATGGGGGTGCAAAAAAATCACCAAAATTTCTTAAAAGAAATATGAATATGAATAAACAAATTTTTTATTTTAGTTTAAAAAAAAAAATATAAAACTAAATAAAAAAATATTAAAATTTCATTACTTTTAAAAGTTTTTCCAATTTCGATATTAGAGATCATTTTGTAAAGGATCTTTCATATGGTAATATGAAAATATAAGAAATAATTGTTGCTTTTATAAAGGTACAAAAGGTACAAAAAGTTATATCAATTTAAATTCTTCCAAAATGTTTCTTTCTGTCCTTGCGAGAAACAAACTCTTTCACCAACTCCATCGAATTCAATTCTTCGGTTTTATCTTTGTGAATGTGTATAAGCGCCGCATGAGTGAGTCGTTTCTGTGTCATAGTTGCTCGAAGATACGTTTTAAGTCGTCTTAGTGCACTAAAAGAACGCTCAGATGAAGCTGCTGATGCAGGCACAGTCAAAACCAAAGCAACAAGTTTTTTAACTGCATTCAATAGTTTTTTCAGTGTATCCGAATTTTTTTCAAATTGAAATTGCAGTAGAAACTCTACATTTTGTTCTATCTTTTTACAAACGCAGAGAAAGAAAATGTTTATCCGAAAGCATGCTTATGAAGAAGAGAAAAAAAAGAGCAAAATATAAAATATACAATTGATAAAAAACAATAATATTATCGTTGTAAAAAACTGATATTTTGAATAGCTTTTCAAGTTTTCTTTTTAAAATGTTTATCTAGCTAAATAAGATATCTAGCTTGCTACGCCAGTGATATCTTTAGGACTATAGAAAGAACATTTTGAGTTATTATCTGCCAAACCAAACATTTTTACCTTTTTTGCTATTTTTTAAAAATTTGAACATTATTTCCTTTCAAAATTTTGTTAAAAGCTACTACAAACTTAATAATTTTCTAAAAGTACACTTTGTTAAAAATAAAATGAACGTTCATTAAAGAAAATCGGATGAAAATTGACTAAGTTTTTAAATTTGTTTTTAGATAATAAATTACGCTTTCATTCATTGGTCCATAGGTCTGGGGAGCGTGTATGTATGGTTTGACGGTTATATAAGAGATAAATATATTCTTATGAATTCTTTTAAAATGGGTGTATTTTTTAAAGCAAATGACCCTTTCTTTTATTTCCCTATTCGGAAATAACCTTTTAAACGTACATAACCATGTCGTACATTCTAAGGCCAATTGAATACACAAAACATAAATGGCATATCGTCTCCGATCTGAAAGTCCTCACTATAGTATTTGGAATGCTAGGAGGATATACTATGTATCCCTGCTATCTTTGTGAGTGGGACAGACGTGCGAAGGATGACTACAAACGCAGTGAGTGGCCACCGGGAAAATAGTTTATGAAATTCGTAGATGAAAACCTTTTTGCCACCATTGTATCTCAAATTGGGTTACATGAAGCAATTTGTGAAACGACTGAACACAAAATGCAAAGCTTTTTTATTTTTAAAAACGGTGTTTCCTAGGCCAAGTGGCGCCAAAATCAAATTCGAAAAATTATGCACGATGAATATTCGCAAGAAAAATTGAGTAAAGTTGAAAGAGGTTCATTCAGAAAATTTATTACTTGATGCGAAATTTGTTGGGAAACAAAAGAAGTTCCAATTACGTTGACGTTGTTTTTTTTAATGGATGACAAAATGGCTACAAGGAAATAGGAGTCAGAATTTCCATCAAAATTCATTGTCTGCATTCGCGTTTAAACTTTTTCCCAGAGAAGCCACAGTGACGCAAAAGGGCATGCTAGACGGAATTCGAAATCGGATTTTTCAATTCTGAGCATGTAGCATTCTTGGAAAATATTCACTGACCACAGGAATACATTTTTTATTTACCTCCGCTTTCGACAAATAATACAAAAATTCTTGAAAGTTGGCCCAAAACCGATATTTGCCCAATTACGGTAATATTTTTTTAAGTGCAGATCTACCCGAAACTCACTTCTAAAGAATGTAACGTTAAAGACCAATAAAACTGGTTATATTTTCGAAACAACAAAAGTTAGAAGAAAAGTTTGTTTAAATAAAAAGTATGTCTTGATTCGTATACGCCTACAACATTTTTTGGTTTCATAAAATATTTTCACTATATTTGCAGAAATTGCTGGCGACCGTAGCCTAGTGGGTAGAGTGCGTGGCCCCTAAGCTAAAGAACCGTGGTAGCCCGGGTTCAATTCCAGCTCAGACAGAAAGTTTTTTCAATTGAATTAATTTTTCTGTACGGTCGTCACCTCTCTGCAGGCAATGGCAAACCTCAGAGAGTAAAAATTGCCATGAAAAGCTTCTTGAGAACATAAGCCAGCCGTTCGGAGTCGGCATAAAACACGTAGGTCCAGTTCTCGGTCATTTGGGATCAGACATTTAACAACACAATTGATCATAGAAACTAGGTCAAAGTACTTCCAAGGGCTGAAATGGCCAGTTTATTTTTTTTTATATTTGCAGAAATATGCGTTCGAATGTAACATTAAAGAGAAAAAAATTTACCACATACATTAAAAAACAAAATAATATTTTAGTGTTGTTTTTTTTTTTTTGGTAAAAACGCAAAACTTGGTAAAACATTTTGTAAGATTAAAAAAAGAGCCACCTCAAATTATAACCAAAATTTTTTTATTTATTCACTTTTATATCTACTTTAAGCTCTATGAGTGCCAAAATTCCCATTAACCAGTTAATTGGCCCCAAAAATTATATTTATTTTAAATTCAAAACCAGGTTTCGACTGTTTTTTATAGTTGTGATATTGAGAAATTAACATTAAAATAACTTGAGTGCTATGGGCTCTAACGTGGGTAATAATTTGACCCGTAGTTTTAGTGATTTGAGCTGTTCAGAGCACAAGTAAGTCCATTTTTTTAAGGAAAATTGAGTTAAGTACGTAGAAGTGAGGAGAAAAAGTAAACCTATTTATGAGTACGGGCTAGAAACTCCTAGAAACTTTGTTATTGCTCTGACAAATTAAATTATTTTTTCAGAGCACAAGTGGCTTAGTCCATTTTTGGTAGTTTTGAGAAAATCGAACATTTAGAAAAATTCTTATAATAAATTCCAAGTGTAAAGAACTCACTAGGTCAAGAGCATAAATAGAGCAATTCATATCGTAAAAAATAAACTAAATAATACCCAAAAATGATGCAAAATATTGCATAATATTAGATTTTTACAGCGGAAAGGAGAAATTTTAAAAGATTTTCAGAGGACAAGTGGCGTAAGTCCATTCATTTTATATCTCCCTTAATAATGAAGATAATCGCTAAAAAGTGCTGTTGTCCAACTTTTGGGTGAAAATACAGTCATTCCTCATAAAAAAATTCTTAAAAAATATCTCACATTAGATGCCTACAGCGGAAACGAGAAATTTAAAAAATTTTCAGTGAACCAGTGGCGCAAGTCCAATTTTTTTTTACTAATATGCAATATTGTGCATAGTTTTTGGGTATTATTTAGTTAATTTTTTACGATATGAATAGCTCAATTTATGCTCTTGACCTAGCTTATAAGCAAAACTGAGTTCTTCATACTTGGAATTTATCATTAGAATTTCCTAAGTGTTCGATTTTCTCAAAACTACCAAAAATGGTTTTACGCCACTTGTGCCACTTGTGCTCTGTTTGTGACCAAAAATACATTTTTGTAAAATTTAAAGAGATTTTAGCATTATTATAAAGTCACTTTGTATGGGAGGTAGAAGTGGTTTCCAATCGATTTGACTCATTTTCAAAGTTAAAGTGTGTAATTAGGATTTAAGCTCATTAGCTAAATTTGAAGTGAATAATTTAATTTTTGTGGAATTTAAAAATATTTTACCATTTTTGTAAAGTCACTTTGTATGGGAGATAGATAATTTTCAGCCGATTTCGCCCATTTTCAAACTTAAAATGTGCATTTATAATTTAAGCTCATTTGCTAAATTTAAACTGAATAAATTAATTTTTGTGGAATTTAAAGGGATTTTACCGTTTATATAATGTCACTTTGTATGGGAGGTAGACGTGGCTTACAACCGATTTTACTCATTTGCAAACTTATAGTTTGTAAATAGAATTTAAGCTCATTCGCTAAATTTAAAGTGAATAAATTTATTTTTGTGGAACTTAAAGAGATTTTAAAGTTTATGTAAAGTAATTTTGTATGGGAGGTAGACGTAGATGTTTTCCGATTGGGTTAATTTTAAAAGTCAAAGGCGCTTTATTAAGATTTATTTATTTTTATTATTATTTATTTATTTATAAACTATCGACAAAAATGTTTAACAGTCTATTTATTGCATCTTAAATTACACTAAAACCATAATTATAATGGAATTATTATAAGAATATAAAATTAAGGATTTATACAATACTCAATACAGTTTGCTTAAATGCCTCTCTATTTTGAGTGAAATCTATACGAGCACTTACACTGTTATAGACAGTGCACATGTTAAAAATCGGATCACTCCGGCCATAGTTAGTTCTATGGTGCGGAATGTAAAAAAAATTTCTTTGCCTAAAGTGTCTTTCCGGAGCATAAATATTTAGACGGGCGAGGATTGGCGCACAGTTAATATTATTCATTAAAAGATCTCGAACAAAAGTTATAAGAAAATATTTTCTTCTAGAACTCAAAGATTTAAGCCCAATAAGTGCACATCGGGAGCTATACTCTGGCATAAAATTCCAATTTAGTTTTTTCACAACAAAACGAGTAAAACGTTTTTGGACTTTTTCCAATCTTGTACTATGCGACTCATAAAATGGGTCCCATATTACACACCCATACTCAAGTATTGATCTTATAATGGAAATGAAAAGAGTCTTTAAGGTATACGGGTCAGCAAACTCTCTAGTGTTGCGTCTAACGAATCCCATCATAGCATTAGCCCTGCTGATTATGTTGTCATAATGACCTGAAAATGGCATCTTTTTATCACAGAGTACACCTAGATCAGATTTAGAATCTACTCTAATCAAGGCGTTGCATAAAATTGAGTAATCAAAAAACATTGGAGATCTTGTATAAAATGACATTATGTTGCATTTTGACAAATTTAAATTCAGTTTATTTAGCATACATCATGAGTGCAGACTATTTAAATCACTTTGTTAACTCCATTGATCACTGAGAGAGCTTACAGATTTAAAAATCTTAACATCATCAGCATACATAAGGCAATCTGAGTACTGTATAAAATTAGGAAGATCATTGATGAAAAGAATAAATAACAACGGCCCAAGGTGGCTACCCTGTGGCACACCTGAATGATTAATTATTGCTTTTGAGATCGTCTTTCCGATGCATACATTTTGGCTACGACCTAAAAGGTACTCACTAAGCCAAGACAAGAGTGAAGAATGAAAACCCATTAGACTGAGCTTATTAATTAGAATAGAGTGCTGAACTCTATCAAATGCTTTAGCGAAATCTGTGAAAATAACGCCTATTTGTTTACCATTCTCCAATTCATTTTTTATTAAGTAAGTGAATAGAACCAGGTTTGTAGAGGTTGATTTTCCAGAGACAAAACCATGCTGGCTTTCAGATATCGAATTTTTAATGCCTTGATAGATCTGCTTTTTCACTAAGGCTTCAAACAATTTGGGAATTGATGGTAACTTAGATATTGGTCTATAGTTTCCAATGTCTTGTCTTGATCCAGATTTATGAATAGGAACTATAATTGAAACCTTCCAAATATCCAAAAATATACCTTTCTCAAGGGACAAATTAAAAATTAGTGAAAGAGGCTGAGCAAGTGCAGCAGCACATTTTTTAAGGACGATTGGTGGGATATTATCGGGGCCAGCACCCTTATTAATATCGAGTGACAACAACTCGTTAAAAACATCTTCTACCGAAAGAACTAAACTGCCCAAATCAGTGATTCGCTCTCCATTATATAGCGACCGATCTTGATGTATAGGAACATTATCTAAAACAAAATTTGATTGGAAGTAGTCAGCAAACATATTACTTGCATCCTCAATATTGTTCGATATTTTATCTTTAAAATACATATTTTTAGGAAGACCCTTAGTATTTCTCTTTTTATTAAAAAATTTCCAGAAAGCTCTAGGATTGCATTTAATATCCGATTCCAACGCCCGGACATTACTTCTATAAAGGGAGATCTTCAGAGTTTCATACTGTTTACGAGCCACAAGATAGTTTTCACGAAAAGACATGTTCAATTTACTCTTTTTGTATAATTTATTCATACGGTTTTTTAGTTTGAAGAGATCTCTACTAAACCATTCCGGCTTGGTGTTCTTCTTAATTTTCCTTATAGGAACAAAAGTCACAAATGCTTCGTTAATAATATTAATGAAAAATTCATAATTAACTAAAAGATTTTCCCCAAAAACTGTACGCCAATCGACACTAGATAAGAAGTTAGACATGCCAACATAGTCTGCCTTATTAAAAGCAAATACAAAAGTATCCTCTTCTAGAGCAGGTATACTTAAGGTTGCCGTATCCAACTGAATTTAAAGCGCCTTATGATGCAAAGAGTTATTTGACAAAAGGAAATCAGCTTCGTTACAATTAGCATTAAGATTACGATCAGAAAAAACTAAGTCCAAAATTTTATTTAAACTATTTTTAACCGAATTTAATTGACACAATCCCAACGAGAAGACGGAGTCTAAAAATTCTATTTCAACAATATTACTCATAGAGCTTGGAATCATACTCATAATTTCATTAGAGTATGACCAAAAAGTATTGCCCAACTTGAAATCACCGAGAACTAATGGATAGTCATTGTCCTTAAGTCGTTCAACTACATTAAGTATATTAATAAAATGCTTAGTATAAATTTCACTATTGGAGCATGGTGGTGGGATATAAGATACAAAAATATAGATACTTAAAAAGGATTGTGCAGCAACCACGTCGCCGGCAACCGGACAATCAACACGTACGCATATTTGCTCCACATCACCTGACAGATGTTGTAATGATATTTCTTGACATCTAAAATGTGCACGGATGGCAATTAATACACCACCTCCACGAGTTAAGCCAGTTGTTAAGCTGCGGTCGCGTCTAAATACTTCGAATTGGTCATCAAAAAGTTCAGATGTTATAATATTCTGATGCAACTAGGTCTCCGTTAGGGCAATGACATCATAAGAACAGTCAATCACATTTAGAGAAAATTCTGTTGATTTAGTGCGAAGTCCACCAACATTATGATAGTATACTTCTGTTTTATGTGGACGCAGTGGTGCATAATTGTATGGGATCGTCGGTATAGAAGCATTTAAAATTGCTGGTTCTGTAAGCTTATATGTAAAGTTTAAAGTGATTTAATTAATTTTTGTGGAAATAATAGAGTTTTTACTGCTCATTTTCGAACTTGGTATTCTGTTTAATCTTCTGGTTTGATCACCCAGTAATTTTTTACACTTTTTGGAAATCATATATGAGACTCTATGTTTGATTTCATTATCGTAGTTTATCTGATTTTGAAGATATAGAAAAAAACGTGTTTCAGTTGTATGGCAGCTGCCACGCCCACTTGTCCAATCGAACCGGAATTTTTAACACTTTTAGTAGTTACATACTAGGCGTATGTGTTAAATTTTTGTTATCTTAGCTAATCTGCTTTCTAAGATATAGCACAAACAAATGTGTTTTAGTTTTATGGCAGCTGCCATGCCCACTTGTCCATTCGAACCGAAATTTTTATCACTTTTTTGAAGTCACATATTAGACTACTACTGTATTTAGTTTTCTTATCGTAGCTTATCTCCTTTCTAATTTAAAGTACAAAATGTGTTTAAGTTGTAGGGCAGCTGCAACGCCCACTTGTCCAAAGTTTCTAAAACAATTTTTTTATGTGTTTTCCTTTCCCAAAAAATCCACAAAATAATATTTTCCGTCTCACTTGTACCAATCGCATCACTGTGCAATCTTGGAAAATTGAGCGATAAACAGGGTGAACGATTTTATCGGTGCCGGGACATGGCTTCAAGGAACATAATCCCAAATTTAAAATTTCAAATTTAAGATTATGTTCTCAAAAAAAGGGGACATAATCCCAAAAAATAGAAAAATTTCAAATTTGAGATATTTCCTCAAAAGAGGACATATTCCCAAAATTAATTTGGGATTATGAGCACTTCAAAAGAGGACATAATCCCAAATTTCGATTAATTTATGTTTAATTTTTATACTTAAGTATTTAAATTTAAGTTAGTATATGACGAAATAATTTGCCTTTGTACGGAAAGTTGTTAATTTAAGTAAATATGCTTGAATTAACAACTTTCCGTACAAAGGCAAATTATTTCGTCATTAACAAATTTATTTCCCTTGTACGGAATGGTGATAACAACTTAAATTTTTCAAATAACTATTTACTAATTTATCTAAATGATCGAAGAAGAAAGCGCCGGCGCTATGAAAAATCGCTCCAAAAAATGAAAAATCGCCCATTGGAATAACGATTTAATGGACTTACGATATGTTAAAAATAGAATTATGTCCCTTCCCAGTAGCGGATGGATAATATTCCGAATATATGAAGCATCAATTACCTTAAAATGACCACTACTTCCGACTATATTACCTTACTATGCATAAAAGGCCTTACATTTAACATTGAATGAGACAGGAGGTAAGTGATCGCCTCCCTTCAGCATTACCTAGAAGTTATGGAGTAACATACTACTTGTATTAAGTTATTCGGATATTTGCAAAATCACTGCATTACTATTCCTTGTATGCTACATTACAGGTAATGAGGTATGAGTTAATTACTTCTGCTATATGCAGACGCATTACTTTTTGAAAAAAGTAATGCTTCCTTACCTGGTAATTTATTCTGAATTAGTTCTATGGTAGCCACTGGCAAATCCGCTGCTGGGTTAGTACTGTAGACAGCGATAATTCTCTTTTTTATAAGCGGCCTTTGGCCGCTGCTTAGGGATTACAACCGTAATTACAGTAAGTCACACACTGGCTGCGCTGTCTGCAGTAAAAATGGCTTAAGTTGACTTAAGACAGATCTGAGTTATTGATGCATCTGTGTTCCACGCATATAGAACTATAAACACATAAAACCTGGAGCTTCTAGCATGACCTTAGCCAAAGTTATGACACAAAAATAAAAGAGCCTTCCATATAACTTATATGGCGATTAAAAACTTTGAAGCAAGATTTCTCGAAACTTTGAAATCAGACTTAAGCTGTTATTGCTTATCGACACAGATATCAGTATTTGTTGAAACCACTTGGGATTATGACCTTTTCAAAGCGGACATAATCCCAAGGGGTCATTATCCCCATTTGGAATTATGACCGCTTAATAATTTTTGGGATTATGCCGTCTTTTAAAGCGGTCATAATCCCAAATTTGAAATTTGGGATTATGTCCCTTGGGGCTATGTCCCGGCACCGATTTTATCAAGAGATTATATCACTTGCAAATCGTTTTCAAGGGAAATACCAAATCAGAATATTAGCCAATTACTGCTGGTCGCTTCAACGTGAAACTGACGGTTTTTCTTACAAACGGAAAAGGTCCAGTAAGCATTTCTGAGCAATTGTAAAAATATGTATTTTTAATAAAAATATATAAATGTGACTGAAAATGTTGTTCTGTATTATTTAAAATTAAAATAGATTTTCTGCCTAGGACCAATTTTACAGTAATAATTTCTTCTGTAATCTACCCTTATATCGATCAAAGTCGGAAAAACTTTTTACGAAGAAACCAAAAATTGAATTTTATTCTTAATAAAATAACTTTTAGAAAATTATTCAGCCCTATCGGAAATAATTTTTCACGCGGAATCGAAAAAGGTTTTTTGCATTTTTAAGATAAAGCTCAAGAAACTTGTGAAAATTTTTATGCAAATTTGTTTATCAACGGTTTATCAACAAATTTGCATTAAAAATCTTCAATATGTTCTTAAGCTTTGTCTTATAAATAAAAAGTCCTTTTTTCGATTCCGCGTGAAAAATTATTCCCTATAAAGCTGATTGCCTTTGTAGCAGCTTTTAATAAAATTTTAGAAGTAAATAATCCTCAAAGTTGAAAAAATTGGAAAAAAGGTAAAAATGTTAGATTTGGCCGATTATAACTCAAAAAGTTATTTTATAAGTATTGATGAGAGAATCCTTGGAAGCACAATCTTCAGAACTTCTTATATTGAAAAAAGAATTGCAAGTTTGGTGTATAAAATAAGTTGTTTAATATTCAAGATCAGATTTCAAAGTGAAGAAAATTTTCATATAAACGTAAAGCAGAATTTAGATATTTCAATGAGTAAACAAAACAAAATTAGCATTGATTATTAGGTTAGGTTAGGTTAGGTTAGACCGGATGCCCTCGTGAGGCTCACATAGACCAATTCAGGTCCTTAGTGGTACCGGTAGCGAACAAAAGAACCTTTGTGTTTGTTTTTAAAAGTCTTTAAAGATTTGCGTTGAGTTCGCAAACCTTAGGAGGGATTCTAGAGACACCCTGGCTACATCTTTAAGTGACGGGAACGTCGATGAGCCTAGGTATTTTAGTCTCGATCTAAGTAGGGCGGGGCATGTGCATAGTAGGTGCTCCAGGGTCTCCACTGTGCCCAGTTCTTTGCATTTCCTGCAGTTGTCATCCGTGGTGATGCCAAGCTTCCTCGCGTGGGCTGCCGTCATGCAGTGACCAGTGAGCATGCCCACTAGTGTCCTGCAATCCTTGCGCGGGCGTGCCAAGATGAACAGAGTTCGTTTTTCGCATTGTGCATTGCACATGATTTTCGAGATTTTGCACGTTGTCGTATCTCTCCATCTACGATTCACTGCTAGTGTGGCTCTTCTTTCGAGGTTCCTGTACAACTCTTGTAGCGGAGTAAGTACATGTTCTGCGAGTTCTGATTCCAGCCCGGCGCCTTCCTTTGCTAAACCATCTGCCATCTCGTTTCCCTCAATGCCCTGGTGGCTAGGGACCCAGTAGATGCGCACTCTCTTAGAAGCGCATAGTGCATCTAGTGCATCTCTGCCAGCCAAGACACTTTTGGACTTGATGCTAGCGGAGCGCATGGATTTGATCGCCGCTTGACTGTCAACGAAAATGTTGATGTTAGAGTGTTGTGTGTCCATGCTGAGGGCTATCTCAGCAGCCTTCCTTATGGCAAATATTTCCGCCTGGAAGATACTGCAGTGGTTCGGCAGTTTATATGGCTGCCTTATATTAGGCTCTGCGCAATACACCGCCGCACCTACCCCCGTAGGCATTTTGGAGCCGTCGGTAAATATGTTGACCGCCCGCTGTGCTTGTTCTATACCTTTGCACCAGTCGTTTGGTCCCAGAAGAGTTCGTACTTTGGAATTGACTATCGTGCGAGGTACCATGTAGTCCGTGCTACTAAGTAGATCCTTTCCGATTGTACAATGTCCAAAATTTTGAATGTGCATGTTGCCTGCTGCCGTGAGGCGTTGTGCCGTTTTTCCGGCTATTAGTTTTGCGTGTATGTCCAGGGGGTCCATACTTAGAATCGTTTCAAGCGCTTTAGTTGGAGTTGACTTCAGTGCCCCCGTGATGCATAGCGCTGCCTGCCGCTGAGTTTTCTCCAAGTGCCTGAGGAATGTTGATTTGTTCACAGCCGGCCACCACACAATTATCCCGTAGAGTAGAATAGGACGCACTACCGTTGCATAGATCCAGTGCATCAGAAAGGGTGAGAGACCCCAAGTACTGCCTAGCATCTTTTTGGATGTGTATAGTGCAATGGTGGATTTCTTCACCCTTTCTTCCACGTTGGTTTTCCATGACAGCTTGCTGTCCAGCACGACTCCTAGATATTTTGTGTGAGTTTTCGGTATGAGACGTATATCGTTCAATTTCGGTGGTATCCACTGTGGTATCTTGTACCTTTTCGTGAATAGAACCAGATCCGTTTTCTCTGCGTTAATACTAAGACCGACTGAATTTGCCCATCTAAGTACATCTTTGAGTGTGCTCTCCATTATGGAGCTTACTGTTGATAGACATTTCCCTACTATAATAATGCTTATGTCGTCTGCATAGGCAGTTATCCTCGGGGCTCTACCTGCGAACTTTTCGAGTAGTTCATTAACTACAAGATTCTATAGTAGTGGCGAGAGGACCCCTCCCTGGGGTGTCCCACTGCGAGCTTCCCTTTCCATGGATTTGGTGCCCCACTCAGCCCGCACCTTTCTGCAGCCAAGCAACTTGTCTAACCAAAGGTGTTTTGCCGGTGGTGCCTCTATTGCACGTAATCCACTAAGGATTGCGGTGGTTGATACATTGTTGAATGCACCTGAGATATCTAGAAACGCCCCGAGTGCGTATTCCTTGTGGTGGAGGTCTTTTTCTATGGTTTCTACTAGGGAATGTAGTGCCGTTTCAACCGATTTCCCTTTCGTGTATGCGTGCTGGTTGGTTGATAACTGGATTGAATTGTTTCTTAGGTGCAAGTCAATCAGTTTCTCGAGCGTTTTGAGTACGAAGGAGGTCAGACTTATTGGCCTGTAGTCTTTCGGACATGGATGGCTGCTCTTACCTGCCTTCGGTAAGAATACAACCCTCGCTGTCCTCCAAGCCACAGGTACATAGTTTAGCCTTATGCATCCGTTAAATATATTCTTCAGCCATGGGACGACTCACGATTCAGCCGTTTGCAACATGGCAGGAATTATACCGTCTGGTCCCGGAGATTTGTATCCCGAGAACGAGTTTATAGCCCATACGATTCCATCCGACGTTATTAAGTCGTGTGGAACCTGTAACGGGGTTGTCCTGTGCCCTCGTATTGTAGCAGTGCTAGGAGCTTCGGTACAGCCAGGAAAATGCGCCTTTAACAGCACCACGAGGGATTCCTGACTGCTCTCCGTCCACTGGCCATTGTCTTTGCGTAGCTGGCTCTGAGTGGAGGGCTGCTTTGAGAGTAGCTTCCTGAGCCTTGCTGTGTCCGCAGTTTTTTCTATGTTTGAGCAGAAGTTCTTCCACGAGTGTCTTTTTGCTCTGCGTACGTTTGTTTTAAAAAGTCTGAGCCTACATTTGTATTCCCCCCAAATTTCCTCTTGGTCAGCTATTTTAGCTAGTTTAAAGAAATCTTTTAGGTCGCGTCTTTGCTCTGTAAGATTCGGACTCCACCATGGTGGTCTGATCTTACGCTTTGTTCGCGTGGGCTTACAAGAGGCATGATAGGCCTTGAGAAGATGGGCCGAGAGAATCTTCAGTGACCTTTCGATGCATTGATTATTGATTATATAAAATTATTGATTTCCAATAATAAGTTCTTAACATATGTATATATTTTGAAAGCTTTATGGTTTATTTTTCCAAAACCTTTTTTAAATCGAAAATCGGTTAAAAAATTGCTGAGTTGATGATTGTTTAATGCGTCAAGTACCTAAAAATCGGTTTTTTAACGGTAAAATTAAATGTTGGGGGGTGTATTAACAATTTCAAGTATGGTGCCATGTTATACTTGACCAGATCTACAACTTGTGCTATGTCACTTCAAAAGTACATTTTCGCTGTAGCACCGTGTTATTGTATTTTGCCATAATTTTATTCGAATACGTTTAACATTGCTGAAAGCTTTGCATCTCTCTTAATATTATGTTAAAACTTCTCTAAATATTTGCCCTTATTTTACACATTCTGTTAAACACCCTGTTGAGATTTTCCAGTGCTCTTTGGTGTGCTTTTAAATTTCCTTTGTGCTTTTTTGCTCCAGCTTTTCCTTTCAACTCTTTTTTTTTTCTCTGCTTCTCTAAAAATTTCCCTTGTTTTCACCTTTGTTTTTTGGCAGTAATTTTCCGGCGTTTTTGTTTATTCTTGTCTTAGCGTTTTTAGTCTGCTACGCATTGTGCTTCCGCGACGTTTTCTGCATTACGATACGTTTTTTCTTCTAAAATAATACCGCTTAATCAAGTACTCGTAGATAAAGAACTGAAAACGCATTCATCGGTAATGCTATTAAAATAACGGAATTTAAGCTCTTGTCAAAAGTGCGGAACTGTGCGAAATTTTGTGAAATTTCAAATATTAAAATAATATAAAAATTAAAGAAACAATTTTTTCAACTTTTCGAAGTATACCACAAAAATGTTTTCTTTTTATCGCGTTTTCCCTAAAAATTTCTGAAAAATTCCTTGAACAATCGTCTGTAAAGGAACATTCTTAATTTTTGTTTTATATATTTTTGTTTTTTTTTTATTTAAGAGTGGTCATAAATAGTATTTTTGTGAAGATGTGAATTCAATTAAGTGGATTTAAATAATCCCATTAGCTTAAATTAACTTGTAAGTAATGTGTTTTTAAAGTGAGGTTAATTGTTTTTATGCGAAAAACTCAAATTCTGTAAATTAACTTTAAAGATTTTTAAAAAAATTTTTATACACTTGTCATTGTTTACGAGAAAATGCACAATAGCTGAATAATCTTTGGTTTAAGCGCTCATCTTGAAATTTTTTATTTCAAAGTACAAGTAAATGGACTATTTCATAGTTTATACCTTGTTACACAGATCGTTGGATTTTACTCCTCAACAGCTGACTCGGCAGACTTTTCCTCTTTAATTTTGTCTCTATTGATTTTTAAACAATTATGAAAATTTATGTTTCTTATATTAAAAAAAAAATTGTATTCAATTTGCTAAGCACAAAAATCTTTGACTGATTCTAAATAAAAAATCTCATTAAAATTACCACTGTGATTTAAAATACTATTGAACAAATTCATGACAGCGCACAGTGCGCTTTTTTGGATTTTAGGATGACATTTGCATTATCTCAGAAACTATAAAAGCCATGAAACGGGCCATAAAATTTTGTAAAATGAGTTTTAGCCTAAATTAAGTTACAGCACAAAAAATTAGAAGTCTAACTCCATCGCCTACCTCCCACACATACCATATTTTTTTAATAAAAAAACCCGCATAAAATTGCTTATTTATGTATTTAAAGAATTAATTCAGTTTATTTAACTTCACTTAAACGTCATGCTAAAAATATTTCAAATCGGATAACTTTTAGATATATCTCCTATAAAACAATACTACCAAATTAACGAAATTTAATAATACAAATTTTAAAAAATGGTTGCTAATACAAAATAAGATCACAACTTTTTTAAATTATGAATTCTATTTTATTTCTTTTTTAATTTAAGAGTACCTTCAAATTGTCTAGGAAATCAGTGAATTTTAGGGCAAATTTGATTTTTAAGACTTTTTCAAATTAAGTGGTTTTTCTTAATAGCAGCTAGATGCAGCAGGTTTTTACAGAAACGGAAGGTAGAAGTACGATATTTTATAATAGTTATAGCCTTCGACTTTAATAATGCTTAATTAGCTAGATATTTTCTACCTAATGATACTTAAATTTTCATTCCTTGAAAAATTTACAGTCATATTTCAACGATTTTTCTATTTTTATTTATTAACATTTTTTATTGTATTTTATATTAAATTCAATGGCGATTAAGACACCAAAAAATCCAAAAAACAAAGCCTTGAAATATACTTTGTGCTCGAAAATATAATGCTCCATCTTATACCACTTGATATCCTATCTGATACAGCCACGTAGAAGCGTAGAAGCCATCTCCCAGTGGAAAGAAGGTACGCTAGGGCACTCTTGCGTTAGAAAATTTCTACCTCCTGTACTTCCTTCTATAATTGTTATAATAAATTTGCTTTGCTTAGTTTTAATTTGCTTTGAGTTATTCATATTTCTTCCTGTTTAACATATATTGTACTATAAAAGAGTAAGCTCTTAGTGTACTAATGATTGTTTCTTTTTAAATAAATAAATAAAAAATATACCTAGTTCCATCGACTACATCACACAAAAAATATTCTTTGGAAAGAAATTCGATTTATCCATTTCCTCTCGTGATGATTGGAAACTAGGATACCTTTCACCTTACAATGCCATTAAGATCTTCACCGATGTATCAAAATTAGATGGCAAAGTAGGTGGAGGAGTCTACTCTGAAACATTAAACATCAATATAACCTTCAGGCTCCCTGACCATTGCAGCGTGTTCCAAGCTGCTATACTTAATTGCAAGTAGCTGCTATACTTAAAGCGATAACTTCGCTCCAGGTGAGATATCGTCTATGGATATCTGCATACTATCTGATAATCAAGCCGATTTAAAGCCATAGGAACTGTTGAAATAACATTTGAAACAGTTCTCAACTGCCGCAAATCTCTTAACGAGATGGCAAAGCAGCTAAGGATCTTTCTATGCTGGATTACCGGACTTAAAGATTTTGTAGGCAACTGGAAAGCAGATGAACGCTTTCAAGGCAAGCTTTGATATTCCTCTCAAGGCAAGCTTTGATATTCCATGTAAACGCCTTACACATGAGCTATCCTGCTCATTTATCTTTACAGGGATCTTTACAGGCCAAAGCAGATGAACTCGCTTGCTGCAGACACTACCAAACAATTATCTACAATACCAAGTTTTGCTCTGACCACATACAAACACCGTACACATGAGCTAACCTATAATAACACAAACAGCAGATGGCTAACAGGAAACAAGTGTAACATTACGCAGCAAATATGGCCCCTAAGCGTTCAAAAGAACTCATTTCCCTTAGTAGAAACCATATTAGTACTATAGTATGGGTCTTTACAGGGCACTGCCTGATCGGCAGACACGCTCAGAGGTTAAGCATTCCCCACAACGACTTCTGCAGAAGCAGCAAAGATGAAGATGAGAAAGAATCAGCACTTGCGCTGACCCAAAAACGATTTCTTCACTTAAATAAGTGCTTCTTCAAGGACCTTCAAGAACTCTCGGAATTGTCGGTATACCGAATATTAATCTTTGTGAACAGCTCAAATTGGTTTAAATAGAGAATTAATATTAACCCTGTGGTACCACAATGGACCTAAGTGTGTCTCAATTGAGGCAGCCACTTTAACCTTACCTTACCTAACCTATTACTCGCAATCATAATTCACACTCTTTCAATCAATCAGCCGACATTTTGAAGCTATCGTATTAAAATTCGATGTGTATTCTTTAGTTCCAAAAATAAAGATTAATTTGGAAATGAGCTAAATTGGATAAGAATCATGCCTATCTATTGGCGCGGATCCAGTGGGGTGTATGGGGGCTGAAGCCCCGCAACGGTAAATTAAAACAAAATGGCACAAAATCGGCTAAATGGCTTAGCCCTACCAAACATTCTTAAAGAAATTGATATTAACCCAGAGGAAATCGCTGAAATTTTTTGTAAACTAAAAAATCGATGCATGAGTAATGCGAATTGGGATGTTGAAGATCCATAAGCTTCCATATAATAACTTAATTTTATATAAATAGCAAATAGCTAAATAAAGAAAGTAATAAAAAAAAGCATTTAAGTGCTTGAAGATAAATTCGTCAATCCGACGCTAACTTAGCAAAGACTTAAACCAATACTTTTGATCTGCAAAAAGTAAAATTCGTACTTTTTGCTTAGTACGAATTAAATTTTTGAAGGAAATTTCCTCCCAAAATTAAATTCGTTCTATGAATTTTGGGAGGAAATTTCCTTCAAAAATTAAATTCGTTCTTTTTGCACAGTACGAATTTAACTTTTGGGAGGAAATTAAATTCGTTCTTTTTGAAAAGTACGAATTTAACTTTTGGGAGGAACTTAATTCGTTCTATATGCAAAGTACGAGTTTAACTTTTGAATCGAGTTTAGCTTTTGGTACAATTTTGAGTGCACAATTAAGACTTTTGCCATATATATTTTTTAAAAAGTAGTGAAAGTGGCGTTCTTGGTACTAAGTTACAATGCAAAAATTCTTTTGTTTTTGAAATGCATATCATTGGACAGGTGATTAAACCACCTTTATAACGATATATTTGCATTTATTATATTTGCATATTTGCACTGAAACTTAGTACCATGAACACCAGTTTCACTACTTTTAAAAAAATATTTATGGCAAAAGTCTTAATTGTGCACTTATAAGCTATATATCGTTACAAAAGTTGGTTTAATCACCTGTCCAATGATATGCATTTCAAAAACATTCTTTGCTCAGATTTTGAGAATTTTTTCATTTTTGTACTAAAACGTAGTACCATGAAAGCCAGTTTCACTACTTTTTAAAAAATATATATAGCAAAAGTCTTAATTGTGCACTCAAAATTGTGCCAAAAGGTAAACTCGATTCAAAAGTTAAACTCGTACTTTGCATATAGAACGAATTTAAGTTCCTCCCAAAAGTTCCTCCCAAAAGTTGAATTTGTACTTTTCAAAACGAACGAATTTAATTTCCTCCCAAAAGTTAATTTCGTACTGTGCAAGAAGACTTATCAAAAAGTACGAATTAAACTTTTGCGGATCAAAAGTATTGGTTTGAGTCTTCGCTAAGTTAGCGTCGGATTGACGAATTTATCTTCACGCACTTTAAGAATTTTAAGTTGAATATAATCGTTGTCTACTTCTTTTCTTTCAATTTTTACAAATTATTTAAATTTAAAGCTTTTGGTATGCTTTTAAATTATATAGTCATGATACTTAAAACGTAAATATAATTTATAAAAATAAGTTTAGTTAAGTTTCATACTTAATACATCAATAAATACAATGAATAAAAAAACTAATTTGCTTATTTATCACCCCCCTCCCCCACGAGCAATTTCTAGATCCGCCACTGCCAACCTGCTCCCATATAAAGTGACTGTGTCAAAACGATGCATATCTTGAAATACAACAAAAAACTAGCAAGGAATTATCTTCGACTGAACCGAAGTTAAAATACCCCACTGCCGTATTTTTAATTCTTTAAAGTCTTGAATGTTGTTTTCTTTTGATGATGTCATTTTATTGGTCGCGGTTTTTAACCAAATATTTTATATTTAAAACCCAGTCTTTTTTTATTTATTTAAGCTTTTGTGTACAACATCAAGCTCAAACATTATTTTTTTTTTTTGTTGCAATTTAAAAAGGTTTTACTATTATGATTTTATGATTTTGTATTTTCAGTTTTTTTTTAAATTTCAAACATCGAGTAAAAAATTAAAATTTGAAGTCATAACATTAATTTTTTGCGGAATTGAAAGAGATTTACCGTTTTGGTAAAATCACTTTGTATGGGAGGTAGACGGGATTTTTATTCGGCTTTAACAAATTTCATACGTGCAAAATTTGAACTCACAACATTGATTTTTATGATATTTAAAGAGATTTTACCGTTTTGGTAACTTTATTTTGTATAGGAGGTAGCCGTGGTTTTATTTGATTTTTTTAAAATTTCATACAAAGTACTTATTAATTGTTAAAGCTTATGGGCAAAATTTGAAGTCTTTACATTAATTTTTTGCGGAATTGAAAGATATTTTACTGTTTTGTAAAACTCACTTTGTATTGGAGGTAGACGTTATTTTTATCCGACTTTTACAAATTTCATACTTAAAGTGCATCTTAAAGGTTAAAGCTTATGTGCAAAATTTGGAGTGATAAGATTAATTTTAGTGGAAAATTTAGGGAGATTTTATCGTTTTGATTAAGTCACTTTGTGTGTTAGGTAAACGTGGTTTCCATCTGATTTTTTACAAATTTCATACTCAAAGTTGATATTAATGGTTAAAGCTAATGTGCAAAATTTGAAGTCATTTGATTAGTTTTTGTGGAATTTAAAAAGATTTTACCGTTTTGGTTAAGTCACTTTGTATGGAAGGTAGCGTGGTTTTCATCCGATTTAGCTCATTTTCGAACTTGAACTCCATTTTGGAATAAAAAGCTTATATATTAAATTTTGTTACGATAGCTATAAATTACGGCTGTTATCATGATCACAGGCAGACAGACGGACAGGGCTAAATCGACTCAGGAGGTGATGCTGATCAAGAATATTTATAATTTTCTATACCGGCTACGCCTCCTTATCGGCGTTACAAACGAGTGATAAAGTGAATATATACCATATTAGGTTTCTTAAACTTGGGGGCATAAATAGTAGATGGGCATTACCCCCAAAAGGTCTACCGCTGAAAAATTTAATGTTACTGAAGATTTCTTAAACTTCCATAATAAAAACAAAATGTTTAAATTTAAATTGTGAGAGTACTAGGAGCTGATCTCAATTTGAATTTAAAAAATGGAAGCAAACATGACGAATGGTAACAAAAGTTGAAAAATGGTGACAAAAGTAGAAACATTTTAACGAATTTTGGAATTTTATAAGTATAATAAATACTCGTATAAGGGCCATTTTGTTCACCAAAGGCATAAATATGATTTAATTCGGGGATAACTATCTCTAGGTTAATTTTATACCAAGCGTATAAATCGGGAGATAAAAAAGTGGTTTTGTTCACATTTTATCCCGGCTTTATGCTTAGAGCATAAATTCACTCTCAGTTTATATCGATTTCCATTGGAATGTTAGAGTGTTGCTCATTAATTAAAAAATGTGTGGGGATTTTTGGTTTATTTTTGCGAATTTGGGGGTTGGAGTGAACACTAGGTAAAAATGGATCGCTGATTTTGCATCTGATGTCAGAATTTCAAAATTCTAAAATTTTTCTACACAGGGCTGCCAACTAAACATTTTTTTAAAAATTTTAAACATGAAAAAACAGTATTGGGGTTACTTCTTTCGAATCTGGTGTCGGAATTTTAAAATTCGACACCATAGAGCTGCCACCTAATTTCTTGTTTATTTATGCGAATTCAACTCTGGGAGAAACACTAGGTAAAATTGGGTCGCTGATTTCGAATCCGTTGTCAGAATTTCAAAACTCGAAAATTTTTCTACACATAGGGTTGCCACCTAAAAATGTTTTATTTTAAGAATTTTAAATATGAGGAAATAGTATTGGGAGGGTAGCTGATCTCGAATCTGAAGTCAGAATTTTAAAATTCAAGATGGTGGATAGGGTTGCCACCTTAATTTTTTGTTTTTGTATGAATTTGGGGCTAGCAATAAAAAAATGGTACACGAAAAAAGAATCGCTGAATACGAATCCATGGTAAGAAATTAAAAACTAAAGTTTTGAAATAATAGGGTTGCCACCTAATAATATGTATTTTTAAGCATTTTAAACATTATTTAACAGTGTTAGGGAGTCACTGATTTCGAATCTGAAGTCAGAATTTTTAAATTCAAAATTGAGGATAGGGTTGCCACCTTATTTTTTTGTATTTTTATGAATTCGGGGCTGGCAAAAAAATGGTATGCCAAAAATGGGTCGCTGAATCCGAATCCGTGGTCAGAATTTTAAAATTATAAAATTTTGAAATAAAAGGGTTGCTTTTACTTTTGAAAATACATATTATTAGGTGGCAGCCCTATTATTATAAAATTTTATCATATTGAAATTCTGATCACGGATTCGGATTCAGCGACCAATTTTTGGTATACCATTTTTTTTTGGCAGCCCCGAATTCGTAAAAATTTAAAAATTAAGGTGGCGACCTAATCCACCATCTTGAATTTAAAAATTTTGAGTTCAGATTCGAAATCAGTAACCCCCCAACACTGTTCCCTCATATTTAAAATTCTTAAAATAAAACATTTTTAAGTGGCAACCCTATGTCTAGAAAAATTTTCGAATTTTGAAATTCTGACAACGGATTCGGATTCAGCGACCCATTTTTACCCTTTAGTTCGCGCCAGCCCCGAATTCGTAAAAATAAAAAATTAAGGTGGCAACCTTATTCAATATCTTGAATTTTAAAATTCTGACACCAGATTCGGAATCAGTAACCCCCATATCTGTTTCCCTATGTTTAAAAACCTGTATTTTTAATATTTTGGCACCAAGTAAATAAAAAATATTAAAATAAGAGTGATGAGAGCGAATTAAAAATCTTAACTTACCAATTTTCACGAGTTAAATATATCTGAGGTTAAGTTATCTCACCACCATTTTTATCTCCAGCTTGAAGAGTTAAATGCTTAACTCACTGTGAACAAATGAAAAACTGGAAAAATCATGGAATAAACTCGGGGATAAATTTATCTCTCTGTGAACAAAATGGCCCTAAGAGTATTAGTTTTAGATTTTTGCGGTCCTGAATTACACTTAATATGTTTTTCTAGGATTTAAATTTTCATTTTTTATTACTTTTATTTACATATAAAGGTTGTCTGGGGCGCTGAGCGCTCCATGGTACAGACTTAAGAATAATAAGCATAAAGCATTGACCCAAGGTGCAAACTTAGCATCAGTTTCATAAACATAGCCGATATCTGAATGCCAAAGTGCACCTTCACTTCACTCCATCCAAGCACAAAACTTGTGTTTGTCGTTAGATTATATAAGTCAAACTTCGATTCTTCTTCGACAAATATAAATCAATTCTCGAGTAAAAATTATTAAATTTCAATACGAACATCGTAAGTTGAAGTGTAATACATTATTATTACAAGAAAATAATACCCTGTAATAAAAGCTCATCTCTAGTTCGAATTAATTTTAAATTCAAAAGACCAAAGACATAACTAGGACTATAGACATAACTGAAGTTATACTGACTGTTCAACAAAAATGTCTTTTTGAACAACAACATATCTCTAGTTATGCATATGGGCATTTCCAGAAAAAAGTCTCACGTGACCAAAAAATTATAACTTATTAAAAAGTTATTATTTTATGATATTATCTAAGAAAAACATTTTAATTTTATAAATTTAAGCAATTTGTACATAAATTAATTTACCTTGCAGATAAAATCGTCTGCAGTGTTTCACAAATGTAGTTTTTCTTTTTCGTAAATGTTGAGTAAATGTTTCGTAAATTGTTTTGTTTTATTAAAAATGGAAGTCATTGGCTAGAGATAATGAAAAAATGGTTGAGGCAAGGAAAGGATAATATATTAAATTTGTTTTTTAATTAAGATATAATATACGTGTAAAAATAGAAAAACAGCAGCTTGTTTTCAAACATTTTTTTGAGGTACAAGGGGTTGCTATATTTTTTTGAAATTTATACAGGTTAATTTTACATAAAAATAATTTATAAAAATTTATAAAAATTATTTTTCCATTTTCTGGCTTTCTATAGAAATTTCAAAATTAAATTGAAAAAAAAAAACATCCAAAACGGTTGTATAGATTATTGCTACAATTTCAATGAAGCTTATTGCATTTTGTTCCTAATTTTGTCCTTTAAGCATCCCACCTAAATTCAAGTACCTATTTACTCTTATTTTTTTTTAATTGACAAGAAGCGCGCAAAAATCTATTTTTTAAAACTTTTTACTTAAACTTCCACCATAATTCGTAGGTGGGATGTTTTTCAAACAATTTTTTTTTTTTTGGAAAAGCCAGAAAATTGCTAAAAAAAATAAAATTATTAAAGTAGTTTTTATGTACAATAACCCGTATAAATTTAAAAAAAATATAACAACTCCTTATACCTCAAAAAAATGTTTGAAAACAAGCTACTTTTTTTTCTCTTTTATCACGTAAATTATACCTTAATAAATTACTTAACTACCAAATTACTTAATTACCCAATTGAACTACAGTGGAAATTTAGGTAACGTAACGCCAGTAACTCAACTCCAGATCAAAAAGGCTAATGATAAAAAAACCAGAAAAGATTTCTAAATTTGATCATTTGGAAAATGAAGTTATATTAAGGGTATTCATGCAAAGTGGCAATCTTATAATTTGAGCAATGAGTAATTTTTATCAGGCAGGTTGCGTGAACAGCCCTTAAAGTCGATTTTTCATTTATTGCATATAATTTCGACTGCAATATATTGACATATGCTGCATATGTTGTCAAAAAGTTTTTAAGTTGTAATTTTCAATTAAATATTTGCTACTTTTGCTCCAATTCACAGATTTTTACCTCTGTCATTGCTTTTTTGCCGGCTTCTAATAGGAAATTAACTAACTTTCGAAATATGAAAACAGCTGATTGATTATAAAAGCTTGCCACCTCGATTGCTCAACTAAATCGAAGGGCAAATATATTTGGTTTGTACAAAACCTTCTCCATACAAATTGGACAGTTCATTTATAAGGCTGATAAATTGATACAGTTTATACCATTTATAAAGGTATTGCTCATTTGCATGAATACCCTTATTATTTCAAACCATTCTGAAAAATTGTATACAAGAAGCCTGGTCCAATGCAGCGAGTTTTGCGAATTTTGCAATCCAAGTCAAAAATCACTTCCGTTTTATGCAATGTAACGCCAGCACATATTTTTGCTTATATCTTTAAATTCTTAGGGTAAATTGTTGTCATTGTTTTTACTTAATATAGTGCTACTTAATTATAACGCAAATACAAAAAACTTTTTAAATATTAAATTTTTTCATTCTATTTTTGTCGTATTTATTTGTACAAATCGCCCGTAACGCCAGTTTGAAAATGCCCACATAAAACGCCGTTAACTTATTTATACATTTTCTTCACCAACATTTCTTAATCAACAAACATTAATAACTTGAGCATATCGACAAACATTAATTTGATATATTCTCAATATAAAAAACTCAAATATGTCATATACTCTCGTTGATGTACCGATTTAAACAGATTTCACAGATTTATCACATGTTTGTATACATCTATTAAATTACGGTTTTTTTGGGGTATGTTAAGGTATTTGGTGGATAAAGTGTATTTGTTTAGCCTAAAATTGATTTAATATTTTTTTTTTCATTATGGGTTTTAGTAAGATCTGCATGCATTTCAAACCAGAGAAGTAGGCCGGAAATCAGTCTAATGAACTTTTCTCTCTTTCAGTCAAATTTTTTAACTTTTTCTTTAAATGTGCTGTTCACTACATTATCGCATTGAAAAAATTTTGGAATAAAAAACCAAGTAAACACACAGTTTGCTGAGTTTTTTGCTGTTATTTTTCAATTATACAATTTCTTGCATTTTTGTTTTTATTCTTTTTCCCAGAATTTTTCACAGAACGTGCTAAATCTTTTGTAAATGATTTTTTTCTTTTATTTTCAAATTTTTGTCTAAACAACAGAAGCTCTAAACACAACAGCTGATAAGTATTTTGGCCACACTTTGCTGCCATTCTTAAATTTTACCCTACGCAATATATTCGACCAGTCATAAACATTTAAAATTTATCGATTTATGTGCATATGAAATTCATTCTACACATAGTCGTACACTTAAAAAAAAAATCAATCATGTGTTAAAATTTAACACAATTCAATTCAGCAGACATTTTTTGAGGCTGAAAAGCGAATTCTTTCACTAGAGTGCTCTTTGTACATATATATAGTCCTTACACGATATTAATATGTCTGGCAAAAAAATAAGGACCTCTCTTTAGTACCACTCCCTCATCCTTATATCTAACTAAATTATTATTTACATCGGCTTTTATACAATTTTTTCAATAAGTAAGATGTGAATAAGAAGGCGTTTTAAGTTTTTCTTTCAGGTCTAAGTTAATGTATACAGTTAGGGTATTCACAAGGTGTGCTTGTCATATTGTCCTAAGATTTTACACTAGTTTAAACATTTTATTGTTGCCTCCCATATAAAAAAGTACTAATATATTACAACTCTGAAAGCTATGTTTATTGAAGTGTCGTAATCAAGCAGCTGTTTCTTATTTGCATTTATTTACCTTGTAAATTTAAATTGTAAAATTTTAGGACATTATGACAATATGTCATGATAGCACACTTTGTGATTACCCTAGATGTAAAATAATTTTAGTAGTAAATACTTTTTTTATATAAAAAAACTTAACATTCCTTAAACCTCTATAGCTTTTTTACGGTCATTCTGTGTTTTTAACTTTGTAGGCGTGGTTTTCATTCGATTTTGCTCATTCTCGAAATTGATCTTCATTTTTTGAATATAATCACGTATACCAAATTTTAATACGATAGTTCTAAAATTGCGGCTGTAATTGAATCGACAGACAGACAGACGGACATGCTTTAACCGTCACAGGCATCACTGTATCAAGAGGTGATTTTGAAGATATCGAAAATATATGTACTCTTCAAAATATATGCATTACAAACGGAGTGACAAAGTTAATATATCCCTTATGCAGTATGCGTGGGGATATAAAAAGAAAATTAAAAGAGAGTAACCCAATAAAATGTGGTCGTAGAAGTAAATCAAAATACTTAAATGTTGTCAATCTCCTTAAGGTAGCGAACAGAGTGAACGCCGATTCAGACAGGAAGGCAGACAGGCGCAGGCAGAGACCTGCAAAGAAACGAGAGATAAATACTGCCAATCTGACCTTTATCTCGCTTGTTCACACAGCTTGCATGCGCCTTTCTGCCTGCCTGTCTGGCGTTCACTCTGTTCACAACCAAAGACAATACATGTCAAACGAAATAAAAACAATTTTCTTATCTTTTGTTTTGTTTTGGAGCGATGCTCTGTATTTTTATGTATATCGCTTTTCGCCTTGCTTGAGTTTCATCTGTTTTTTTTTGTTGTTGCGCTGTGCTAGCTGACCACAAAAACAAAAGATAAGAGAGCAACATGGAGTTTATTGAAACTCTCGCAACACAAATGCATAAAAAGAAAACGATTAAGCTATGCGTGGCAGCTGACATACTTATTATTAAAATTTCGAAAGGAAAATACCTCTTAATAATGTTGTAGCACAAATATGATATTTTAAAACTTTTTTCATAAAAATCGACCCAGTACTTTTGGAGTTTACCTGGAACAAAAATTTCCACCTACATTGTATAAAACTTAAAAAAAAATAAACTGGCCATTTGAGCCCTTGGAAGGACTTTGACCTAGCTTCTTATTGATCAATTGTGTTGTGCGTGTTATTAAATTTTTGATCACAAATGACCGAGAACTGGACCTACGTGTTTTATGCCGACTCCGAACGGCTTATGTTCTCAAGAAGCTTTACATTTTATATGATAACGAGAAAAATTGCTAGCAACATGGAGTTTATTGAAACTCTTGCAAAACAAACGCGTCAAAATACAACGAATAAGCAAAGCGTGGCAGCTGACATGATTTCTTAAAAAACTTAATACCTTAGTTACATATACTTATTACAATTTCGAATGAAAAATATCCCTAAATAAAGCTGTAGCACAAATATGATATTTAAAGAAATTGTTCATAAAAATCGGCCCAGTACTCTTGGAGCAAAGTGGTAACTTTAAATTTGCACTTCAGTTTTATATAATAGTATAGATATAGATTTTCATTTGATTTTACGTAAACGCCCATAACAAAAATATTTCACAAAATTTCGGACTAATATTGAAGGTTTAAACAAAATACAATAAATTAATTAACTCATAAACTAATTGCTTGTTTTTCTTTCTTTTACAAATTAACTGTGTGTTGTTTTGCAAAAAGTTTTGCAGAGCAACCCAAAAAAACTTTTATCAATTGATTGCAAAGGCTTGCAATTGCAAAATGTATCAATCTCATGCAAATAAAATCGTGAATCCCTATTGTGTTAAATTTGAAAGCATACCGATTTTTTTAGGTTTAACCCATTAACCCGCGGTTAGGTATTTTTTTAACCATGAAAATTCGCTTACAGAATTGATCTTATCTCAGGATTGATAACAGCTAAGGCCCTCATTATGAGTTGCTTTCGACGTTCGATCTTCGCTGGTTATCGAACAACGAGTATCGAAAGTTAAATTCTTATTATGAGCAGTGCAACCCTATCGAAATGTTCGTTGCTCATCGAAATTTCAGTCGAATAGGATTTTGCTTTCGATGCGATGCGTGCTGAGCAAAAATTGCTAAAAATTTAAGTATTTTGTGATTAAATTTTCCTTTTTTAAGACTAAAAACTAATATTGAACTGTTTTTGTAACTTTTATGCAAATCTAAGCAACAAATCGCAGTTAAAAAAACTGGTCTCATTGATAGAGGCAAACTTTGACTGCAAAGGATATTTGTTCCAAAGTTCAGGCGAAAAAGTAATGGAAGAACTCACGCCAGAATTAAATTGCTTAGGACCACCAGTTAGAACAATAGCAAAGTGGCTTAAGATTAGCTAAAAAAGCATTGCTCAACAGTTTTCTACTTCTAGCCAGTTCCGTCAATCTTTAATAATCTTCTGACGAAGCGTCGAATATTATGGAAATTATTTTCGTCATAGTCATAACTTTTTTGTCTTATTTTTTGCAATCAACTTTCAAACCAATCGTATTTAGTTGAAATAATACAATGATCACCTGATAGAAATATACTACCGTGAACAAACAATATGAACGAAATTCACAATAGCACTACTCTTTGTCGAAAGCACGTTATTCGTATAATACCAAATGCAAATTCGTCCGATCAGGCCATTCGACTACAGTCGAAGATCGAACGCAGCTCATAATAAGGGCCGAAGTGTTTAATTTTTTGTTTGAAAAATGTAAGAAAACATAGAGCTATGAGTTATTTTTATAGTATGTCAAGAAATTTTTAAATTCATTACCACATTTTCCAAGTCAAAAGTGATTAAGTTTAAAATTCAGAAATTGTTATTAAAATTTGTAAAAAATTTTATTTGTTAAAAAAATGTAAAAGCTCTCTTAGCCAATTAACCAACTATACGTGCTATTGATAGAAAATTCCTGATAATAAACTGTGCTGTCGTTGCAGAGTGTATTTGCGCCCATTTAGATCACATTGACGACGGTTGGGTATTTTTATACCCAACTCATATCTCGACAACGGTGAAAGATACAAAGTTGAAATTTGATGTGGTAGTTCCTGTGATCAATATAAGAAAGAACATAACATTTTTAAAAATTCGTACGAAGCGTTTGGGGGCCGCGGTTAATGGGTTAAATATTTACAAAAAAGTTAAACTTTTTGTAATTAATTGATAGTTATAAAATATATTATAAGGCATTCTTAGCAGTTCATTATAAGAAAATTTTTCATATTACGTGAAAAAATTTTTGTTTATCTTTAGAACCAAAAAAAAGAAAAGGTAAATAAATAAACTATTAATATTGGATGCTATTGAAAATAGAAAGTCATTCACCTGACTCCAAAATTAGCTGTCAAAATATCAATTTCAAGTTTAAGAGTATTCAAGTCCCATTCATTGGATGGTTCCCAAATTTTGAGGAGTTTTAATTAAGTCCCAACCATTCATAAAATATTTTCCTTCTGCATTGATTTCAAATTTTGTTACCATGAAACTTTTAATTGTACAAAGCACTTTAAATAATAATATTTTATTTTTTTTACAGAATAAATATTAGTTTTAATATAAACCAAGTTCATCCAAAACTTTTTCTTTTTACTTATACTTCGACCTTAATATCTTAACCCATTTACAACTAGTGTTCAAAAAATTGTCTAGTGACTTTAGAATTTTCTGTACGTTAGCGAAAAATAGATAAAAGTTAGCAGTCTATCAAATATGTGAATTTACTCTTTTTACAACTTAAATTATTTTTTGCTAAGATTAGTTTTAATTTTTACCTGTTTTTTACTGCAGTCGCGTAAACCAATGTTCAAAAAGATGAAGACAAAAAAAATTGTAAGAATTTAAAAAAATATAAAAATATAAATAAAATATAATAACATAATATTTATAAATATAATATTAATTATTAATATTAAATATATATATATATATATATTAGGGCGGGTCAAATTCTGGCTCAGCGAAATTCGTAAAATACATGTAATTTCAAGACTTTTTCTCCACTACAGCATATACAAATTCTGAAAAAAAGCTGTGCGGACTTGCGTAAATAGATTCATACATTCATATTTTATAATTGAGAACAAAATCTATTTACGAAAGTCCGCACAGCTTTTTTTCAGAATTTGTATATGCTGTAGTGGAGAAAAAGTCTTGAAATTACATGTATTTTACGAATTTCGCTGAGCCAGACCTCCAAAAAATTCGTCCATACAAATTGACCCGCCCTAATATATATATATAGCAATAAATAAAAAAATATAGCAGAAGAAAAGATAAAAAATAAAAATCAATGTAAGTGTGTTTGTCAATTTAGCAGACGAAATCTAAAGAGATAAATAAAAAATATTAAAAAAAAATATTTTTTTTTATGTATTTAGCACCTGTTTAAAATCTCATTGATTTTCATCCAGCGGCTTAGGAGCGGTCGGAAATGGGAAATATCATCAACCACCTCATCAAAAAACTGTTTTTTAAGTTGCTTTAATTAGAACACATCCCCTAGAAACTCCTCCTCTCATTCTCATCCTCAGACACCAGTGTTGGTTAACAGTTTTCGCTCACTCTTACCACAACGTGACTAACTCTGTTTATTATTATTACTCGATTGACTTTTATTCAATTTGCTTGTGTAATTTCATAAAATTCTGCCAATAGAAGAAGCAACTGAAGTTTAAGCTTCCTGCCTTTCCTCCTTCCCGCCCGCCCCTTCACTACTTCAGCATTTATCCTTGTTTTTGTCATTTAGCAGCTGTTCATTTTATATATATTTTTGCTGTCGTTGACTTCATCCGACTGCTTGGTTCCTCTTGTTTTTACTTGTCTATTTTTAATTTTTCAACTTGTTTTTTTACAATTTTAGTTGAGAAAATTGATTATGTTTGGCCTAGTTTTAGCGTATTAAACGTATCAATTGCTTGTTTTATACAATAATTTTTTGTTGCTGTTCTTTTTTTGTCTTTTTCCATGAAGTTGGTGGTTGTATATGGATTTTTCATATGATTGTTGTTGTTGTTGTTGTGTCATTATTTCACACGGTAAAGCCCGTCAACTATGCTGAAATCTATTTTATGGTCTATAATGATGGGGGATGATGATGCCAAGGATGGTTCCGATGATGATGATGATGATGATGATGATGATGATGATGATGATGATGATTATAATAGTGTTTATGATAATGATGTTGGGGATGTTGAGGATTTATCAGTGGATTCTACTGACTTAAACTTTTAGTTATCAATGTGGTTTGGCGGCACCTTCTATGCAATCTTATCTCCCTCCCAACCACCATAAGTGTTGATGTATCCTTGTTTCTGTATTTATCCATGCGTGTTTATTGAAGTATCAGACCCTTTGGGAGTTTGTTATATTGTGTGTGTGTGTGTGTGCGTGTGTGTGCACGGTCGTTCTTCAAATCTTATTGAGCTCTTGTTTTTTATTATATCTGTGATTTCATTCAATGTTGTTTCTAGTTTGTTATTTTTTATATATTTTTGTTTTTTTTTCTTCTTCTCCTGCTTTTGCCTTATATGAGCTATCATTTGTTTTAATGGCTTTTCCAGTGAATTTAGTTGTTTTTATCGTTTTTACAACTATTTTTAATTTTCTGATGTTTCTTCTATTTTGCAATGTGTGCAAAATTGTCTCCACGACGTCAGTGTGGAAATCTATTAAATCACTTAATTAATGTTGTCTTTACAGTTTGTTCCAATTTATCGCTACTAAAATGGCCTGTTATCATTATTTCGTCATTCTATATCTGTAAAGATATTGATTTACTAAACAATTTGACCTGATTCATTGTTAAATCTTGGGCTCTTTCCTTTCATTTAGCACTATTTTTAAAATTTTAGGTTAAATATATTTGTTAACAATCACTTACAGTGACACAAAGAAGAAATTTATAGGTTTCGTAGATCCGACCATATTTTCTATATGTTGTCTTGATAGCTCAATTCAAATGTGGGTTACGTTGAACCCTATCCGTCAGATTTTTGCGTTAGATTCTATGCATTTAACTACGCAAGGACCTTGTTTTTAGGTTTAGCGATAGGTTTAGGTTTACTCTATATATTTGGGGCGGCTGAAACATAGTCCGTTTAACCCCATCACGACAGCATTTACCGTAACTCCAAAAAAATCCAATAACAAACCTTACTCAAAATCCTGACGTGATGGGGTTAAACGGACTTCGGTCTTGGATTTAGAGACCCAGATACGGAAAGTCGAAGAATTTTTTGCATTACTGTGTTAATTATTGATAATTCGATTTGTCATTAAGATTTTTTCTAATTTTTTTAAATAAATTGGGTTCTTTTCGATCAATTAATTTTAATAAAAATATCGAGACTTTAAATTTCCTTTTCCTCTTCTTTGACGCTATTCTGAAAATTTGTTGTTGAAAATTAATTCTTGTTGAATTGATAAATTGCATTTTTAACAATTACTTTTACTTTAAGCTATAAACTTACATGGAAAGGTCTCCACGTGTCAGTCTGCGATAATGAGCTTTGTATATGTGATAGAAGACAAAATCCTAAGGTTGACGTATTTTTTATATCTGCTAAGTTCAAGGTTAAAGCTTTGAAAATGGCGTTCGAAAATTTGCAAAAATTACGTTTTTTTCGAAATAACTTTCATTTTACATATTGAAACATACACAAATTAGGCATCAAATGAAAGGTACTGAAATTTCACGTCGTTTGGTATATATTTTACAACATTTTTGTTGTTGTTTTTTTTGTTTATTTGAACAAATTTTTACTCATATTGTATTGATTACGTAACCGTTTCTTTACCATACTTGTGTATGTGAATCCTTATATAATTTAGTTCGTTACCTTTTGTTTTTGTAATTCAAAATTTTTTTAAATAAAAATTAAATTTTTAAAAAATGCACAATTGTGTAAATATTGATTATTAAATGTAAATATTATTTTAAATAAAGTACACAGTATGGGTATAAAAAATTTTGTTTTTTTTTTAGAATAAACTTTTTGTATTCAAATTTAACGGTAAAGGTTAATATTTTACAGGGCTGCCATATAAAAGTGGTTTTATATGCATATTTTATTCCCACAAAACACCTTAACTTTTTTAAAAATCTTCATATTAACTATTGGAAATTTATTTTATAATAAACAATATCATTTAAATATATTTTCTGAACTTTTTCAAAACTTAATTTTGCCGAAATATTCAAAGGAGGTGGTAGCCTTGTTTTTTGATGACAAAAACAGTTAATTATTTTTTATGTAAAAAGAAAAAAAATTTGTTAATGAATGAAGTGACAAAAGATAGTTAGCCAAAAATGCGATTTTGAGTTTATATTATTTTTGCAGCAAAAACAACTTTTAGTATATTTTTTAAGTAAAAACTGAATATTTTGGACTTTTTTTTAAAAAAAATTGAAAATATAAATGCTAAGCTACGTACTATTGAAATAGTTTTAGTCGAGTTATTTTATTAAGCTTTTAGGGAAAACTAGTCAACACTAGAAATTTCGAATTATTTTTTTTCATTCTAAGGCAGGCAATGAAATTATGTCAAAAAAATGCATTGTACTAAGAATTTCCAAAATTTTACTTTGGTGTAAAAAGAACAGAACTTTTTCAGAACACCAAACAAATTTTTTAAATTACCTTGAAATTTTATTTTGTTTTCATATGAAACGATTTTGAGTTAAAAATTTGTTTTATGAAGAACTTCCATACTTTTCAAGATATGTGCATAATTTTGATGTAAAAAAAAAGAAATTTTTTTTTTCATTACACGCCTACAAAAAAAAATCTAAAATTAGCTTAAAATGTCGTTTTTTTTAAAGAAAAACCCTTGTTTGCAATTAATATTGTAGTATTTTTATAGATACTAAAAACCCTTGTTTGCAATTAATATTGTAGTATTTTTATTTTTTTTTTTTTTTGCAAAATTGATGTACTTTGGCACAAAATTTCTAATGGCACATTAAAGAACGCTACAATTTTTTGTAAAACAAAAAAAATTATAAAAAATTTGATTTAGCACTGGTTTTTGGGAAAATTTAATCATTTATACGCTTATTTCAGAAAGAAAAATATATATACGTAAAGTTAGTGAAAAACAAATTAGAAGACATATTCTCAATCCTAATTAAGGTATTATTTCAAATTTAAATGGAGCAAATCCATTAGATATTGAAAAAACTATTCACTTCCAAACTTAATATTTTGGTTTTAGGGTAGAAAAACATTAAATTTTTAAGTTTTGAAACAAAGTTCAGAAAATGTATTTCAATGATATTGTTTATTATAAAATATATTTACAATAGTTAATATGAAGATTTTAAAAAAATTTAACTTGTTTTGTGGGAATAAAATGTACATATAAAACCACTTTTATATGGTAGCCCTATAAAATATTAACATTCACCGTTAAATTTGAATATAAAAAGTTTATTCTAAAAAAAAACAAAATTTTTGATTTCCATATTGTATACTTTATTTAAAATAATATTTACATTTTAATAGTAAATATTTACACAATTTTGCATTTTTTGAAAATTAATTTTTAATTAAAAAACTTTAAATAAAAAAAAAGGTAACTAACTGATTTATATAAGGATTCAACACACAAAAATGGTAAAAAAACGGTTACGTAATCAATACAATATACGTAAAATTTTTTTAAAATCAACAACAACAACAAAACAGCAACTAAAAATGTTTTATAATATATACCAAACGACGTGAAATTTCAGTACCTTTCATTTGATGCCTAATTTGGGTATGTTTCAATATGTAAAATGAAAGTTATTGCGAAAAAACGTAATTTTTGCAATTTTTCGAACGCCATTTTGAAAGCCTTAACCTTAAAATAAGCAGATATAAAAAATACCTTAGAATTTTGTCTTCTATCACATATCCAAAGCTCATTAAAATTGGAGAGTGACACGTGGAGACCTTTCCTTAATAGTTATTTTCTTCTCAGTTTATCGATATTCTTAACAACAAAAATGTTGTAATTTGTTTTTGTATCAATAAATTGAATTGTTATTTCTACAAGTGAATGCCTTTTTTCTTCTTTTTTGGCGCCATTCTAAATATTTTCTGTGAAAAAGTTTAAAAAAAATAGCTAAGATAACGATAAATTAAACTTTTTTCTATCAGTTTTCTTTTTTGATTACTTTGCAATTTATTTAGTGATAAATTGGGTTCTTTTCGATAAATATAATTGTTTCTATCGATATATTGTTATTAATATATCGATATTTAAATGCTTACCAATGTATTCTTTCCCGTGGAAAAATATAAGCGGTCGAACAGCGGTCGGACATTGGCCGTACAATGGCCGTACAATGGTCGAACATGGCCATCGCAAGCAACAAACCCTAGCGGCCGCAATTTGAGTAAAACAACTGCCGAACAAAGCCTAAATTAAGTTGTACGCTCGTTGTATGCCACTAAATTTTCCAAAGCTCTTATTTAACAGCAAACAAATGTGCAACATCAAAAGAAAGTCTCACTCGACGATGCTGATGTTAAAAGTATTGCTACTTGTGTGTGATAATAATTTATAATATTCTTTCATTAGCTTGTCCCAGGTTTTATTCAGATATATGTATTTAATTTATTTCAGTATGAAGATCCAATTTTTGTTGAAAAGCTAGTAGTTTTCATTGCAGAATAATCACTGTTCAGCCGATGTACGGTTGCTGTACGCCCGTTGTACAGTTAAGATTATTTCAAAACGGCCTCTGTACATCCACTGTACTACTCTTGTATGGCCGCTGTTTGGCTAAAAAGTCCTGCAAACGACATTTGTACGGCCGAGAAAAATATTTAAAATTAGGCCTTGTTCGCCTTAGGTCTTTTTAAATAACAGTTTCGCATGAGAATATTTTCTTGTTTCATACTTTTGAGAGCGTGAGTTTTAGTAGTCGGGCTTAGGTTTTTTGAACTTATTATTTATTTAAATTACTTTGGGTATATAATTTTTATATAATCGAAGGTAATAACTACTAATTAATGATCAAATTATAAACAAATAAGTTTTTTATGTTTCTATAAAAATTGTTTTTAATTCATGTCTTTATGTCCTCTAGAGGGCGTCATATTCAATTTAATGTAACGTCACATAACCTATAACCAGCGGACGATCATTACGCTTCCAACGATACCTTATTGAATTATGAATTAAACGTTAGGAACTTAGTTAACTTTCTGTACTTTAGAGGACTCCATATTCAGTTTAATGTGTCGTTACATAGCCTTTAACCAGCGAACGATCAAAACGCTTTTAATGATACCGCATTTGCTTATGTGACTGTTGAAACTTTTTTAGATCCTGACTTTTTGTCCTCTAAAGGGCGCCATATTCAATTTAATGTAACGTCACATAGCCTATAACCAGCTAATAATCAAAACGCTTCCAACGATACCTCATTTATCCAATTATAATAAGTAGTTAAGAAGTTAGGGTGGAACAGATGAATATTCGTACCGGTCAAACACGTTTTCCGGTCCTGTTGCTTCGCCGTAGTCGAGTAAAAAGAAATATCTTATTGAATGATATATAATATTTTAAGCTATTTATTAAAATTTTATCAGGCTTTAAAAAATTGTGTAAATTTAAAAAATGAAAAACTACTCTTTTTTTTACGACTTTTTGTAAGATCCATTCGATAAAATCTACTGGCTGCGATTTTTTCATGTTTATTTGTTTAGCAAAGTTGTTGGCCAGAATAATAGGAACAACTTTGCTGAGGAAATAAAAAGAAAATCTTATTGGTACAAGAGTAATCAACATATAATTTGTACACTTATCGATTAAATGAACAGTATTCTTTGACTATTCCACGAATTATATTAAATTTTGCCTTTAATGATACAAATTTCGATATTCTTAGTTGAAAATAGTTTAGTATTGTTTGTATAAATCTCTAAGTTCCTTGAAAGAATCTCAATATTTTTCGATAAAATTTCAACTCTATGGCTTAAAATGTATTCGAAGTTCAGCGTAAGTTTATGCCTGAGTTTAACCTGTGTATTTGATCTCTTAACTATTTTGGCTAAATTTTCCAACAATCAGTAAAGAACCTTTGATTGCCCTACATTGTCATAATTTTTCTGTTTAATTCTTAACAAAAATGTATTTCCTTCCTAGTTTAATTTGCTTTATTTTTTTGTAGATTTTATTTATATTCATTGCAATGCGTATTTATTTCTCATGCAATAAAAATTGTTTTTCGCCAATTCAATTTAAATGTTTTTCCTTCCAAGCTTCTCTGCAAATAAATATCATCATCATCATCATTGATTTGCATGCGTCGCAATTCATTTAATTTATCTTAACTTTTTATATATTTCTAATTTAGGTTTCAATAAATTTTCGATTTTTTATGTCTTTGACTATAAATTTTAATTTTTGCGATTTCAAAATTAAAACTTTGTATATTAGGCTGGGTCGATTTGTATGGAGGTAAAAAAATGTATGTTGCCTACGTGATTTTCGGATCGGGCATGAAAAGTTTTTAAAAAAAGGGGGCGATAGAGGTGCACTTTACCCTATCTCGTCTTTAATTTTGTGATTTTTTTCCTTAGGAATTTTTTTAAAATTGTTTTTTATATTATCGTGCACAATTAGATCAAAAATTATGCCAAAAATGAAATCCTCGTACCCGATTCAACCTAAGACCGGTCTGACATGTATACGTTTTAATACAAAAATTTAACATAAAAAATTCCTAAAGAAAAAATTCACAAAATTCAAGGTATGTTTTTTTGACCATCAAGGCTAAACCACAGAAGCTATCCACCTTATATTCACAGCATGTGTTCATGTGATCCTCCGCAATTTTTGATTTTTCTAGATCCCCCTAGATGGCGCTGTGGTCGATTTTTAAAAAAAATTATATTTATAAACTGATAAAAATCGACCACAGCGCCACCTAGGAGGATCTAGAAAAAAGGAAAAATTTCGAAGAATCACTTGAACACATGTTGTGAATATAAGGTGGATAGATTCAGTGGTTCAGCCGTGGTGGTCAAAAATACATAGGCACCAACTTTAAGGTTATACCTTGAATTTTGTGAACTTTTTCTTAAGGAATTTTTTACGATAAATTATTGTATAAAAACGTATAAATGTAAGACTGGTTTTAGGTTGAATCAGGTACGAAGATTTAATTTCTGGCATCAGTTTTGATCAAGCGGTGCACGTTTATATAAAAAAAAAAATTATTAAAAATTCCTAAAGACAAAAATCACAGAATTGAAGATGTGATAGGGTAAAGTGCACCCCCTATAGTACCCCTTTTTTTAAAACCTTTTCATGGCCGATTCGAAAATCGCCCAGGCAACATAGGTTTGCAAATCGACCCAGCCTAATGTATATACATTAAGATGCCTCAATAAAAAAAGTTACCATTGCCACCGAGTAAATCTTGATCTATTTTATGACGATTCTCAAAATATTTTGGCTGTCATGATAACCGCCAGTGAGCTAAACCATTTTGAAATAACATCCAAAAATCATGTTTTTCGTAAAAATTTCAGCTGACGTGGTTGTTAAAAAAAAATCGGTCAGAAATAATAGTGTTGAAAAAGTTCTTCCAAACTGCATCAAAACGTTTTCAATTTTTGGAATTGGGTTAAAGATAATGCTGTTTTTCGTGTATTTTTTTTTAAAGCTATTTTTAATAAAATATAAATCACTTCATTAATTCTAATGCGATCCTCACTATCAAGATATCGTTGATAGATTTTGAGTGCCAGCACTGATTCCTAATTCAGAATTGTTTAATTTTAAATAAAATTGTTTAAATTTTTTATGCAGATTGAAATAGATTTTTCCGGATTAAAATTTCTGACATTTTATTTTTTTACAGCTATTAAATTAGCCAGTATATTTACGAAAAACATGATTTTTGGAGGTTATTTTAAAATGGTTTAGCTCACTGGCGGTAATCCTGAAAGCCAAAATATTTTAGGAATCGTCATAAAATAAATCAAGGTTCATTTTTAGTCGGTGGCATCGGCAACTTTTTTTTTTTTCTTTGGAGGTCGAGGCACCTTAATATACATACAGCTGCAAACGAAATAATAGCAGTACTCTTATATTCAGACATGTTTGGATAAATAATACTAGTCTACAATTTCGGATCTGGTTAACCCATTAACACTTCCATTGGCATTTTCAACACGGGTTTCAAACCTGTAGTCAGTTTCCTCCTATTTTGTAAAGTTTTCAAGATACAGGGGGTTTTACGTTTTTGGCACGTGTTTAGTATTATTGATCTAGAATCTGAGGTTTGGAAATAGGGTTGAATGAACATATAGGAGTGTTAATGGGTTAACCAGATCCGAAATTGTAGACTAGTATTATTTATCCAAACATGTCTGAATATAAGAGTACTGCTATTATTTCGTTCGCATCTGTACATACGTCTTATTTATAATATATACGTCTTCTTCCTGGTTTTTTAAGAAAACTTGTATCGTGATGTAGAATTCTGCCATATTCATATTTGGTTTTAAAACAAAACTAAACCAAAGAATCATAATAACTCAAATTATAATAGATAAAGTTATAGATATTTAAAGATATAAGTTGATCAATTTAATTATTGTAACACAAACTAATATAAAAAACTTCACAATTGTTATCTCATGCAAAAAAGTATATTGTAATAGGGTTATTCACGATTTTTTGGCATTATTTCAAATGCTTTACAACAGCTGTTTTTTCTGTTGTTTCGAATTTTTTCCCCATCTATTTTTTGTTGGCATTTTCCCTTTTAATTTTCTTCTGTTATTAAAACTCCCTCCATTTATTAACCACTTCTTTCTTTTATTTCCCGTTAAAAAATGTAAACAATGACTGCTGCTTAACCCTCATCGGTCCCCTGTATGCGCTCGCATACAATTTTGATCTAAAGATCCTTGAATAAAATAAAAACGGTTCAGCGGAATGACCTTGTATTTTGCAAAGTAGAATTATTTTGCCTGAACAACCAAAAAAGCCCGTTTTGGAATTTGTACCCTTACTGTATTTGCCTGTGCAGTTATAGTTACGAATCGGTCCCAGTGTATGTGCGCGCCTACACATAAGCAGATACCTGTAATTGCCGCTTATTTTTGTGTGTGGATTTATAGCACGCTCTTATTTTTTCTTTTTATGAAATTCAGTTTGTTCTGGAACACACTGAAGGCCCCTATAGACGAGCAACTAATCGCACAACTGGTTGATAACATGGTTGCTAGTTGATAAAAATAAGCAGTGTGTAGGTGGGTTTTTGGTTTTTTTCAGTTTTTCAACCAGTTTTCCAACCAGTTGCTGAAAATCAAAAAGTTTTGATATTTTCGGCTGAAGCTCATCGAGTTGATCAACTAGTTGTCGTGTTTTTAGCAAACTTAGCAATTAAACGGAAAACTGAATTTTTTCTTTGGTTTTTGTTGAATTTCTGCTATGGGCATTTTATAAATAAAATGTTTTGAATTGAATTTTAACATCTGCCATCAATTAAAAGTTGTGTCTGTAGGAAAAAACACAAACCAGTTGATCAACCAGTTGTTCGATTAGTTGCTCGTCTATAGGGGTTGTGTTTCGAAGTATTTGATAAAAAATGGATAGAGTTTTACGTGAAAGAAGGCAGCGAGATGAACTAGAAATGGATTTTGATTTGGAAAGCGAAGCGGGCGAATCTTCGTGCAATATTGACGATGATTTTGCATTATCAGACGAAGAGAATGATGAAAGTGAAGTTAGCGTGCATTCGGATGAAGACGACATTGAGGCACTTGAGCAAAATTTAGCAGAAGAAAATGCAGCAAATCCTGAAAATAAATATTTTTCAAAAAATAAGAAAATTGAATATTCATCGCAACCATTTGAAATAAATCGAAGAAATTTATTTCGACGTGCAGAAAATTTCACTTCAGGTAAAAACCTACCCTCTTTGTTATGGGTTCATGTTCATTATATGTTTAATTTTTGTTATAATTCAGGTCCAAAAGCATTAGCAGCTGCTACTATAGTTGATGTTTCGTCTGCATTTCACATGTTCCTTGAACCGGTTGAGAATATTATTTTGAACATGACGAATTTATATGGTGTGCGAAAGTACAAAGATGATTGGAAAAACATTGATTTGGACACTCTGCACGCATACTTTGGATTGTTGCTGCTTTCTGGTGTGTATCGGTCATACAGTGAATGTGTCACTAAACTGTGGAATGACGAAACTGGTCGGCCAATATTTAGAGCAACAATGTCTTTGAAAATGTTCAAGCGTATCCATGGTTGCATTCGATTTGCTGACCGCGAACAACGTATGGCCAACACTGCATCTACAAGTACTTCTGTACGTGACAAATTGGCACCGATTCGAAATGTATACGATAAATGGAATCATAATTTGAAAGTTGTATACACACCAGGAAAAAACATTACCGTAGGTGAACAGTTAGTTCCGTTTCGTCAGTATATTCCATCCAAGCCGGCGAAATATGGCATCAAAATTTGGGTGCTATGACACTCAAAAAGCTGGTATGCATACAACACACAAATTTATGTTGGTCGGAATCGTAATGCCACTCCTGAACGTAATCTCGGACGGCGTGTTGTTTTGGATTTGGTGGATGGACTTTCTGACAGAAATGTAACGTCTGACAACTTTTCACTTCGTATGAATTGGCAGAAGATTTACATAAGAATCGCATGACTATTTTAGGAACAATAAGGAAAAATAGGACTGAAATTCCTTCAGTTCTACTCGACATGCGTCAAAAGCCAATTTATCATACAGAAGTTGTATATGAGCATAAATTTCAAGTAATTATGTTTTCATATGTTCCTCGCCGGTACCGATTTATGACATTGCTCAGTACATACCACAATGTTGTCAGCATAAATGAGAATAGTGACAAGAAGAAACCTAACATCATTGAAGACTACAACAAAACCAAGAGTGGAGTTGATACTATGGATCAAATGGTGGCTACGTACACATGCAAACGAAAAGTGAATCGGTGGCCAATGGCAGTATTTTGTAACATGCTTGATGTTAGTGCGTTGAATGCATTCGTGACGTTCATTGCATTGTTCCCGAATTGGAAAAATTCTAAAACGTACCATAATATTTGTCGTCGCCTTTTTATCGAGGAGCTTGGATTGAATCTCGTTGAAAAACAGATCACTAAATGTAAAAAACAACCTCAAAGTAATGATGCTTCCAGTGTTATTCAAAGAATTTGGGTGATTCGCCATTTACCAAGTACATCAAAACGAGGCCGATGCTACATCTGCACATATAAAAATAACAAAAATCTTTTTGCTACACGCTGTGAAAAGTGTAGAAATTTCATTTGTGCCGAACATAATTTCAATTTATGCGAAAAAAATGTACAAATAATTGACAAAAGTTAAAAATTAAATTTTTTTTTCTAATATATGTAATATTCTAATTAATTTCATTCTAAATCTACCTTTATGAAGTTCAAATGTATTAATATGATAGTAAACAATGTAATAAATATAAAAAATCACAAAACATAAATGGTTGTTAATTTTTTTTAGCTTTTTTACAATTAAAAATATATGTGTATGCGCGCGCATACAATGGGACCGATTAGATGTATTTCTCGAGGGACCCATGAGGGTTAATCAGCGGTGTTTAAAAAAATAACGGTGGTGGTGTTCAATGCAAACTGAACACCTTCATTCACAAAAGCTTCATGCAATATAGTTGTATTTGCTTATGCAACATCCTTTTGCTATAGCAAATGCATATCATGTCTGTTGCAAATGCATATCAATGCTTTTTGTTTTTGCAAAATCATCTCATTTTGCACTTGCAACAAGATCGTGAATTACCCTTATATGTTTTTACGTGATAAATTTTATGTCTTTGGTCAAACTGACCAAAGCTATCTTAAAAATTGCCTTTTTGAGCTACTTACTTTAAACTAATTATGAAGCTTAAAACATGTGGTTTTTCCGTCATAACTCGCAAACCAAATGCACCAAATTAGATTTCATGTAAATTTCATATGTCCTTTTTTGTGAATTTTTATTTTTTTTATTTTTTTGTCATAAATTTGCCATAAAATCCAAACTACATGTCAGATAAGGACGATTTATGCATTAAAATGAGCACCATGTCTTCGTTCTGAAGGCGGGTAGCTTCTTTGTCGAAATGCATTTTGCTCTATCTCTTGTAGTTTAGGAGTTGTAGCACACTTTTCGGAGTGGTAGTTAGAAGCGCTATCTTTTTGCAACACAAAATACTTCTTTTAAAATTAAATAAATCATTGTCATTGCATAGATTAAATAGATTTTTTATATTGATGGCTTAATATAGAAAAGGCGCAACTCGTTTCTTTTCCAAATCGCGTTTTCAACATATTCTAGTAGATCATTCTCAAGTAAACCTGCCTTAAAAAAATCTGTGCGCTATGAATGCAAATTTGTAGCCTATCTGTAATAAAAAATGCATTTAAAAATTTTTAATATCCAAAGTTGTTCAGATTTTATTCAGTTTTTTCCTTCTCCTGTAAAGAAACAAAAAAGTGAGTTACGCCTTTTATATATTAAGCCATCGATATATAAAAAAAAAACACTTACTAATCTATGATCCAAATTCTTACTTAAGTCTTAAGCTTAAGTCTTACTTTTTGTGTCCTTGCTTGTTTGACAACTTTATTAAGAAATGTTAATAAAAATTTACAGTAGCCATATAATTCTATTCAATAACGGAATTTATGCTAGATTTCCAGCTTATAAAGTAATTTTTGTGTTGGAGTCACGTTTTCGTAGATGCAAGAGAATAGTTATGGAAAATATTTAATTTGACTGTAGCACTCTTACAAGTTATAGCTTTTAAAATGACACGTGTTGCAGAAAATTTTCATACTTCAACAAATCCTTTAAAACAGTTTATCCTTGACATAAAATATCACGTGCTGCAGAAAATTTTCGTGCTTCAACAAATGCTTTAAAACAATTTTTCCTTGACATTCTTCTTAGACTTTAACATCCGTTAAAGTTGTTTCTATGCATTCTTTCTTAGAAAGCCCATTGAAGTACATTTGAATATAATTCTTTTTGGTTTTGGTTTGTTGTTTGAGATACTTTTACTTTCTTCAAAATAAATTTTAACTCGTTAAATAAAATTATTTATGGAATGACATTTGTGTTACGGTAATGAAGACCAAAATTAGCACAAAGATTGAAATATGAATGTTCAGTAGACAGAAACATGATAGTCAATAGAGTAGATTAGGTTTAAGTACAGGATTAGCAGTGGAATTTTAATCAAAAAACATGTGTGACGAACACGTGCTTTCTCTTGAGCTAAAGTTTATTTTAAGACAAACAAATGAAGGCGTTAAAAGGTGCTTTTGCAAATGTTTTTCAATTGTTTAAAAATAAATTAACCCAATGTTTTATACACAAGCTGGAGCCAGCTTGCTTAAGTGCACCGCATATGCGTTAAGAAAAAATATTTTTTATTTATTAAATTTTGTGTATTTTATAATTTTTTTTTTTTAAATATATTTCACCTTCAATTTTGTGGTTTAATGTCAATGTTTTGTTTTTGTTATAGTTACGTTTTTGCATTCCAAAAATGATTTTTTGTTTTTAAACAATCAATAAAGTATATATACACTGAGGGGAAATATGTGTTAAAATTAATTGAAATTGTGTTCATATTAAACGAATTTGTTTTTGAAATAGAGCTTGAAACATTTTCATTTAAGTTAAACACAAATGTTTTTAAAGTTTAATTTAAAACAAAAGTTTTTGTTTTCAAACAATGTTTTTAAATATACTTTCATTGTAAAAATTTTAAGTTTAAACACATTTATTTAAAAATTAACTAAAAAAGTTAATAAATTTAAAGCAAATAAACTAAACCGCTATTTTTTCGATGCCATTTTTTAACTTTTTCGAGTTTTTGAAGTCAGATTCGTGATCCCTGGGACCCCCGAATAAGAAATTTTTTTATGAAGTTTGCGTTTCATTGCGGCTTGAAATATTTTCAATATCAAAAAAATTAATTAGTTCGTATCACATCTTATGTTCAATATTTGTAAGACTAATTCAAAAATATTTTCAAACATTCTAATGTAAAATCGTTCTAAAAATGTAAAACATTCTAATGTACATCATTTTTTAATTCAATATCTGTTGGCGACGTATTCTTTGTTATTAGAAAAAAATAATAAGAAAAGATTATACAAAAAACAGAAATAAGCTTGAAAATTAAACACGCTTGTCTTAAATTTTGTTTTGTTGAAACGCAAATAAGTTAAATTTCTATTTTAAAATTTTTTGTTTAATTTTAAAGTATGTTTTTTTTTCTCAGTGTAACCACATGTTGTCGGAATAACAATACAAATATTTTTTATATCTTCATGCATTCATAAATGTGGTAAATAGAAAAAGAAATACATTTAATTTACAAAAATGACGACTTTAATCAAGCAGTAATTGTTTCAGTTTATGGTAAATATTGAAATTTTTAAAAAATTTATTCAAAGGTCAATTAATTTTTAATTGGATAGCAAAGTTCATTGTTATGGGAATTATACTTTTTCATTGAAATTTTGCACTTAAATATGGTTTGTTTCAATTTTCAGCCGTGCCTATTTTTATTGCATACTTTTAGGCACGCTGAGCACAATTTTCCTGCACTTTCTGGTTAGCGGAAACTTACCGCAGAATTTTTGTATTATTTTAACATTCAATGACATGTTTCGGTAATATCGTTAATTTATGTGACCTAAAATATATCATAGAAGATAAAAAAGTATTCATTCATATGACTTTGCTCTGAGTGATAAAATGTGCTTCAAGCATTCTCATAAAAATTCACTCACTTAGCTCTCACATCAGTATGTTTGCATGCCCGAGTTTTAGACAGAAACCAAATTGCTGCTTTTAGCTATCTAAATAAACCCCTGTTCGTCAGTGTGTCAGTAAGTCTCGTCAATTAGTATTTAAACTTATGACTTGCTTGATTGATTGACAGCGCGCAAAAATATTTGGATAGCTTTCTTTATGACCTTGCTTTTTTGGTTGTTTGCTTTGTCACGTTCTGGTTTTACACGGTTCACTTTGGCCTTTTTTAAGGATCGGTTTATGGGTACTGCCTTTAAAAGCTGCATAGTTCTAGGCAGTTAGTAACACAGTGCAACAAAAAAATATTTACAGACTTCGTTCTTTGATTCTTGTAGAGAAGATAGAAGACATTTTACGTGTATCAGCATTTGAAAAGTGTATGTCTGAGTTATTTTAAATAAAGTTTAAGTTTATTCGAAATTTTGCCACTTATAGTACTAACAAAAGAAGGAAAAAAACAACTTAATATGATATATGCCTTTGAAATAGTTGTTGTGTTCTCAAACCTACCCAGCAAAAAAAGTGCGTCCAAAAGAAGCTAAAGTGGAAGGAAAAGTCTTGAATTCCATCCCTTCCACTTTCATACACAGAAGGTATTCTTTTAACATATGCGTGTCATTGGGAGAAATGCTTTCCTTAATCTTTTCTAGAAGTGATTCCAGAACTTTTTCAATGGAAGATTTCTTTGAGTCCTTCAATGAAAGGATTCTAGTAGGTGTTTTCCAGAAGAAATTTAAGAAGGCAGTCCATGGAATGATTTTTGTGGTTTCGGGGTTAAAAAATCCCTGTGAAAATATCCCTTTTCACGACATTCTCGCGATTTTGGTGTTGAAAATGAGAAGTGTTTGGGTTTTGTTTGGGGTTAAAAATTCCACGTAAAATATCCTTTTTCCCGATTTTCAAAGCATTTCGGTGTTGGAAGTAGTAAGTGGTTGGGTTTAATTGGGGTTTTAAAAAATCTCACGGAAAATATCTAAAACCTATTTTTTACTTTAATTGAATTTAAATGCCATTTGAATGTTTTCCAGAAGTAGGTTATAAGATTGCCTCTTTAAAGAACTTCTTTATAAGGCTATTTAGATGCTCAGTTTGATCTATAGAATGTCTTCTGAGAGCAGTGTCCCTAAGAATGCATGTCACATTTGCATCAAACATTTTGCTGGGATATAGTGAAATTTTTCTAGGTCCTAGCGACCTTTCTTATTGGTATTTTTTTGACTTTTTGAGAGAAGGTTTAAGAAAGTACACTTAAACGAAGTCGTCAAGGATTAAAATAGTTTATGGCATATTCCTTGGAAAATTGTACTATAAGTCTCTAAAGATACGATTTGTCTTTAGCCTATACCTATCTATGGAGAAAAAGAGTAGACTCACCACTTTATTATGTATCACGAAAACGCATATCAACGACAAGCAAGACACAAGAAATTATATTGCTTCTCGTGTCTTGCTTGTCGTTGGGGTGCGTTTTCGTGATACAAAATGAGACGGTTAATTTAAATCTCCCTAAAACTATGCAATGAAAATTAATTCCGATTATACATAGTGAACATTTCTGCAGGTGATACATTTTTTGCATGAATTAGCTAAATATTGTCTATTTTTGCCTTGAACAATTATGTCCAAAGAAACTTATAGTGAAATTTTGCAAAGAACATTTTAAGAAAATTTTAAAAAAATATTTTATTTAAAAATATTTAACAACTACATTAAAAACTACTCAGACGTACTTTACAAATGCCGAAATTCCTTTATTTTTTTTTTTTGGGTTCATCGACCAGATTCTGTTGTCCGTGGTCTTAAATTTTAAAAAAAGGTAGGAAATTGTTAAAAATTGTCAAACAGTGTATTTGAAGTATGAATGTTATTCATATCATACAAATAAAATTGCATACTTTTAGCATTTAAGCTTAATATGGCATTCGCTTTGAATTTGAAAACAAAATTTTATTATACTATTTGATGATTTGGCATGCGTCTCAAATGAGTTTGCAAAAAACGTGTTTAATTCAACAAAAATATATTAACACGTCATACTAATTTGTATTATGTATTTCATTTGAAAGATTTAAAAAACATTTTGTTTCGAATTTTTTTTTCGAAAAATTATTGCCTATACAGCAATTCTATTTTGAACGTACTGGCCTAATGGAATGACCATCTCCGATTTGGGTGAAATTTTGCATGGAGTATCACTGACGGAAACGCCATTTAAAAAATTAAATATTTTTTCTTAAAACGCCTTAAAATTACATTTTAAGCAATATAAAAACTAGAGTGGAGACGCAATGGGTTAATTATATATGGTCATTTTAACATTTAAAAAAACAATTTTTTTTATTAGCAAACGAATTTCTTAACCGATAGTTAAGTTTGAGATTTGTTGGAAAGGTGATTGAACGGGATTTAATCCAAAAATAGTGTTGGGAAAGATTTGATAGTGGGAAATTTTATCCTTTGCGGTAAGGTAATTGATTTCGGAGAAGGGGTTTGCAAAACACTATTTTAAAAATAAAAATTATTTTCTGACAGCTGGTAAAATTACCTTTTCAACAATATAAAATTTAGGGTTGGGACTCAATGGGTTAATGAGATGTGGTAATTTTAACATTTAAAGAAAAAAAAATTTTAATTGCATTTTTTTTTTGTAAATGTCAAATTGATCTCATGAACCCATTGAGACCCCATTGAATCCATTAAGTTAAACAAAAAAAAATTTTGAATTACAATTTTTTTTAAATCTGAAAATTTCCATATCTCATGAACCCGTTGAGTTCCCACCCCAAATTTTTATATTGTTTAAAAGATTATTTTGCCATCTTTAAGAAAAAATTATATAAAAGTTTTAATTGGTGTTCTGCGAGTCCTTGGAAATCAATTACCATACCGCACGCGATGGAGCACCAATCCACCAAAACCAGCTTAATTTTCTTAAAACTATTTTCGAACTAAAGTCCGTTCAATTGCCCTTTCAACGGTAGTTCAAACTTAAAATTTGGTAAAAAAATTCGTTAGCAAATAATTCGTTTGCATACGATTTTTCGCTCAACTCGACAACACCTTTAACCTACTTAAATAGCTGCATTCTATTAGGGAACACCCTGTATATTGAATTGTTTCCCCTCTTATCTAACCTTGTAAGCCTTTCGCAGTTTGGACTTCATTTTCGGACTCTTTTTGAAATATGTAATTGCAAAACTTAAAGTGTCTTTGAAATGCTATCGCCTTTTCCTTAAAAGTTTAAACATATTTGGGAATTTATATATTAATTGCATTCCCGTGGCACTAGATCAGATCAAATCTCAATGGAACAATTTTAGTTCAACTTTATAAGAATTTGGCACCACTGTCTTGAAACAGCTGTTTGAAGAACAATAACAAAATAAAACAGCAATTCTAAAAATTCCATTGAGCGATGAAACGTTAAAATACGAAAATTAATAGTTACTTAGATTTTCCAACTATGTTCGTTTTGATAAATAATGATTGAAACTTGGCAGCATTTTTAGACCAGAAATAGAGCTAGTTCTAAATTTTGTTTTTGTTTTGTGAATAAAATAGAGTCGAGCTCTAGATCAACGACCACGGGAATACAGCTAATGATAGCTTATTTAAAAAATTATAAGTGGCATTATTCCATTGTGACTACTGGGACATTTGACTCCAAAATTTGACTAGCTATGAGTTATAACTAGTGTCCGACCGAATATTCGGTTTCGGTATTGGTTACGGCCAGTTTTGACCCTTTTTGTGAGAGGAGATAAAAAATTATCTCATTTATTATTATAGTAAACTTCAATTAATTATTTATTATAAACTCCAATATTCAAATAAAATTTTTTTATACTACATTTTATCTTATGTGTATGAAAGTACTTTTGTTTTCTTTTAATAAAAATAAATTATTTTTAAAAACTTAACTTTTCATATTAATAACCAGTTTCGGTTTCGGGGAAATATTACAAAATGGCCGAATATTCGGTTTCAGTTTCGGTCGGACACTAGTTATAACGATATCATCATAACTTATATAACAGTGAAATATATTTCAAAACAGAAATAAATAACTCTTAGTATGCTCAGCTTTGTAGTAAAAGTAGAAAAATAATTCCAGTTGTGACTACTGGGACAGGTCTTTGTGACTTGTGGGACAAGTAAAAAAGAAGTGTTAATATGTTATTTTTATCAATTTTATTAATGTTTTAAACCCAATTTATGCTGTTATTTAAATATTTTTCTGTAAAACATAACAAATAAATCAGAAGCTCTAACTCTTTTCTTTAAAGAAAATTTATTTTTCCTACAAATCGGTAAAATTTTACCGCTCTACAGTTTTTAATAGGACATAAGACATACACTCAGAGAAAAAACAGAGGGATTAACAGTGAAAACAGTTAATTCCCATCCAACAGATGAGTTTTTTCAAATTAACAGTCTGGACTGTCAATAAAATAACTATTTTACTCAATTCCTAGCTGAATTTTCTTTTCTTTTATTTGAATATGCATTGATTTCATCCATTCTAGTGCAGAAAATTGAAAATTCAAATGAGAATTGAGTAAAAGAATTAGTTTATCAACAGTCCAGACTCATCAATTTCAAAATTCATCTGTTGGATGAGATTTAACAGTTTCACTGATGGTTTTTTTTCTCCGTCTGATGGTATCCACTTATGGTATCCGTCTCCTATGTGGCGAAACACTCTGCTTCGTTGGCCGAAGACGATCTTTAAAGCAATTTATCAGTTCGTCTTCCTTTTTTTCATTTTAAATCTTCTTTACATAAAACGCTTTGAGAGTAACTTACAGTATCTGAATTAACTTTTGCGTTTATACTTGCCCCAACCATATCTTTAATTTCAACATTCAATTCCTGTTCGCTGTCTCTTGAGTGCACTTCAGGGTAGTTTAAATTTCCTTCCTGTATCAAGAAAACATTTCGAATTTATAAAATGCTGTAGTACCATGGCCCAGCCAGGTTTTGAACCCCGGGATTCCTGGGTAACAATCAAACGCGCTATCACTAGACTATTGAGGCCATCAAAGGGCATGTTTAATACATTATCTCCTAATACATTATAAAATAGTGGATTAAAAATAGTGTGGATTTTTACAGCCCTTTAACATTCAAGTTAGACATAAGGATGCTTTAACTTCTTCATTTTGGGTCAGAAAAGTAAATTCAGCTACACATATTGGCATTGAAATAAAATCAGGCTGTGCACCGTGACTACTGGGACAAATTTTAAAACAGTCTCGAAGGCATAATATTATCGCCTTAACTATAAAAAGTTGTTTAAATAGTACACCACATGTTTATTATTACTTTTAGGAAGTATTGAATTTACAAAGTCGTGTTTTAGGTTAGAAAAACCACTTCTATATATTTTGCGTGACTACTGGGACATGCGACTTGCATCTGTTCAAAGAAGAAATACATAAAACCAACATACCTTTTTACTTTATTTCTACACAAAAAATTGGTTCTTTCCAAGCATTCTATAGAAGACACGCGCCAGGTTTCTACAGCTGACAGAATGTCCGAAAACTGTGTTGCAAACATAATCAACATTTTATTCCCTAGCAACTCTGTATGAAACAAAAATAGCCATACACAATAAAGGATTTTTTGGGGAATTTTTTGAAATTTTTTTTACAGATTAATAAAGTATAGACATTGAGTTATAGCTTTTTACTAAATAAAAAATAATTAATGGAAAACCAAAATTTATCGCATTTCCCCCTTTTGCGTGGAATGCCCCATAAACTAAATATTTTCTTTAATGAGCAAGAAGCTTTTGCGATTTCTACTGGTTTTTAGCTAAATTGAATTATCTGTAAAAATTTTTTTCGATTAAAAAAAAAGTTGACATCGCTTTCAATGAATCATTTTGCTGCTTTTCACATTTTCTTGCAATAATTTTGCGGCCAAAGTTCAAGCAACCGTTTAACTGATAAAAAAAAAAACATGTACAACAACAGCAAGAAATACGTTTAAACCATAATTTTTCAACGCAATCAAGTTGAAAAAACATTTAAACGGTAATTTTTTTTTGGTGTTTCTTGAACACATGCAAGAAAAATGGAGAAAAAATAAAAGAAAAAAGTATCTACAAAACATGAAATATTTGAACGAATCATTCAAGCAATCAGCTTAACCCAAAACATCCCTACCTTTTCCCCCAACCCACTCACTTGCTCAGCCATCACTGTATGTTCTAGATGTGTAATGATCATGTGCAAATAATGTATGTCTATATGTGCACGAAACAGACGACAGACGAACAAACATATGGACGGAACTAATGCATAACTACAAGCAACAGAGAATGTTTCGGAATGTTTCCAAACAAACAGTGGTGGCGCGTTAAATATAACACATAGCCTACTCTGAAGTGATACAACTTTTGGCTAAAAGTTGAAAAAAAAGCTAAGAGAAAAACTAAATCTGCAACAAAAACAGTTCAAGGTAAACATCTGCCGAACACAGCAATAAAAAGATGTTTCGTCTGTCTCTGATGATTTCACAGATTTTACGAAATTTTTTTATAGTTTTTTTTTGTTTTGTATAAGAATGCGTTGCAGTTGATTGAGTTTAATTTTTCTTACTGTTCTGTTGATGTTTCCATTTTTTCTTATAAAGAAGTTGTTGGAAAGTTCAAAAACAATAGCGTCTAGTTTTGAAGCGTACTTTTTGAGGTGCCTTTTTGCACCTTTGAACTTTTGTATTTTATTTTTATTGAAAACAAATAATTTATGCCAATTTTGCACCCTCCCCCTCTACAAATCAACACTTTTTTTTGTAAAACCGAAATGTTCACCTTTGATTTTGCGCCTACATTGATTAATGTTGTTCTTCACGTTTGTTTATGCCTTGAAAAGTTGTTTTTTTTTTCTTCGGTTCGTTGGCAATATTTTATTTATGACTGAATTTCTTTATTTTTTTTTTTGTTGTTGATTGCAAAATTAATTCATAAAATTTATTGATTTTGATAAGTGTGTGCAGAATTTTTTTATATATTCTTGAATTAACTGGGAAAACATGGTTTTTTGTTGTAAGGTAAAAACATTATTTGCGTTGTTTAAATTGTTTTGAATTTATAAGCGGCATGCACAGTATGCAAAATATCTGAATATGTGCTTGAATTTCTATAAAATGCCTTTTAGTCGTAATTTTTTTAATATAAGTCTTGAAATTGAGTTTGGAAAATGTAAACCTTATAATATGCCACGCCACTGTTGTCCTCGGACGTTTTTTTTTATTAATCTTCTTAAGACAAAACATGTAAAAAAAGTCTTCTCTTCTTTTATTTTGTTTTGTTTTGTTTTAGAGCGCCGCTATGCATTTATATGAATCTCACTTTTCGCCCTGCTCGCAGGGTTGCCACTTGTAAAAAAATTCAGTTACCTGAATGTGATCAAAAAGTTACCAAAATTAAATAAAAATTAATTAAATAAATAAACATTTTTTAAAGTAAGAAAATCAATAAAATTATAAGTTTTGTTAATAAAAAAATGTATTCAACATTAAAATACTTAAAATTTATAAACAGAAATAGTGGTTTAATAAATTTAGTAATATTATTAAGTACTACATTTTACTTGTTTAGAATTTCTTATTTTTAATAACTAAAAATAATAACAAAATAAGTAAAATTCATAAACTCATATACTTATAAAAGTGAGACGTATATCTCTTTTATTAGAATTATATAAAAACATACAAAAAAATACAATTTTTTTCTTGTTTAAAATTTATTTATTACATTAATATAGAAATCACAAATTAGTAGTATATTCAGGTAAGCATAATTTTTTGTAACAAAACAAAACATAAAATTGTTAATTAATGGTATAAAAATGAGATCCTTATCTTCTTATTTGAAATAAGTAGGAATTAAAAAATATACCGCATTCATTGGCAATGAATATTGATTTTAAGAAAGTAAATGAATAAATACAAATATATAGTATTTAATGCTTTAAAAAATTATCGGTTTCCTCAAATTAAAATTTTAATCATTTTTTAATAACTAAAAATCAGAAACTACACAGTTCGTTTGTTTTATAGGATATCAATTCTAACTGCGGGCACTGATTTTAAATAAAAGAAAACTTTTTCACCATCACCTCAAGTTAAGGAGTTATGAGAAAATATGATATACATTTCTTTTCCCAATAACTGCTCCTCAAACTCTTGCAAAGTATTTAAAGCTTTTGCTGATATCTTTTTAACATTTGGAAAAACATATTGCGAAAGAAACGAAAATTTTATTAAATTGGTTCAAAGCAATTTTAAGCTGCTGGAAGACCCTAATTTTTCAGTAAGTTACTTTAGAAATTGTTCCTATAAATTTTTCATGTAATTAATTTACGTTATTTCAAAATATATCTGGGAACTATCCACAATATCTGCAAAGGTCAAATGAATGCTTTAACTTCAAAGACAAAAGATATTTTTATGATTCAGACATTTCACGGTAGCAAATATGTTTATTATGAAAAAGTTTTAAAATTTATGATTTTCAAGGCCATTATCTTCAAAACAAAAGCTGAAAAAAAATTGTTTGCAAAAATGTTTAGACCTACAGCCCTATTCTGGTTGTTAACTTAACAAGAAATAGTTAAGGAGCTCTTGTTAAGCTGCTTGTTATGTTATGTAAATGTTGGTATTCTTAAAAATCATTAACAACATAAAAGCTTAAAAAGCTTTTAAAGTTCACCATGCATGGTGAAAATCGATATGCCTATTGAAAGAAGAAATGCGCTATATAAACAGATGCTTCGAGTGCAGCTTGTGACTTTGCAAGCGCTTGAAAAATTTGCCACGGCTACTGAAAGATTTCATTATCAACACTTAAAATAAGTGAAAAATTCCTCCATTTTTCAGTTTAATGTATTTAAACTCAATATTATATTTTAATTTGTATTTTTTTATTATTTTCACAACAATTTTCTATCTAAGCACATACATTTCATTCGTTGTTAAGACTCTTTCTGTTATTAACAAAATTGTAAGGAAAAGACCTTTTAAATTTGCAGCAGACTACGAAACCTTAACAAATTGTTAATATTAACTATTTTGTTAATGTGGTGAACTTAGTTATTAAGCTGCCAGAATATGGCTGCTAATCTGCCGTATTATGAATAACTTTTCAAGTGGAATTGAAAAAGAGAGTTTTCATTATTAAGATAAACCTTTGGAATATTCACGAAACTTAACAAGAAGAAAAATATTCAGGAAAAAATAACTTAAAAATGTCCAAAATATTCTAGAGCTTTATCTTAAAAATAAAACTCCCTTTGCCGATTCCGCGTGAAAAATTAAGCATGACAGGGCTGAATATTTCCTAATCAAAGCTGTTAAATACGATCGAAATTGACTGATACAGTTTAGAAATATTATTGTGTTAGAACATAACAGGTTTTTACATTTTTGCCTGTAACTCCTAAACTAGAGCTGATGGCGAAAAAATCGCAATTTCATATAATGATATTATATATAATGAGGCTTGTCTCTCCTTCGCAGAGTTCCTTTGAAATCATTATGCTATTTATTGTATTAAAACCCAACTTGTTTTGTTGCTTCGTTTTTATAAGAGACTTCTTTATTAACGTTAAATTTCAAAATTAGAGCATTTTGACATAATTCGCAATATTTTCAGATGATGCGTTATTTAATGTAATATTAAATTGAATTCTTTATGTAAATCTTGCAAACTGATTATTTTGAATTTTTTGGAAAAACTAAAGGAAAAAAGTTACCAAAACTATAAAAAAATACCAAATTACCAAGTCAAAAATTATCTACCAAATTTGGTAATTAATTACCAAACTGGCAACCCTGCCTGCTCGAAGCATATCTGTTTTTTTGCGATGTGCTAGCTGAGAAGAGAAGAGAGTAACATGGAGTTTATTGAAACTCTCGCAACACAATCGTGTGAAAAGAAAACGATTAAGCAATGCGTGGGATGATTTCTTAAAAAACTTTACACTTTAATTAAATATACTTATTTTTGAAATTTCGAAAGAAACATACCCCTAAATTAAACTGTAGCATAAATATGATATATTAAAACTTTTTTATAAAAATCTGCCCAGTACTTTTAGAGTACAGTGGTAACATTAACTTTGCACTTCAATTTTATATAATAGTATAGATATACAGCCCTATTCTGAATGATTTTTCCCAGGGAATTGGAAACAGGAATTTTCATTTTTAAGATAGCAGATAAAGCTATCACATAATTTTTTTTTTTTTAACACTCATGAATATTGAAGGCTGATGAACAAATTGGCATTAAAAATTTCCAAAATGCCTTTGAACTTTATCTGAAAAATAAAAAAACTCCCTTTTCCAATTCCCCGGGAAAATCCTTCAGAATTGGGCTGATAGATTTTATATGCTAGTATAGTTAATCATCTCCTAGAGTCTACATTTTTCCAGATTTCCTGCAGCTTTTGCATAGATTTGCTTAAGAACTACTTCAGAGTCATTAAAATAGTTACTGGTTTCTTTAATTGAATCAAAGAAAGATAGCAATAAGCCTCAAACTATGACCAAAGGATTTGAACCAAATTCTTGACATTGACATCCTATCAAACTATTGCTAAGCTACTGAAATTGACATTTGCATTAAAACAAAACTCTAGAGAATGACGCGAGAGAGTATTTGTATATTTTGTTGACTTTAATCTGTTCTGTAGGCAGTCTAAACCGCAGTCGTTGTTCTTAAAGAAGCATAGTTTTAGGCATGTCAATCTTGCAACTGTTCGAACTTAAGCCTTATTTACATATATAATTGTTTGATTGAAGAGATTCAAGAAATAAAGATATATTTAAAGCTGAGGAAATAATAGACATTTCATGTTTATTACAATATTTGTTGTAAGCAATTTTAACACAAGTGAAAACCAGTAAGGAAATATCCTTGACTGGGTCTAAGTCAAAATAACCCCAAAAGCATTGTTTAAATGTTTTGGTTGTTTAATTATTTCAAATACGTTTAACTCAGAGTACGTTTTAAAAAAATATGAAGTCAATGCTTTAAATTTTGTAGAATTTATGAAGGTTTTTATTCTATTCTGATGACGTCAGTTTGTATGGGAGGTAGGCAGGTTGTTTTTTACATATTCTAAACATAGAATAAATTAAAACTGCTGAGCATAAATTAAAACTTATTTCAAAATTTTTAAAGCATTATATTATTTTCAAGTAATTTAAAGAGGGTCTCCCGTTTTCATAAAGTCACTTAGTATGGGAGGTGGATCCGGTTTTTATTCTATTTTGTTAAATTTTTTACTCAAATTGCATATTTGAAGTTAAGGCTTATCAGAGTTGTACAAAATTGCATTCATGAAATGAAAAAATTGGCACTGAGTGCCAAAGAAATGATTGAAGACATTCAACGATTTTTTTTAATTTCATGACTTCAAGTTTTAAATTACAACAATAATTTTATAGTCATGAAAACCATTTGTAAAAATTTCTTGTAACATCTTTTGATTCATTCATTTACTATGATTAAAGACATGCTCCTCGGAGTTATTGATTGCATTTAATTGTAATCAATTGGAAGTCAGTGAATTCATTAAAAGTCAGTTGAATTTAATAAACTTTAAGTAAACTTAAAGTCGATTGAAGTCTTTTGATTGTATTTAAATTTTATGCTATTTAAAGTTATTTTGTATGCAGAGTAAAATTTTTTTTTCAAGCAAAATCAGGCCTTGAAAGTAAAGGTAGAACCAAGATTTTTGTTTATTTGGAGCTTGGTGTCCCTCCTTGGACTCCTAGATATTTTTCATGTACCCATTGAGACCCCAAATTAATTTTTAATATTGTCTACAAGGAAATTTTGCTGACTTGAGTACAAAATTATTTTACATTTTTAGAAGCCGTTCTTCCAAACCCTTCTTAGAAATCAATTACTTTACCTCAAGGAATGCAACCACCAAAATTTTTCATAATTATTTTTAGATCAAAGTCCCTTCAATTAAATTTTTAACGGTAGATGGAACTTAAAATTCGGTTGAGCAATTAATTTTTTAATCAAAAACATATTTGTGTTTTAGACGGTAAAATGTCCATATCCTCACTAATCCATTGCGTCCCCACCCTAATTTTTATATTGTCGAAAAGATCATTTTACCAGCTTTAAGACAACAAATATTACGAATTTCTTCGAAACACTTCTTCGAAATCAATTACCTTATCGCGAGGTATGGCTTCCCCAATTACCGAAATTTCTCAAAATTTATTTTTGATTAAAGTCCCTTCAACTACCTTTCCATCGGTTGTTCAAACTTAAAATTCGGTTAGGATGTGTTTGAGTAATGAATCTTCGTAAAAGTCGACTTTGACATTTTTGCCGATTTTTGTCAATTTTGTGCACTGCACCCTGTGTAATTTTGCCAAAAATTACGCCAAAATTTTTTCCTCCAAATTAAGTTTTTTATTGGAACGAAGTTCCTTTACGCGGCTGGTGGGTGGTATGATTTGCTAGAAACCGTCACGTAACAGTGAGATTGCTGTGTGTGTATGCGTGCGAGTATCAAGCAGACTACAAACATAGCAGGCGAATGCGCTGTGTGCTTGCAGGCGAGTATTGAAATTCGAACAGATTAACAACCCAGTGGTAAATGGACACATGACGTAACCAATTATTTCTTAAATACAATGTAGCTGCGGGGCCCCCGAAGTTTGCTTACAATTCACAATTACATTTGTTCGGACATGGCCGCTAAAACACTGATGACATTTACCTTACACAGTAAGCGACGATAGGAGTAGGTATGCACAAGATAGGAGAGAACAAAAATATGACGCAAAAAATTGGAGAGAAAACAAATGAATTTAGCGAAAATCCTCTCTACGCCAAATACACAACGAAAACGAAGGATAACTTACCGAAAAGAAGCAAACAAATGCAAATGACGTCACAAATTATTTCCACAATAATTTTTACAATTTAATGAGCGAATTTATTACCTTTTATCGAGCACTTCAAGGTTAATGTTTAATAATACATTGCTATTTTATACATAAACCTTTGTTCTGGTTATAACAGTGAGAAAAAACTTACTTGATCTAAAGCTCGCAATTTAATTCATGTAATAATTTAATAGATCATAAAACTAATTAAATAAAGATTAATAGTTTTCACAAACACAATTCACTGCAAAACTTCCTGTTTGAAAACACGATGTTGCTACACAGACGAATAAAGTCACACTTTTGTTTAAACAATAATAGGAAAATAATGTGAGCACAAACAAGAAGTGAGCACAAACAAAAACTGAGCACAAACAAGAAATTGTTTCCGCTTACAGTTCTGCATTACAATGTCATCACCGACAAATTTTTACAAGCGGGAAACTAGTAGGAGGGTGCTCAACTGTCTGTCTCTCTCTGTGTATCTCTGTTTTTGACACGTAGAAATTTCGTTAAAGCGCATTTGTTAATTTTATTTGTGTGTTTGTTTCATATCATACGTGAGAATCTTTATTGGAGCTTTCCATAGTGACTGATGGGACAGTCAACTCCAGAATTCCTAATGTTTAGACCTGTAACTTTGTATTTTGATGTAATATAACGATCCTGTAGATATTTTACAATAAACTATGAACCGACTTATAAAACTTTTACCGAGAAAAATAACTCATATAAATACTTTGGTGATATTTCATTGGTTAAAGGAGTGTGACTGGTGGGACAGTCAAAAATACATCACCTCCGCCTTCTGCACTGTTAATCGAGATTTTAGCCCAAATACTCTACGATTAAATAGACTTCAATAGAAACTATTAATTAACACCAAGCTTAGTTTCTACAAGAAAATGTAGAAAGTAGAAATTTTGACTAGTAGGACATCGTGGAACTGGTGGAAGAAAATCGTACGACTCATTCACAATAAACAACAACTTGTAATAATGAAAAAATATTTAATCTTGTTTTTTTTAAATAATTTGTACATATCATGTAAATTTAACTATTATGCATTGCGTTAAGAATAAATTGGTTATAATCATATCATTTTAAAAAATAACTCATTTTCCCATTTCCCGTGGAATGCCCTTATTGCAAATAATTTTTAAGAAATGGAAACTGCAGCAAATGTGTGCAATAAAGTGTTATCTGATGTTAGAATTTCAGAAAGTTTTTTGACACTAGGGTGGACCTCAAATTCTTTTTGTGTATGTGCTTGGCAGTATTAAGGGTCGGTGATTTCGAATCTGATGTTAGGATTTCAAAAAAGTTTTTTGCCACTAGGGTGGACACTTAATATGTGTTTTTTGTGTTATACTCTTTGTAGTTGCGCTGACCGCTGAGTTCGAATCTTATGTTAGAATTTTTTTTAAAAATTTTTTGTCACTAGGACCCTAATTTTTTGTCACTAGGGTGAACCCCGAAAATGTGTTTTTTATGCTCTGTGTATGTGCTGCTAGCACTAAGAGTTTGCTGACTTAGAACAGGATGTAAAAAATTCAAAAATTTTTTGACCTAGGGTGGACCTCAAAAATATGTTTTTTAGCTTTACAGCCCTATTCTGGCAAATTAACAGCTGTTAACCAGTATTTTTTGTATTTCTATATGTTTGTTGTTTTCAAAACAAAATTTGAAGCTCAAAAAATAAACTTTTTGAATGAAATTGTCAATAACTGAAAAGCAGTTGACAATTTTTATCAAAATTTATAATTTTTGAGCTTCTAGTTGTTTTCAAATCAAAAAATTTCAACAAACACATAGAAATATTCAAAATACTGGTTAACAATTGTTAATTTGCCAGAATGGGGCTGTTATACTCTGTGTAGATGCGCTGGTCGCTGATTTCGAATCTGATTTTAGAATTTCAAAAAGTTTTTTGAAACTAGGGTGAACCCTGAAAAGTTTTTTGACACTAGGGTGGACCCTAAATATATGTTTTTTTTAATACTCTATGTAGTTGCGCTAATCACTGATTTCGAATCTCATGTTAGAATTTTTAAATAAGATTTACGCTAGGGTATATGCTCTGTATACTCTGTGTATATGTGGTAGCCGTACAAGAGGTCGCTGATTTCGAACCTGATGTTTAAATTTCAAAAAAGTTTTATTTGTTTTTTTAATACTCTCTGTAGTTGCGCTAATCACTGATTTCGAATCTTATGTAAGAATTTTTTAAAATAAAATTTTGGACCCTAGGATGGACCCTTGAAATGTGTTTTTTGTTTTAAACTCTGTGTTTATGTGCTAGCCGTAGAAGGGGTCGCTGATTTCAAACTTGATGTATGAATTTCAAAAAGTGTTTGACTCTAGGGAGGAACCTAAAAATGTGTTTTTTCTTTATTCTCTTTGTGTATGTGTTGGCAACATTAAGGGGAAGCTGGTTTAGTATATTATGTTAGAATTTAAACAATTTTTGTTGGCACTAGGGTTGACCCTAAAATGTGCTTTTGCTTGATACTCTTTGTAGATGCGCTGGTCGCTGATTTCGAATTTGTTGTAAGAATTTCAAAAAGCATTTTACACCAGGGTGGAATCTAACAATGTGTGTTTTTTATTTTTTTTTTTTATTTATACTCTTAAGAAACTCCAGTTTTCAATCCAACTTTTCAATAAAGCCTAGCTTCATTCGAAAAACATGAAGAATGTTCAATGCTCAACGCCTTGATGCGTCATGAAACAAACATCGCTGGCAACTCAAACTGCCTCCTTTCATCTCTCATAAAAATTGTACACATTATTTTTCAATAGATAAATCTTTTTTCCTAAAATATTAAATTAAACTTTTTGATTTGATCGTTCATTTACGTTATTTGCCTTGAAAAAATTATATAAAACAAATAAGAATAAAAAAATACAGATATTATTTCGAATTACATTTGGGGTTGAAGGAAAAACTTCGTTCTTGACGGGGTCCCCTGAACAAACTACTTTTTTTTTAAAGCATTAAATTGAATTCCAGAACGTTTATTGCCGCTTACTTTCGGTAAATTGGTTGCTCGACATTTATTGACCCTCAAACGAAAACATTAAAACCATAGGGAATGGCGTCAAAATTGATACACTTAGCGTCCGTCCATCAGTCTCTCATTCAGCTAGTCTCTAAAAAATTCCACAACTTTACTTTGAAGGGTATCAATAAATTATAGATTGCATTGCATGCTTTCAGGCGTTGTTTCTGGAAGTAGTGCTGTGCATTTTGCCATTTCAATGGAATATTTATTATATTCGCATATACCATATGTATGGTTGTAGATGCTATCATATCATCATCTATGGCTGCTCTATTTTTCTATGGAAGCATGGTGTTGACACTTCCGCTAGCAGTTAGTTAAAGTGCAATTATAATATAGTTAGTATTTTTCCCTCTACTGTTTATTATTTTGCATTTGCTTTTCTCTTCAGCTCTCTCTCTCTCTCACGCACTCTCTCTATCTTTAAACTCTTGTTTTATACTACATACTTTTTTTATTTGCTTTTTTTATTTCTTTACTCGATGTGATCGACCGGATATTAATTATATAAATTGCACTTTCACTTACCTTAACCTAGCCGCGCCTCTATTTTTTTTTTTTTTTTTGCCTCTTGTTGACTTATTTTGTAACCCAGTTTATTTTTTATTAGCTTTGGTATTATTCCATTTTGCACACATGCCCACACTTGCATAAAAAAATGTCAGTGTGTCAGTCAGTATTTTCCTTGAACAATTTGTTTCCATTTCGTTTTTGTGCCTTGAGCTTTCGAATTCTTTGAACTAGAGTTTTGCATTTTTTAACATTTTGTATAAAATTTCAAGGTAACATCAGAGTAAGTAAAAATTAACAAGTAATTCATTTTGATATTGGACCAATTTTTTTTTTTTTTTGTTTTAACTTAGCTGAACATCGAAAATCAATATGCTGCCATACCAACTTGTTACCATTAAACTTTTTGGGTTTTTTATATATTGTTTGTATTAAAATAAAATGAGTTAGTCGTAACGGATGTTACATTACAGAATTGTTTTTTTTTTATGACCAGTAGATGACTGAAATTATGACAGTTGTAGCAAACAATTGTTTTTTTTTCTCTACCGGCAGGAAGAAAATTTAATACTGTATATGACGTAAGATGTGTGTGGGTGTGTGTAACGGATGTGACATGCCGTTTATACAGCTATCACTTGAAAATCATAATTAATTTTCACAGTGATGTTATAACATCTTATGACATCAAAGCTGTCACGTACGTAAAATGCTATTTTTGTTTTAAGATTGTAGCATCAAGCTCAAAAGTTATAAAGTTTTTCTCTTAATATTTCTTAATATTAGTAATATGATTTTTTCCTTCGACCTGTTAATTGATGATTTTGAGTTTAATTCGGACTTAAGGTCACTTTTTGAATAAAAAACATTTTTTTTAATATATGTATATTTTTTGTTGAAAACAGTGTTCCTGATGATGAACTCTGGCGGAGTTTGAAATATTGGACACAATAAAACCAAGACTAGAAAACAAATATAAAATTGTTTTTTTATTCAAAAAGTGACCTTAAGCCCGAATTAAGCTCAAAATCATTTCATAGTAGTATTTTAACTATGTATCTAAATTATTACATAAACTTAATTGCGAACTTAAGACCAAGTACGATTTTTAAGAAGGCAACAACTCTGTATAGGTTCAGTCTTTTAGCTGACTAACTAGACAGTCTGTTTCGGAAATCGCTACATTTCCTCTTCATTAACGGATTAAGCTGTGATCAACTCACTGTTAAAGTCGTATATGATTTCACACATATTTGAACAAATTTTTCTGAATTTTACGTTCAAATCGGCTACTTAATCATATAACATTTAAAGCAGTAAGCTATTTATAGATCACAGCCATTAACTCTACCATCAAATTTTAAATAATTAATTTTTTTTTACTTTTTTCTGTGTTGTGTTCTGTTCTTAGTAAATTTTATAAAGCTTACATAGTGACAGGATTTTATTTGAGTAACGGATGTGACGGAATTGAAATAGCTAAGAAATCTCTGCTTAGTTATAAAATGTTCATAAATAACTGAAATCCTAAACAGAATTACCTTGTTCTTTTGTGTAACGAAAAGTTTTAAATTTATTTCCAACTCATTCCAATAAAATTTTTTATTGCATTGCTTATTTAGTGAAAATTTTATTTTTTGTAATATCCAACTTGTTATTGTTTTAACATTTATTAATTATGCTGGTATGAATACCCCTAGTATATTGTTTATTTAAGGTTAAAAGTGTGCACATGCCATAAGTAATATTTCTAAATTGTTATTGGTAACTCTGAAAATAAAGTAATAAAAAGAAGATATGGCAGCACTGTAAAAGGTTCGGCTATTGCTTTTTGGAGAACTGATTGGAACACAAGTCTAATTATAACTTGAAATTATAATCTGTTTAAATTAACAGCATCCAAGTAAGAATTATATTTTAAAATTAGCATTATATATAATTAGCATTATATGTAATTAAGCTTATATGTAATTCTAAGAAAAATAATAATTTTAGAATTAAATACTAAGAATAATTTAAAAAAAAATAATATTTTTTTAGAATTATTAAAAACGAAAATTTTGATTGTTTATAGATATTTTCAAAAGTTTTCACGTATGTGACATGATATTTTTTTCGAAAAGAATGAATCTTTTGACAGAAGTGAAGAGCTAAAAATTAATCATTTATGATAAAAATGTTACGTACGTGACATTCGTTAATGTAACGGATGTGACAGTTATGATTAAAATTTACGATTATCAACAATACATATGTGCATATAATTTATTTTTTAAATTCGATTATACACTCAAAAGTTGTCACAACAGTTTTATTTTTTTTTTTTTAATGAGTTTTTTAATTTCAACGGACGTGACATAATTTATTGCTGAAAAGGATGTCACCAATTTTTGTATTAAGAACTAAATTAAAACGGACGTTATACTCGAATGAGTGGGTGCTTCTTGAAAATATAACGGATGTGACAAGTGATCATAAAAAGCTCGGTTAAAGTTTTTTCAACGGCTTTAATGGCCAATTCGTTTTTCGCTGCGGTATTTTTGACAAATTTATTTTAAAAACTAAATTCAAACGAATGTGATATGATGGGAGGGGTTTATTCTAAGAGTAACGGATGTAACAAAAACATTCTTTTTTAAAATTTTTAAGTAAAATCCTGCAAAGTAACAAAAAAATCTACATATTCTGTAATTTCTAAGACAAAACCTTTTTGACAGTCGTGGTCTTAAAGGTTCTTTTCATTGAACATAAAGTTTTTACAGCTTAAAACTATTTGAGTGTAAATCGTCAACTCTTGATGCACCATCACATATTTTAAACCTTGACACACATCACAACAATAACGACATTGAAAAATATTGACCACCATCAACAATATGCAACAACTTTAAGTCATCATTATAAGTAATTGTGCCATTGTCCTTAAGCGCTACTCTCACATTCTTGTCACACAGACAGATCGTCTGTCTAGTTGGCTTACATGTTATAACATAAGCTTGTCCGTTGTATTTAGAGCGCTGCTTGCTGCCTCTTCTTTTGCATCATTGTCTTGTAATATAAATGGATTTTTCATAATTTATAAAGTTATAGGGTGCGTCACGTACGTTCGTATATCACTCACCTTACTTGATTTGCAGTCTTGAACTCTGCACTTCCACCAACAACAGTAAACACTTGCTTTTGAGCTATAAAAGAATAAAACAATATCTTGTTTTCTATTGTTGTTTGTTGTTGTTGATGCTCTCGTTTTCGCAGAAGGACTTCTTTTCTGCTTTTTTTCTCTTTATCATTATGTAATCGTTTTGCCGCCCTCCCAGTCGCTTACTGTGTTTAAATATAGGCCAACAAGCTTCAAAGTCGTCTCTCTGACACCAACGCCGTTTGGCTAGAATAACGTTTCTTTACCCTAACTGCACTAGAAACAGTTAAGTGCCGCTCGGCCCATCCTTATCATTTATAACTCATTCGGTGTGCTGACATTCGACTTAACTTTGTAACCATTTCTCCGAATAGATAAACTGTTATTTTTTTATTCATTGCTTTGCGCTTAATTGTCTTTGTAGTTCCAAGGAATACTTTAGTCCTGTTGTCGCGGCAACAGGTAGCAGTTGTTGTTGTCTCTACTGATTATTCTTTCTGACTAGCAGTGCTGCACCAAGCGAAGTACCGATATTCAACAATTGTGCATTTTTTCTAATGAAAATATTTGTTTTAATTAAGAGTATTAATGTTTACATCGCCTCCAAGGATTTATTTTTTTTAACTTCAAAATATTAACGAAATGTGAATTAATTATAAATTTTTGTGAAAAAAGTGCTTTCATAACAGCAACTTGTAATATTACGCGTACAAAAATTCACGTAATTGAAAAAAAAATAACTCCCTAAACGTCACTTTAGGATGAAGAGCAAGATACGCTATACTCGCAGCAAGAGTTTCAAGGAAATTCTTGGCTACAACTACGACAAGTAAGTAAAAACTTGAAAAAAGTTTGTCAATTTCAAAGCAGTCAATAAAACTAAGTACTTGCTTAAGAAACTTTCAGGGTTAAAGTTTTCTGTAGAATGCCAAAAACTTTACAATGGAAATATTATGTGTGTGCACGAAAAAAAAAACTAAAGCGGAAGCTTTTAATTCGCAGCCATAAACAATTAGGAAAATTTTAGTTACTTTTAAGCATAAATAAAGTGAATAGAAATATGATTTTTTTTAGAAAAAAAAAACATAAAAGTTTATACAAATGCACTTTTTTATAAAAAAAAAACATAAAAGCTAATAACATAAAAAATATAAAACAAATAATATAAAAATGTTACAATTACACAAAATGTAAAATATATAAGAATATAAAAACTAACAAAAAAATATTAACTAAAAAATATTTAACATTTTAATTATGTATTTAAATATTAAAATATAATTACTACAATATAAAAGTCATAGATGGGCACTTTGCAGTACCAGTAAAATTGCAGTAAAAATAAATTTTTACTGATAATGAAATTCAATTTGCATTACCAGTAAAATTTTACTGATTACTGAAAAAAATTGCAGTAAAAATAAATTTTTACTGATTACTGGGAAAAAATTGCAGTACAAATAAATTTTTACTGATAATGAAATTCAATTTGCATTACCAGTAAATTTTTACTGATTACTGAAAAAAATTGCAGTAAAAATAAATTTTTACTGATAATGAAATTTAATTTGCATTACCAGTAAATTTTTACTGATTACTGAAAAAATTTGCAGTAAAAATAAATTTTTACTGATTACTGAAAAAAATTGCAGTAAAAATAAATTTTTACTGATTACTGAAAAAAATTGCAGTAAAAATAAATTTTTACTGATTACTGAAAAAAATTGCAGTAAAAATAAATTTTTACTGATTACTGAAAAAATTGCAGTAAAAATTTATTTTTGCAATTTTGTTCAGTAATCAGTAAAAATTAATTTTTACTGCATTACTAAAAAAAATTGCAGTAAAAATAAATTTTTACTGATTACTGAAAATATTGCAGTAAAAATTTATTTTTGCAATTTTATTCAGTAAGCAGTAAAAATTTATTTTTACTGCAATTTTTTTCAGTAATCAGTAAAAATTTATTTTTACTGCAATTTTTTTCAGTAATCAGTAAAAATTTATTTTTACTGCAATTTTTTTCAGTAATCAGTAAAAATTTATTTTTACTGCAAATTTTTTCAGTAATCAGTAAAAATTTACTGGTAATGCAAATTAAATTTCATTATCAGTAAAAATTTATTTTTACTGCAATTTTTTCCAGTAATCAGTAAAAATTTACTGGTAATGCAAATTGAATTTCATTATCAGTAAAAATTTATTTGTACTGCAATTTTTTCCCAGTAATCAGTAAAAATTTATTTTTACTGCAATTTTCTCCAGTAATCAGTAAAAATTTACTGGTAATGCAAATTGAATTTCATTATCAGTAAAAGTTTACTGATTACTGCTTCTAGTAATGCAGTAAATATTTACTGCAGTGTGCCCATGTATGATAAAAGTATTAAGCTATATAGTTATAGAGTTAGTTAAGTGTCAAAGCTAAAAAATATTAAAAATACCAACATATAAAAATATTTTAACTTAAGAAATGAAAAATTTAACATACAACAATAAATAGATACAAATAAAAATATCAAAAATATAACTAATAAAAATAGTAAATTTATGTAAAATTATTTATGGTAGGTCTTTAGTTTCTTAGGCGAAAAACACGATTTTTAATACATAATTTATTTTCAAGTCATTTTTTTATACAGATTGTTCGGTGATATCTTTAGGATTTTAATGTCATTGGAAAGTAAATTAAACAAATCACAAATTTTATGCTAAAAAAATTTTGATTTATTACGAAATCAGAGATAATTCAATGCCTTTCAAATGAGCCTCCGTAAATATTCGTACTCCCACTTTGGACACCCTGTGTATTAAAATTGCGATTTTTAAACACTATGTAGTTTTTTGACAATATATTTGAATAAAAGAAGCACCCAATTCGATTCCTTTAAAAATAGGGTCTCATGGCCGTTAGTTAATCGCTAAATTTGATAAAAAAAAATAATAATATGTCTTGTTAATAAAAATTTTTTTCAAGAATCTACCAAATTTATTTAAAAACGCCTGTTGTTTGAATGATTATCCTGTGGGTTATTATATTTCTAACTTTCGGATGAAATGTGGTACTATTTATGAACACTTTTTTATTTCATTCCTGTGTCTAACATGCTAATTATAATAAACAAAACAAACCAAACCTTATTAAGTATAGGTTTTCTAAGGACTCGACTTTGGTATGAAGGGATCGAGCTGATTGCTTGAATGTCGAAATCTTGAAACAACCAAAATCTTGATAAAAATAATCTTGAAAAAAAATATCTCCAAAAAAAGTTCTTGCAAAATTAAGTCCGAAGGTCAAAATCTTGAAACAACCAAAATCTTAAAAAAAATAATCTTGAAAAAAAAAATCTACAAAACACAAAATATGCATAAATCTTGAAAAAATCTTGAAAGTATCTTGAAAATTAAGAAATGTTCCTTCGAATAAAATGTGTAATTTTGAAAAAAAACGGAAAGTGTCTAATTTCGAAAACAGCAACGTCAAATATTGGCAAACTTATAATTTTTTTTAAAGGGTTGGGTCCTTTTTGCAGAATTTCAAAATCTTAAAAAAATCTTGAAATCAAAATCTTGAAAAAAAATTTTGAAAAAAATGTTGAAAACAAAATCTTGAAAAAAAAATCTTGAAACTCATCAAAAAATAATCTTGAAAAAAGATCTTGAAAAAAATTTTGAAACGAAAATCTTGAAAAAAAAATCTAGAAAACACAAAATATGCATGAATCTTGAAAAAATCTTAAATCTTGAAATTTTTTGTCTTATAAACAAGAGACTTACCTTATGTATAAAAACAAATAAAAAAAATAATTTAGAAATGCAAATACTAAATAAAGTAAAAGTATTTTCATAAAAAATTTATAATTGAAATAAGAAAAGAAAAAATAATAACAAAATTATCAAAAATGTTTTTAAAAAATAAAAAAAATAAAAATAGTAAAAAAATATTACAAATATAATGAAATATAAGAATATAAAGTAATTAAAAAAAAGTATTATATAAATTAAAACAAAATAATTAAAAAGTAGTAAAAATGTATTTTTAAAAAAATAATAAAAATTAATTAAAAAGTAATAACAAAAAAATTTAGAAATGCGAATATCAAATAAAGTAAAATTATTTCCATAAAAAATTTATAACTAAAATTAGAAAAGAAATAAGTAATATCAAAATTACCAAAATGGCTTAAAAAATAAAAAAAAATAAAAAATAATAACAAATTAATAACAAATTAATAACAAAAATAGTAAAAAAAGAAAAAGAGTTACTCAAAGACGCCCTGAAGAAGCAGACAAACAATCTGCGAAACGTCGGCAAATTAAAAATTTAAATTTGTTAAAATTTATCTGTTTTTTAATAAAATTTTTTAAAGAAACAGTAAATTTTTCGGTTACTAAATAACGCCTTAAAAATCAAACAAGTAAAATTAAAAAGTAACCATAAAATAAAAAAAAATAAAAAAATATTACAAATATAATTAAATAAAATAATAAAAAGTAATGAAAAATTATTAAAAAATAAAACACAATAATTAAAAAGTAATAAAAATATATTTTTAAAAAAATAATAAAAAATAGTTAAACAGCAATAACAAAAAAAATTTAGAAATGCTTATATCAAATAGAGTAAAAGTATTTCCATAAATAATTTATTGCTAAAATAAGAAAAGAAATAAGTAATATCAAAATTACCAAAAATGTTTAATAAAATAATAAAAAAAAGAAAAAATTTATAACAAAGTAATAACAAAAATAGTAAAAAAAATATTACAAATATAATAAATAAAATAATAAAAAGTAATGAAAAAAATTACTAAAAAAATTAAAACAAAATAATTAAAAACTAATAAAGATTTATTTTAAAAAATAATAAATAATAATTAAATAGTAATAAAAAGTTATTTAAAAAAATTATAAATAATAGTTACACAAATAACAAAAAAAAAACTTGATAAAAAATAAAAAGTAATGAAAAATAAAAAATCGTTATACCTACATATGAAATAACTAAAACTTATTGGAAACTTATATTGGAAAAATAATGCAAACAAATTAAACAAGCTAAATTATAAACAAAAATAAATATAAAAATTCTTTTTGTCTCATAGCCTTTTAAAATCTTGTTTCCTTTTCGCGACTTTATTAAATACGTATTAAATATTAGTCTTGAAAACCATTTGGACCCAAACAAATGTTTTTTCAACTTTACTAGCATAGCTTTATTTATTATAATAAAAAATTTAATATAAAAAATATTGTGTAATGATAACCCATTACAACATGTCTGCATCTAAGTATGCAACAAAAATTTCTAGAATTTTCAAGTGGCTAGGCGATTATTTAATAAAGGGCTGCACAATTACATTTGAATCGCTGTACAAATCATTTGTATGGATAGCAATTACTTTCGTTCTCTCACTCTCATTTGCGGATAGCGTTGGCGTGAGCGAAAATTGTAGGTAGTGTGCGTAAGTGGAAAACCGCTTGAAAGCAAAACAAATAATAGATTGTTTATCGCGTAATAGTTATTTACATAAAAATAACTTGCAAGAGGACTACAAGTTGGCAAGTACTTGAAATACTTGATACATAATTTCAGTAATTGAGAAGATGAATTTGCAGTTGCATGTTTTAATTTAAATGTATATTTTATTAAAAACAGAAAACCATTCAGATAAAGATAACGAAAACACAAAAAATTTTCAAAAAATATAACTTAATGTGTGGTAATATATATTTATTAATTATTAATGTTTGAATGTAAAAACATAATTTTAGTTTAAAAAATAATAGGTTTAAAATCGCCGCTCACAATTTTTACTTTTATAGCGTCGTTATAAAAACTGCTATTAATATTGTTATTTACAGAAAAAGAATGACTGTTTGTTGGCTGTTAACATTTTAGCATTAAACAATTAAAATAAAACAATAATTCAATATTTACTTACTTCATCAATTTCCATTTTTTTAGTTAACTCTTACTTTATTTTTACTTTACTAATGATTTCATTAGCAACTGATAATGACTTCTGCTTTCAGCATACGCAAGTATTTGCAGTATAAGGTAAAAGTATACAGTTTTTTTTTCATTTGCCGAGATAGCGACAGATAGCTACTGTAATTGATGAGATCAAGTTGCGTATGCATTTGATCCGAAAGAGAGAGAGTTAAAACATTACTTTTTCTCTGAGCAACAAGCAACGGTTTTATGCTATTTCTTTGCTTCATTCTGCTACAAGTGATATGCTTAGCTAGAAGTACTTGGTGGAATCAAAGAAGCAAATACATTTGTGCAGCCCTTTATTATTTAAAGATTTTTTTTTTGTAGCAGATTGTTTCAAAAAGACAGTGAGTAAAGTCGTTTAAGTTTAAGGTTTGCATTAGCTTTGTATTTAAAAAGCTATTGAATTTAATGCTTAATGTTCGGGTGATGAACGTCGGGCGGGCGTAATGGCGGAAGAAAAGAAGAGGTTATCTAAGTTTGCAACAAAATAAAGTTTATTTTACCTTCTGGTAATTAAGAGTTTGTTAACAATATTGTTTTATATGGTGTACAAAGTTGTTATGTTTGTATATATTAATTGACTGTTGATTGTGTACTTTGTTGATTGTTAATTGTAGATGTCCGTCCTTCCAAAAACTCAAAACGAATTAATCTCCTTCTTTCTTCACGAACGTTACTCGTTACCGCTGCAAGCCGATCATCAAATCGACTTCAGCGCCATGTCTGCCACAGCGGCGGTTAGGCGTGGGGAAGTGTTTAGTGACCACAGGGTTACGTAGCCACGTAAACATTCCGCCCACCTTGCAATATCTGCAAAACTTAGAAAGGGTTAATGGGGTTCATAAACAAGCAATATACATTGGGTTTAGGTTTACAAATAGTTCATTTTTATTAAATTCAGTGCTTTATCTTTGATATAATTAAAAAATATATTAGTGGTAGAGGGTGCCCTGGGATGGGTGCTCATAGTCCACATGGGCCAGACAGTGTCCAGCCGAATGCGGTGCTTTGAGCGATAACAAGGCCGTTTTCGCCAGCAAATAGGCCATTTCTTACGATTCGTGGGAATACATCAGCGCCTAACTCCAGCAAAATGGTTTTTGTTGAGTGTGCTTTAGGGTCCGCTAGGAAGATGTGCTCGAACCGTTTCAATACTGCAACATCTAGGTCATCGTCGTAAGGCTTACGAGGAAGTTTGTTTGTGACAAGCGAGTGGACTTCACATTTAAAGCTTTCATCGTACCGGGACCCAACCACGAAGTGACACCAGCTTTGACTGCCCATTGTAATGGTGTCCAACTTCAGCTTGTCCACCAGATCCCAAGCGATAAGACTTATAGGACGACAAGGATTCACCAGTGCCCTGATATAATGCCAGTCATCGCTGTGGTGTAATTTTACCATCGCAGTTGGTATCAGAACCACTTTCTGCAGTGAACCAGAGAACTTAGAGCAAGTGGCAGGTTCCTTTGGGTTGGACTCTAGCTGTCGTAAACGTGGGTGGCCATGCAAACTTGTATGATGCTTGGCATGGCAAATAGCACACTTGTTGAGGCTGGTGCAAGCATCGGAACGATGTGACCGCGCAAGACAGTTTTCGCAGTATTTTAACCTGGCCACTGCGTCGTACTTGGTCGTCAGGTTCATATTGCGGAACTTTGGGCATAACATCAAACGGTGGTCTCGATTGCACAGACCACACGCTGGTGGGTGGGCTGAACTGGTTTGAGGGTTGTTATTGGTGTGGTTGCGCTTCTTGTTGACCTTGTCGTGCATGTTGGCTTGGTTTTTGGTGCATCTGTTCCTGTTGTCAGCGTGTTTCTTGTTGGAACTTCTATCGTTGTTGTTGCGGCAATGTTTGTTGCATTGATTGTTTGCGCAGCGTTTGTTGTTGCTGGGTGCCATGACACCTGAAAGATAGATGCATTAGAGTAGGGTGGAGTAGAGTAGAGTATGTTGCAGTAGAGTAGAGTAGACTAGAGTAGGGTAGGGTAGAGAAGACTAGTGTAGGGTAGGGTAGAGCAGGTTTCAATAAGAGGGTAGAACTACTACCTTTGTAATGGGTCTGGTAGTGATTCCTTTTGCTGTCCGAATGTCGACCACACGGGTTCTGGAGTCAGAGCCTAGGTAAATCTTAGCGACTCTTCCTAAGCTCCATTCGTTTGGAGGCAAATTTTCTTGCCGAATGACTACGAGGTCATCAACATTGATAGGGTTTTGAGGGTGTTTCCATTTATGTCGTTTATGGAGTTCTTTGAGATACTCATCTTTCCATCTTTTACAGAAATTGTGATGAAGTATCTTTAATTTTTGCCAACGGTTTATGACGTTAGGCATTGAGTTACTTAAGTCGGGTTCAGCTGGAGTGAGTAACGGGGTACCAATCAAAAAATGTCCTGGGGTTAGAGGCGATAAATCAAGAGGATTTTCGCTTGAAGGACTTAGAGGTCTCGAGTTAAGGCAACTTTCGACTCGAGCGAGCAGGGTAGAAAACTCTTCGAAAGTAAACTTTTGATTGGTGTACGCCTTTTTCAAGTGCGTTTTACAACTTTTCACACCGGCTTCCCAAAGTCCACCCATGTGTGGAGCGCCGGGGGGTATAAAATGCCAGGTTACGTCTTGGTGACTATAGTTGTTAACAACTTGGGTCTGCAGTGCCTTCATGAATTCTCGCCGATCTTTCTTCAGCATTTGCGCTGCTCCAACGAAATTCGTTCCATTGTCGGAGTAAAGAGCGGCGGGGCATCCGCGCCTTGAAAAAAATCGGGAAAAAGCTGCTAAGAAAGCTTGGGTAGAGAGATCACTTGTTGCTTCAATGTGTATTGCTTTCGTTGCAAAACAAATAAAAACGCAAATATAGCCTTTCGTTATTAAACACGCTCGCCCGGTGTAATTTTTGATTTCTACGGGTCCTGCGAAATCTACACCTGTATTTGTGAATGGGCGGTCAAGAGTAGTGCGTTCTGCGGGTAGTGCAGCCATTATTTGGGTTTGTAACTTTTTTTTATGTAAGACACATGTTTTGCAGTTATGAATGCATGTTTTAATGAGATTCTTGAGTTTGGGTACCCAGAATTCACATCGTATAAGTCTTAACATTAATTGGTTACCGCCGTGTAGGGTGACCAAATGTGTCATATCAGTCAAAAGTCGTGTAAATCGGCTTTCATATGGCAATATTATGGGGTGACGCTCATTATACGTTAAAGCTGGTGATTTGACTAAGCGCCCATTTGCTCGAATTATTCCTTTCGAGTCCAGAAAGGGCGTAAGGGTTAAAATGGCACTCTTTGATGATACCGGCTGTTTGGTTGCCAATGAAGTATATTCTTCTGAGTATCCATTTTTCTGGCTTAATATGATAAGCTTCTCTCGAACTGCTTTTATCTCGAGGGATGTTATATCCAATGTCGTGTGATTCATTTGTGAGCGACGTGAGGGTGAAGAGTTAGAGTAAAAACGATACACATATGCAATGACTCGTAAAGCTTTTGGCAGCGAGGAGAACCTAATTAATATATCATCTTGGGTTGTTGTGACAAACGACTTAATGGGTTTTAAGTCAAGGGTAGTGTCGACGGGATCTTTGGACTCGGGCCAGAATTCTTTTTCATGTTTGAGCCAATTTGGACCGTGCCACCAGAGATGATGATCTCTTAGTTCTATGGCAGAACATCCTCGACTGGCTAGATCTGCTGGGTTGTCATGAGATTCCACGTGGCTCCAGTTGTCGGTTCCAACCTTTTCCATGATCGTTGAAACACGATTGGCCACAAATGTGTTCCAGGAACAGGGTTGTTTTCTAAGCCAAGCCAGAACGATGGTAGAGTCCGTCCAAAGATACAACTGGTATTGCTTCAGATCGAGATGGGGTACGATAGCATCGACTAAATTTGCCAGTAAAACAGCTCCGCAGAGTTCAAGCCTAGGTAAAGATATTGTCTTTACTGGCGCCACTCGTGTTTTAGCGACTATGAGCTTAGTGTGGGTTTCACTTTTTTTATTTGAGACTCGCAAATAAAGTGCGGCACCATAGGCTTTTTCTGAGGCATCAGAAAACCCATGAAATTGAATGGTTGCTTTGGGTGTAAAGTGGGTCCATCTTGAAATCTCTATTGTGTTGATCGAAGCATAGCCGTCAATAAATGTTTGCCATCTGTGTTGAGTTAAGGGTTTCAGGGTCTCGTCCCACTCCGTTTTATCTAGCCAAACTTGTTGCATAATAATTTTAGCAGCTATCACAATTGGCGCTAACCAGCCAGCAGGGTCAAACAACTTGGCTATGGATGATAAAACTTCACGTTTTGTATGAACGGGTTTGTGTTCAATGGGTGGAACGAGAAAAAAGAACGAGTCTTTTCGTGCGTTCCAGCGAATACCTAGGGTTTTGGCGTTGCCTTCACTTGGGTCAGACAGATTGAGTAGATCAGTCGTCAACAAATGCTCTTTGGGTAGATCGTGTAATATTTGTGACGTATTTGAAATCCACTTTTTGAGTGTGAATCCAGCAGATTCTAGTGCTGCTATGAGTTCGTCACGAGCTATCTTTGCAGTTGTGAGTTGATGCGCTCCTGCCAGTACGTCATCCACGTACATGGAATTGCGTAATATATATGACGCATGAGGGTGTGCATCGCGCATATCATCTGCCAATTGATGTAGAGTTCTGATGGCGAGATATGGGGCGCAGTTGACTCCAAATGTCACCGTTTGCAACTCATAGTCCTGAATGGGTTCTTCAATAGACTTTCGGAATAAAATTCGTTGATAGGCTGTGTCCTCTGGGTTGACTTCAATTTGCCGGTACATTTTCTCGATGTCGGCGTTAAAAACGAACTCATAGAGCCTCCACTTGCTGATCAACAAGACTAAATCAAGTTGAAGTGTTGGACCAATGTGGAGCACGTCATTTAAACTTTTGCGAGTTGTTGTTGGGTTTGACGCGTTAAATACAACTCGTAATTTTGTTGTAATGCTGTCTGGTTTGATCACTGCGTGATGCGGCAGATAATAATGTTTGGGTCTATCCGTGTTAGAGTGTGGGTGTTTGATCGCTTTCATATGGCCGAGTTGCAAGTATTCGCACATGACTCGATCATACTCTACCTTGAGTTCAGGCTTTTTGAGTAATGACTTTTCATTGCGTAAATATTGCGCCATAGCGACAGGCCTTGAGTTGCCAAGTTCCAATAAATTAGGGTTCTTAAAGGGTAATTTTACAACATAACGCCCATTAGGGTTACGGCGTGTTGTGTTTTTGTAAAATTCTTCGCATTGCTTCTCTTCAGCTGAGAACGAAGATGTTTTTGGAACTTCTTCCACTTCCCAGAACCGAGTCAAAAAGTCCTCTGGGTCGACTTTAGTAAAGCATGCAATAATATTGTTGGGTGTTGACTCTGGTTCGTGAGGAAGGGGCCCTGAGAGAATCCAGCCAAATTCAGATTCTTGTGCCAAGAGTGATCCACAAATATTGCGTTTAACGCCACTGCATATGATTTTTGGGTAAAGATCACAACCAATTATGATATCTACGGGTCGAGATTCAAAAAATTGTGTATCTGCCAATTGGAGGCTAGCCAGGTTTTCAACAAGGTTTGCATCTATCGAGTGTGTAGGCAAATCGCTTGTGAGGGTTTTCAATACTAAAGCCTGGGTTTCCACTTTAAATTGAGGGTTTTTAGAAGACCGTATTATTATTTTGCAAGCTTTTGTCGGGTTTGCTGACACTGTCTGGTTGAGCCCAGTGACTTGAGCGCCAGCAGTTGTTGTGGGTAAGCCAATACGTTTTCTAAGCTGTTCCGTTAGAAATGTTGCCTCCGATCCTGAGTCAATGAGTGCGCGTGCGTTGTATAAAGAACCTTCGTGTTCCACGTTGACCATTGCAGTTCCTAGGAGAATTTCGCTTCTGCTGGCTGCAAAGTGAGAATTCACTACTTGGGTTTTAAGCTCTTGGGTGAGTGTAGGGTTAGTGGACTGTATTTGAGTCGTGAATGCCTGCCGTGTAGAGTTAGATTGTTGAGCTGCTCCTTGCGCTTGTGCACTAGTGCTTGGGTTCACATCTAATGCGCTCTTATGCAATGAGGAATGATGCCTCTTCTTGCATATTCTACAGCTGTAATCACTTTTGCAATCTTTGATTCCATGTGAAACAGCTAGACAATTGAAACAACATCCAACACGCTTCACTGTCGCAATCCTTTCGTCTACTTTCATGGACATGAAGCTTGGGCACTCACGAAGAGGGTGATTGCTATTGCAAAGTCTGCAAATAGCACCATCAGATTCCCATTGGGTGCTGGAAAGCGATGGTTTAGGGTCACTTTTAATTTGTTTGACTTCAAATTGTTGGGTAGTTTTTGGGGCCGGCTTTGGAGCAACATTCATATGGTATGAATTTACTCTTCTTTCCCCCCACCTGTTGGGTGCATTATGAGTGGAAACATTTTGTTGACTTGGCTTTGCAAATGAAGCAGAAGTGGACGCCTTTATATCGCCAACCGATTCTAGAGTCTTAAATTTGTGGGTCAAAAAAGAATCTAGAACTTTCCACTCAGGAATTGTGGAATTATCTGCCAGAGACTTTTCAAAGTCTTCTAATGTGTTTTTGGGTAGTTTAGTAGAGCAGAGGTACACTAAGATAGGATCCCAACTATCTGTGTCTATTCCCAGAGTGAGAAGGGTAAATAAAGAATTATTAATAGTTCTCTGCAACTTTTTTATAGAGCTCCCTGTCTCTATATGGATCTGTGGCAAATTGAACAGGGTCTTTAGTTGCGCGTTTATTTGCATGCGCTTATTCTCATATTGATCAGTGAGATTTCCCCATGCCATAAAAAAACCTTCATTAGTTAAAGGGGCATTTTTAACTATATCTTTTGCCTCACCGCGGGTTTTTTGTAGTAAGTGGAAGAGTTTTTCCACATTACTTATGCGGGAATTTTTTATGTATAGGGCCGTGAACAGGTCCCTGAATGTGGGCCATGTGACATAATCTCCATGGAAAATGTCCGTATCACATGGTGGGAGATGGATCATTGGGTGATGTTCCACTGCTGAGTTTGCTGCTGAAGGTGATGGTTTGGGTTCAATCGTGGGTGCCTTCATTGCTTCAATATGCTCACTTATTGAAGCAGAACAGCGCACGTATGACTGGTACGTCTTCCTGTACCTCTCCTTGAACTTTTCCTTGTCCACGGTTTCAGATGGGTCTTCGGGTTTTTCACGAACTGCTTCATACTCAGCTTGAAATTTTTCAAATAGGTACTGCAACTGCTTCTTCTGGACTTCTAAAACATGCTGGCTTTGATTCACGAGTTGAGCTTCACGATGTGCTAGCTCAAGCTCAACAATGTCATTCGAAAAATGAACGAATGTCTTCAGAGACATTTTGAATCAGCTGATGTAGATATGAGAGGGTTGGGTTGGGTTGTGTTGGGTTGAGTTAGTTATCAATCGGAGTAGAACCTGCTTGAAATTGTGTATTTTTTCTCTTTTGGGTTGAGAGTATTTGTTAAAAAAATCTCCTCCTTTAATAAATATTTTATTAAAATTCAAAAAACTCAGTAAAATCTTTAAATGGGTGGGTGGGTTTGAATGCACTGAATGGGTTAATCAGCGCACCAAACGTTAATGATTTTACTTTCTCTAGAGAATTTTTAAATAAGATAAAAATCTTCGATTTCAGAAAAATACGTTTAAATCGGGAAATATTGGGTTCCACAATTGAAAACACTGCAAGCTTCTTCAAATTTTTTGAAACAGTGCACAAAGGTGAATTCTGTGTCTATTTATTGTATAAAATACTCTTATCGATATGTTCTCGAAGAGAGTTATCGAGAAATTAAAAAATGTTCAACCAAAATTTTATAAGTTTAATATGTTAACAGCAATAGAAAGGGTTAAAATGCTTCTCGATTGATAAACTTTCTTTAGAAAATCGCAAAAAAGTGATATTGGGTCTGCGAGGGTTAAGCAGGACCGCAAGTGTTAAGAATTTCCAACAAAACTTAATATTTATAAAAAATGGGATAAAATTGTGTAGTCCCACTAAAAATCCCGCAATTTCTGTCGCTCGGGTAACACACTTTTGCTTCGCTCAATCTGGCCACGCCGTTGAGAGAACTATTCTATATGTGTGTACGTGTGGGTGTATATTTGTTGCTAGCAAGCAACAAGTGTCAACGTTAAAGACAGAAAATTATTTCTTTTAATTGTGCTGAAAGTTTTGTGGATAGATAAATCTATTTTGTGTTAATAGAATAATTGAATCCTGTGTACAAAATAGCATACAACTCTACTCTATTATTTAATTGTGTTTCGATTTGGTTTAAAGAGTGTTATGTGGGTTTTTTTTTTTACGTGCTCCACTGCAATTTTTTGTTTGCGCCGAATTAATGTGAATATGTACATATGTACATACGTGTGTAAATAAAATATTTTTGTGCAAAACTATTTTGTATGCAATTTCAATGTGTAAATTTATGTGTTAAAAGAGTAATGTGTATAAGCACTGAATAAAAACGAACCAAATGCAAACTTACTTGTTTTATTTCCTGGGTGATGGGTGGGTGGGTGTTTAATTGAGTAACTTTGTACTTTTGTTACTTTAGATTGTGCAACTTCTTGCGGAATTCTTCGCCAAAAATCTTTGGGTAGCTCGAATGGACCAAAATTGTTCGGGTGATGAACGTCGGGCGGGCGTAATGGCGGAAGAAAAGAAGAGGTTATCTAAGTTTGCAACAAAATAAAGTTTATTTTACCTTCTGGTAATTAAGAGTTTGTTAACAATATTGTTTTATATGGTGTACAAAGTTGTTATGTTTGTATATATTAATTGACTGTTGATTGTGTACTTTGTTGATTGTTAATTGTAGATGTCCGTCCTTCCAAAAACTCAAAACGAATTAATCTCCTTCTTTCTTCACGAACGTTACTCGTTACCGCTGCAAGCCGATCATCAAATCGACTTCAGCGCCATGTCTGCCACAGCGGCGGTTAGGCGTGGGGAAGTGTTTAGTGACCACAGGGTTACGTAGCCACGTAAACACTTAATATGTGCCTTAATCCATTCAGACCGAAATGCATCGATTGTGCGGGTAACTTTCAGTCAAAATATCTGTAATAAATAAATCACGATTAAAATCATATAAATATTCAAAGAATAAATCACAACTAATCAAAATTATCTTCACTTCTGCCTCACGAATGTTAAACAAATTTTCCTGCATCGATTGCGCTAATAATTGTTTATGTCTACCTTTCTTTTTTTTTTATTAGGTATCTTTTTGATCAATTTAATGCCAGAAAGTATGCAACAATTTGTTGTTAGTTTTTGCTCTGTGTACTTTTCACTGATCGCTAGCGAGGCATTTTGTGCATAATTGCTCGATCTAAATTAACAAATCTGCATCTTCTTACCACCTCCTTACAGCGATGAGCAGCCCGACTTGGGTCTCTCGAACTCCAACTATACAGCGAGTTCAAATTCTAGTCTCTCCTCTGGTGGTGGCTCTGAGAGCCCCAGCACCTCAATGGAACAGGTGACAACTGGTGCGCCCGGCCAACATCAACAGGCCCAACATGCGCACCAGCACCATCATCATCATCAACACAGCCATCAGGACTCTTTTCATGGCAGTACTGGTGGCGGCTCTGGCTCAGGTTCCAATGCCAATAATATCAGCTTTTGGAGTGGCAGCGTAGGTGGTGCCGGTGGTCCCACCATTGGTCAGCTGGCGCGTCAATGGCAATTTGAAAGCGATGAAGAAGACGATTTACTCATTGAAGCTGATTGGAGCTCAAATGTGGCTGCCGATATTTTGGCTGCGCTCACAGATGCGGAGAAAAAGCGACAGGAAATCATTAATGGTAAGAGCGAGCGTCACATGACAGCGTATAAAAAATTCTCTAATCCTTCACTTTTTTTTAGAAATCTACCAAACTGAACGCAATCACGTGCGCACGCTCAAGCTGCTCGAGCGTCTATTCTTCTGTCCCCTACAAGAGTCGGGCGTGCTTTCAATCGATCATCTGTTGCTCCTGTTTCCGCCAGCGCTGCTTACATTGCGTGAGCTGCATAGCTCATTCGAACAGAAACTAAAACAACGGCGCATGGAGCATAATCATGTGGTAAATCAGGTGGGTGACCTGCTGGCGGGCATGTTTGATGGTCATTCTGGCGATGAGCTGCGTGAGTATGCTGCCCAATTTTGTGCACGCCAACAAATCGCTCTCGAGGCTCTCAAAGAGAAGCGACGCAAAGACGAACAGCTGCAGAAAATTCTCTCCAAAGCCGAATCACACAAAGCATGTCGACGTTTGCAGCTTAAAGATTTGCTACCAACCGTTCTGCAGCGCCTGACCAAGTATCCGTTGCTCTTTGAGAATTTGTATAAGGTTACGATTCGCGTGGTACCCGATGATTTGTCGGAGGCAGAAGCAATTCAGCGTGCCCTAGAATCGTCAAAGAAGATTTTGGTTGATGTGAATCAGGCTGTGAAGCATGCTGAAGATGCGCATAAGTAAGTACTGCCGAGGAATTACTTGTATATTTTTTATTTTTTTGCTCTCTTCAAATAATTTTTTTAATAATTTATCTTTCCTACTTACTTCATAGATTACAAAATATTCAGCGAAAACTGGACAAGTCAACTTTTGACAAGGAAGAATTTAAGGTGAGTAAAGAAAAATATGGAGAAATTTTATATTACATTTTTTTTATCGTAGAAAAATGATAAAAAAATCCAAATTTTAAATTTTCATAAAACACTTTTTGCAAAATAGAAAACTTTCTAAAAATGCATCCTTAGATTACTTAAAGGTTTTTGTTTTTGTTTGTAAAACAAAATAGCTAAATCATCAATAAAATGATTGGCATTAAAAAACACTTTTTGTAATGATTGTTTACGTAAACATATACTTTTTTTATATTATTAAGAAACAAAATTAGATATATACACATAAATGTATGCATTAAAGATGCATTTTTTAATAATATAAATAAAAACAATGTTTATGACCGAGATTGTCATCAAAGCTCGATCGTCAAGTGTAATTCGATTTATGTTAAATGTAGCGTTTTTTCTTTTTTCAAATGTATAAATATAATTTTATTCATTCCCTGATGATGTTTTTCAAAGAAAAACGAAATATCGGAATTAAAATTCATATGAAATTTAAATAATGTGACAAAGCTGATTTTTAGCTCGTTTTCATTAACAAAAAGAAACAATAAAATAATGAAAAATAATAAACATGAATTTATTAAATATTTAAAAAACATTAAAAAATTAACAATGAAAGGAACAAAAAATACATATTTATATAAAAAATGATAATTACAAATTTTAAAACAATTTAAAGAATTTTTGTAAAAAAAATTAAAGAATTAACTTAAAAATAAAAGTAAATTAAATATTTTAAAATAAATTATAATTATTGTAAAACTAGATTAAAAAATTATTTAAAAAATCTTCATATCAATACATTTGTCAAAATTATTTAAAAACTCGTAGATATAAAATTAAACCCATAAAAACGCTTTCAATCTTTTATTTCTATTGTTTTTTCAAAAGTTTTTAAAAAACAAAATAAAGTTATGTATGTATTTCTAAAAAAAATATTTATAAAAATAATTTAAAATATAAATATATTGTATTTCTAAACACATTACAGTCATAACAAAAAATATTATTAATCGATTAAACAAATATTAAAAATTAATCAAGTTAAAAAATAATAAAAATTTTAAATTAAAAGTAAAACAAATCTAAAAATGTAATAAATCATAACAAAAAACCAAACTAAATAAATATAAAAAATAACAAAAACATATTATAATTAAATACTAACAATTTTAATTTACATAAGAATTAATAAATGAGATTAATAAGTGCAATAAATAAAAAGACATGAAAATATAAAAACTATTAATTTATTGAAGAAAAAATTGAAAAATAAACATAAAATAAAAAAAATAAAAACTTTAACATTAAAACAAACAAATTTAAAAACTAACAAAAAATACATTAATAAAAAATAAATATAAATTAAAAAAAGTAAAAACATAAAAACGCAAAATTTGTAAAAAAACGTCAAAAGTTAAAAATAAAAATATTACTTAAAAAATTAAAAAGAAATTACTTAAATAATATTAAACTTTTCGCAATATCTCTATCGAAATCTTAAAATTATCTTTTAACTCAATGTTTTATCTAATTGGAGTACAGTACATTTTATTCCAAAAATCCGGCAAAAACATCGCACTTTCGTTTTTCTTCAACTTCAAAATGATTAGTGAAGAAATATGATCATGAAAATACTAATGAATAATTTTTTTAATTCAATCGTTTTGTGCCTTTTTGTTTTCTTCATCATTTTCATTGCATCTTTGTTATTTATTTAAAAATTGCTCTCTTTGTTTTTTTTAGAATCTGGATTTGACTCAACACCGTCTCATACACGATGGCAGTTTGACAATGAAGAAGAATCCCGGTATACAGTTGCATGGTTTGCTTTTCGAAAGCATGATTGTGTTGCTCACAAAACAGGTAAATTTAGCTAGTTAACAAAATTTTCAGATAGAAATTTCTTTAATAATAATAAAAAATTCTTTAATTCTAGGACGACAAATATTCACTCAAGTATTTGAATGCAACACGCATCAGCGAGGTCAATAACAAACCTTTAAGTCCCATCATGAACATCGATTCGGAAACGTTGGTGCGCCAAGAAGCGGCCGATAAAAATTCATTCTTCTTAATTAAGACAAAAACTTCACAAATGCTTGAGTTGCGAGCGCCGAGCAGTTCGGAATGTAAAACGTAAGTCGCAAAATTTTCTGTTTTTATAAAATTCAACACTAATTAATGAGCTCATGAAATATGAGCTTAAAATGAGGGAAGTCTTTTCTTAATTTCCTGATCAATCAAGTAAAAGCTTAAAACAACATTTTAATTTTCTTCGTAATATTATTTCGAGATGAATCAAGCATTGTAAAGCTTTTTCAAATTTCAAAGGAATTTTTATAAAGTAAAAATATTTCCCAAACTTTTTTTATTGTCAATTTCATACCATTTGTCTTTGCTCTGTGTGAGCAAATTATTAAATGTGTACGATTTATCAACAACCTGTCGCCACAGCAGATACAAATTAACCTGACAACTTGCACTTGTTTTGAAAATTATCCCATAACAAGTATGACAATGGCAACAACAAGAACAATATGAAAAATTCAACATTCCGCTAACAAATAAAAGCTTTTCCGCATTCTTCTCCGCGTATTTGACGTTCTGACAGTAAAATTAAATTGTTTTTGAACTTATGGAATTTTAAGGCAAACAGAAAACATTGCAAAAAGTATTTTTTTTACTAGGAAAAGTTATCGAAAATTCGCAGATTTTAACAGGTACCTTCCTCGTAGACTCAAAGATGAGAGCCAATTTGTTGAGCTGAGCCAATTCCCACAAAATTACAAAAAATATTATGATAGATGCTCAGCTCCATTTAAGAGTTGCTCTAAAAATTATTGGCTATTGAAGCAATTGTAGTCACAGTAAGATTCTATACAATATAAATTTGATAGAGATACATAGTTATCCCAAATCTAAATCATATGAATTTAAGATAAGAGTTGAATACTAATGTCTATCATGATCTTATTTAAAGACAAGTAAAGAATTATATTCAACTGGACCGAAGTAAAATACCCCTACAGTCTTTTTTTTGCATATTTGAAGTTTTCAATGCTGTATTTTTTCAACATAAGCTAATTCAATTATGAATACTTTACAACAAATTGTTTCGCTAGTTCAAATACTTTGACCGGAAAATCAATTTATATTTAACAACAAATAATGGTCCCTCTATTTTAACTGCATACTTGAATTTTCGAATCTACCCTCAACCCGAATCAGCCCGTCTTTGTCATATGACAATGCAAACGTAAACTCTTAAAATTTACTATACCTCTAAAGAGGAACTATACCTCTAAAACGAATTCTAATGCCCCAACTTTTCCGTAGGGTCAAATTTTGAAAAATGCTTCTTTGACCCATTTAGACTGCCCCAATCGAGTCCAAATGTATGACCGACCCCCACTAACTTTGGAGGACCGATCCACCCTACCAGTGGCACACCCCCTGGAACCCCCTGGAAACAAATGTTTGTATGTGGAACTTTGTTTGTATGGGGAACCCCCAGGGGGTTCCAGGGGATGTGCCACTGGCATGGGTGGATCGGCCCTCCAAAGTTAGTGGGGGTCGGTCATACATTTAGACTCGATTGGGGCACTCTAAATGGGTCAAAGAGGGATTTTTCAAAATTTGACCCTACTGAAAAGTTGGGGCATTAGAATTCGTTTTAGAGGTATAGTTCCTCGGGCATAGATTCTTACTTTGATCCCTAGAATACGAATTTCACTGAGCAATGGGTGATTTTTTTGCCTCCCCACAAATCGACCCGGCCTTATATATATATTATGTCATATATTCTTATTTGTTTTTCCTATCAAGAACTAGACCACGTAGAAATGAAATTTTTAGGGGATAAAATTTTCGTGTAGCGGATTTTTTGAAAGTGAAAAATAAATTTTTTTCGAGTAAACATTTTATTTCAGCCTGAATTAATTTTTTTAACAAAAAATAAATTCGAATGCAAGGTCCCGAAAATTTCGGTATTTTATGCCTTATAATCGCGGGACTGAAATCCTCTATCTGTTTAACGTAGACCCCTGCTGCAAAGGCTTAATTTTACGGTTCTCTAAAGCTTGGAACCAATATTTAGCGTCGGCCAACGCTGGTTCCCCTAATTTCATAGCATAGACCAACATTTCCCTCAATTTGACTATATACATGACCTTTATGCATGACACATTCAGCCACTAAACTGTACATGACTAGGTTATTAAATAACCATGGGTCATATTGGTATAAATACCGATAATATAACACATTTTTAGGAACGCAACTTCACCCTCACGATCTTTGTAACAAGGTTATCTTTTTTACGAAAACTAGTAAGCGATATCTACAACCAGACTATGGTACTGTTGCTATGTTATCACGTTCCCCTATCATTTATGGACACAACTCAGATTGTTTAGGTTTCCCCGTCACCTGTTCTCAAATTTCACAGGTAACAGTATATTGATCCGGTAGTTGCTTACCTTCCTAACATTTGAAATTATCGAGAATTTATCTACCATCATTGTCTTAGTAATTTAAGGGAATTACTAACCCGAGTCAGAGCGTATGAACCCCGAAAGACCAGCCCACGACAGGCAATACCCGGGCTCAAGGTTCCACCAGACAAGGCTCTTCAACATCCCGTCTACAGACCGAATGTTCTTAGAACAATTATATTTGACTGTGACACATTCAGTCACTAGAATTGTAAATGACTAGGTTAATATAACCATTTTTTCCCCGGTAATTTAATACCGATAGAACCACAGTCCTTCATTAAAAGCCTCTTTCGGAAAACTAGAAAGAGTGTGCCGTAGTATACCAATTGGCTTATACTAGGGTCAAGGCTCTATGCCTCTTACGAGAAGGTCTCCTCGTCTTGACGGATGACTGCCCGCGCTCTTCAAGTTATATTGGATTGATCGTCCATCAAAAGCATTTTACAATCAACTATGTTATGATAACTTAATACCAAAACCATGCCTTCTCCAAGATTTGGCACCAACAAGAAAGGTTCAATCTAAACCTTTTGTTTTACGGAAATCAGATGAACATTCAAGAGCTGTGCCTCAAGAATGAACTCATTTTGAGGTCAATTCATGGGCCGTGCCCCATAAATTGTCCACCCAATATCCAACCATCACCCTTTATCCTGGCTTTGGGCAGGCAGATTCCCTGAAGGTCTTCTGGCGGGTTTCGGGTCTGAAAAAAGCCCGGGATCCCGGAATTGGAAGCCTAACAGTCCACCCTAAACAAGTGCGCGTGCGTGGTTTAACTGTCAAAATCGGCTCATGCACATACATTTCTATGAAGCCTACCGAAACACGCACCGGACTACCGCAACATGAAACGAATTTCCAATTTTGACAGTGCGTGCGAATGTGAAGTTGGCTGCATAAAACCAAAGTATTAGAACAAAGAGCGATCAGCTGCTATTAATTAATTAATCTCAATTACATATGGAAGTATTTGCAATATTAATAGATTTTTACACAATACTAAAAGTTTCTTTAAGATTTTTAAACCATCTGACTGAGTTAGTTCGAGAGCAGCAGTTTTTTCCGCAGCGCACTTGTTTAGGGTGCACTGTAAGTCATGATATTGTGCGTAGCATAGGAGCTTCTTTGAGAGACACCGAAATTGTTGTGTCCCGTTTGAAACAGTGTAATGTCACGGCACCTGATTTTAAAATAACGACATTTCAAAAACGTGATGTAAGACAAAGTTGAGGGTGGATCTTCTGCAATGCAGGAGATATACCTTCGGACGAAAGCATTTGAAAGGATCCTTACAAATCTCAACGTAAACAAAGCCTCTGGTTATGACCCACCTTGTTGGTTGGTTGGATGGAGGCAAATGTCCAGCCTATACCTAAAAAGAGCGATGCCACACACCCTGCAAACTACCGAACCACTGCGATATGCTCTACGCTTTCCAAAGTTATGGAGAGCCTAATAAACTTCAACGTTTTGAACTATCTGGAGCACAACCAACTCCTCAGTGACCGTCAATATGGTTTCCGTAGGGCTCGCTCTACGTTCTTAATCTGATGGCGTTCTTAACCGAAGATTGGAATAAATGCGTTCACTTTTTCGGCGAGAGCAGGGCTGTTGCTCATGATATTTCAAAAGCGTTTGACCGAGTGTCAAACTTGTTGCATATGGTTTTAGTGGTAACTTTGCTCGATGGATTACGTGTTTCCTCAAGGACAGAACGTAGTTCCTCGGGTCGTAGTTGACGGTATTTCACGCCAGCAACGTAGGAGAAGTACTACAGGGTTCAGTCCTATCGCCCACCTTGTTTCTGGATTTTAGCAACGACCTTCTGTCGTTGACGCATAACCCAATACATTCGTTTGCGGACGACAGCAGCATTTGTCATTCATATTTATTCAAAAAACGCCCAAGCTCTATGGAGATTGAGAAAAAGAGGCAAAATATAAATAACACACTCTTTAATGATCTACAAAAAATCTCCGAGTGGGATCTTGCTAATAGAGTAGAGTTCAATGCCAAACCAGTGCTTTCTATTAATCCACAAGCGAGTGGATTGCCCCTTAGCTTATAAATGGTGTGGATCTTGTGGAATCAGCCTTTTTTGACATTCTGAACATATCCATTCAATCTGATCTTCGTTGGAATGTTCATATTTTTGATGTGTCGAAAGAAGCGGTCAAGTGTCTAGGTTTTGCAAAACGGTGCTAAAAATATTTCACTTCAGCTGATCTTCGCATGATCTACACCTCATATATCAGGCCGATAATGGAGTACAATTCTCATATTTGGGCAGGGGCTTCAAGATCTTATTTGTAGCTTTTGGATCGAATTCAACGTCGTGCGATATATTTGATAGGAGATGAAAGTATTTCATCCTCTCTCAACTCTCTTGGGCATCGACGTAATGTTGGTTGCCTAAGCCTTCTGTACAGGTACTACCATGGAAAGTGTTCAAGGAGGATACATGGCCTGACGCCACTAGCTCGTGTGTTTCCTAAGTCCACTCGGGCAGTTGTTCAAGCCCACCCCTTTACCATTACCTCGATGTCCTATAGAACCTCGTATTACCGAGATAATTTTTTTTGTCACACGGTTAAGTTGTGTTACTCCATCTATCCACCCCCAAACTAACTAACGCCCATCTGCCGAATCAACAAAATGCTTACACATTTATAGGGGGCATTCCCTGAGCGTTGGTTTAGTCTAAAAAAACAAAAAAGTTATGCTGAATTTTATGGTGTTTGCAAGGAAGAAGATTTCGAATTGGTTTTTTGTGCAGACGTAAATGGACTATTCAATATATTTGAAATAAAAAGTATGCGAAATGAATGGCGTATTTTTATTGACGGATCCACAAAGAGTCTCAAAGCAGTGTTGTTACACAATGGAAATTTGCCCATCAATTTCAATTCGGTTTTAAAAATTGTCGGCATTTTGTCAAGTATAAACTCACATTCAATTCCTTTTTCATTAATTTTGGATTGCATTATATTTTTGAAAAAGGCACCAATGTTTCCTTTGCTGTTTTAAGGGACGTAAAGATGATCTTCATTACATCGGTCACAAATGGAATTTGCGGCAAGATTCGATTTAGGGCAAGGAAAGTGTTATAAAGTGCCACTCGTACCAAAAAAATAAGATTACCCAGCTCTGCATATCAAGCTGGGAATAGTCAGGAGATTTATTGTAGCTCTCAAACTGACGGAGGAAAGCGATTCATTAAAGTCACTAAAAATATATTTCCTCGCCAACTTTCTTACAGAAAACCTTTGAGCGGTTAGCGATGAGCAAGGTGGTAGATTTCAGCGGGACATTGCTGCAATTGAAGATCGATACAAGGGAAAGAATTCGCTTTCAATGATTGGCAACTACTTATGATCCATTGCAAGAGACATTGTTTCAGAAACATTAAGTCTTTAACGTACGAGGCCAACATTCTTTTTGAAATCGAAATTACATTTCATTTGTAATTAGCGTAATTTTAAGCAGTTAATAAGTTAAGCAGTAAATGGTGCTGCGTCAACAACTGACATCGCAACGGCATCTGCGTTACCAACTGCGCACCAGCGATGTCTATAAAATTACTGCAGCAGCATCTGCGTCACCAACTACCAGTTCTGCACTATTAACAATAGCATTAGCAGCATATCAACCATCAACAGCATATCGCACACCTTCTTCAAAAGAGACACAACTCAAAATTTTTAAATTTTCAGGAGGAGCAAAAAACAATTTTTTTTTTCAAAGGACTCCATACAAATCAAAGAGACAAAACGATTTTTTTTTTACATGAAAAAGTAAAAATTGTGAAATTTCGAGTTGTGTCTCTTTCGAAGAGGGTGTGCGATATCATCGTAATAGCAGCGGCATACTAAGCCTCAAATACAGTTTTTACCCGAAAAATAAACATTTTCCCATATTATGGTGGATAAATTTTTCTCATCTTTTATTGTTTTGAACCACTTTTATCGCTATCTTTGACATATTTCAATATTTGGGTTGGTTCTTAAAATGTTATAATGTGGAGAAAGTTTGAAAAAGATGTAGTAGCTGAAGTCTATTCTACCCTCCTAAGTAAAAAAGTCATATCTCCATTTGAGTAGTTTTGAGATATTTAGCTTTTACTTTTTTATCTTTCTAAGAAACAAACTAGAAGTGACCACTTAACTTAAATTTTTCAGTCATTTGGAGTTGAAAATGGGTAATATTAGCTTAACATAAAAATCAGAAACTCATTCACGGTTCCGAATCTGCCTTTTTCTACATTTTGGAATTTTGGCGTTTGTGAGTTTTTTTTTGCAGTATGACGGCAGTATTGTTATTGCATGTTCACTTTCTAAAATTTCTTTACATAAGAATTTCAAAAATGCTGCAGATGAACGCCGAAAATATTTTTTCCTCAAATTTTCATCTCCCAACAGGTCCATTTATTGTTAAGAAAGTTGTGTTGCACGGTGTTATAGACTAAAATCCATAAGTTTTTTTAAATATTTTTAAAATTTGCGCAATGGTTTTTTAAAAATCATGATTTTTTTATTTGAAATGTATTATTTGTATTAATTTCTTGTATAACTTCGGACCTTATAAGGACTTTTAACCCCGAAAACCCCCTTAACTATGGGTCTGATATACTATATGTGTACATTTTGTGCAATGTTCTTCTTATTTAGACCTTAATTATAATATTTTTAAAATTAATTATACTTTTTAAAATGTAATCATAGTACATAAATTTTAAAACCTCCACCGTTTTACACACAAATGTTATGTATTCCATAAAAGTCCTACACAAGTTTATTTGGCCCAAAAGCTAATAAAAATGAAATGGCCACAACTAGTTTTGAATTTATTGCATTCATAGAATGTCAACTGCTTTTACCTCACACACAATTTTCACAAATTCTAGTAACTGTTTCAATACCTGATTGATGCTATAAGCAACTGCAAAGATACGCAATAAAAGCAAACACATCGACAGAAGAACGCATAACATTGACATTGAGTTTGTCGTTGTTGTTTTTGTTGTTTTTTGCTGTTGTCTGTTACGAGTGTTAAACTTGATTGTTGTAATCGTTGACATGTTCAGGACAGTCGACGATAATCGTCTGTGATTTTCTCCGACTGCGCGCTGATCATTTCTTATTGTTTTTCCTACCTGTCTATCTTACTACTGCTGATTGTTCGTCTGTCCTTCTGTCCAGACACCAAAATAAGCCAGTTCACATAATGACGCTCTTGAAAGTGACATGAGCAGCAAGCTAGTGATTGATGTTGCGAACATTTTTGTTTTTTTTTTATTTTTGAACTTGATTTGGTTGTCTTGACTTGAGTGAACTGTTGTAACTCATTTGCAATTGTTGCAAAAATAATGTATTTGTCATTTTTTAGAATAAATTGCGATGGAGCTGGTGTATTTTTTTTTCTTTTGCATATATTGTTTTTAGCAAGATATTCATTGATGATTATTTGTTCCTCTGCCCTTTGAAAGCTGTCATTGCTTTGTTTGCTTAATTTCATTGTGCAATATTTTTCACAGTTGCTTTGTTGTGTTAATATTTCTTGTGAATTGCTTTTTAAGTGCATAATTTATGTAAATAACAGCTTAAACTTGGGTACTTCAGGGCGTATGAGTGATCTTTTATGTCATTGAATTAAATTAAATAGCAATCATACGACATGATGTACCGAAATTGTTGCCAATGGGGCTTCAAGCTGGCGTGATTAAGTCATGTTTTATTTGCCAAAAATTTATAAAAAACATTAATTAAAAATTTATTTTATTTGTCATTTTAATAGTCATATAAGCTTATTTTTAAACAAAAATAAACGCATTAAAGCATGCTTTTCAATAAAATAACAATAAAAATTACAGCTCATGACCTTCAAAATCAAACCGGGTTGACATATTGGGGGTTGGAATTAATTTTAAAGGTTTTTTTTCGGTTTTTGAGCATTTATTTAGAAACAACGGTACAATGTTTATTATTCAAAGTATTGTCCATCGTTAGTTACAGCATTTTCCCATCTTTCTGGCAGCATATGGATTCCGCGCCGGAAGAACGATTCGTCTTTTGAGGCAATCCACGAATCGACCCATTTTTTGGTATCCTCGTAAGAAGTGAAGCGCTGCTCAGCCAAGCCATGCGTCATCGATCTGAATAGGTGGTAGTCGGAAGGGGCTATGTCTGGGCTATAAGGCGGGTGGGGTAGCACATCCCAATTCAGCGCCTCCAACGTTTCCTTGACGGTTCTTGCAACATGTGGCCGTGCGTTGTCATGTTGAAAAACCACTTTGTCGTGTCTTTTGGCATATTCCGGCCGTTTAACCTTTAATGCTCGGCTCAATTGCATCAATTGTTGTTGGTAGCGTTCCCCAGTGATGGTTGCGTTAGGTTTTAGCAGGTCATAGTACACGACACCCTTCTGATCCCACCAAATACACAGCATAAGCTTGGCGCCATGAATATTCGGCTTGGCCCTCGATGTTGATGCATGGCCGGGTGGTCCCCACGATTTTTTTCGCTTAGGATTATCGTAATGGATCCACTTTTCATCGCCAGTGACAATACGATGCAAAAAACTTTTCCTTTTATGCCGTTGAAGCAGTTGTTCGCACATGCAAAATCGCCGTTCAACGTCTCTCGGCTTCAACTGGTACGGCACCCAATTTCCTTGCTTTTGAATCATTCCCATGGCCTTCAAGCGTTTGCCGACCGTTGATAAGTCGACTCCCAATGATTCTGACAATTCTTGAAGGGTTTGACACGGGTCTTCATCGAGCAAAGCCTCCAATTCCTCATCTTCAAACTTTTTCGGCTGGCCCGGACGCTCTTTGTCTTCCGTATCAAAATCACCACTTTTTAACCACTCACAAGTAGAAATCGATGGAGCATAGTCCCCGTAAGCCTCAGTAAGCGTGCGTTGTGCTTCAACCGCTTTTTTCTTCAAATGGAAGCACAAAAGTAAACCTTCCCGCAAATTGCGTTTTTTTGGAACGAAAGTCGACATGTTCACAGAGAAAAAAATATATGTTGTTTACACTTCAGTGGAATGACACATACTGAAAAATGAAGATGAACAATGTGCTTTGAAATGAATATAGTCACAGGTGTGCCCGATGCGATCTATTGAAAGTTACGCCATCTCTTAGAAAACCTTTAAAACTAATTCCAACCCCCAATATCTTGACTGCGATGAAACAAAATGTACTACAATTTAATAAACATTATTCTAAGGTTCACAGAACATAAACTAAAAAGGTCAATACAATAAGTCCATATTAATAAAAGTCAATATATAAAAGTCAATATGTATATAAAAAATATCACCTAACAGACATGCACATAAATATTGAATAGAAAAAACAATTTTTCTTCTTTTGCCTTAAATCCGACCTTTTTTATGTCGATTTTATTTATGTTGAAGTTGAGCTTGCAATATTAGTGTATTTACTTATCAAATTTTTTTTGGTTTATTCAAGTATTATTCAGTTTGTCAAAAGAAAAATATGAACATAAATAAACCCAAAAAAATAACTTTAAATACGATTTATCTAAACAGCAAATTAACGAATTTTTACGATTCTGTTTGCGACAAAGTCTGATGCAAATTCAGTCACAGCGCACATTGGTTCCAAATTGAAAAAGACGGCCAAAACCTCAAGGAGTTGTATAATCTGCATAAAAATATAGGTTTTCGGGGTCGCTGATCACAAATCTTTTGTTAAAAATTCAAAATATCGGCCAGAAACTAACTTTTCTAATACCTTAGTTTTTATAACTTTTTAATGTTCTTTTTAATATAGAACTTCACCTACTTCAATAATGTATTTCACGCATTGCGAATTTATATAGACATAGAAAATTCGCACAAAATAACGAGATAAAACGTTCGGTATTGTTTCGTTAGGTTTTTTCTCTTTACACTGTGATATAAATTCGTTTACTTTTTTAGATGCGCAAAAAAAGAGGGGAATAACGACTCTATTTCTTTTTTCAGTTTGCCGCTCACATTCAGTTGCCGCTTTTTTGAGAAAGAGAACTGGTGGCTGATACATTAGAAAAGTTAAAGTGATGCCAAATTTTTATGAAGAACATATGTTTTTGACATTAATTTTTTATAGAATCAACAGAGAATGTATGCGAAAAAGTTGTATTTCGACCACTGACGAACTCTAGTAGCAATAAATATAAAAGTCCTTAATAACCAATATGCAATAGTCCTTAATCTATTTGTTCGTTAGAATATTATTTAACAATCTTGCTCTATGCGATTTAATACAGCTCACAAAATATTGTGAGTGAAAATTCCATTTATTTGAATTTTGAGAATTATATAATTTTATAATTATGGTAAAATTTCAGTCGACCTGGTTACCAGGTCTGTGCTTTAAGCAAATGTGATTGTAGAGCTTTTCCATGTAACAACACGTGTCTTATTTAAAAAAAGACAAAAGATGGAAAAGCACTAAATTTAGTGCATTTTAAATTTAATGTTTCTCAATTGTAAGGTCAAAAGCTGAATTTATTATGCTGAGTTAAAAAAAAAAACAAGCTAATGATGATCGAAACGTTTCATGTCTTTAATTATCTAAAAATTTATATTTTACTAAAAAATTATATAAATCAGAAAACAGAGCTTAAAATCGGCATTCATATTCAGAAATTTAAGTACAACTGAATAACTACATAAGAATGCTTTCAATGAATGCAAAATTGATTTATAAATAACATTTTTAACTCACATTAATTTTTAAAAAATTATTAATTATTCATTTCAACTATTCCTTTTCGTTATTCAGAATAATGAAGCAATTTTTGTATTCATTTGAATGCTATTCACAAAGAATGCAATTCACAAAGAATTTCTGAATTTTCAATTGTTCTTTTTTTATTCATTATTAATTTTTTACTCGTTATTAATTTTTTATTCATTATTCTTTTGTTATTCATTATTCATTTTTTATTCATTTGTTATTCATTGTTCTTTTTTTATTCTTTACTCATTTTTTATTCAGTATTAATTTTTTATTAATTATTCATTTTTTATTCATTATTCATTTTTTATTCATTTGGTATTCTTTATTCATTTTAGTCTTTTATTTATGGCTTAACCATAAATAAAAAATGAATAACAAATAAATAAAAAACGAATAATGAGTAACAAATGAAAAATGAATAAAAATAAATAATTATTAAAAAATTAATAATGAATAAAAAATTAATAATGAGTACAAAAAGAATAATGAATAACAAATGAATAATGAATGAAAAATGAATAATAAATAAAAACAGAATAATGAATAAAAAATGAATAATGAATAACAAAAGAATATTGAATAAAAAATTAAAAACGAATAAAAAATTAATAATAAATAAAAAAGAATAACTGAAAATTCTGAAATTCTTTGTGAATTGCATTCTTTGTAAATAGTATTAAAATTAATAAAAAAAATTATTTATTATTCTGAATAACGAAAATGAATAATTGAAATTAATAATTAATCATTTTTAAAAACGAATGTGAATTAAAAATTTTATTTATAAATCAATTTTGCATTCATTGAATGCATTTTTATTTCGTTATTCACTTATAAAAATGAAAAAAAAATATTTTTTTAAATATTATTAATAATAGTAAAAATAGCGCATTTGGTTTGAAATTGTTGGAAACACTGCTGACTACGAGAGCTCGTAATTCAATCAATCTATTTAGATCACGCAATTATGGCAGTGTCAACGATTTGAATACGTTAATGAGTTAAGCAATTTTACTACGCTGATGCTCTTGTTTTCACAAAAACAACGCAGTAGCGCAGGTAATTAACACAACTCAAGCTCGACAAATTGATCAGATATCTCTATTATTGATTTTTCGATTTATTAGCACAGATTAACTCAAAAATTTTCTGGATTTAAAACAGCGCTATGGCACAATTGAGTTAAAGCATTTAACTGTTACAGTAAAGATTATTTGTGCTGTTGTGTCAACGCAGCAATTATCAGCAAGCTGTGTACAGAATCGTCGTTACCTTTTTATTGAGTTATTGAACTCCGTTGCTCAAAATAAAAAGTAATTGAAATAAAGACCAGTAAACAACACACTTTCTATAAATACACAACACTTATGTGAAAATTAGTACCTATTAAATTATTCTACATGATTAATTTTATTTTCTTAGTGCGATTTCATTTCAATGTACCAAATCCATTTCTCACCCTCCTCCTACTCTTCTCAATTACTTTGTTCTTGCAATTAAACTTTAACGCATGTTTGGGTAACGTGACTGTAATACATGTTGTCAACTATCCTATCTTAACTGATTACTAATTAAGTTTTGGATTTAACTAAACTTTTTTTTTTGTTATAATAATTGACTTTTTCTTTGAGACCTTGAATTATCACATGTTGCTTAAATGCTTATACCAGAACTTTTGTGTCACACGTAGTTTCATGAAGTTTTTTAACCTGATGATGTTGTTATGCAACATATTAATTTCATCACACATTCTTGCGATTAGAACAAAAAGACAATAATTATTACTAGAATTGTACTTTTGTATTGTTTTATTTCTACAACAGATCAAATGTTGTAGAAATAAAATTGATTTTTATTTAATCATATTTTGGTTATATAAAATAATTGAATTATAAGTGGGGTACTGTAAAGGTTATAAATATCTATGGAAATTTTTACCCGCATTAATTTAAAAGTTTGATAAAATTTAAGGTTTTTTTAAGGATTTATAAAAAATATGCACTTTTGTATTGGTACCTTGATAAGGGGACAGTCGACTGAATTAATTTAGTCATCTCAATTGGGTCAGTGGGCTCAATTGGGTCAGATGGCTCAATTGGTCAGACGACTCAATTGGTCAGACAGCTCAATTGGTCAGACGGCTCAATTGGGTCCGTCGACTTAATTGGGTCAGTCGACTTAATTGAGTCAGTTGGCTCAATTGGGTCAGTTGTCTCGTTTAGGTCAGTCCGCTCATTTAGGTGAGACACTTATCTATTGGTACTTTGATAGGGGACAGTTTGATTTAGTGATATCAACCGGATCAGTCGGTTCAGTTGGTCAGACGGCTCAATTGGGTCCGTCGACTTAATTGGGTCAGTTGGCGCGTTTAGGTCAGTCCGCTTGATAGGGGACAGTCTGCTTAATTGATTTAGTCATCTCAACATGATCAGTCGGCTCAATTGGTTCAGTTGACTCAATTGGGTTAGTCAGCTCAATTGGGTCAGTTGACTCAATTGGGTCAGTTGACTCAATTGGGTCAGTTGACTCAATTGGATTAGTCGAATCAATTTGGTCAGTCGGTTTAATTGTGTCAGTCGGCTTAATTGGGTCAGTTGGCTTAATTGGGTCAGTCGTCTCAATTGAGTCAGTCGGCTTAATTTGGTCAGTCAGCTCAATTGGGTCAGTTTTCTCAATTGGGTCAGTCGACTCAATTGGGTCAGTCGGCTCAATTTGGTCAGTTAGATCGTTTAGGTCAGTCCGCTCATTTAGGTGAGAGACTTATGTATTGGTACCTTGATTGGGGGACAGTCTGCTAAATTGATTTAGTCATCTCAATCGGATCAGTCGACTCAATTGGGTCAGTTGACTTAATTGGGTCAATCGGCTCAATTGGGTCAGTTGACTCAATTAGGTCAATCGGGTCAATTGGGTCAGTTGACTCAATTGGATTAGTCGAATCAATTTGGTCAGTCGGCTCAATTGTGTCAGTCGGCTCAATTGGGTCAGTTAGCTTAATTGTGTCAGTCGGCTCAATTGAGTCAGTTGGCTTAATTGGATCAGTCGGCTTAATTGGGCTAATCGGCTCATGTGGATCAGTCGGCTTAATTGGGTCAGTCAGCTCAATTTTGTCAGTCGGCTCAATTGGGTCAGTCGACTCAATTCGGTCAGCCGGCACAATTGGGTCAGTCGGCTCGTTTATGTGAACTGACTTTGTTTGGTCAGTAGATTCAGGGTTACTAAAAAATATTTTATTTTCAAAGTTTCACTACTTGTATAAGTCATAACTTCTCTTTAAATCGTTGACTCTTAATTTTTCACTCTTTATTTTTATTAAAGTTTGAATCAAATTTTGTATATAATTTATTTTTCAGCCACATTTAAAAATTTCTATAATTCACTGGTGTCAAACATGTGCCTCAATTGGTTCATTGTTTTTAATCTACTCAATATTTTTTAAAATGGAAATTTACTTAAGCATTCAAAACGAGCCCTTAAAAAAAATGTGTTCAGCCCGTAGCTTTTTTAGCTTAAGTGGTTAAAGATACATATTCTTAAAAAAAAAGTTTCTGTTCACAACACCATTTACAACTCACTTTATATTAAAAAACGTACTTTTAAGCAATAGTGTCCAAACTGTGGCTCACTTTTTTTTATTACTTTCATAGAACTTAAATTTAAAATAAGGTTTTTTTTTACCAAAGTATAAACAATATGCTTTTCACTCCCTATTTCAGAGTTTTTCCCAGTTGTCAATGCTTTTTCTTCTTTAAATATTCGCCATTAAAGTTTTATGATTTAACCTAACATTTTCATTTTTCTCTATTACGAATTTGTGTATTGGCTTGGGTCAATTGTGTCAGTCGGCTTAATTGACTCAATTGGCTGATTGACTCAATTGGGTCATGATTATTAAAAACAAATCATGGATTTTTATTTGTTCACTCTTCATAACATATAAGACATATTTCTCTAAAATTCTTTGACTACTCAATGTTACTTTACAAGTATGATAGATTGTATAAAAGAATATGATACTTTATTTTTCAGCCACATTAAAAAATTACACTAAGTCAATGGTTTCCAGCATGTGTCTCTGTTGTGCTCAGTTGGTTTAATATATAAAAAATTTATAACTCCACCAAATGAATATAAAGGTTCTTTGTTATAAGAATTAGTGCTTAAGTGAATAAAAAGACTTAATTTTAAAAATAAAAATTATTTTTACGAAATGAATCACAATTTAATTTTTAAAAATAGGCTCTTAAGCAATGGTGTCCAACCAGTTTGCCCATTCGGCTGACTGAGTTTAGTAGAACAAATTAAATTAACTTTTTATTTTGTCTACCAAGCGTTAATACTTTTTCTTCATTTTAAGTTGTAACTAAGTATCTTCAATGCTTTGTATTCGCCCACAATCTTTAAATTTTCGTTATTAAAGTTTTATAATTTCATCTTTAAATTTCTCTTCTTTTCCATTACAAACCTGTGTATTTTTCTAATTTTTTGCGTTTTATTATCTTGGCATTGAATTTCCAGTGCAATTATTTTTGTTTAACCTTTAACCATTCGCTGCACGGTTTTATTTGTTGAAAAACTTTGGCGCAAGTCGAGCATATTATATCTACCTTTGTGTCTGCTCCACTTATTCATTATTTGAATCCCAAGATGAAAGTTAAAATATTAATTATCGCCTAATGGCATTTTTTGTTGTTTTTCTTTTTATCCTTTTTATTTGGTAGCATTCGTTATCCAAAAGCTTCATTTATATTTCGTTGCTTGCCTCAATTAAAATCAAAAAGCTTTATGTTTTATCTGATTGATTTTCTAAAATCAACACCTCAAACCAACTGTTCCTTTTTTTTCTTTTTCATAAAAACTGCATCCGTTTTGGTGTCAGGCAAACCTCAAATTATACGGTGTAAAAAAAGTTATGAAATTCATCGTTCAGCTCAAAAAATAATTAGCTTCCACTTGAAACTTGCACTTTTAAACAAAAGCTTCATTAAACTTTGCCCTGTCTCCACTCTGCCTCTCTTTCTCCATGACAACATTCTTAAGGGCTGTGCTGTTTTTGCCATTTTTTTTTAAGTTTTCGATTTTAACTTTTTGTTTGCTTCTGTCTTAATTTCAATGTCATTTGCGTTATTTTTTGCTTGAAACTCTCTAAATTTTCCATTATCTTTGCTGTAATTTTTCAAAGTCAAGCTTTTTTGAAGTGTGAAGCAACTGTAAATAATTTAATGCCCTGCAATTAAGTTACTCAATTTACTATTCGCAATATTTATATCAAACACTTGCCTCAATGGCTTCACTCCTTGTCACTTTGTTTAAACTGTTGGAAATATTGAAAATGATTTTCAATTTCCAATTTTGATACTTTTTTCTTTTTTTACTAATCTCAATTCAATTGTGCTTTAGTGTTTGCTAACCTTTTTGTTAACCAATGTACAAACGAACTTTCAGATTCATGCTAATTGCAAATTGCAAATGTCAAACTGTGTTCGAGGAAAAACTTTACGCTACAATTTGTCACAAACGCCACGTGGCATTTAAGTCTAGACACCCGCAAAATTTTGTCAAGGTAAATAATTCAGAAAGTGAACCTTTTTGTTTTTAATTCGCAACATAAATAAATTTGAATTTTATTAAAAATTTTTAAAAATCTGGGACAATCATTCTCAATTTTTGTTAACAACTTATAGTTGGACACAAACAAATATATATACTTCATTCTAATGCAATATACTTCATTCTTTAGTTAAAGCTTATCATATATACCGATTACTAAAATGGGATTCAGCTTATTAGATTTATGACTCGGTCTTGACCCGAGAACAGCCTTTTTTACCAAATATATCATTATTTTAAAGTATAACAGATACTACTTTTTGTAGTTGACGATGAAATCCAACCTCACTTTTGAATTATTATATTGTATATCTATTTGTACCTTAATTTTATAATATAGAATCTTAGCACAGAGTCAATACTTAGGACAACAGTGTCTAATATAAGATTTTTTAATTTAAATCGGCATCATAGAACCCTGATCTTTACTTTTAAAAATGGTTGTATCTTCAGCCATAACTATAGGGGACATGCTTCTGAATTAATTTTTAATTCATTAAGTATATTTTTGTAAGGTATTATATTTTTCAGTGTAGTATTATGAATTTGTAACTGATCCATACAATATATTTCCAGTAAATTAAAGGTTAACATTAAAAAAACTAGTTAGAAATTATATTTGACTGGACTGAAAAATACCCCTACAGCCGTATTTATTATTTTGATAACGTCACTTTTATAGGGCGAGGTTTTTATCCAAATATTTTTAATTGGAAACCCAGATTACATTTTAATTATGAAATCTTATCAAGGTTAAAAGTTTATTTAGAAATTTGTGAGGTTTTGCTATTATGATAATGCCAGTTTGTATGGAAGGTAGGCGGAGTTTTCAGTTTCCTAACCAAATTCCGAATATCGAGTGTATAATCAGGATTAAAATTTATGTGCAAAATTTGAAGTCATTTGCTCATTTTTAAGAGTGAATTTAAGAAGATTTCACTGCTTTCATAAAGTTTCTTTGTATGGGTGATAGGCGTGGTTTTTTCGAGTTTTACAAATGTAATACTCGGAGTGCATACTTCCGGATAAAGTTTATGTGCAATATTTTAAATCATTATATAAATTTTTGTGGAATTTGAAGTGATTTTACCGTTTTGTAAAGTCGCTTTGTATAAGAGGTAGGCGTGGTTTTATCTGAATAGTATTATTTTCAAAAATAGACATCAAGACGTTAACCTTACCTTTTCTTTCCTTTCTTTTCCTTTCTTTTCCTTACCTTTCCTTACCTTAGCTTACCTGACCTTATCTTATCTTAACCTACCTACCTTACCTTACCTTACCTTACCTTACCTTGCCTTATCTTACCTTACCTTACCTTGCCTTGCCTTGCCTTGCCTTGCCTTGCCTTGCCTTGCCTTGCCTTGCCTTGCCTTGCCTTGCCTTGCCTTACCTTACCTTACCTTACCTTATCTTACCTTACCTTATGAAGTTTTGCTATTATGATGATGCCAGTTTATATGGGAGGTAGGTAGCCGGAATTTTCAGTTTTCCTAACCAAATTCCAAATATCGATTGTATAATGAAGATTAAAATTTATTTGCAACATTTGAAGTCATTTGCTAATTTTTTGTGAATTTAAGAAAATTTCTCTGTTTTCATACAGTTACTTTGTATGGGAAATAGGCATGGTTTTTCGATTTTTACAAAAGCAGTACTCGGAGTGCATACTTGCGGGTGAAGTTTATGTGCAAAATTTGAAATCATTATATGAATTTTTGTGGAATTTGGAGTGATTTTACCGTTTTGTAAAATCGCTTTGTATTGGAGGTAGGCGTGGTTTTTATCTGAATAGGATCATTTTCAAAAATAGACATCAAGACGTTAACCTTACCTTGCCTTTCCTTTTTTTTTCTTTTATTTCCTTTCCTTTCCTTTCCTTTCCTTACCTTTCCTTACCTTATCTTACTTTACCTTACCTTACCTTACCTTACCTTACCTTACCTTACCTTACCTTACCTTACCTTACCTTATCTTACCCTACCTTACCTTACCTTACCTTACCTTACCTTACCTTACCATACCTTACCATACCTTACCATACCTTACCTTACCTTACCTTACCTTACCTTACCTTACCTTACCTTACCTTACCTTACCTTACCTTACCTTACCTTATGAAGTTTTGCTATTATGATGATGCCAGTTTGTATGGGAGGTAGGTAGGCGGAGTTTTCAGTTTTCCTAACCAAATTTCAAGTATCGAGTGTATAATGAAGATTAAAATTTATTTGCAACATTAGAAGACATTTGCTAATATTTTGTGAATTTATGAAGATTTCTCTGTTTTCATAAAGTTACTTTGTATTGGAAATAGGCATGGTTTTTTTCGATTTTTACAAACGTAGTAGTACTCGGAGTACATACTTGCGGGTAAAGTTTATATGCAAAATTTGAAATCATTATATGAATTTTTGTGGAATTTTGAGTGATTTTACCGTTATGTAAAATCGCTTTGTATTGGAGGTAGGCGTGGTTTTTACCTTTTTGTTGGATCATTTAAAAAAATAGATTAAGACCTTACCTTACCTTACCTTACCTTACCTTACCTTACCTTACCTTACCTTACCTTACCTTACCTTACCGTACCTTACCTTACCTTACCTTACCTTACCTTACCTTACCTTACCTCACCTTACCTCACCTTTCCTTACCTTACCTTACCTTACCTTACCTTACCTTACCTTATCTTACCTTATCTTACCTTATCTTACCTTACCTTACCTTACCTTACCTTGTCTTGTCTTGTCTTGTCTTGTCATGTCTTGTCTTGTCTTGTCTTGTCTTGTCTTGTCTTGTCTTGTCTTGTCTTGTCTTGTCTTGTCTTGTCTTGTCTTGTCTTGTCTTGTCTTGTCTTGTCTTGTCTTGTCTTGTCTTGTCTTGTCTTGTCTTGTCTTGTCTTGTCTTGTCTTGTCTTGTCTTGTCTTGTCTTGTCTTGTCTTGTCTTGTCTTGTCTTGTCTTGTCTTGTCTTGTCTTGTCTTGTCTTGTCTTGTCTTGTCTTGTCTTGTCTTGTCTTGTCTTGTCTTGTCTTGTCTTGTCTTGTCTTGTCTTGTCTTGTCTTGTCTTGTCTTGTCTTGTCTTGTCTTGTCTTGTCTTGTCTTGTCTTGTCTTGTCTTGTCTTGTCTTGTCTTGTCTTGTCTTGTCTTGTCTTGTCTTGTCTTGTCTTGTCTTGTCTTGTCTTGTCTTGTCTTGTCTTGTCTTGTCTTGTCTTGTCTTGTCTTGTCTTGTCTTGTCTTGTCTTGTCTTGTCTTGTCTTGTCTTGTCTTGTCTTGTCTTGTCTTGTCTTGTCTTGTCTTGTCTTGTCTTGTCTTGTCTTGTCTTGTCTTGTTTTATATTATCTTATCCTTACCTGAATTAGGATTACAATTCACTACAAATTCGTCTGACATCACCTCAACAAGATCTTTCACTATGTTCTCAAAGTGTAATTTTATATCCAAAAACTACTATAATTTTAAAGTTGTTCATAAACTTTAAATAAATTTATATTTCAAAACAACCACTGGAATTCGAAAAATGTTGTGCTTATTCTTTAATAGAAGCTTAAAACTTCTTCAGAACTTTTCTAAATAATTAAATGAGCAAAAAAATTGGTGGTACTCAAAACGCGAAAAATGTCAGAAATTGCATGCTTGAATATATCTAGTATTTCCTACACAACTGTTGAAAGCGTTAAATATACTAACATCTAGAAGAAATTAAATGAAATTTGTGCTAGTAAAAACAACTAGAAGAAACTAAAGGAAATTTGTGCTTTATGCACGAAGAAAAAAAATAAAGCATTCTATGCTTGAATCAAGCGAATAGGCCACCAGGTTACACTCAAGCGTTAGTTTCTCAATTCAAGCATTTTTTTGCTAGAATTGAGCAAATTTAAAACACATGATATTAAGAAAAAATTTTTATTTGAGTAACATTTGCTTAAAAGTCTAGAACATTTTTTCTGTATATAAGTCTGGTATTTTAAGAAAAATTTGCTTGATTCATGTAAACAATTTGCTGAAAACTAGAATAATTTGCTTTATGTGAGAATTTTTTTTTTGAATTGAAAAATATACTTGATTAAAGTGAATAATTTACTAGAAACTAGAATAATTTGCTTGTCTTTTGCCCTTGTTGCCTTTCAAAGAAATGTTTTTCTATTAATTTTCAAATAGCAAATATTCGACAAATTGACTGCTTCCTTGAGCTAAGAACAGTTTTCTTGATTTAAGTAACCAATTTTCTTAATACTGGAATGTTTTCAATTAAGTTATTAATTGAATAATATTTTTAATAACCAACTCTGCGTTTGTTTAAATTAGGATAATATTTATTTGATTTAAGTCTGGTTCCAGGTATTTTATTCTTGTTTCAAGCAATCATTTATTTTACTCAAATTTTTACTTTAGTTATTAATGTTTGATTTGAGCAAATGAGGCAAAACTATTTTCCTTATATAAGAATATTATTTCTCTCCGTGTGTGCGCTTGCATGTGATGCACTGTATATAAAATTGATATAATGGACATCAGAAGAAGTTAGATCAGCCCTTGTTTTTTTTTAAATACAGAGTAGTGCTAGAATATGCCCAAGTTGTGCTGCAATGTGCAATGTAGAGAGATTATTAAAGTTAATTATAAGCCTGCTTCCGAATTATGTTCCAAAAATGCTTTTATGCCTATATCTGTAAACTACATTTGCCCTGCACTAAACTTTATGAAATAAACTAAACTAAAATTATATTTTTGTAAATTTTTAGATAATCAGCCCAATTCTGGATGATTTTTTCCGGGATTCGGAAAAGGGAGTTTTCATTTTTAAGATAAAGTTCAAAAACATTATGGAAGTTTTTAATGTCAATTTGTTCATCAACCGTCAATATTCACGAGTGTAAGCAAAAAAGTGTGATATATTTATCTGCTGACTATAAATGAAAACTTCCTTTTCCAATTCCAAGGGTAATATCATTCAGAATTGGGCTGGATGAATAACTAATAGGAAATCAAGAAAAATTTTGTTTTATATGCAATAAAATTTAATCATTGGATTAAATTTTTTGCTTTTACGCTATATATATTTTTTTTTTCAATTTCAATACCATACAAATATAGTAGTTCTGTATAAACACTTAATGCAAATACATTTTTTACGCTGAAGATAGCTAGCTAACACGTGTTTTATGTTAATAAATCACTTGCTCGTAAATTTGATTGAATCCAAACGATTCAAACAATTCAAATCCTAACGATTCGAATCATAGCTATTTGTTAGAACTAATAAACTTTGCTTTATTTTCTCTTATATGCTACAAGCATCTCTCTTTACATGGCTTTTATACTCACTCAATTTTAAATCTCTCTTAGAGCTTTTCTCAATTTAATCATATTTTAACTTCTTTTTTTTTTACTCATATTTCAACATTATCGTGTACTTGTGTTGTTAAAAGAAAATCCAAGCAAAACATGAAATATAAAAAAAAACAAGAAACAAGAAAACGTAGAGGTAAATAAAAACTGAAATTGAACGAAAATGCAAATAAAAACAAAAAAGCTCAAAACAAACGGAAGTCACACGCACATAACGACGCAATTATCTACAACACACTACTCACACACACATAAACATTTTATCTATATCTCTTTTTGCCTCTTTTTGCAATTGCTCCATAAAGCTTCCCACTGGTAAAATTTTGTTGTTATTCAGTGTCATAAACAAATATCTTGGCATTCTTGTGGCTGCAATGCAATTCCAACTTGAAGTGGAATTTGTTGCAAATCTTTTTGTTTTATCATTAAGGCTGTGTGCAAATTGATCTAAATGTGACCTAAACTAAATTCGGTCGATAAGGCAGTGTTTCCTAAATAATTTAGAAATTTCTCGAGCTACCTAAATGTTTCTTAAATTAGGAAGCACTGCCTTATCGACACTATTTAGTTTAGGTCGCATTCAGATCAATTCGCACACAGCCTAAATATCAATTCGTACAGTGACGGGCAAAAGTCTTCACTCAACATCGAATCTTTGATTTCTGCTTAACTATCTGAATGATTAAAATAACGACTCCACTTAGAATTGCATAAAACATTCATATAAAAATAAAACAAAAAATTTTTAGAAAAAAATAAATTTTAATTCAGTTTAAATCATCAAGTCTCTTAAAGTTAATTTTCTTGTTTATGTGAGTGTTAAATATGTTAGAAAAATTTGGGAAATGAAGTAGTAATTCTTAGTTGGAAATGGCAAATTTCGTTTCATTGTGCCTCAATATTTAGAATTTTTGTACATTTTTTAATAAACGTACTTGTGACAAGGTATGCCAAAGAGATTCGTTAAATTTAAATTGATTCTAGAATCTTGAGCACATTTTGCACTAAAGGGCAGACATATTTATGAAACTACAACTACGTAAGCCGTAGCTCAGTTCGACCGTAATAGATTTAGAATCGATTTCATTTTCGCATGAGAGCAGTACTGTTGTTTCGGTCTATTTGGTGGACTCTTGTAGTAAAAAAGCGCATTATTTTTGCATTTCGTTTAAGAATTAATTTTGCTGAGTTAGTATGATTCTATTTAATTCAAATATGCACTGTTTTGTTCGATAACTTGTTGCTATTTTGAAGGTAAATTTACTCTGAAGGTAAAAACTAGGAGAGTCGATTTTCACTAACTTTTCTTGAGGTGAATGTTATACCAGCAAAATCATAGAGGCATAGACAGGAACAGGTGCTAATCAGTCCGGACTATAAGGCGAATAATTAAGAACCTCTTAACCAAGCTCCCAGAGCTTCTGGGGAGTCGCTATCGATATGTGTGGCCCGGCGTTGTCGTGATGGAACACAATTCCTCTCCTATTGGCCATATCTGCCCTTTTCTGTGCAGTTGCTTTCTGTAGACGGTCCAATTGTTGACAGTAAAAGTTCAAATTAAGAGTTTGAACCGTCAATCCAGGCTTGACCACCGTTTGCGCCGGCGCCAGTGGGATGGCTTCATATATTTGTTGGAAAAAGTAGAGGGATTGGTCCTATTACAACGAAATTTTGCATGCTTGATTAAGGGGAAGAATGGGGGTAAAGTTTTTTCGGTCAAAAAATGCTTATTTTCAAGAATTTTTTATAACACATTGGTATTATAGATTTATTTTGAAAACTAGTATATTTTCTTTGACGAATATTTAAAAAAATTTTGGTACAAAATAAAGAAATAACGGATATATTGCAGTTCTCAGCTGATGCCTTGATAAATTATGTTTTGACAATAAAATCGACCTGTTTGTTATTGTAAGATTGATACTGATTGATTTTTTTTAAATGGGAATAATAAGTCAATGGACACGCCTACCTCCCATACAAAGTGAACTTACTTTTTTATTCCTAGAGAAAACGTATAGAGATATCGACATGATGTTTAATTAAGATAAATGCCTTTACATAACGAGGGCGATTTTTCAAAACGTGCTATTTGCATAATCACAATTTTTCAGGAGAGCAAAAAAACTGTTTCTTTAGTTAATGTAAAGAGTAAGAACTAATCTTTCTTCTACAATATTATAACAATAAAATGATTGTAGAAATAATTTTTCACTTTAAAATAAATATAATACATGACAACTAAATCAGCGAACACATTGCCATCAAAAACTCATTTTCGACAAAAGTGCAAATAGCACGTTTTGAAAAATCGCCCTCGATAAGTAACGTTATGGTAATGTTTGGAGTAAATCGGTGGACGGGCATTCATGCCTCTCATGTAAATCTACAGCCGCCCTTCCATAATAATGCATTGGATCGGATAAAGATATCAACTTGATTGCCGAACAAATTGTTCATTTTGGAGGGTTTCACTACACAAATACCAGATGAAGATTTTGTAACTATTTGAGCCGTTTTGCCAATTCGAAGAGAATCGAATGATAGTATCTGGTTGATGATGGACTTATATTACGAAATATTCCTCTTAGTACACGACTGTAAAATTAAAGGCACCATCGGTACTAATAGTATATTGCTGTTGCTTACATCAGTTCGTAAATTCTAGTTGAACTCTTTATGACAAGAAGACCCATCACAACCCCACTTACTCGTGAGAGTGCAATTAAATTCGTTATAGCATTAACATTTTTGTCAGAAAATCTTTTCAAAAGTCGCCTTGTAGAGTTATCCAACAAACATTGCAAGCCAAAAGAAGCATCCTTATCCAATGTTCGTGTTTCTTCGAGATAGCATTTTTCCTTCTCATTCTTAAGCCTTCATATAGGGTGGTAAAATGTCATACACTTTGCAGAATATATTTTATTGTTTCTTACTGGTACTTGGCTAGTTCTGCTTCCATCAATAATGTTAAAACAGTTGATTTCCTTAGCTGGCCTTTCCTTTAGCCGTGAAGAACTAGGTTGGTCATCAGCAGGGCTAGGAATTGGATGACATGTCATATATTTTTTGCTGCTTCTAAGACATTTCCTGGTTATCTAGAACGTCCATTTATTTTTCCTAAATTCCAAACATGAAAAGTTTTAAGGTTATTTTATTGTCATTTTTTTATCGGTTTTAAGTTTTATGGCAATTTTTACTAGCTTTAGGGCATTTTTTGTTAATTTTTAGCGATTTTTGAGTTATTTTATTGTCATTTTTTTACATGTTTAGATCATTTTAGCGAAATTTTAATAACATTTTTTTCTCGTTTTTTTCGTATCAAAAAATGTAAAAATGTAAATTTTTAAACATTCCTTTAACAATAGAGTCTTTTCAATCAAAAATATTGCCTATCGAAAAAGGAATATCTTTGTAGAAACTGACGAAAGGGTATGTAGAAAGATGAAACAAGTGCTTGATAAAAGCTCATTATATGCTAGTTTTAATATTTTTTATGCTCTATAGCTGAAATATAAGGGGTTACAAATTTTAATGCTATGAACTTAAAAGAGGAACTTACATCCGATGACATATCGTCTTAAAAATATTTTCCCTATCGTCAGTGCAGAAGTAGAAAGAAGTTTTTCTGTTTACAAAAACATTTTGCCAGACAACCGACGTTCCTTCAATTTTAAAAACTTAAAAATGTACTTTGTAATGTACTGTTCTGTCAGTTTTAATGCCATTTTCTACAGTTTGTAGGTCATTTTTGTCATTTTTTAAGGTCATTTTCTGCAGTTTTTTAGGTCAGAGGTCGGCAAAACTCAAACTGAGTGTGTGTTGGTGAGAGCAAATATTCTGCAGTGAAAAAAATTTATGCTGCATATGATTTTAAAATTTGTACACTTGCACACAAAAGTGATTTAATGAAACTATTTCAAACATATTATGGCAAAGGTATGTTATTAATAAGTTCAGAAATGTTAATTTTGCTATCGCAGTTTCTTATTAAAAGAATGCTTTTTAGAGGAGAATTAGTTAATCTATTTCGCTGCTTTGAGCATATGAATTTCAGGTCGGAAAAAATTTGTTCACAAAAGTAGGTGGAAGGATAAAAAGCTAACAGTTTGTAAGAAACTGCTTTTAGTTCTGGGTAAAAGCTGCCATCAATGGTTTTCCAGAATTCTGCAATATGCTGTTCATCGATCATTTCTATTTCGGTTCGGAGAATTATCAATTCAGATTGAATCTGGAATTCACACTACGTTACATCACATTTTAAAGGATTTTCAAATAAATTAAATAACGGCTGCATTTCTTCAAAGTCTTTAAATCTCTTTTCAAAATTATTTATAAGGGTTTCTATTATGTCAATGTGTTCATTCTTTTGTTCGCTTGTAATATTTTCAAAAAATGATACTCTTGGGAAACTTGAATAATTTTCTTCTTGAATATTAGCTAAAAGTAAAAATAGTGTTGTTTTGAATTCAAAAATGCTATTGTATGAATTGTAAACAGTCTTATTTTTTCCTTGAAGCTGAAGGTTTAGCTTATTTACGAAATTGGTTATATCTGTTAAAAATGCAAAATCCAAATTAAAGCTATTGTCTTGTAAAGCATCTATTAAATGTTCAGTATTATCTATTTTTTCGATTTTCAAAAACTGCATTACTTTATCCCTTAGATCGTAAAGCCTGGAAAGGCAATCGCCACGACTGAGCCACCTTACTTCTGTGAACATTTTCAGGTCATAATGTTCGGCGTCGGTATTTTTAAGAAATTGAACAAATTTCCTATGGGTTAGAGAATGATGTCCTCCTCTTATTGTGTTAATAATTTTCTCTGCTGTTTTCATGGCAGGAAATGTGCTCAAAAACTTTGAAGCAAGTGCAACCTGGTGGATGATGCAATGAAGAGATGACATTTCGATCCCATGCTTTATCAATTGACCCACAAATCCATCATTTCTACCAACCATAACGCTAGCACCATCCGTACACACTCCAATTAATTTACTCATATCTAATTTGGAGAAAACATTTTCATTTAGAATATCAAACAAAATTTTTCCCGTAACATTTCCATGTAATGTTTCCATGGAGATCATTGATTCAAAAACTACGTAATCAGAACTTACACTTCGGATGCAAATTACTAATTGACACAGATCGTTAATATCAGTGCTCTCATCTAATGATATGGAAAAATATTTGCAGTTATTCACCGTTTTCAAAATTTCAAACTCAATAGAGTGAGCTACTTGTTCTATACGTCGAGCTATGGTTCTCGCGGACAAGGGAATGGATTGAACAACATCAGTTTTATAATTTATTTTATTCAAAATATCAGTGCAAATGTTCTTAATAAAAGTTCCGTCAGTAAAAGGTCTGCCATGTTTTGCTATATGAAGAGATATTATGGTTGACAATGTCACTTTAAGTTTCTTTTGGGTTTCCAGATGGTTCATTTCATTATCTGTTGCTTCCATATCAGAAAGCCATAACTTGAATTTTTGTAACACAGAATCTCTTTTTTCCCTAAAAATCCTATATTTTTCAACTCTATTCAATTTAGTTAATTCATTATGAGAATGTTCATAATGCCTTTTAAAAGCGTCTTCGCGTGGACTTTTGAATGCTGTGTAACAAATCAAGCATTGCATTTCATTAAAGGCATTCCTAAATAAGAAAAATTGTTCGCATATATTTTCAGCTTCCATTTTGCGCACGATGTTCTCACTTCGGTGGCTCAAAGGCGAATGAACAAAATAACATATTTTGCGCTGTGTGGTTGAACTCATGGTGTAAGAAATAGAGGTGTTAGTGAATTTGACACTTCTCTCTCAAAATGATAAAATTATGTTTCCCCGCTCTTGTCAAAACAGCTTATGGCGAAGTGCAATGGAAACAAATTTTGTTAATTTCGTGTCTTTCTGCAAGTTTATAAGATTTTTACTGAGATTAAAGTGAGGATAAAATGATATTTAAAACGCTGAGACGCTGTGCGTTATGAAAAAAAAAAACAAACGATGTGAATGCAAAACAATTTGCATGCTGGCCAAAGCTTCATGTCGGCGGCACCTGCCAGCGCACATTTCTGATAGAATGGCCAAAACATTCAATGACAAACTTGGCGGATCGGCGAAGACAACTGCAATAATTTTTTGTCAACACAACACGGCAAAATTAATTGCATTTAATATTTATTTACACTTAATACACACAATAAAAACTATGGCACATCATCTAGCAACTCAAACAAATAACACAATTTGACAACTATCAACAGTTCCGCTCTTTCGCTAACTATTTTTTGACAGAAGGAAAGAAATTCATGGTGTTGTCAAAAACTCACTAACACCTGGTTTTCTTACACCATGGTTGAACTAAAGAGCGCAAAATACGAAAGAGCGTAAGCGTCTGTGTGAATTGGTTTTCCACAATTGTGGTATGGAGTGCCGATCTATGCATTAGATGCTTTTGTTTCACACCTTAATTGTAACCCATTCTTCATTTTTTTTTTATGAACAAGGTTATTCTGTGCGCATCATCCCATCGCTTAAAAAACTTTTTCAAAAATAGCATAAGAATTTCTTCTTGCACTACTTAGATTTCTTCACTCGTACGTAGAGAGTTTTTTGTTTTTATAAAATCGGTTAACAAATCAACATTTCATAAATTTTTTTTACACAAAACGCATTTCATTTTTTATTTATAAAACAAAAAGTTCAAAAAGTTTTTTTAACAGCTAATTTTTTGTACATTTAAAGAAGACATTTGAACCTTTTATTTTTTACAACGAAAAGACAAGGAAATATAAACTTTCTTTAATATTTTCCGTAGAAAATTGCATAATTTACATTTCATGGAGTCATTTAGATTTGCCCTTATCTATTAAACCATTTATATTATTGAGATAGTTGTTTCGTAAAATTAATAACAAGATGCTATATTTTAGTAAAAAGTAAAATTAAAATGGTAGTAACAAAAATATTTTACAAAAATACTCAACTATATTGCATGAAAACTTTCATCAGTTTTCGCTGTACAGCTTTAAAGTGACTTTTCCTGATTTTTTGTAAGATAAAAAACTTTTCCTGATTTTTTTGTAAGATAAAAAAATCAGCCCAATTCTGAATGATTTTCCTGGGAATAAGAAATGTAATTTTCATTATTTTTACACTCATGAATATTGACGTTTGATGAACAAATTGGCATTAAAAATTTCCAAAATGTTTTTGAACTTTATCTTTAAAATGAAAACTCTTTTTTCCGATTGCCCGGGAAAAATCATTTAGAATTGGGCTGATTGTCTTTTAGGAAAACAAATAATCGACTTTACTTAGTGAATTATTTCTCTATACGTCTGCATCATTAGATTTTTGAAATTCTGTTGTCGAAAACTTGCTTTCTTGCCACCAAAATACCACTGTGGGGCTTACAGTGATACGACCATTTTCGGTTGATGTTGTCGTAAATGATCCATTTTCCATCACCAGGTGCCACCCGCTTAAGAATATGCTGAATTTGTTTCGATTCAGCGGTGATTCGGAGGTGGGAGCTTCTTTTTGTATCCAGCCTTGTTCAAGTGATTCCAAATGGTTTTTTGTGTAATGTTTAGCTTCTTGGCAATCAAAACAGTGCTTACATGATGGTTGAACTAGACGATTTTATAATTTTATAGACATTTTTGACAATTGGCCTTCCAGAACGTGGTGCATTTTTGCAAACAAAATAATCGGAATGGAATCGACTAAACCAAAATTACGCATGATTGGATGTTCAGGACCATAAACACAATTCACATTTTAAATCACCTGGCTTGCGTTTTTGGCTGTATCGAAGAAAAACTGTAAAATATGACATATTTTCTCTTTGCTGAAAGCAAGAGTTAAGCAGCTGAGAACTTTTTTAAGTACGCAATCTTGTCTTTCTAACGCCAAAATGAGGTACAGATTACTAAAGCCATATATCGGTGATGCCATGTCAAATCGCCCACGTTTCTGACATCACTATTTTTGAAAATTTTGAAACTCTCTACGTGGATAATTCTCCTGAAAAGTATTATATCTGCGTACTTTTTTTTTGATTTAAAATTTTGTTTTAAAGATATACACTGTGAAAAATATCAAAAAATCTTAAAAAATACAATAAGTACATGCATTTTAATAGATGTAGTTTTGAAACCGTAAGTTGTACAGAAAAAAAGTGTAGTAATATTTTAAAGATCTTGTATTTGTTTTTTTTTGGTGGTGTCATTTTTTTGCAGCATTTTTATGAAAAATTCTTTTTTTAACCTGAAATTTTCAGTCACATTTTTCGAAGTCTTCGCAACAAATTTTTTATGTTTTTAGTTCAATGTTGAGTTAAGGCATTAATTTTAAAGGCTAACACACAATTTAAGGTTGGGACTCCAATGCTTGCTATTTTAAACGAATTTTTTAAAAAATGTCTACATAAGATTTTCTATTTTTATACCGAAAATTCAATTTTTTTTATGGCAATGCCATTGAATATACAAAATAATATATGTAATTATTCAAATAAATGCATTGGTATTTAAATAAAGGCAACAATTTGTAAAACCAAATATTTTTTATTTTTTTATATTTTTAAAAACTTTTAAAAACTTTTAAAAATATTTGAAGATATGGAATTGTCGGTGTAAAAACAAGACATTTTTTATTGGCATTTTTTAAAAAATTCGTTCAAAATAGCAATCGTTGGAGTCCGAACCTAAAATTGTGTGTTAGTCTTTAAAATTGATGCCTTAACTAAACACTGCACTAAAAATATAAAAAATTTGTTGCGAAGACTATGAAAAATGTTAATGACAATTTTAGGTTAAAATAAAAATGAATTTTTTATAAAAATGCTGCAAAAAAATATACCAAAAAGACAAATTCGAAGTCTTTAAAATATATGTACACTTCGTTCTGTACAACTCACGGTTTCAAAACTACATCTATTTGAATACATACACTTATTGCATTTTTTGGTTTTTTTAATATTTTCACAGTGTATAACTTGTGAAAAAAAATTTCGCGAAAAACAAAAAGTCTAAGTTATTTTTATAGGCACTACTTACCTACAAAATTTCAAAAAAATCGGAAACACAAAGGTCAGATTTTGCTCAAAATTACTCGAATTGATATGGAATCATCGATATTGGAAAAATAATGAATTTCTTTTACTACACCTGATATGAGCAGGGCCGGGTAAAGCCAAACTTAAAACACAATCAAATAAAATCTCGGAATCCGTATTCTAATGCAATGCAAAAAAAAATTGAAATTCATCGCTACTTTTTAATGAGCATGTCTTTAAAAGCTTAGTACAATGCCCTGTCTGTAAACTTTTGTAGACCTCTGTTGTAAGACATGGTTTCTTACAATTAGGTGAAGCCATACAGTGAATGTTTTTAATGTTTTTGCTTATTGAAAAGAATTAACAAAAAAGAATTAAGACAATAAATACAACAATAGAAAGAAACGAAAATAGAAGATCATTCAATAGCTCAAAGCAATTGCGTCATTTGCTTTTGTAGTGTTGTTGCAGTGTTCTCTTTCGCCTACGTTGTGTTCCTAGAATAGAGAGAAATTTCATTAAATTTTTGAGTTCATTACCAGCTTGTGCGTCATAAGATGCCTGCCTACTCCCATCGTCGCTGACTGTGTAAGGTAGATATCATCACAATTTAACCCATTAATGCTCAATACCAGAATCCGTTGTTTTAGCTTTTACAATTTTCAGCATAAATTTGTATTTTTAAAAAACGGAAAACTCTAAATTTTTAAAAAAAAAAATTAATGAATTTGGGTGTGGCGAAGCGTATGATCATAAACGCATGAGGGGTTTTTAAGTAGAGAAATAAAAAAAAACAAAAAAAAAATTAGAAAAAATGGAAAATTTTCATTTCGTAGCGTAGGCGTTCAACTTTAACGTTATGCACTTTTTTAATTACATTTTCTTTTTTCTTGGTGTTAATAAAACAAAATAACTCACCTGAGTGACATTTTTCACTTTTTGTCAATTTTTTTTTTTTTTTTTTTTTTTTGGAAATAGCATACTTTTGGCTTTCTCACACTGTTGGAAGCAAAAATTTTACAGTGGCTGAGGATTTTTGAGGAATTTTCGAAAAATGCTTTAATCGCGTATATATCATACGTTGTCATAAATGGGTTAAGAGGCCATATCCTAGCAAATGTAATAGTGTTTTGCTAAGAGGCTTTGGCGGCCTCGCAACTTCATTGTATTTAAGAAATAGTCGATTTTGTCATGCTTCCTTTTACCACTGGGTTGTCTTCTGTGTGTTTTTATAAACATAACAAAAACTTTCCTTTTACCCTTTTATGTGACTGCTTCCTTCCGCTTTATTGCTTAACTGTTTTCCCCGAGCCAAAGCTACTTATTCGCTCGTGTGATTTTCCAGGTTCGGCGGCACGACTGCTCATCTGGCAGACAGACAATTTTGCTGACTGACAATGCTTTGGTTTTTTGTTGTATGGGCCACATGTCGGCTGCTGCCTTAACTGTTTGTTAAAAGCTTTGCAGCTTTTAGTATTTTCACAGAGCTTGATGCGTTCGTTCGTTCGTTCGTACGCGTTTTATTTTTTGTGTGACAAATAAAACAAACTTCGAAAAAAACATTATTAAGAAAATAATAATAATAACTAGGCTAACATAAAGTTAGCCAAAAAACGCGTGTTGTTTTTGTTTCCTTATCGGGAATTTAAGTGTTTACAGCGCAAAGTGTTTATTTTGCGTAAAATTGTGTTAGTGATTATTTTTTTATTTTTTTTATATGATAATTTTTTTCTGGAGCTGAAGTTCAGAGTTCATGCGGCTTTTCTTTTTTTTTGTGCTCTAGAAAATTTAGCAGCACTTTAATAAATTTCAAAAGGTTTTCCTCTGCAAAAAACGCATCTGTTTTTTGTTTTGTAAACAAACAATTTTTTATAAAAAAAAATTACTGCGAAATGTTGTTTTTTATGATTATTTATTTACCACTAGAAATTAATGTTTTCCCATTATAAATTTTCAATTGAAACACAGCAAATAAACTACAAAAAATAAAATTTTGTTTATATAGCAAAATGGTTTTAATTTTAAAATGTTTTCATATTTTTATTATTGCTGTTTTTTTTCATTTTATGAATGCTATTTTGCCATGAATTCGATGTTTGTTTACACATACGACGTATGCTGAAGCTTTTACAATTACAAAATATAACATAGTCTTGTGTCTTTTTTTTTTTTGTACCGCAAAAACTGTCTTTTTGCCATAAATATATATTATTTCAATATGTTGGAAAATTTTAATGAAATGAGCATAACATTATACGAAAAATCAGTTTTTAAACTGCCGTAAAGTATGCTAAAAATAAAAAATGTTTAATTTATGCTAATAATTGTTCAAGAAACTGTCAAAAAGTATGCATTTAGCTAGGTCTACAATTATAAAAATTATGTATATTTTAAACATTGTTTTTGCTATAAACCAAATTATGGTCAATAATAAATACTAAGTAAATATATTGAAATCTGTGTTATTGTTATAAATCAAATTAGAGTCATTATATCCTTAAAGTATGCAGCAATAAAGCTTTTTACGTCGTGTTTTATTAAAAAAAATTTTTAATTTTTGAGCCAACCTTTGATGTTTTATCATTGTTTCAAAACTTTTGTGGCCTCAAAACAGGAATCGAGGATTGAAAACAACCCGAAGCAAATTAAAAAATTTGCAAGAAAAACTGTTGGTCACAACTGAAACAATCTAAACCTCTGAAGAGGAAATGTAGCTATTTCCAAAACAGGCTGTCTAGTCTGCTGTGTAATTGAACTTTTTACAAAATAAATTATTTGCAAAATAAATCATAAATTGCTCGACCTTAAGCTCCAAATTGTAACCTTGTAAAATAATCAAAGGTCACAATTAATTGTATGAAAATAGCTTAAGTTTTTAACCAGAAAAACCGAACATTTCCTTACCTGAGAGTAAAAGATATATCAGATAGACATATACCCAGTGAACCAACACTATCTTTTTTGAATTCATTTATGAACCTTTTCGGGTAGAAAAGTTCATTTTTGGCACTCAAAAATTAACCTTTTTGAACTCATTCGTCGGACTAAAATGCCTCTCAAAAGCGAACCTTTTTATCTTCAGATATGAGTTAAAAAAAGAATCATCAATTGTATTTTTTTTTTCGAAAACGACCCAGTGAACCAAAAGTACCGTTTTCGAATTCATTTATGAACCTTTTCGGGTAGAAAAGTTCATTTTCGGCACTCAAGAATTAACCTTTTTGAACTCATTCGTCGGACTAAAATGCCTCTCAAAAGCGAACCTTTTTATCTTCAGAAATGAGTTTAAAAAAGAATCATCAATTGCATTATTTTTTTTCGAAAACGACCCAGTGAACCAAAAGTACCGTTTTCGAATTCATTTATGAACCTTTTCGGGTAGAAACATTCATTTTTGGCACTCATAAAAGAACGCTTTTTATATCATTCGTCGGACTAAAATGTCTCTCATAAATGAACCAAATTGTGATCGGAAATAACTTAAAAAAGAACCATAAATTGTACTTTTTTGTTCAGAAATGAGTTAAAAAAAGAACCATAGAAAGGTTATTTCTCGGCACTCGGAAATTAACCCTTTTTGAATCAATCACTGGACGAAAATGCCTCTCAGAAACGAACCTTTCTTTCTTCGGAAATGAGTTAAAAAATGAACCATAGAAAACTTATTTTTCGGCACTCGGAAATTGTCGTTGTTTTCTTTCTATTTGGGCTTGATCTTAATTTTTGATAAAAATGTTGAATAGTTATGGCAGACTTGTAGATAGATGAAAAGGAAACTAGTTTTCCGAACGTGTAGCAGTACATCCATCTCTCTTCTTATGGCGAGAATCAATTCGCACTGGTGAAAGAGTTTATATGACGTTTATATGAAGGTTAACATTTTCATTTACTATTGTAAAAATATCAACAAAGGTTTAAATTATTCTTTTTATAACTTATTTTAGTATATACAAAAGTAATATTTATGATTCATTTCTGTTCTCATTTATTAACAAGAAATGATTCGTTTATGAGATATTGTTTCTTCTATGTGATAAAAAACAAGAAACATTTATGTTTTATTTTTGAACTCATTTATGAACAAAAAAGGTTCATTTACGATGAATTTTTAGCTTCTTAATGATTCTTTTTCGACTCAAAGTAAGTTATTGATTAATTTTGCAACAGAACCAATTTTTATTTATGCGAAAATTTTTCACGAATGTACACTATTTTGCACTATTGCAAACACTTTTAAGCGAAAAAATAAAAAATTAAAAATTAAAAAAGAAATCTATCCAAAAACGTTCAGAAAAAGCTCACCTTATGCAAAACCTTCGCTTATGGTTCAGTAGGGAGTTAAAAAACTATTTAAAAGTTATTTTTCGGCACTAATAAATGAATCATTTTGAACTCATTCGCCGGACTGAATTTCCTCTCAAAAACGAACTTTTTTGTTCGAAAACGAGTTTATAAACGAACCATAGAAATGCACTTTTTCGGCACTCAGAAATTAATCTTTTTCAAACACAAATTGTTTTATTATCGCATATCGATAATATGATTAAAAAGAAATTAAAAGTAAAGTTAAAATATTATTTGAAATATTGCTCGCAAAACTAAATTTATTCGAAATTAGAAAACAATAAATTTAGAATTAAAACAAATACTTTATGAGTACATTAAACCATTTTTTATGATTTTTATTTATATCAATTTAATGAATTCAGTCCTATTAATGATATAGTTCAGATCTGCTAATTCAAAAACATAAATTAAAAAAATCTGTTACCCGACAACCTCCGCAAAAAGAAGGGAAAAATTTCATGATTAATTTTTGAACTCATTTCAGATTGTGGAAAAGTAACATTTTCTATTCTGAACTTATTTATGAATAAAAAATTGTTAATTTATAAGTAATTTTTTCCTACTAAAATGATAAAAATGTTTCTTTTTCGGCTCAAAATAAGTTTCTTAAAAATTTTGCAAAAGAATTAAATTTTATTTATGAACAAATTGTTCACGAATTTTATCTTCTCTAGAAATTGATTATAAAAATAAAAAAAAAATTAAAAAAAATAAAAAAAAAATTAAAAAAAATAAAAAAATAAAAAAATAAAATAAAATAAAAAAATAAAAAAAATTAAAAAAAATAAAAAACAAAAAATAAAAAATAAAAAAAATAAAAATAAAATAAAAAAATTAAAGAAAATAAAAAAAATAAAAAAAAATTTCTACCCGAAAACGTACTTAAAACTATCACTTTAATCAAAACCTTCGCATATGGTTCACTGGGTAGTATTGAAAAAAAAAAATTCCAAAACAGTCCTTTTGAGAGAACGTTTTTTTTAAAATAACCTTTTCTTTCCTTAAGTAAGAAAAAAAAGAGCGCAAGTCTCATACAACTTGCACGTAATTTTGTCTGGGAATAGCAATTTTTTGAATTTTTTTAATATCTCGAATTTTATTTTTCAGTATAATTACTATTGTAGTAAAATCTTTAGAACAAAAGAGTTCTTGTGCAACTTTTCAGAAAACATTTGTAGTATTGTAAACGATTTTTAGAACTACTTTAGAAGTATCTTTAAACCTTGTTTTTGAAAAATGCTAAAAAAACACTGATGAAAAAGGGCGCTACAGGGTTAATATATTTTACAAAAATATTTCTCATTAAATTTCACTAAAGGTCTGTGAACACAACAACTATGTCAAAGGCGTACATTTAGAAATTTTCTTGCACTTAATTGTCTTATTTTTATTCTCTTACTCTTCATAAAAATTTGCTAATTTTGTGTTAATTTAAAATCTATTTTAAAAATTACTCAAACGAAAACTTTTAAAACGCCGATTCACATGTAACTTTGTTCTGTTTTTTCTAAAAGAACTCTTTCATCGAAATGTGCAATTTTGAAAAAGAAGTTGAAGATTGCCAATAAGCCTGAAACTATGCCATAACTTTTTACTAACTTAATACATACGAATATACTTGCGTATTTGATAGTTTTATTCGTTTTTATCTCTAAATTATATTTATAGATACATGTACTAGCATAAAAGCCTGTCGTACGAAAGAGGTCCTCCGCACATTTCCTTTTTGGAGCCATTTGCCGAAAGCACTTGTTTCTCTTTTTAAAGCTTGATTTTTTTATTAATTTGATTATGCAAAATACTAATATACCACTTTAAACAACGCTTTAAGTATTGAAGCAGTGTTGAAAAATTAGTTCAAGTGTAAAAGTGCAAAAAGTCGAGTTTGGTTCAATCATGTTCATACACAACTTAACAAACTGACCTTACAACCATCATATACGTAGCAACTCAGGTGTCGTTTCGCGGCTGATACAATTATATTTTTGGTACAATACATCAAAAGAATTTAGTTAAGTTCGTTATAACTTTTTTTTAAAGGATGAAAAAAGAGGTAGTTAGATCAAAAACGTAGTATGTATTGTAAAAACCCAATATTGTCACTGATAAGTATCAAATATATTTTCTGCGCATACTTTCAGGCTGAACATTTTTGAGAACAGTTTGAGAGACATTGGGCACGGAGCAGCGTGCTTGCCTTTTATATATTAAGATGGCACTAAATGTCAGAGCTGTAAATTTCAAGTATAAGTACAAATACAATTCCAAATACCATGTATTTAAAAAAATAAGTAATGTATTAAGTACTAAGTATTTTTATTTGTACATAAATTGCTAAATTGAAAAAGAATTGTACAAATTCTTTTTCAAATACTGTAAATACTGCAAATTCTTCAAATACTTTCAAGTACTGTAAATATTTTGAAATACTGTAAATATTTCAAATACTGCAAATATTTTTAATTACTACTAATACTTGGAACTAGTGTTTTTACTAGTTTATTTTTTACTAGTGTAAAATAGAATAGTTAACTGAAAGAGGGGACCATTTTTATACCTTCCTCTAAAAGAAATTAAAAACCTTACATAACCCATACTCTAAAAAACTGAACCATTTAAAAGTGCTGTTAAGAAAATAGCAATAGCGTTTTCGTCATAAAAAATTGTGAATTCATACGTTTTTAAGTTAAATGGTCATCACTTTTTGTTAAAGTGGGTCACACTTGGTTTAAAGTTACTTGTAATGAAAACAATCTCTGCATTTATATATAAATGTAATGAAATATACATATCTTTAATTTTAAAAATTTTATGGACAAACCCTCTTTATATTTACAGGGCACTTCTAACTATTTTTTATGAATAGTGCAAAGAACTAGGAAACTAGAAAAGTTTCCATTATTTCTTTGTATTTTGTTATAAACACCCGAAAATATAACATTTTTCAGCTACATGTGCGATTGCATCGTCATAAAACTGTTTTTTATTTAACCTTAATCGATTCTTTGTGTAAATTTTACACACTTTTTAACTTCAAGTTGATATTTCTTTACTCTAAGTTTATCAAATCGAGCTAGGATTTTGGCTCAATGTAAAAATCGTGTGAAAAATTCATGTTTTCGAGGTTTTTTCACGCTAGGTGTCGCTGCTACCCTACAGAAAAAATTTCCCTAAGAGGTTCTAGTGTGTTAAATTTACACACCATAATCTAGGCGCACCTATGTCACTGTTCTTCTGCTTTATTGTTAATTTTTGTTTCGATATTTTCCCAATTTTTAATTTTTTTTTAACTAGCTGAAACTCGGCTCGTTACTACCACGCCCGCTTGTCCGACGCCCATTAAATGTTATGAGTGGAACGGCACGTGTAAATTGTGGTCGAATAACGAATTCCGAGCCTGTGCGATCTATAATTGCAAAGCTATTCGATATAGCAAATTTGGGTTGTTTAGGAAGTGCCACGCCCCCTTTTATAATGCAAAAAGCATCCTTTTTATGCGTTTAAAAACTTCCTTAAGTTTCACGAAACTGATTTCCTATGCTGTGCGACCTATTTTTCCAAAGCTATTCGATAGCGAAAATTTTGGGTTATATTTGAGGTGCCACGCCCCTTTTTGCAATCAGCACCAGACTTCACAAGAACATTTTCAAGACTTTGCTACCGTTTTCCTGAAAATTTCATAAAAATTGGTTCAGCAGTTTCGAAGTCTTTGCGTGACATACTCACATACATAAATATATTCAGCCCAATCATGAAACATTTTCTCCCGGGAGTTGTAAAAGGGAGTTTCCGGTTGTAAGATAGCAGATAAAGACATCTAATTTTTTTTTTAGACTAATGAATATTGGCGGTTGATAAACAAAATTGCATTAAAAATTTACAAAACATTTTTAAAATTTATCTTATAAACGGAAACTCCCTTTTACAACTCCCGGGAGAAAATGTTTCATGATTGGTTTGATTAATTTTTTTTATAAATATATATGGGCGGAAAAAGTAGGCGTGGCAACATTTATATATATATAGTGATCGCAACTTGGTCCCTTTGCATCTACATACCAATTTTCACTATCAAAACGTGTGCATTACAGGAATTAGCACGATTTCGAAAAAGTGGGCGTATATATATTGCGACCATAGTAAACATTTGAACTAAACTACCAAATTTTAGTTTTTTTCGATCAAAACCATCTTATATATAGAAATTCTATTAGTTTTTTGGCGGTAAAAGCGGGAGTGGCAACATTTATATATGTATATAGTTCACTATCTAAATTTGTATTACTCAAGAATTGGCATGATTTCGAAAAAGTAGGCGTAGACAAAGTTCGACCACGCCCATTTTTAGTACAGTTGCCGATAGTAGCAATTTTAACAAAATTTTAGTTTTTTTCGATTAAAACCGTCCGATGTATTGCATTTTTTATGGTTTGTGGGCTATAGCATAAATTTGGGTTGTGTGGGAGGTACCACGTCCCCTTGTCCAATCGACACCAAACTCTCACTCACCAGGAGCACTCTCAAGATGGTGTTTCAATTTCCCTGAAAATTTCATAAAGATCGGTTCGGCGGTTTTTGAGTCCATACGTGATATACATACATACCCACATACATACTTTTATGTATATAGATTTCATACATCCACTTTTATGTATATAGATTTTGTACTCGATTAAGCAAATTGAAAATATTTTTTTTAAATTGAATAAAATAATTTTTAAATTGAATGAGAAGATTGCATGCCTTTCATTCATCGATGAAAATATTGCTCCTGAATAAAGTGTGTAAAATTTACACCCAAGGAACCTATTCGTTTCTAGAAGTAAGGGACCGATGAAGTTTAACACATGTTTTAGTGAAAACTCCTTCAAAATTATTTAAAGTAGTTACAGTATTTGAAAGTATTTGCAGTTTTTACAGTATTTGAAAGTATTTACAGTATTTTAGAAAGGAATTGGTAATTGATAGGAATTATATTTCAACAATTTAAGTACAAATACAAATACCTAGTATTAATATTTGATACTTATTTTTTCAAATACTTTGTATTTGTACTTAACAGGTATTTAAATACTGAAAATACTTAATACTTAACAGCTCTGCTTAATGCAATATTTAAAGTATGTTTAAGCCTAAAGGTATGCAGCATAATTTTTTATTTGAGTGCGTGTATTACTGGGAAATAGTTTTAAATACGCGCCAAAGACAGTAAAACCTAATTAATTTTAATTATATACATAGTAACCATATTAAAATATATTGACTCCTGGGAGTATGCAACAAAAACAAACAAAAAACCGCGCTTAAGGGATCTTTTATTAAATTTTCCAAATTAAGTTATTGCCATGAGTCAGCAGAATAAAATTCAATATACTATTCCTCAGGGTTGCAATATGGGATGGCAATCCCGGGATCCCGTCCTATTTTAGTTCCCCAAATTTTTGGGATAAGTCTATGCTAAAACCGATATTAATAAAAACCTTTTTTTTCGTAACTAGAAATTTGATAACGAAAGTAATCCCATTTTCAAAGTTTGCAAAAGGTAAAAATTCAAAAGAATAGATCACAAGCAATTATTAAAAATTAATAAGGATTTTTTTTTTTAATGAAAACAATTCGGTCTTTATATTTATTCCCGAAATAACGTATGTAGCAATCCTCATAATAGCAAAATTTATATGAAGTAGATACATTTTTACTAAAAAAAAATAATAAATTTTAAAATCTCAAATGGTTTAAGGTCATTTGGTGCAAAAACCAATGTGTTTTAGTACTCATTTTCGATTGTTAAAAATCCTTGAAGGAATTGAAAATTTCAAAAATTAGGCATTGAATTTGTTTTCATATCTAAAAAGACTACTCCAAAATATTTCAGTAGTCAAGCGTCAAGTCTGAAGGGGATATAATGTGTCACACGTCTTTCACCCATTTTCCATTCACCTCTTCCCCCTTGTCAAAATTATCCCCTTGTCCTGCTGTCACAAAGTATTGACCCTCTCCGCTTCGAAGTCACGTCACTCTTTTATTTTCTAGACACATAGCACCACATTTTTCTCTTAATTACAACAAAGAAACCATGAGATTTCTTGTTAAACCTTATATAAAGTAATTTAACTAATGTTTTTTATTTTCCAAAACTTAACTGCTTGCAAAGTGCTTGGATTCTTTTAGGTTTGCATGATAACATAGTCATATTTTAGTTAAATTATGCAAAACTTGCTCATGCAATTGGCATGAAACTTGTTAGTTTCGCTGACAGCTTTATAAAGCGCCAGAAAATATGCAAACTTTTTCAGCTTTTATTATCTTTTTTTTTTTTGTATATTTGTTGCTCCCAAATGAATTCATACAAACTGAATAAACTAAATGGTTAAGTTTTTCGTTGTTGCCAATGGCAATGTACATAACGCTATTTTTGTTGTTATTGTGGTTGCTGTTTATTGTGCAACAACAAACTGAACAAGAGCAGGAACTAAATAGTAAATAAAAAAGACCAAAACGTAAATTAAAAAATCGCACAGATTTCATCGCGTTTCATTTATTTATTTATGCGCTGTGGTCGTCGCCACATCGACGGGCAAAAACGGAACTTACAGAAAAAAATTTTTTTAAACATAACAACAAAACCACAGAGCAGCGCAACGACAACGACAGCCACAATATGAAACATCTTTTGAACTTGCGGTTATTAGAGTTGAGTGAAGAAGATGTTATTGTGTGCAAGTTTGTGTTCGGCTCAGCAATTGTCGATGATGCTACTGCTGCTGCTTTACTTTCTATTGTTAACAAGGTGTGACAATAGCAATCCTACAACAGCAACACCAACAACAACAACAACAACAATACAATGACTTACAATAGCAATAAACTTCCAAAGTGGTGACAAGTAGTGCACCCACCAAACGCATTGTTGGCTCGAGTGAAAAAAAAAACGAAAGTGCAATCCAACAACTTGTCTAGCTTTTTAACAAGTGTCAACAGCCTATTTAATTTTTGGAAAAAATATATAGTAAAGTTTACAAAAAAATTTAAGATAACAATAGCATAACATCTGTAGGGGAAAATAACATCTGTAGGGGAAATATTATTTCAACTTTTAAAAAAAATGTTTAATAAAAAAGTTATACCTATGATTTTGTGACACTTTAAAGTATGTAGCATTATATCATATTTATTTATATGCATATACAAAGTGTTGCATCTATGTCGATGACCTTTATTTTTTAAAAATTATTGACTTTTAATTTTTAATCTGCTGCATTCTTTTAGGCTCTTTTTATGTGAAATTTTAAGTTCAGCACCTTTTTGCTAAAAATATTACAATTATAGTTATATCGGAGTAGTTTTTTAAATAATTATAAAAAATTTTAATTTTTCCATAATTTTAGGCCTAAGTAATAATTTTTTAGGCATGTTTTTGTCTATTCTTTGTCTTTGCAAAGCCGTTCCAGACAATATTTCAAAAGTTTTTTCTTGTAAACTTTCTCATTTTTATCTTTGTGCCAAAGATTTCAGATGCAGCATCTATTTAGCAAAGACTGCTTCGGTTCGAAAATAAATATATTATTAAAAAAGAAAAAATCAAATACACTGACACTTTTGTCGTATGCCCAAAATTAAAAAATGAATAAATCCTCCAAGGAAAAAAATCCAGAAATAACACCAGAAATATTTATGTAGGCAATGATTCCCAATCGTTTTGGTTTTATTTCATTATACACGAATCCGCACTGCGTGAGGAGTATAATCACTTTGCCACTCTGTTTGTAGCGCCCATAAGACGGTGCACACTGGTTCAAAAGTTAAATTAATCCCAAAGCTCATGAGCTCCTTTGATGAATTTTTTTCTTTACTTTCTTTAAGAATAGTCTAGCATGATTCCAAAATATTTTGGAAAAAAACTCACAGGTTTTTCCTGCAGACGCCTTAAAAGTCGATTAATGTAAAAACGCTTAAATAATGTAAAAAATTGGTAGTTTTCTATAGTCATTACAGACAAACGAGTCAAAATATTACATTCTGGTTTTTTTTTATCTACTAAAACCATTATTGGGAAACTTATTTCTGCATACTCGAAAATTATTTTTGTTATAAATTCTGAATGCAAGTCGATATGAAGTAAAAGAAAAAAATTTCATTTTTACCAGAATATAACTATATCAGCACATCGCAGCACTTCTATTTCATATATGGAATAGTTTTTATTGGCCTTTAACTTAAATATTTTCAGGAACAAAATTAAGCGCATTTTAGCTCTTTTCACAACATACTGCAAAAACTAACTGCATTATTCTGTATCACGAAGAAGCACACCAGCGATAAGAAAGACACGAGAGGCAATACAATTTTGTTTGGATTAAAGTATTGCTTCTCGTGTCTTTCTCATCGTTGGTGTGCTTTTTCGTGATACAGAATAATGCAGAGTACAAGTAGGTATTCTTTATAGTTTGAATTTTTAACAATATGGTGTAAATTTGATCTTAAAATTGCTCTTTTTTTTCAAACCTTTCGTCCGATATTTTATGAGAACGTGGAATATTGACAATAGTTGCATAAAAGAAAAGACTTTACATTGGCGCCGATAATGGTATTGTTGTATTGAATTTTATAAAAGTTTTTCTAATTGCAGAGTATTTAGATAGACAACTTTCGCAAGATACTTCAGTACCTTTAATAACCAAATTTGAATTTAATAACTTGTATTTAAAGAAAAAAATACTTGTTATCTCGAGTTTGAGCCTTTTAGTGGACAAACAATCGAAAAACTGATCGTTTTTATGCCCAAAACTCAATAGCGCTTTAGGTCGGTCTATCTTTGACAGCTAGACTAGAAACAACGAGTTCTTATGAGGTAACACTAAATGCGGCCTCATACTTTGCCTCGACCTCATCCCGTAAGAATTTAAAGTACGATCAAAGTTGTGAGTAGAGAATTTTTCTACTAGCTGGTGCGTTTGACATTCCATGCCAATGCTGGGTTGCATTTTCGTTGAGAATCTATATATATAAAATAGGATGTGTGTATGTATGTAACGTATGGACTCCAAAACGGCTGGGCCGATTTTGATGAAATTTTCAGGTAATGTTCATCTTGGTACGGTGGGTAACATAGGCTATATTTGGACCAGATAGGTGGCGCTGGGGTGGACTTATATCGAAAATTTGAATTTATGGACCAATTTAACTTAAATTCAGAATGTATGTTTGTTTGATCATAAGAAAATAATTTGTGTATAAATGGACACGGTAGATGGCGCTGGGGTGGACTTATTTCGAAAATTCGATGGCGTGAAAAATATATAAATACTTTTAATTTTATTTTATAACGAGGGGAGTAGCGAAGCACACCGGGTTCAGCTAGTTTTTAATATGTGGGTATTTCTTGTATTTCGATGGTAACAAAGGTTTACATGGGATAATCGTGGGATTTTATAATTGGTGTAATTTTTCAAAAATCTTAAGCTGTTAAAGTAATAATAATATTTTTAATTTAATATGATATAAATATAATTTAATTATATATCCTATTAAAATGTATGCATAAATTGATATGTTATAAATAATATTATAATATAAATTCATAATAATCTATATATATAAAAGAAAGTGTCCGAATGCGATGTAATCCCATAACTCGAGATCGGCCGAACCGATTTGGATAATTTTTTTTTTAAATGTTCGTTTAAGTCCAAGTGAGGTTTTTAAGGAAAGAAAAATTGACCACGCCCACTTTTGCGCCCACTTTTTTTGATTTATCTAAAATCATAAAAAGGCTGGACCGATTTGGATAATTTTTTTTTCAAATGTTCGTAGTAATCCAATTTAAGTTTTGTCGGAAATAAAAATTGATCACGCCTACTTTTGCGCCCACTTTTTTCGATTTATATAAAATCGGAAAACGGCTGGACCGATTTGGATAATTTTTTTTCAAATGTTCGTAGTAATCCAATTTAAATATTTACTGAAAGAAAAATTGACCACGCCCACTTTTGCGCCCACTGTTTTGATATCTATACATATAAAATTAAGTGGCAAAACTTCCTGTTCGCATACTCCTCCTAGACGGCTTGCCCGATTTCAATGAAATTTTTACGGGTGATTGGGGTCTGTGTGGAGGGTGCACATAAGAAATTGCATGTGTGTATCTTTGCACGTTTTGTGCCACACCCCCTTTTGTCGCCCACAAATCAATAAAAATGCTGTATTTAAGACGGTTTTGGTCGTATTAAATTAAAATTTGGTAAATACGTTCGTATGATAACTATAATTAACTTTGAAAAAAATGGGCGTGGTCACACTTCATCTACGCCTACTTTTAAGAAAATATCAAAATACTTCGAAACCATTGGTCCGATTGAGCTCAAATTTTGTAAGTACGCTTTGCTTTGAGTACGAGATGGTTTAAGGGCAATGCCACACCCCCTTTTACCTCCCATATATAAATAAAAAATTGTTGTTATCGAATAGCTTTAGAGTTATGGGTCGCACAGCTTAGAAATTCGGTATTCGACCAAATTTGCGATATCGTATTGCTTTGAAGTTATAGGTTGACAGCGTAAGAATTCGGTATTCGACCTAAATTTATACATGCATTTTCAATACTTACATTTTGTCGTCGTAGGGCAAAGGGGAGTGGCACTTCCCATACAACCCAACTTTGTGCTATCAAATAGTTTTAGAGTTATAAGTCGTACAACGCCGAAATTCAGTATTCGACCTCAATATACACATGCAGTTTCATTGATTCAATGTATGTTCATTGGTAAGAGGGGCGTGGCACCTCCCATTTAACGTAAATTTGCGATATTGAATATCAGCGTCAGAATTCAGTATTCGACCCCAATTTATACATGCAGTTTCATTAATTACATTTTATGGGCGTACGACAAGGGGGCGTGAAACCTCCTATTTAACCCAAATTAGAGATATCAAATAGCATTGGGGTTATAGGTCTCACAGCTTTGGAATTCAGTATTGGACCTCAATGTACACATGCAGTTTCATTGATTACATTTTATGAGCGTTGATCAAGGGGGAGTGGCACCTCCCATACAACGAAAATTTGTGATATCGAATAGCTTTGGAGTTCAAGGTCGCACAGCGTCGGAACTCAGTATTCGACCAAAATTTACGCTTGCAGATTTACTGATAAAATTTTTTAGAGTTTGTCGGGGGGGCGTGACACCTCCAATTTAACCCAAATTTGCGATATCGAATAGATTTGGAGTTATAGGTAACTCAGCCTCAAAATTTAGTATTCGACCTCAATGTACTCATGCAGTTTCATTGCTAAAATTTTATGGGCGTAGGGAAAAGGAGAGTGGCACCTCCCATACAATCAAAATTTGTGCTATCGAATAGTTTTGGAGTTATATGTCGCACAGTTTTGGAATTCGGTATTCGACCGCCATGTAGACATCCAGTTTAATTGATTACATTCTATTAGCGGTGATGAAGAGGGAGTGGCACTTCCTATACAACCCAAATTTGTTATATCGAATAGCTTTGTGGATATAGGTCGCACAGTCTCAGAATTCAGTATTTGACCTCAATTTAGACATAACATTTTATGGGCGTTTGAATAGGGAGAGTGGCAGCAACGCGCCGGGTTTCAGCTAGCATTATAAATAAAAGATTGATTTTTACTTTCAAAAAAGAATAGTAAGTTTCTTTGCTGCTAGCGATGAGTAAGCTCAATCACTGCATATCTGCTATACATATATAACAAAATAGGGGTATTCACGATTTAGTTCAATTGCCAGTGTAGTTGAGGACTTATAGTTGTGCAGTTAGGTTTTCATGAAATTAATTTTCAGAATTGTTATCTAGCTATGAATAGAAAATATCTCATAATCTAAATATGAACATACCGTAAAATTTATTGAGAGTAAAAGTTTTCGTGTATAGTCAAAAAATGTTGAGTCTTTGTGAAGAAAACTTTTTCGAGTCTCATTCGTCACTTTTTTGTGTACACGAGCAATGATATTTTCTATTTTTGTGTTTTTTTTTTAAACCCACAGAAGGAGTTTAAGTAATAGGACCAGATCATACACATAACCCCCTTAAAAGTCATAGATTTTTTTTTGATATGAACTATAATATACATTTTTGTTTATATTTTTTGTGTTTTTTTGTATGGGGACTCCTGCAATAAATCCCACTACAATAGATGCATTTTTTTAACATAAAAAATATCGAATCACGGACATAAATCTCTTATTTTTGATATCGCAAATCATAAAATCAATATTACCAACTGAAGCTCTAACCAATGACAGTAAACAAAGTTTTATATTAAACAAAATATTTACATATTTTTATTTATGAGTAAAAATTAATAGTTGCATTACTATTTGAAAGCTGTAGAATTGTTCAATGTATACAAGTGCACAACTGCTCAAGTCCTCAAATGCACTGGCAAATATGGCGTGGCCTTTGCACAAACCACATATATTTGTTCTTTGATTTAGGTGAGCAAACGAGATGGCAACTTATATGATCTATCAGCTGTTTTCGTTTTTCGAAAGTTAATTAATTTCTTTTAAGAATCCTGTAAAAAAGCAATAGAGGTAAGAAATTGTGAACTTGAACAAGAGCAACAAATGTTTAATTCCCAAAATTTCAGAAATAATTTTAAAAATTACAACTTAAAAACATATTGACAACATACGAATGCAGCATATGCATGTATATATTGCAGCTGACATATATGCTGCAAATGCACACTTGACTTTAAGGGCTGTTCCTCTACCCTACCTGATAAAAATAACTAATTGCTCACATAACACAGTACGACAAAATTAAATTTTTTGAGTACACATGAGAAATGTTAACAGAATATGAAAATAAAAAAATAAAGAAATACGTGTCTCGGCGTTTTGCTGTAGCACGTCAGAATTTTAAGAAAATCTATTTTTAAAACCATCTAGCTTAGAAAAAAAATTGTTTTTTTAATAAAAAAAAAATCCAAATTTAATTCCCTTTTCAAAACTGGCTCAAGCATTAAAATCGGTTCACCCATTCTGTTTTTATAGAAATTTTTACAATAGTATTACATTACAAGTGAACCTCCACGCTCCTTCGAAGCTTAAAAATCGATTTTCTCAAATTTCTGACATGCTACAGCAAAACGCCGAGGCACGTATTTCTTTATTTTTAGTCTATATCCATATTCTGTTAACATTTCTCATGTGTACCAACCACTGTCGTACTGTGTTATAATAGAGAAACATTTGGCAAGAATGCTCTTATTATTATTTAACCCATTAATGACAAAGTATGATATATCATACGTAATGTTACCAACTATACTTACTTTGTAAGTATCATACTTATTTTCAGCTTCATATACTTACTAAAATTCCATGATTATAAGTATACTTACTTATAAGATTTATACTTATTCATGCTTACTTTTCAGCTCTGGTTGAAGTTTTGCTTGCAAAAGCATAAAAAGTTTGGAAATTGGAGTCAACAGCGTTAAAAATACAGACACTGGAGTCAATTTTATTTATAAAAAATAATATTGAATACAGCTGTATCGAATTTTACAAATTTGGAAAGACAAGACTTGACATATTAAACAACATTTCCAGCCAAGACAAATACGATTCCAAGCAAAAATAAAACAAACCAGTTAATGTAGCACGTCAATTCAGTGACAGTGAGGGTGAATAATAATAACTTTTATCTCTGTATACATTTTAGGCTGGGTTGATTTGTACGGAAAAAAAAAAATTATGTTGCCTGGGCGGTTTTCAGATCGAGCATGTAAAATTATAAAAAAATGAAGGGCCATAGGGGTGCAATTTACCCTATCACATCTTCAATTTTGAGAATTTTTTCTTTAGGAATTTTTTTCCAAAAATTTTTGTATATAAACGTGCACAGATAGAACAATACTGATGCCAGAAATTAAATCTTCGTACCCGATTCAACCTAAAACCGGTCTCACATTTATATGTTTTTAAACAAAAATTTATCGTAAAAAATTCCTAAAGAAAAAAATTTACAAAATTCGAGGTTTTTGACCATCACGGCTGAACCACAAAAGCTGTCCACCTTATATTCACATGTGTTTGTGTGGTCCTCCGAAATTTTTTTCTTTTTTTAGATCTACCTAGGTGGCGCTGTGGTCGATTTTTATCGGTTTATAAATACAATTTTTTTTTAAAAATTGACCACAGCGCCACCTAGGGGGATCTAAAAAACAAAACCCGATAAATTTTTTTATTAAAACGTAGCAATGTGACACCGGTTTTAAGTTGATTTTGGCATCAGTTTTGTTCTAGCTGTGCACGTTTATATACAAAAATTTTTGGAAAAAAATTTCTAAAGAAAAAATTCACAAAATTGAAGCTGTGATAGGGTAAAGTGCACCTCTATCGCTCCCTTTTTTTAATAACTTTTCATGCCTGATCCGAAAATCGCCCAGACAACATAGGCTTGCAAATCAACCTAGCCTAATTCGTTTTAATCTGATTTTTCTATATTATTTTTATTTCACACTTTGGAAGTACGTATTACTTTTAACTTTTTGTTATGCTTTTTTTGTTTGTTTTCAAACTATTTTATATATATGCGTAAAGTGATAGTTTTGAGTACGTTTTCGGTAGAAATTTTTTTTTGTAAAGTTTTGTTTTTTTTTTTTAATTTGTATGATCAATGTTCTTTCTAGAGAAGATTAAATTCGTGAAAATTTATTCCATAACAAAATGTTAATTATTAAAAAGTGCATTTCTATAGTTAGTTTTTTAACTCGTTTTCGAAAAAAAGGTTCGTTTTTGAGAGGCAATTCAGCCCAGCGAATGAGTTAAAGTTAAAAATTGTTAATGTATGAGTGCCGAAAAATAACTTTTCAGTAGTTTTTTTCAACTCGTTTCCGAACAAAAAATAGACAGTTGATGATTCTTTTATTAACTCACTTCTGAAGAAAAAAGGTTCGCTTTTGAGAGGCATTTAGTCCGACGAATGAGTCCAAAAGATTTAATTTATGAGTGTCGAAAATTAATTTTTCTAACCAAAAAAGTTCATAAATGAATTAAAAAAAAGATAGTTTTGGTTCACTGGGTATATGAACTGCAAATATATAAAATTTAATTTTTTTTATCTGAAGAATTTCGGTTTTAGTTAGATTGCCTACACAAAACTTTTCGAGAAGAACAAAAAGAGGGCGTTACAACACTTACGAAATATTGTGGGTTCTATTGGTTCTTATATTAGTAAATAATATCAAGAAAATATGAAAAAAATTTTCTAAGTTGATATACTTACTTATACTTATTTTTAAAAATTATACTTACAAATACTTACTTTTCAGTGTTCTAAGTAGCAAATATACTTATTTTTTAATAACATGAATTGGTAGCATTAATCATACGCGATAAAAACATTTTTTTAAATTCCTCAAGAATCCTCAGCCACTGTAAAGCTTTTGCTTCCAACAGTAAGAAAGGCCAAAAGTATGCTTTTTCCAAAAAAATTTATAAAATTGACATTAAAAGCTTTTTTGTGTACTTTTTCGCTCTAGTTCGTGCAGTATTTAAAAAAAAGTGAACAATGCCACTCAGGTTATTTTGTTTTATAAATCTCAAGAAAAAAGAAAATATAATTAAAAAAATGCATTAGGTTAAAGTGAAAATGAAAATTTTTCCAATTTAAAATTTTTTTTGCTATTTTTTTTATTTTTTTATTTCTCTACTTATAGATCCCTTTATATATTTTTATACCCCTTATACCCTTTATACCCCCGTTTATAATCATGCGCTGTGCCACACCCAAATCCTTTACATTTTTTTTAAACTTCAGAGGTTTCTGTCTATTATTAATACAAGCTTTTGCTGAAAATTTCAAAAGCTAAACTCAACGGGTTCTGGTAGTGAGCATTAATGGGTTAAACACACATTAAAAAAATATAACTTTTTAAAGTAGGTCGTTAAATGATTTGATTACAATAATTATTTCTTTTTCATTGATTTATTAAAATTATATCCGCTTCCATTAAAAATTGTATGATTTGTGAAAAAGAGTAGTTTTGTGGGATTTTTTGAATAGCTGCTTTTATTGACATCACCGAAATTGCAAAGGCACGATCTGTCAACGCAACATAAAGTTTTGCAAAGTTTTTAGGTCGTCCGTTTTGACACTTGTATCGTAAAGTTTTTACAACGCAGACCAAAGTACGATCAATGGCCAACCGACCTAACTCACTATTGAGTTTGGGCATTACGACTTTCTAAGCTCAAAGATGTGGGTAACAGCTTGTTAGCAATGACGGCGTTTCAAATGGGAAACGAAATTTGAGGAATAATTACAAATTCCTTTAATTTTAACTAAAAGAGGCTCACGCTCAACACAAGAGCACTCACGCTGTGGCAATCATCTTCTAGAATTATAATTTTTAAAAATTTACCATTTAAAATTATTGTCCTACAACATTCTCATGGTGGTAGAAGAAAAACTTGATAGATGCCCACTCATTTAACGAGGAACTTGATATATGACCTATATTTGATTTTAACAATATTCTGAATTAATTTGCTCTATTTTTTTAATTGTCATTAAAACACAAATTGAAATTAAGAATAAAGAATAAAAGTTTAAAATAAATTATGTGAAATTCAAAAAACGAATATAATAAAAAATAATTGATACTGAGATATGATTTAAAAAAATATAATACATGGAATACATATTACATGTTATTCGTTATTTGAATAAGTTTTTATTGAATAATGCCCTACACTGCTTCTAAGCACATAAATAACACTAAAACGAAATTTGGAATGGTTTTTTTCGTTGTTGCATTTGCGACACGAATAAAATGGCGGGTGCAAATCAAAATGCGAAAAGAAAAGACCGTCTGCCGCACCCTCTAGCTGTGAGTAGTATAAATATGCTGTTGCGCCGGTAATGCTAACTTTTAAATTTGATGGTGGCAATTTCCACTGCCAGGGCCGAAAGGGTTAAGCTTTTTAACAGTAATTTGTTGCATACCTTGAGGCCGCTATTACTATCAAAATTTTGTGTTAATATAAGATTTTTATGCTTGTTGTTGTTCCGACTTAAACCTATAAAATCTCTTCAATTCTTCTCTATAATTATTTAAAACCTAAACCAATACTTTTCAAAAACTTCAAAGCTTCTTTTATCCAATGCAACTTACTGTTGCATACCTCAGGGAGCTCGTTTGGATTGATTACCTGTCAGCCTTTCAAAACACGTAACTACAACAACAACAACAAAATCAACAACGACTTAATACTAATCTAGAATGACTTAACAAACGGCAGTTACTCAAACACAGACAGACAAACAGACATACATGCGGACTGTAAATAATATTTAAGTCCATTTTGACTTAAATTTGTTTGCTTTGCTGCTGTTATTATGGCCATGTTGTTTTTTCATTTAAATACTTATTTGTTGTTGTTTTACCGCTCTTAATGTTAAGTTGTAATGAAATAATTTTCAGTATTTACTTGCGACCCTTTTTTAAATATTTAGTTACAAGCATGCACATAAAAACTAAAGCTTTTGCCTATACTTAAATACATCTATATACTATATATGTATATCACGTTATAAATAACAAATCCATTCAATTTTTATATAACATGACTGGCGTTGATATTAAATTACATTGACTGTAAAATAAAGAAAAATTAATATTTTCCTTACAACTTGTTTTAACTTGAGCTCATTTTATGCAACAATAATTTCCTTACTTCATATCAAATGAGCAACAACAACAACAAAAACACCAACATATTCGCACCAACGGCATCAGCAACAGAGCAACAACTTCAACAGATGCACAATGAACATTTTCTAATTCCATTAATTTGTGCAGTGAATTAGTTACAAACGAATTACTTGGCAACAACAATAGTAAAATACACAACAGCACCTACTACAACAACAAAAAATTGATAAAGGGTTTGGGAATTTTGAAATAAAAATAGATGCTAAATATTATAGAAAAAAGTGTTTTCAATCTAAGCCCATGTTATAAATATAATAACTCAAATACATAGTAAAACTAGAGAAGGTAGATGCATTTCAGAGAGACAGACTGCCGAAACTGTCAAAACGAAGTTGACAGCTTATACAAAATCTGAAACCGATGAGAAAGCGAAAATTGGCCTCATTCAGCGGAGTCAACTTTTGTGAACTGTTATGGCAGCGATACCGTAGAAAAGTTGAAAATTATTTAATTTAATTATTACAATTATGTAATTATGTAAATTATTTTATTGCAAAGGTTTCTCACTCAAATTTGCAGCGTTCTTTCAGTGTTTCAGCAAATTTTAACACTACAGTCTGTTACCAACTCTTGACTTCGCTGAATGCGACCATTGATTTTCTTTTGTTCTCATTCGCAAAACAGCCACTTTGACAATTTTGGATATGAGAAAAAGAGAACGCAGTCTGAAATGCATCTCTAGTTTTCTCTAATTTTACTATGTTCCAATACAAAGGTTGTGTTTATTTTTATTTCTATCAAAATTTGAAAAAAATTCTCAATTTCTCAATTAATAATTTTTTTAAGGCTCTATAGCATGGTAGGAGAATAGAGGTAGTCGCCCGGCTGAGAGCGAACTACCATAACTGTCAAAAGGCAACTGACAGCTCATACAAAATCTGCAACCGATGAGAATGCGATGAGAAAAATTAAATGTAATCTGTCATTGCTGAAACTAATTTCCTTTTTGAATTTTTTATTGATCAATCAATTAAAATAGGATTTTGTGCAGCTGTTGAAATCATTTTCGTGGAAGTGTCTATAGCAAACGCTCGTGTTCTTCTTTAAAATTTAATATTTTTTAAAATTTATGGCACATGCCATGTTTCATCGTTTCTAGGCTCGTCATGTCTTCTAGGCTCGTCAGCTGGAACACGAAAATTTGGCCCATTTTCCTTGCCCAAATGTTTTTGGCACAACACACACTTTATTTTAATTAAAAAATAAGTAATTAACTTTTATTCAAGTTTTAAACACAACACAAAAATATCCAATTGGAGTAATTTCATTTTTCTCTATTATCCTTGTTTTCTTTTAAAAAAAAAACTGATTTTGACAATTCTGGTAGTATTTTTAAAGAGATCACGATTGGCCACGAGAATATCTGTATTATTCTACCATGCTCTATAGTTTTTATTCTTGCTTAGAAGTTGAGATGGTCGCGTGAGTAATGTTTACTTACGATCACTCACGCTCACTATGTGTCCTTTTTAATCATGCACGCTCACGTTTAAAATCATTTCTTTGACTCATGATCGCGCACGCTCATGTTGTGTTTTCTTCTAATCATGAATGCTCACTATTAAAATTATTTTTTACTCACGACCACGGTGACATATTTTTACTCACGAGCGCTCACGAATAGAATTGTTAACGATTATGTACGCTTACTAACGAAAATTCTTAAAGTGGTTCACATCTTAATATATAAAAGGCAAGCACGCTGCTCCGTGCCCAATATCTCTCAAACTATTCAGCCTGAAAGTATGCACATCTTAATACATAAAAGGCAAGCATGCTGCTCCGCACACACCGCAAAGTACTTTAACAAGACATACTGTTCTCAAAAATGTTCAGCCTGAAAGTATGCACAGAAAATATATATGATACTTAGTGACAATATAAGTTCTTGCAATAGTACGTTTTTGATCTAACTACCTTTTCAACACTACTTTGCAAATGGCAAATGTCTTTAAAAAGTAAGTGTGCGGAGGACCTGTCGTAGGATAGGCTTTTATACTAGTGTTTTATAAAAAGAAGAATGCACATGAGTTTTTATTAAATGTATATTAAGTGTTTAAATCAAGTTAAATATAAGAAACGAAAGTTCAATTCATTTCTTATAAAGATACATCTTATATATTAAAATTATATGAATTCATAAATTAGCTTGCAGCAAATGATTAATTTTTATATGGATACCGCACTCCATCATTTGAGATGAAATGAAAACTTTTTAAACATTTGAATACACTTAAAATATATTGATTTAATTATACAGTGCGACAGCCAGAACGTGAGTAAGAAACTGACAAATGTGTTCAATTATTTCCGGACTGTTAATCACGAATCTGGCACCCAAATTTTTCCATCACATCAGGATTTTGAGAAAACCGTGATTCAAGGTCAAAAAATTCTCTTAAGAGAAATCAACTTGAGTCGTCAAAACTAAAAGTGGTACACGATTTTTGTGCATGGCAAAGATGTTTCTTAAAAGTTGATAAAAAATTGTCTTTTATACTTCCATCCCCCACCCCCCTTTTTTCAGCCTTATTTTTAAGTTTTTCAAAAATATTTTATTTTTGCATAGTTTTATTCAGCAAACCATTGAGAAATGTAATATTATGTGTTGGCAAAAAATCATCCCCTTAAAAAACATATAGGGTCTTTCAATAACAAAATTTCCCTAGATCCACCATATCAAAACCATAGACCCCAAAGGGCAAAATTAATTCAAACTGTTGAGATGTAGACAATAGGACCCTCCCAATGGACAATAGGAAATTGTTTTATTAGAACTTGAGATATCTTGTCAAACGTGTTGGAAAAAGTAGTTTCGAGAAAAACGCGTTTAAAGTTTTTAAGTTAAGTTTCAGGAAGTGTAACTGACGACACTAAATTTTCTAATTTTTCACTAATTTTCTAAACTAGAATACTGCCTTAAAAGTGCTTTAAATTTAAATGTCTTATTTATTTCTTTCAAGCTTACCAATCAACTATCATCGAAACTCTCTCTCTCTCCCTCTCTCGAACAAAAAGTTTTTGGAAATTTTCTTTATTCAAGCAAAGCAATGAGTTCATTAGTTTTATTTTCTTGCCCGCACAGTTCAGGACAAGCTGTGTACCCATCACACTCTATGCTTTCTTGGAACGATAGACTTCTGCACAATGAAATAGTGCCAACTCTAAAGTTCAAAAGTGTTTTTATGTCGTCCTTAAAGTTGTGCTCCTTCTCATTGTTAACCTTCCGCTTCATATCAATGCTTCAGGCTGAACTTTTTTTTATTCCATTTTTCTAATGGAACAATCGTTCTTCTTTTTTTTGTTCTTTTTTTTTGCTGCTGGCTCTTAGAATTGTTTAGCAATGGCAATTTTGTGTTGACAATGAATTTTTATTCAATTATGTTTTATTTTCTAACAAAAGCAGCAACATTCAACACAGCTTGTTTGGGTGAAACTCACAACGTATGACATCACATCGCACCCGTTTCAACAATTTAACTCCTTTTGTCATTGGATGGAATTCTGTAGAGCTGCTGTCATTTCCATTTCAATAACGTCTGCCAAACTCAGTCAAACTCAAATACTTTGTATGTCCTCGAGTGATGGTTATCAATCTGGGTTTCTATAACGTGCACGCTAACTCGCCCCCTAGCGCCCTTTGAAGCACTGCTGCTTGTTTCATCTAGCAAATGCTCGGACTCTTTTGTGCCTTAGGTTGCCCGCAGAGTAAGCGCCGAAGCAGACAGGCACAGGAAAACTATGTGAACAAGAGAGAAAAAAGTTATTTCTATCTCGTTTCTTCGCAGGGCCTGCCTGCCTGCCTGCCTGCTTCGGCGTTTACTCAGCGGGCAGCCTTAGCTAAGGGCGCATTTATAGTGGCGACTTGTTGCTGGACCGGACCGAACCGAGAAGGAAAGCTGGAAAACGCTGCACATACAATCATATGAAACAAGCTCAAAGTGCGTATAGTGCCAGCCGAGCTTGCAACTTCAAGTGACTTGTGCGCTGGTTTCCATCTTCCCGATTGTTGCTTTCTCGCTCGCTCGCACGGTTTGCTTGTGTTTTGATTCATTTTACACGTTGCTTGCTTATTACTTTCGTTAAATAACATGAAATTTAAAAAGAAACAAGGAAAACAATTTTTTTTTTTTTGGAATGAAAAGGGATTTTTCCCACAAAGTTGGCAACGCTGGCGGTAGCAAACTAAATTCCTCGGAAAAATATTGATATACGAAAAAAAAAACAAATTGCAGCACACTTGACTGCCAGCGTCGCGATCGATTCTGTATTTCCTTGAATTCATTCATTCAAAAAAAAACAAAGAACCACACGATAGCAACAAAGGAGACCAACAAGAAAAGTAATAAGCATACAAGAACACGAAATTTCGCTGTTGTTATGCTGTATTTTCTTGCCCGCAAAAAATACACACAGAAACAGCACTATAAAGAAGCAACAAAGATAAATTTCTATCAACTGTTGCATACAGAAAACAAAAAGAGAAATAGTGAAAAAAGCTAAACCAGCCGGTGAAGCAATTCGTCGATTAGCGGCTGCAAGTGCGTTTCATCTAAAACAGAGAATCGAAGATTATCAAATTTTATTATGTGCGCTCTTCCTTTCTATTTGATTTTAAGCACAAAAGTAAACAAACAAAAATAGTAGCAACAAGATATAACGACTTTGTTTAGATTAGTTTTGTATTGCTTTGTTGCAATATCAAAAATAATACAACAAAAACAAAACCTAAAGAAAAAAGTTAAAAAAGTTAAAACCAGTTGGATGATCAAGTGGCTTCATGCGGCTTGAAGTGCGTTTTCGCTGAGTCATCGCATAAAAAAATCTTGGGCCAGCAGCTGATGTACGATTTTTTAATGTGCGTTCTTTCTACGATCTTCTATTTTGTCAAAAAAAAAAAAAATTTAAATAAAAACACAACAAGAAGGCAACAAAAACCAGCAGAAAAAACCAGCGAAAAAAGTCGAAACAAGATGGTACCTCAAGTGACTTGAAACGACTTGCAGTTGCAGGAAGCGCGTTTCAGCAGCGTTTTTCGCATTTTCGTCTCTGCGCTTGTTGGTTTGAGGAAAGCAAAATGAATGAACGAAATCATGTGGCTTTTTTGATGCTTCGGTTGCAAAAATAAACAAAAAAAAACTAATATATACAAACAAACCCAAAATAGTCAAAAACCAGCTGAAACAAGTCACCAGCGACAAGCGCGCACTATACGCACTTCCAGCTGCTTTTGGCAGGACGCGTTTCCAGCTCGGTCCGGCTCAGCAACAAGCCGCCACTATAAACGCGCCCTAAGAGTTTATGAATTCCTTGTAATTTTTCTAAGCAGCATCCTTAACAACTTGGCTGCTTTTTATGATTACAGTTCTTGTTTTGTTGTTGTTTGTTGTTTCATCCTTCTCTTGCGGCAGTCGCCAGCCATTCGCTTGAATAACTTTTTCCCTAGAAGCTACTCTTCCAGATGTCGGCTTGGTTTATGGGTCAAAATCATAATTTGCTTTGTTAATCTTAAATAGCTTCTTAGAACCCAATCTATGTTAGCGGTTTTTTTTTAGCAGTATTTTACTTATATAAGCTTCTGAGAAAGTTCGGTAATGTTTGTGTATGTGTGAGTGTATGTGTTTGTTTGTTTGTTTTCTTCAACTCATTGAGGGTTTCTGCTGTTTCTGAAAGATGATTTTTCCTTGAACTATGTTCGGAAAATTGTTCAAAGATATATATTAAAAAAAAACAATCAAGTAAGTTCAAGTTAGAGCAAAAAAGTTATTTCAAGCAAATAATTTCAAAAGTTATTTTATTGGCAACCTTAAAAAAATAAACTACTAAGATAAATTCTTTGTTCAAATATCAAAGCATACTTTGTGGCTGCATTTGAATTGTTTGCATCTTTAAAACAAACTGGCATCGGTTACTATTTAAAATTTAAAACCACTGATACTTCATTTTAAGTGACTTTCACGCAGGGAAAGGAACAAAGTTTTTATTGGCTTTTTGTTTCACGCCTAATTGCATGCTTCACTTCTTGTTAGGAACAAGCCAACATTGTTCTGAGAGTTACATAATATCTACCGATTATGTTCTTGTCATCTTAAAGTTTATATAAGCTGTTGTTGTTCTTACTATTGTGTATTCCTCGTTCTTCAATCTCTCTCTCTCTCTCTCTCTCTCTTTTCCTTATTTTATGCCATAGTAACCCGCTTGTAAAAATTTGTCGGTGATGACATTGTAGTGCAGAACAGAAAGCAGGGTTTGACAAAATCTTGTTTGTGTTGTTGATATCATTATTTTCTCTTCATTATTCAAATAACATTATGACTTTATTCGTCTGTGTTGCTTGTGTTTTCTAACAGGAAGTTTTACAGTGCAGTATGCTTGCAAAAATTATTAATCATTGTGTTTAAACCAGAACAAAGTTTTATATATAAATAAACTATGTGTTATGTAACAGTAATAGTGAAATGCTAGATAAATGTAATCAATTCGTTTATTAAATTGTAAAAATTATTGTGAAAATAATTTGTGGAGTCATTTACTTTTGTTTGCTTCTTTTTGGTGCGTTCTCTATCGTTTTTGTTGAGTTTTTGTATTAAAGACGATTTACGTTAAATTTGTTGTTTTGTTCTCCAATTTTTTGCGTCATTTTTTTGTTCTCTGCCATCTTCTGCAAACCTACTTCCTTTGTCGCTTACTGTGTAAGATAGATGTCATCAGTATTTTAGCGGCCATGTCCTTACAAATGTTACTAAAACTCGTTAACAGACTTCAGTTTGCAGACTTACAGACTTAACAGACTTATATTGTTTTAAGAAATAATTGAAATAAAGAAATAATCCATTTACCACTGGAAAACAACGAAGTTCGCCTAACCTAATGATTTCTTTATGCAAATTTTGATGTCTGCCTTATGTAAATGCTTGAAAAACTTCATTCTTTCAAGTTAAGCTACTCACTTTGCTGTGTTGTGCTCAATTTGTGAAAGTTTTTATTCATTCATTACAATTTGTAATTCAATTTGTTAAATTTTTATAAGATTTTTAAAAGTTAATTTTAATTTGATAAATTTATATCCTAGTTTTATATTGAATTCATTAATATTATTGTTCCTGTTATTTTTCCTGTTCATGTTACTGTTATTGTTATAATTATTGTTATTGTTAATAACGGTAATGTTAATGATAATTTTAATGTTAATGTTTATGTTAATGTTTACGTTAATGTTAATATTAATGTTAATGTTAATGTTAATGTTAATGTTAATGTTAATGTTAATGTTGATGTTGATTTTGATGTTAATGTTAATGTTAATATAAGTGTTGGTGTTAGTGTTAATGTTAATGTTATTGTTAAGGTTAATGTTTATGTTTATTTTTTGTTAATATTAATGTTAATGTAATTTTTTAATATTAATTAATATTAATGTTAATGTTAATTTTTATGTTTATGTTAATGTCACTGTAACTGTTAATTTTACTGTCTTTTTTAATGGGAACATTCACGTTAATGCTAAGTATAATGTTAATGATAATGTTAACGTTAGTGTTAGTATTAATGTCAATTTTAATGTCAATGTTTAGTTTAACGTTACTGTTACTGTTAATTTTACTGTTGCTGTTAATTGTACTGTTACTATCACTTTTAATGGGAACATTCACGGTAATGTTAAATATAATGTTAATGTTAGTGTTTTAATGTCATATTAATGTTAATATTTATGTCAATGTTAATTTTAGTGTTAATGTTAATGTTTATGTTAATGTTAATGTTTATTTAGCCTTAATATTAATTAATACTATTTAATATTAATTGACATTAATACTAACACTTACATTAACATTATCATTAACATTATACTTAACATAATACTTAACATTACCGTAAATGTTCCCATTTAAAGTGACAGTTAAATTTACAGTAACAGTAACAGTGACATTAAGATAAACATTAACATTAACATTATTATTAATATTAACATTGACATTAATACCAACACTAACATTAACATTATATTTAACATTACCGTGAATGTGATAGCAACCATTAAAAGTGATAGCAACAGTAAAATTAACTGTAACATTAAACTAAATATTGACATTGGCATTAACATTTACAATGATTCCATTAAAAGTGACAGCAAAATTAACAGTAACAGTAATAGTGACATTAACATTTCCATTAATATTAATTATTTATCGTGAATGTTAAGTATAATGTTAATGATAACGTTAATATTAATGTAAGTGTTAGTATTAATGTAAATTTTAATTTGAATGTTAATGTCAATGTTTAGTTTAATGTTAATGTGACTGTTAATTTTACTGTTGCTATCACTTTTAATGGGAACATTCACGGAAATGTTAAATATAGTGTCAATTTTTAATGTTAATTTTAATGTTAATGTCAATTTTAATGTTAATGTCAATGTTAATGTCAATGTTAATGTCAATGTTAATGTCAATGTTAATGTCAATGTTAATGTTAATGTCAATGTTAATGTCAATGTCAATGTTAATGTCAATGTTAATGTCAATGTTAATGTCAATGTTAATGTCAATGTTAATGTCAATGTTAATGTCAATGTTAATGTTAATGTCAATGTTAATGTCAATGTTAATGTCAATGTTAATGTCAATGTTAATGTCAATGTCAATGTTAATGTTAATGTCAATGTTAATGTTAATGTCAATGTTAATGTCAATTTTAATGTTAATGTCAATGTTAATGTCAATGTTAATGTCAATGTTAATGTCAATGTTAATGTCAATGTTAATGTTAATGTCAATGTTAATGTTAATGTTAATGCTAATGTTAATGTCAATGTCAATGTTAATGTCAATGTTAATGTTAATGTCAATGTTAATGTCAATGTTAATGTCAATGTTAATGTTAATGGTAATGTCAATGTTAATGTTAATGTCAATGTCAATGTTAATGTCAATGTTAATGTCAATGTTAATGTCAATGTTAATATCAATGTTAAGTTTAATGTTAACATAAACATTAATATTAATATTAAATTTACATTAATACTAACGCTAACACTATAAATATTAATATTAATATTAAATTTACATAAATACTAACACTAACATTAACATTATACTTAACATTGACGTGAATGTTCCCATTAAGAGTGACAGCAAAATTAACATTAACGTTAACCTAAACATTAACATTAATATTAATATTACAGCAAAATTAACAGTAACGTTAAACTAAACATTAACATTAATATTAATATAATTATAATTATCTCTTTTAATGGGAACATTCACGTTAGTGTTAAGTATAATGTTAATGTTAATCTTACTGTTACTATCACATTTAATTTGAACATTTACGGTAATGTTATATATAATGTCAATTTTAATGTCAATGTTAATGTCAATGTTCATGTCAATGTTGATGTCAATGTCAATGTTAATGTCAGTGTTAATGTCAATGTTAATATCAATGTTAAGTTTAATGTTAATGTTAACATAAACATTAACATTAATATTAATCAATTATTAATTAATTAATTATTAATATTAATGTTAATGTTTATGTTAATGTTAATGTTTATGTTCATGTTAATGTTTATGTTTATGTTAATGTTTATGTTTATGTTTATGTTTATGTTTATGTTAATGTTTATGTTAATGTTTATGTTAATGTTTATGTTAGTGTTTATGTTTATGTTAATGTTTATGTTAATGTTTATGTTAATGTTTATGTTAATGTTTATGTTAATGTTTATGTTAATGTTTATGTTAATGTGTATGTTGATGTTTATGTTAATGTTTGTGTTAATGTTTATGTTTATGTTTATGTTTATGTTTATGTTTATGTTAATGTTTATGTTAATGTTTATGTTAATATTAATGCTTATGTTTATGTTTATGTTTATTTTTATGTTAATGTTTATGTTTATGTTAATGTTAATGTTAATGTTAATGTTAATGTTAATGTTAATGTTTATGTTTATGTTTATGTTTATGTTTATATTTATGTTTATGTTAATGTTAATGTTAATGTTAATGTTAATGTTAATGTTAATGTTAATGTTAATGTTAATGTTAATGTTTATGTTTATGTTTATGTTTATGTTTATGTTTATGTTTATGTATATGTTTATGTTTATGTTTATGTTTATGTTTATGTTTATGTTAATGTTTATGTTTATGTTTATGTTTATGTTTATGTTTATGTTTATGTTTATGTTTATGTTTATGTTTATGTTTATGTTTATGTTTATGTTTATGTTTATGTTTATGTTTATGTTTATGTTTATGTTTATGTTTATGTTTATGTTTATGTTTATGTTTATGTTTATGTTTATGTTTATGTTTATGTTTATGTTTATGTTAATGTTAATGTTAATGTTAATGTTAATGTTAATGTTAATGTTAATGTTAATGTTAATGTTAATATTAATGTTAATGTTAATGTTAATGTTAATGTTAATGTTGCTGTTACTGTTAATTTTGCTGTCGCTTTTAATGGGAACATTCATGTTAATGTTAAGTATAATGTTAATCATAATGTTATTGTTAGTATTAATGTAAATTTTAATGTCAATGTTAGTGGTCAATATTTAGTTTAATGTTACTGTTAACTTTACTGCTACTATCACTTTTAATGGGAACATTCACGGTAATATTATATATAATGTAATGTTAGTATTAATGTCACTGTTAATTTCAATGTTAATGTCAATGTTAATGTCAATGTTAATGTCAATTTTAATGTCAATTTTAATGTTAATTTTAATGTCAATGTTGATGTTAATGTTAATGTCAATGTTAATCTTAATGTTAATGTTAATGTTAATGTCAATGTCAATGTTAAGTCTAATGTCCATGTTCATGTTACTATTACTCGATTGAACATTATTCATTACAGAAGAAAACCACTAAGAAGCTGTGTTGGAAAGACAATAGATCTTACTTTTCTAACCCCCAGCGCGTATATCAGAGACACAACACGTTCTCCACAACCTATTTTGCCACTTGATCTCAATAAGATATATTTATTTCATATAAAGCCTAATTCTACCATATTTCTCTAAAATATTTTAAAGGTTTACGACATTTATTTTCCAACATTATATATTCCTGTGAAAACTTCTGCTACAGCTCTACAATTTGGCAAACTATATGCAAAAGTTGTAAAGTTTCGTGAATGGGTGACCTTACCGCTCACGATTATCACCCATTCTCAATCAGTCCCTTAACATTTTATTGCTTTTTTTTTAACTGCGAAAATAATCAATTTGTTTTAATAGTATTACTATTAAAGAATATGCATCGCTTTTTCAAATACTCTATATTCTAATTGACATAAATTAGATGAGAAAAAATTAACATAAACACCATAAATTTAAACAACATACTTAAATAAAAAAATTTAAAAATATAAATATAGTGTTTCCAAAGAAGTTGTGAATGAAATAAAAACTATTCAGAAGCGACAAATCAAATAGTAGACCTAATATATTGAGTCATTGAATGTAGTGCTGGCGCCAAAATAAACAATAAAAATGGCGGACAAGGCGATCATCATGATGATGATTAAAATGAAAATAATAATGATCGTGCTGCTTACAGCAGCTGCGCCATGCTTTTCCAAATGCAAAGAAAACAAATAAAAACACAAGTGTTTGGAAAAAAAAACTTTTTGGTTCTTTATATTTGTTCACCCGTTTAATATACATGCTTACCTTGACATAAATACAAACATTCGTTTCATTGATTAACTGATTAAAAACAAAAAACAAAATGTTAATGAAATTTTTTAATATATTTTATTTTTTTAGTTTTCGCCCAAATATTTTATTAATTGCGAAAAGCCTGCAAGATTTATTAGCACAACAAATTTTTCAAAAGTCATGTAGTAGTTTGTATTGCTATAATGTGGCAACACTGTTGCTAACATGCTTGAGTCATGTTGTCAAATTAAAAGCAGGAAATTAATTTGTGCGCTGCTGCTGTTGCAAAAAAAAAATTAAAGCAAACATAACAAACATTGACGGAAGAAAAAGCGTGTTGATTGAAAAACTCATAAATAGTTTTTCAAGTTCTTAAATTTTATTTAGTCATTAAAAACGCACTTATTTAAGTGTAAACAATTGAGCGGTGTGCTTTTAGGGCGGCACTTTTTTTTTTGGTCAAATGATGAGTCGTCTTTTTCGATGCGTATTGTTTAAAAATAATAATAACTGCGCGTGGACTTGAAACAACAATTAATTAAGCGGTGCTTCATAATTCAAAAATATTTACGCTACAAATCAGCTAAATTGCAATTAATTTGTATCAAAGAAAAAAATTACTAGAGAGTTGTAGGTAGGAAAGCACTAAAGAAAATTAAATTCGAACAAGAAAAAATCGTATCTTCAGATCCAATTTTGTGTAGATATGTATAGTAATGTTTTAAAATTAAAACCACCATATTGAATCCGCCGTTTTGAATTTTGAATTTGTTACATTAAATTTGGAGTTAGCAACCTTAAAAATTCCTTTTACAAGGTTTCAAACATATTCGTTGAGTATTTAAAATTTTAAGAATTCATTTAAAAGACAATTGACCTTTCAAACGGTGTATCAATGAACCCACCCGATCCATCCATTACCGAGCTGTGCTCGTGTGAAGATAAAATCAATCCGTTGAAACTACTGAATTTCAAATTTGAGAGCAATTTTCTCTGAATTTTGCTTAATAAACTAAAAATTTTTTAGCATCAAATTTGTGATTTATTTAATTTCCTTTTCAAGAACATCAAAATCATAAACATATCTTTCAAAATAACAATATTAGTAGTACTTTAAAAATTACAACTAGTTAAAAACATAATAGGGGTATTCACAATGTGGTGTATTTGCCCTTGTGTATTTATAATAAATTTGATATTTTAGTAAATTTTGTAAAATTACAAAAACAAAATGTGCAGTATTCAAAATACAACCCCTTGGCAAAAATACAACGATGTAAGCGTATTTTATTCTTTGTAAATTTAATTGAGTATTAGATCAACTGATCACAAATGCATTTTTACTCAGCATGGAGAAAGCTACCGGCAACGCTGTGAGTTTATTTAATAAAAATTAATATAATTTAGTGTTTTGTTTTAATTTTTATATCATTTCCTTTAGTTAATGAAATGATAATTTAAATTAATATTTCCAAACAAAATAATATTAAAGATCAGCTGATTTTAATAAATACAATAGGGGTATTCACGATCCGGAGCTCTTTCGGAGCTCTTGTGCAAAAAAGCGCAATTGTTGTCAAAAAAGAGCTCTACGATAACACGTGCTGTTTAAATTGCGCTTTTTTGCAAAAGAGCTCCGACTATGGCCTGTAGTTCTTTTGCTGAGCTCTTTTTTTGCACTTTGTGTTTTTTGACAGCAAATGGATAGTGATGGTTAATTGTGTAAGGTTATAGTACCAAGAAATTAAACATCGCGTAACACTATGAATTTTTAATTTTGTTATTGATATTATTGAAGCATCAGCTAATACCAGCAAAAATATAACAAACAAGTAAAAAAAAATCAAAAGTTTTCGTCGATTTTTAAACATTATACAAATATTTGATACAACATGTTGCTTGAAAAGTCAATTCCACATCACTAACTGTCAAAGCACTTTCAATTGATTTTGTCTGTGTGAGGTGTGTTCACAGTTTGTAGCTCTTTTTTGACGACAATTTTGCTTTTTTGCACAAGAGCTCCGGATCGTGAATACCCCTAATGCTTTAGTGCAGGTTCGTTCACAATAAGTTGTAAGTTTTATTAATTTTATAAAAATTTATTAAATATACACCACATCATGAATACCGTATTGATATTTAATAGTACATATTTTGTAAAAAAGAAAAGTTGTAAAAACTTTTCGAAATGAAATTTTTTAAGTTTAAATTACTTTGTTGTTTTTTAACATATGTTTATGATTTGATGTTTATCATTTGATTATGATGTCATTGGAAAGAAAGTTAAATAAATCACAAATTTGAGCTAAAAAATTATTTATTGTCTTTCAAATGACTTCTTAAAATAAGTTTTCCGTGGGTTAATTTTTCTGCTAAAAACAATAATGCGCATCAAGGTTATGAAATACTTATTAACCCTGTAACCCCTAAAGGTGTGAAAATAGACCCCCGCTCCTCCCATACGATCGAATGCTGCACTTGACATCACCATTCACATCTTAAAATAGTTGCACTCTATCGCGGGACACCCTGTATAGAAGTTAATTCCAGCTGTGTATTGGCTTTATGTCTTTGGACGAAAGGTCATGGTTCCTCCTGTATAACTCTTAGATGTTAAATGCTTTCGCTTGGCACTTCAAGAAGTTTAAGACCCGGTTTCACAATCAAAACTTAAGTTGTACTTAAGCTCCAGTTAGTTTTTGCTGATTAGTTTAATTATTTTACAAAGTAAATAAAATCAGTTGTTGGCTGTCGATGACTTAAGTATAACTTAAGTCACGGATTTTCTGGGCCTGAGTATTTAATTTAAGAACGGGATAAAATAATAAAAACACTCTTACTTAACAGGAAAATATTTTGATTTTTTTGTTTCAGATGCTTTTTGCGACCTGTGAAAAGGTCGCCAGCTCGGTTCGTGTTTTGCGCACTGGCACATGTCGTTTTGTGCCCTGCTTCAGGATATAGACTAAATAATCTGAAAATTTTATACAATCTTCTTTAAAGTATTATCAATTACAAGTACCTGAAAAGTTTTGAGTAAATATATATTTTTACTTAGTTCCAAAAACATTCATGAACATTGCCTATTTTTCGGCTTGTCTGGACCCTTAAGTCAAGTACCAGGCCCTGTAATCTATTTGCGAGTACTTTTGTAAATTACATTCATATTCATTACTGTACAAAATATGCTTTTATTGGCATCATTATTCACCTAAATGGAAGTGATATAATTGGGGCTTGGGCTCCACTAAGGCTTGGCCCTGCATTTATGCCCATTTTTTGAGATGTTTACTTCAATCTTTTACTTCATCTTTATATAAATTTTTTATTTTATTTCATACAATTGACTCTCATCCAATTATGTGACGTGCCAAAATTCTCACGTCACATTCATTTAAAAAATTGCTTATTCGCTTGTGACTCTGGTCGTGACTCAACGTCAACACCTTTACAAATTGATTTAGTATTCTAAATATATATATTCTAATTATGCCTTAAGAAAAGTCCCCCATTTCCTTGTGAAAACATTTTTAATAACTTATCCATTAGCAAATCAAAATATTTAGATTTAAAAACTTGTTCGTCAGTCAAAAAAAAAAATACTAATTTTTTATTTGAAAAATCTTAACCAAATTATGTTAAAAAATGCTTAGAAATAAAATTATGACTAAAGTCTAAAAAGATATTCTAAATATAAAACTACATGAAATTAATGAATGAGTGTGCAAGAAACAAGTAGTCTAAAATGTTAGCAGACAAAACGACAGATGGACGATCATTAACAAAATATTTTAAAAAAAAATTCACCAAAGTATTCTTCAAACTCTTAGAACAGCAAAGAGAAAAATAACCTGCGACGACATACAGTGGGACAAACATGATGACTCAGATCATAAATAATACATCATTTGTTAAGTTCACGCATTTCAGCTAATTGTTTGTTATTAATTCATCATCGGTTCATTGGCCATTAAAAAGCTTAACCCCTTGTGTGGGAGAACGTCAACTGAGTGACGTGCTAGAATTGCTGAGAATTTTAGGAGCATTGTTTGTTATTCTTTTTTGTGTGTGTTTTTCATGGCCAACAATGCGCTTTAACAAAATTTGAAATGGAAATATAAATTTTTCTTCCCGAAGAAGACTCTGCAGCTTGTCTGACCCACAAACTGACTGCCTGCCCACAACATGCATAAATAACAAGCTAAAACTTTTAGCCAAATTTTTTTTTTTTTCTATTTTTGCTGTTATGTATTTATTTTACTCAATATTTTTTCCTGAAAATCTTTTGTTTATTTGTAAGACGAAGGTGCGTCTTTAGAGGTACCGCCACTTTTTGCACTTGTTTTAGAGTCTGCTCATTTTTTGACATTTACTTATAAAGAGCGTGTGAGTGTGAATTGAGTAGCAGCAAATTATTGCACCTTTCGCCAGGTGATCAACTTGTCATTAGGCTGTCAGTTGCTCCTTTTCTCAAGCTAGCTTTACAAGTTCACATTTATGATGACTCCATCAATTTTTTTTTTCCTTTCTTTTCCATTTGTCTACTGTCTATGTTGCTTATCTTTAATTTGCTTTTTATTTTTCTATTAGTTATTTACCTTTAGATTTCTCTCAAGTTTGCACTTGAAAGCTAAATCGTCTTATTTTCCTTCCATTCTTGCCTTAATTGTTTGACTACAGCTTCTTCTTCTTCTTCTTCTTTGTTTCGAAATCAACAAACGTCGCATTATTACGCTCTGCAGACAGAATTAGTGTGTAAGCTTTTAAGCATCTTGTTTTTGTTATTGTTTCTATTTTATTTCCTAACCATATATTTATGAGTTTTCTGGATTTTTTTTTTTTTTTGTGAAATTGCTTTTATTTTCCTAATTGCCCACATAATTTGCTATAAAAACAACAACTCTTGTGTGTTTTCCTTGGAATTTGTGTCTGATTTTTAGCATTAATTTGTATTTAAATTTTTATTTTAATTTTTTTTATGTATAAAATATATACTTACTTATATATTTTATTCATTATATATTTTAGCCACTTATTAGTTTTCATCTTCTGATGAACAAACGATTTTGCAAGTTCCTTACATTTATCACCTACCATTTTTTTTATACTTATATATATATTATACTTGATGTAGTCGGTCTTTTGTTTCTACTCTGCTTCATTTTACTCGTCATTCCATTAAAATCTGATTGCCACAGTTAAAGTTATTGATATTTTTGCAACAATTATCACTTTCAATTTAATAAAAATTTAAATAAATGATGCTTTTTCACGTCAAGTTGACCTTGGATTATTTTTTAATTACGAACCCTTTTCAATCTTACAAAGTTGCATTTTAAAAACATTTCGAACGCATAGCTATATTTCACAAAAACTATGGGCGCTTTTGACGTGTAGCGGACAACAAAAAAATTATGTTTGTCTGATTTTGAAAAACACGATTTTTTCAAAAATATTTTTTATGTAAAAAAATTTTTTGTTTATGAATTTAAAAAGCAAATTTATTGTATTTTTAACCGACTTCAAAAAGGAGGAGGTTCTCAAGTTGGTTGGTTTCTTTTTTTTTCATTCCGGGATCAAATTCGAAATTCGAACCCTTAAGTTCGATTTTGTATTCTAAATTTGAAGAGTTTCACCATTTTTGCGATTTCTTTACATTTTGAAATTGAAGCCTGAAATATGTATATAATACACAAAAAGTCACATAGTGGGTTTCGCAATGACTTTTTTTTTTTTAAAAAAAAGATGAAAGAACCTTTTCTTTAAAAAAAAGACATGCGCCTTATACAAATCTGAAAGGAAAGGGATCGATTGTTTAGAGAAATTGATAGGAACCATACGTGAATTATTGATTAAACGAAACCACCGTGAAAGACAATTTGAATTGCTTTTAACCGAGGCTAGTGTTATGCCTTAACCTCGGCAAGCATTTTCAGCCCTTAGTTGTGTTCCTGTCTTTTTAATTTCACATTTTCCACAATTTATTTGTGAATTTTTAGTTTTCCATAATTCTTAAATGTAGGCAAGAATAAAGAAAGTGAAAGAACCATGCCCGAGCCCGGATTCGAACCAGCGGCCTCTGGGTTGATAGTCTAGCGCACTTTCCACTAGACTACAAAGGCCGACTTTTAGACAAAGGCCGCTTAGAAGTTATAAATTTTTACTACCTACTAAATTTACTACTATAATTAGTACTACCAAGAGCGTAAGCATATGCTGGCGACTGCGAAGTTGGAATCAAAATTTGAAGAATTTTACCATTTTTGGGATTTTTTTTAACTTTTTTAAATTGAAGCCTGAAATATTCAGATAAATCACACGAACTTTCATAGTGGTATTCGCAGTGGTTTAAATTTTAAAAAGTTTTAAGTACATGCATCACTACGACACGCGCGAGATGCATGTACTTAAAACTTCATAAAATTCAAACCACTGCGAATACCACTATGAAAGTTCGTGTGATTTATCTGAATATTTCAGGCTTCAATTTAAAAAAGTTAAAAAAAATCCCAAAAATGGTAAAATTCTTCTAATTTTGATTCCAACTTCGCACTTCCGGTTTCGAAAGGAAAAAAATTTCGAATTTCTGATTTGATACCGGAATTTGAAAATACAATCAATTTTCTATATAAATCCATATCTTTATAAATTTTTTTAATATTTTTTTTCTTACAAAAATGATTTTAAAAAAACTTTTTCAACAACTCCAATCTTGAGAAGCCTATAACCCAGCAACCAAGGCAGATAAATAAAAATGTCTATTAATGTAATCCTTCTAGGGGAACATAATGGCAAAACTGAAAAAAAATCCGATACCCACCATTTTTCTTTTTGTGGTCCTCTACACGTAGAATGCGCCTATTGGTTAACGCAGTGCTGCCATATTGAGTTGACGCATTTAACATCTTTACTGCGCTGAAACACCTTTTTTTCAAACGTTACGCAAGGGATTAATATTTTATATTTAAAGAATATACGAAAAATCTATTTAGACAATCCGAAAAATTTTGACAAAATGTATATCTGAGAACAAAATCGTATACATATCGCTCATTTCGTACAAGACTGCCACAACTCAAAATTTAGTATTTTTCAGGAGAGCCTTGTGAAATTTTAAAATGACATCACGACCATTAATTGTAAAGGTAGACAAAAAATTGTTAAGAATATTTATAGACCATTATATTTTCTACCAAAAATATCATAAATTTTTGATTTTGCGTCAATAGTGAATTTTTAAGCAATATTTTTGCAAGTGTCTGTTTAAGTTATGACATTTTAAAAAAAAACATTTAATTTTGAGTTGTGACGATTTTGCTTTAATGTGATAACATGATAACATACTTTTGAGCTAGAGAGATGTCACGTTTTGAGTTGGTACTTTATTACTACAAAAAATATTAGGTTACTTACTTGGATTTTTATTTAAAAAAATGTTTATAGTATAATAAGTCGTTATTGTTGAAATATAACGCAGATATTTAAAATTAATTTTGGTATAAATAGAAATGAAATGTTAGTGACACAAAAAAATGAAGAAATTGCTAAACGTCAAAATGACACAAGTATCTGTAAAACCGTCAATTGACAACAAATCGGTTTGGAATTCACTCAAATTGAAGATATGATAACAATGCATATTTCTGTATACTAGTATCGCCTGTGGTCGAAATTTGACCAACTTTCTGAAATTTCAATCGCTTTTCTCATTCTGAGGCATTGACCTGTCCTTGCCTTAAGAAAATGTGTTGTACTAAGAAAATCTTAAGTTTCGATAGAAAGCAACAGTTATCGAGATATCGTCATAACTTTTATATCAAAATTTTTCAGAATTTACTATTTGTAAAATAAAAAATGAACTATAAAAAATGCTTATTATAGTGTATCCGTAAGAGATTGTGAAAAATGTTTTTCCTACATTGTGTTAATATCTAAAATTTCCTCCTACGCCATGTTCTTCCATGTCTTATAGTTTAGGTTTTACTTCAGAAATATTCTTTCAATGCTCATATTTCAGGTCAAAGGCCACATAACTATTCAGTGAACTTTTTCTCCCTACTCTAATTTATTAAAAAAATCATTAAAATCGGTTCAGAAAAACGGAAGAACTGTTTCTCCTACGCCTATTTTTATATACTAGTATCGCCTGTGGTCGAAATTTGACCAACTTTCTGAAATTTCAATCGCTTTTCTCATTCTGCGGCATTGACCTTGCCTTATTGTAGGGTATCCGTAAGAGATAGCGAAAAATGTTTTTCCTACATTGTATTAATATCTAAACTTTCCTCCTACGCCATGTTCTTCCATTTCTTATAGTTTAAGTTTTACTTCAGAAATATTCTTTGAATGCTCATATTTCAGGTCAAAGGTCACATTTGTTTATCGATGTCTGGTTTTGCTTTTGCAACTAATGATTTCTGTTTATCTTATCATCGAGCAATTTATCCATGTAAGTGTGTCAGCACAACATTTTTGCTGAGTTGCTTTTACTAAGAAAACAAATATGCTTACCACAAAGATAATAGCCTTGAATATATTTGTAGAATACTTGCATCTTACTTGTGACAAACACTTTTGAAATCTTTTTACAAATAACTCAAATACTTACGGCAACTATATGCCAAACATTTTTAAATGCGCAATGACTTGTGGCAAACATTTTTTTAATATTTTTGTCCATTTATGTTTCCTAAATTCTAAAAATGAAATATGTTTTTAGGTCATTTTTTCGTCATTTTTCATCGGTTTTAGTTTTCAGGTGATTTTTACGAGATTTAGGGCATTTTTTGGTCATTTCGAGCGATTTTTAAGTTATTTTATTCTTATTTTATTGTCATTTTTGGACATTTTTTATTTTTAGAGCATTTTTCGGTTTTTTAGGTCATTTTAGTGTAATTTGAAAACAAATTACTTTCGTTTTTTTTTTCATACTAAAAAATGTAAAAATGCAAATTTTTAAACATATTCCTTTAACAATAGAGTCGCTTCAATCAGAAACATTACCTCTCGAAAAAGGAGTAGCTTTGTTTATAAGCCTCTATGAAAAAAAAATATCTGCGCATGGTGAAACTGACGAAAGGTTATGTAGGAAGATGAAAAAAGTGTTAGATAAAAACTCAGGATATGCTAATTTTAATTAACTCTATTTGTATGCTCTTTTGCTGAAATATTATGGGATAAAAATGTTGATACTATGAAATTAGAAGAGGAATTTACATCCGATGACATATTTCCCTTTTAGGCAAAATTTTTGCATTTTTTAGGTGATTTTGTCAGTTTTTAGGTCATTTTCTGCAGTTTTTGGGTAATTATTGTCATATTTTTAGGCCATTTTTTGCAGTTTTTTAGGTCATCAAAATCCGAGCCCTGGTTATAACTATAATTTTAATTAACAAGTACTCAAATTTAATTTTAAAATATTTACATCAAATTAGTTTCTGCTTTCTATATTCGCAATTTATACTTCAAGGAAACATCTTTAAATGCTTTTATATCCAAAACTTGTTATTAATTTTGCTGCAAGTAAATTAATGTTCAACGATTATTAGACGAAATATTAGACTTGCTGAAAGCCTATTATAAACATTCCTTTTTTTTAGTTTTTTTTTTATTATGTTTATTTTAGTGTATCTAGTTTTTAATCTTGCCTCTAAGTTAATTTTTATATCGATGCGTATAATTTCTATTTATTTTCGATTGTCAAATACAAAAATCAAGTTACAAAAGGTTTAGATTGAAAACAAGGATGACGACTTAAAAAGTCAATGACTTTGTTAATGAGTTTTTTTTGTGTCTGACTTTTGTTTTCCCAACTAATGATTACTGGTAATTTGATGATCGAGCAAAATGTGGTTTCTTTCCATCGCGTTTGTCTGCAACCAAAACAACACTAAGGTCAAAGTTCAAATAACTATGGAACTAAAAAAAACAAAATATTTTACTCACGCTTCTCCTTCCATGCTTTGTAGCTTAAATTCAGTTGAGAACTTGAACAAAGTACTCCAAAAAGCTTATATATTTTTTTTTGTTTTTTTGATTTGTCAAATGAAATGAAAAATATTTTCATTATTTTATTTCGCATAAATCATCGAACTCATTTATCTGTCAAGCATTACCGTAAACGGCAATAATAATCGTTAATATTTTTCTTGGTTTGAATGTACTTTTGTACATACATATGTATATATGAATGTTAGAGTGAGTCAAAAAAATTGATAAGTATGTAATCAAAAACTCTTAAAATCAGTAAACATGAAAGTTTGATGATGAATATCTTTTGAACGCTTAATTTAATCGCCAAAACATATAATACCATTTTTATAGAGTAGTTAATTTCCTATAAAAATTTGTATTGCGCATTAAATAAAAGTCATTTATTGTCGAGTTTTAAAATTCATACACAAAAATTAAATATGTCTCAAAATAATCAAACTTAAATCTTCAATATCATTCTAATGGTGAGGTTTACGGAAAAAATATGGGATACCTTTTTTGTAGAGCATCAAATTTCCTACAAAATTATTGGAAAACATTTTTCTGTACAATCTATTTATGATGAGGTATGAATTTTTTCTTATTGGACTGAGCAAAAAAAACTGCGATGCGGAGCATCTTCCTATTAAAGTTCAGAGCTCATATTTGGTGAGAATTTTTTAAGGTGTCTCCTTAAACCATTTTCCGTGTCACTTTAAAAAAAAATAATTGATTTTTTGACCCACCCTAATGTATGTATATGAAATAAAATTCAATAAAAAAATAACATTTCGCCGTGAACTTTTTCAAACAGTTGCGAGCAGCTCAACTTTCAGTTAGCTCACCTTGTTAATTGACAAAAAGCTACACTTAATTGTTTGAACAGTAATTGATCTAAAAAGCTTTGCTCAAAAGCGTCAACCATTAAGTTCAAAAATTGCTCAAATGATAAAGCTCTGTTCAAATATGTTACAGCCAATAGTTATTGCTTAACTATTTTTATTTTTTTAATATTAAGCAACAGTTAGAAAAGTTAAAGCCACGTTTGCCAAAAATCTACGTCCTTGAAATGTGTTGTTAATTTATATTCTTTCTTTGTTTTTTTAAAGTAATTTTAAGCTTATCTCCTTTTATTATAAAAAGCGGTCAAGTAGAAGTTAATCGTTTTTCGCAATTTTATTGCTTTCAAATTTTTCTTCTCTTTTATGTTCTTTTTTTATGCTTATTTGATACTGTCATCTTTGACAGATTATTTTTTATGCATTGCTTGAAGCTTTTCTTTATCGACTTTACAATCGGTTAGTTCATCTTGTCTAAGCTCAAAGAATGTTTTTCTGATTTATTTATTTATCTGGCTTGCCTCGACCCTTTTTGCTCTTTTTCTTTTCCTCATTTTATAGTCATTGCGTTTTTATGCTTTGCTGCTTTTTCAGCGGTATTTTATGCGTTTCAGTTAAGAAGACTTTAAGCTGTCCCATTTTTGCAGTCTCTTAGTAAAACCTTCACTGGATCTGAGACAAATTTATTCTTAATTTATTAATGCTTTTGATGTCTTTTAAATTTTCATCAAAAGATTAGGGATGCAAGACAAAAATAGTCATCGCAAGCTTTTGGAAAAGTTATGACAGACTTAGTAAATGAATCCTCGGGAGCTGCTGCTCCTTTTGTTTTTCATCATGTCTCCAACCTCGGAACAAAATAAACTACGCAAACCAAGGTTAAAAAAGTGCTTCCAAAAGAAGCTTAAGTGGAAGGGAAAGTCTTGAATTCCATCCCTTCCACTTTCATACCCTGAAGGCATGATTTTAACATACGCATGTCATTGGGAGGAATGCTTTCCTTAGTCTTCTCTAGAAGTGCTTCCAGAATTTTTTCAATAGAAGATTTCTTTGAGCCCTCTAATGAAAGAATTCTAGTAGGTGTTTTTGAGAAGAACTTTAAAAAGGCATTCCATGGAATGAAATGGTTTTTTTGGTTAGAGGGGCTTAAAAAATTCCACGGAAAATATCCTTTTTCCCGATTTTTTCGCGATTTTAGTGTTGGAAATGAGAAGTGTTTGGGTTTTGTTGGGGGTTTAAAAAAAATCCACGTAAAATATCCCTTTTCCCGATTTTTACGGCATGTTAGTGTTTGAAAAAGAAAGTGGTTGCGTTTTGTTGGTGGTTTGAAAAATCCCACGGAAAATTAAAAACACATCAAAAAATAATTGCAATTAAATGCTATTTGAATGTCTTTGAGAAGTGGTTTATGAGAATGCTTCTTGACAGCACTTCTTGATAAGGCTTCGAAAAAGCACAATGGGATCTATCGAATGTCTTCTGGAAGCAGTGTCCCTAAGAATACATGCCATATTTGTAACAAAAATTTAGCTGGGACGTTGTAAATTTTTTACAATTGACATACCTAACTAACATATCCTCACTTTAAAATTTCTTGATACTATTTCTTCTTTTAATAAATCTATATAGAAATTAAAGATGACCGAAGAGCAAATTATTACATTGTGATAGTTTTTTTTTTAAATTTCGAAGACATGCCCGGTGAGGACGTGGTTTCACCCTATTTCATGTATGGGAAATCGAATTGCGTCATTAGATATTTATGTTTTTCGGAGGCCTTCATAAAAAATTTTTTATTCAAAATTTTGCCTTCAAGAGAAGCCATTTTCTATCCCCTATTTTATGGTTTTTAACTTGTATTTGGTTGGTTTTTTCGGCAAGATTTTTTAAAAAAAGTTATTCACAATGGCTCAGGCTATAAGTTTTGTAAACATACCAAACATGAAAAAATTGTGTTGAGCCCCATTAGGTCCAAATACTGAAGAAATTGCATTTGTCCGAGTTTTTTCATAGCCTTCTCACCACCAAACGTCAGAACTTGCTATATCATATCTAATTTTTACCAAAAAATATTGCTTTTGCTATTCTAAGTAAGCTTTGTTAACATACTGAACAATATAAACTAGGAAAGAAATCTAGTTCTTCAAGTCCAAAATATGACAACATTTGTATGTTTTCGCATTTTAACATAGTTTTTTTGTATTTTATTTTTGCACAAACATTGTGAACCATTTTTATAAAAAGATCTTTCCGAAAAAGCCAACCAGATACAAGTAATAAACCATAAAAAATCGGATAAAACCTGAAAATGTTTCCCTTGAAGGCAAAATTTTTAACAAAAAGTATTATATGAGGCGTGCGAAAAAATTTAAAAACTAATGATGCAATTCGATTTTCCATACGTGGCATTCCATAGTGACTAGTGGGACAGTCAACTTCAGAATCCCTATTGTTTAGACCTGTAACTTTGTATTTTGATGTAATATAATGATTAAAAAGATATTTTACAATGGATTATAAACGGACCTATAAAACTTTTACCGAAAAAATAACTTATATAAATATTTTGGTGATATTTCATTGGTTAAAGGAGAGTGACTGGTGGGACAGTCAAAAAACCTCACCTCCGCCTTCTGCACTGTCAATCGCGATTTTAGCCCAAATACTAAACTTAGCCAGATGCCAGCTATGAAATGATAAAATAGACTTCAACAGAAACTAAAAATTAGCACTAAGTTTAGTTTCTACAAGAAAATGTAAAAAGTAGAAATTGTGACTGGTGGGACATCGTGGCACTGGTGGAAGATAATCGTACGACTCGTTCACAAAAAACAACATCTTGTTATAGTGAAAAAAAAATACTTAATCTTGTTTTTTTTTAAATAATTTTCACAGATCATGTAAATTTAACTATTATAAATTAAATTGGTTATTATCACATCAATTCAAGAAAATAACTCATTTTCCCATTTCCCGTGGGAATATTAATAACTCATGCCCCATACCCGAAATAGGGTGAAACCGTACTTTTCAAGCTTGTCTTCTTTAACGACTAACACAGTGTTACTTGCTTTTTTAGATAAAAATTTCAAGTACTAGTAGAATTTTTGATTTCCTTTGGAGACCAAGCATACATCTTTACATTCGTTGAATTTCACTTACACTCAGTTATTCTTCCAATTTTGCGGAAAAAAAATTAAAAATATGCATTTTATAAATAAATGCAAAAAAGATTTATGGAATCCACTTAAGCGAAAGAATTTTAATCATTTTATTATCTGACACAAATCGCCGAAAATGAATCTACAACCCAATTCATAAAAGATTCGTATTAAATATTGCATTATTGAACTCTTAAGCTGTACACACATGTGAGCGCAGGGCCGTATTTGACAATTATAATAGAATAAATAGAGGGCGCCGCAACATTGATAGACATACAGATTTGTTATGGCAACAAATATATAAAAAATAAAGATAAAATTATAATAAACATATAATATAAAAACCATGTTTGTAAAATAGAGGAAAAATTTAAAAATGAAAAATAAAAAACATCTAAAACAAAATACTTGAAGGAATATTTAAGACAAAATTTAGGGATTTTTTAAGATTAAGGTACATACGAAGTTTACAAAGGCATTTTAAGCATAATTTTTTGACATTTTTTTTTAAACCTTTATTATTTATCAGTATACATTTTTGATATGGTATTATTTAACACTTGAATTATTCAAAATAAAATTTTTTTTTGTTATTTCCATTATTTTTTACTTTTCTCGGAGGCGCCAAAGTCGGTGTCACAAAAACGTTGACTCTGCATGGCTGGCAGTTAATCTCAGGATCGGCAAGTCGGAAGAAAAAAAACCAAAAAGATTCTGAAAAAGGAAAGTCATTCACGCCTTAATCTACCACACTTTAAAAAAAAATCCCAGAAAAAATTTGAGAGTTTTAACAAAAAGTACAAAATGGACCACGTTTTTCACCCTTATAACCTTGCTAAATAATAATAATTAAAAAATTTTTAAGATATTGTAGTAGATTACGGTACAAAATTTGTTAATAAAGAGAATGAATAATTCTTTTTATCAAAATCGGCCCAGCCAATCCAGAGATTAACTGTCGGCCATTTGAAAAAAAGTCACTTCGAGAAAAACGCATTTAAAGTTTTCGAGACACCTGCTAGTTATTCAAGGGCGCGCGATCGCGCTCTTCGTTTTACGTCGAATTTCTTTATAATATGTTAGGAGAGGATTTTTAAAGACTTATAGGACCCAAAAACAAAAATCGATTTTTTTAAATTTATAAGATTTGTATGTACCTTAAAGGTAATAAGGAGTCTAAAAAACCGCAAACTCCAAATTTTTTAATTTTTTTTAGAGGACGAAATGAATTTATTAATTTATAACTTTTGTATGGTAACAACTAGCCTTTTTATGTTATATATACTATACTATGTTATATATATGCTATAACATTATATCATAAAAAGTTACTCTGAAGTATAAAATGTTAATTGCGTAAATTCAAGTATATACAAAAAATCATTATGTAATTAATACTTATAGCCTTATTCTGGTGAATGACAACTGTAAATTCATTGACAAGCTAGTCTTTTATGTGCTATTTTTTGGTCAATGGAATCTGAAACTTCCAAAATGTTTCGCTAAATTTTCTTATTTTATTTTTATATTTTACATATATTTTTTTTATTTTTTTCTGATTACATTTTGGAATCAGAAATCTCATAGTTATCAATAAATTTACAATTTTCAATTACCGGCGTTAGAATATTAATCTTCATTAAGTGTTACAAAAGCAAAAATATTAGATTATAACAGATGTCAAAGCAATATTTAGTTGTGCCAACCACGACCATTCCAATAAATATCTGCTTTAACTGAACATATACAAGTTTAGCAAGTTACGCCTAAGCTGAGTAATTTTTACCAAAATTTGTTAATAGCTAATAAATTCATGTTAGACTGACGCAAACTAAAAACATTTAATTAAAAAGATTAAACTATTTTCTCAGTGTATTTTCTCAGTTAGGTAGCTGAGCGTCGGCTTTCCATAGTCACTTGCTTTAAGAAACTTAAATATAAAATATACTAAATATATAAAAATATTCAAACTATTAAAAATACGAAAAATATTAAAAATATTAAAAATATTAAAAATATTAAAATAAATAAAATATTAAAAACGTTAAAAATATTAAAAATATTAAAAATATTAAAAATATTAAAAATATTAAAAATATTAAAAATATTAAAAATATTAAAAATATTAAAAATATTAAAAATATTAAAAATATTAAAAATATTAAAAATATTAAAAATATTAAAAATATTAAAAATATTAAAAATATTAAAAATATTAAAAATATTAAAAATATTAAAAATATTAAAAATATTAAAAATATTAAAAATATTAAAAATATTAAAAATATTAAAAATATTAAAAATATTAAAAATATTAAAAATATTAAAAATATTAAAAATATTAAAAATATTAAAAATATTAAAAATATTAAAAATATTAAAAATATTAAAAGTATTAAAAATATTAAAAATATTAAAAATATTAAAAATATTAAAAATATTTAAAATATTAAAAATACTAAAAACATTAAAAATATTAAAAATATTAAAAATATCAAAAATATTAAAAATATTACAAATTTTAAAAATATTAAAAATATTAAAAATATTAAAAATATTAAAAAGATTAAAAATATTAAAAATATTAAAAAAAATTAAAAATATTAAAAATATTAAAAATATTAAAAATATTAAAAATATTAAAAATATTAAAAATATTAAAAATATTAAAAATATTAAAAATATTAAAAATATTAAAAATATTAAAAATAATAAAAATATTAAAAATATTAAAAATATTAAAAATATTAAATACATTAAAAATATTAGAAATATTATAAATATTATAAATATTATAAATATTATAAATATTATAAATATTATAAATATTATAAATATTATAAATATTATAAATATTAAAAATATTAAAAATATTATAAATATTATAAATATTAGAAATATTATAAATATTATAAATACTATAAATATTATAAATATTATAAATATTATAAATATTAAAAATATTATAAATATTATAAATATTATAAATATTAAAAATATTAAAAATATTAAGAAAATTAATATTAAAAATATTAAAAATAATAAAAATAAAAATATTAAGAAAATTAAAAATACAAAAAATATTCAAAATATTCAAAATATTCAAAATTTTTTAGTTGACTTTTCAAAAAATGTACGATTTTCTTTGTTTTGAACGCCAGCTTCAAAAAAAAAATTTCGAAAATCGGCCTCTGGCATATTCAAGAGAATGTAATGTCGATTTAAAAAAAAATGTTCGCTTAGTTTCATATGAATAACATCGACGCTAGGATGCACTCCAATTCTGAGATCTGTCTTTACACTCTTCACTATAACTGTGTATATATATTAAGGTGGATAAAAAAAACATTTTTTTCGACACTCATGTTCTGGGAGCTGGATTCAAGTAGATCTTCAATCCAAAAGGATATCGAAATCGGTGGAACCGTCATCCACAGCGGTTTTGTTTTAAAAAAATCACCGGTTTTTTTCGCCGTAACTTTTTATCAATCTAAAATAACTACCTAAAAAATGTGTGCAAATGAAAGGTATCTGGGACACCAAAGTTGTAAATTGGAAGATTTTTAAATTCAAGAAATTTTTTAGTGCAACAGTTTTCGGAATTCGGTCAACATTTTGGGTACTTTTCACTAAAATCGCTATAAATTCAAATAATTTATAGAAAAACGATAATTCAAATTCATAAATAAAAACTAACAATTTTACAAAAATACAATAAATTATATGAGAACAAAACTAGCTGAATGGTTCGTGGCATTGCGCTGGTGTTGTTAATTTAGCAAAAGTTAACTATTAATTATTTGAAAATATGCATTTATTAATATTTTGTGTTTTAGATAATGTTTTCTAAAAATGTTTTGATACATAGCCTAGTTTTATTGCAGAGCTAATTTTTTTTTTAGATAATGTAAATAATAAAAAGGTTTTTTTGCACACAGCCTAGTTATATTTAAGAGCTTAGGTGAATCGAGGTTTTCAGGTGTCTTTAATTTAGGAGATAATAAAATTTTAGTTCGTTACTCATTTTTAATTAATTTTGTTTTTTAATAGTTATTGAAAAGTTCTTCAAACAACAACCTAGTTCATCGAAATTCCAATCTAGCGCATTAAAATAGTGCACTAGAAGTAAAAACCGTATTCACTAAACATTTGAAATTATGTGGCAACTCCAATTTGTACAATTTTTCAAAGAGGCCAATGTGTAGGTTGAACCTTAACCATCTATTTTGGTCCTTAGATTTTCCTTTTCCGATGATTGGTTTGTATCATATTTTGTATTAAAAAATGCAAAGACCAAATTTTCAATGATGATTATTTGTAGGTTAAACCTACACTCTATCATCTGTTTTGGTACTTGAATCGCCCTTGTTCGATGAAGGTTTTGAGTTTGTGTACAAAAACTCAAAAAAAGCATTGATTAAAAATGTCGAATTCTGTGGCAACGCTGATTTTTATAATTTTTAAAAATGTTTAATTAGTAATTTGATCATCACCATCAAATTTGGCCCTGGATTGTCCTTTTCCGAAATTTAGTCTTAATCTGAAGCCTTGAAGATTAAAAAAAATTTTAAGAAGTTTATAACAAATCTTTTGGGTTTTATAAAGATTATCGAGTAAATCGGCGATTTCCTAAAATGAATGCGCTCCTGAATATGTCAAATTTTTTAATCGGAAAAATTTTTTTTTCTTTATCCGTTTCAATTTATATCTTGACAACAACAATATTTAAAGTTAATTATGAGAGCTAAATAGAAAAAAAATAACTCAGAGTTTATTGAACTTTTGAGAGTGCTCAGTAAAGCTCAGAGCAACATACCCACTAGTTATAAATAAATAAGTAAGCGAGGCGGAAGATATAAAATTTTGGCACTTTTGCAATACAACAACTTTCAATGAATGCTGTAAAATGTCATCATTCAAATAAAATGCTGCACTGACATGCCAGCAATTTTTTATAGCAACATACTGTATTGAAAGTAGTAAAAAAGTAATCATGTTTAGCAAATTTTCATGCAGCTTTTTTAAGCTTTTTTTCTTCAGCGAATTTATTGAGTCTTCAACATGGATGAGTCGAAATTTCTGCGCCATGTGCGTTAATGTATTGATTGAAGCATAGTTTTTCGGTGATTTTTTTAACCCACCCGCTGCTGCACTGTTGGAGAAAACAAAACCGCGAAATATTTAAATTAAACACTAAAAACACATAAACTTTTCAGCCGTTTCCACAAAATAGTTGGCCGCTTTCTCCGTTCTTCAGTTCCATAGTAAAAGTTTTTTATTACATTTTATTTATTTTGTTTTTAACTTTACGCACTGTTTTTCTTCTTTATTTTTCATCATAGTAAAAATGACATAAATAAAAAAAATGTTCTTGTAATTTTAAATGCTTAATAAAAATAAAAAACAAGCAATAAAAATTTGTAATATTCAAATTCCATCAATCACAAAAACAAAAATAACCACAAAATCAAAGTGAAAATACAAAAAAAAAATGAATTTTCTCTCGCCCGACGACATCTTCAGTGGCGTGCGTCGCAAAAGCCTTTGCAATGGCGCCCTGCTGACCCTGTCGAATAACGCCAAGAATGGCGGCTCGGCCCACGCAGACAGCGCAAATTCAACTCCAAGCAAAAATAGTAAAAAGGAACGACGTCGCGGCAGTTTCAATGAAGCTATTGTTGCGGCGTCTGCGACGACGCCAACACCACCGACTGGACGACGTTCATCATTGGTGTCGAGGTAGTATTTTTGAAAAATACAAAAGTTTAAAGTTTTTCTTTGTTGCAGGAATTATCAATTAACATATGTGTTGATTTAATTAAATTACATACATATAACAAATAAAATGTAGAGAGAGGCGTAGGTATTTATTGCCTCGATTAAACGTTTGTACGAACTTTTTGCATCAAGGGTGTAAAGATAATAAAAATTTTTTGAAACAAAAAACTTTTCTTGATCGCCGATTTATGAAGGAGAAACATTTATAGCTTGTATAATTTTATTTATAGAAGCTTTATAGAAGTGTTACTGAAAGTGTTGATAGAAGTGGAGGCTGTGTCATTTATTACGCACTGTTTAACAATTGGTTGGGAAATTTGACATAAACATACAGTCATTCTCTGCAACGCTCTTTTTTATGCAATACAGATTATCTGAGTCAGATAGAGCTACAGTAATGTGCAAAAAAATAGGGACATTTGTATTTTTATATTTAAAGCTGCATGAATTATATACAAGGCGCCCCAGATATAGCATTAATTCCCTCGGGTGGTGATTATACAATTTTATGGATGAGGATCACCCCTCCCCCTCTTCGGAGCTAGAAAGTGAAAATTTGAAAATAGGTATCATTAAGTTTTACTCTATATTTTATTTATCTCTTAACCGATCTGCAAAGTCAATAGCATCTTGAAAAAGAGACTACATTACCTTCAAACCAATGATACAAAAACCATTTTCTAATTTTACCACACTAAAAGCTAACTGTTTTACATGTAGTAATTTAAAATGAAAAAGTAGTTGTGCTTGCATCGAGTATTCAAGTACTATGTCAAGATCAAAAACCAAGTCAATAGAAAACTTTATCATTCAAAAAAAATTACATCATGAAAATATTCAAAAATGTACGATAATGTTACGATATCGTTACGATACACACATACGCGATATCGTCCCGATAGTACAGATAACAATAGCATATCGATATCATAACGGTATCTATATTACAAATTTCTAGATATCAGCATGATAGTATAATTGCTATCGATATCATAACGGTATCTATATTACAAATTTCTAGATATCAGCATGATAGTATAATTGCTATCGTAAGTAACGACATTTATAATAAATAAGTACTCGATATCATCACGATAGTATAGACACGATAGCACTGCGAATCCCAACAATATAATCGATATAATTTCTCTGGTATCGATATTTAGAAATATAAACGTCACTAGGACCTACCTATTTACCTACACTTATATTATTACCCAGCAAGCCATATCTCGGTAGAAAAATTTTATGATAGTCTGACGATATCGTTACGATATCTTAACACACAAATCACACACAAAACACGCGATATCGTCCCGATAGTACAGTTAACTATAGCATTTCGATATCATAACGGTATCTTTATAACAAATTTCTAGATATCATCATGATAGTAAGGGCTCTCATCTAAGCATGTAAACATGTAAAGCATTTAAACTTTTGATGAGCGATAAAGTGTAAATAGCGTAAATTTCGACAAAATGGCGGCTGTGGCTACGACACCATTATGACTTTTTTAAATTTTAAACCTTTTAAAAACCTTCATTAACATAGAAAAAGAAATAAAACGTGTTCATATTTACTCCAACTACTTTAAATATGTAATAATTAGCGTCAAAAGCAACCTTCATTCACACGCGTAGATTTACATGCTAGTTTACACCACAAAATAGGCTCGGAAATGATGTAAACTCACGCCCATACAAATTTTGACAGATAGTTTACGCGCATGTAAGTTCACAAGGTTTACAATGTTTACGGGTCAGATACATGCTTAGATGAGAACCCTTAGTATAATAACGATAGCATTGCTACATAGTTATGATATTCATAATACATACGTAATCGATATCATAACGATAGTATAAATACGATAGCACTGCGATATCGCAACAATATCTAGATTAAAAAATGATCGATATAATTTCGCTGGTGCCGATATTTAGATAAAATAAACACCACTAGGACTTACCTATTTACGTACGCTTATATTTTATGATGAGTAACCAAGAAAAAAATTTTAAAAATTTTTATATGAAAAAATTCCAAGTGTTTTCATATATGTAATTTCATATGGATCCAAGATGTATTGTTCGTTCGAGCTTGTTTACGTGTCCGACTTTTTTATATGAAAAAATTTTTTTTAATAAAAAATATGTTTTTCATTGTTTGCTACTTAAAATACATCAATTAAAATAAAAAAAAAAAAATCATAATTCTTATTTGAAAAATTCTAAGTCCTTTCATATCATTTTCTATAAAGAAATTTATATGAAAAAATTCTAAGACTTTTCATATAATTTTGTATGGATCCGAGATTTCGTGTTAGTTTCGAGCTCGTTTACGTGTCCGATATCTCGTATTCAGTTTTTAACTTCTTTGTAAAAATTTTTTAGAAAACATTTTTAAAAATAAATCATTTATTTTAACCCTTGGACAAACACATGGTTCTGGCCAGGCATATTTAATTTTTGAGTGTTAATTAAACATACTTCTAGTTTAGGTAGATACCTGTATTTTCCGGTAGCCGCCTAAAATATTGTTGGCTTTCTTTTTTTTTAAAAAAAATTCTAAAATATCGTTCCAACACGAAGAAAACTTCAAAAAAAGTCCCCCTCGAACAAACACATATGCCTGGCATACTGCCTTTTTCGATATTATAACGTTATCGTCTCGTGAAGCGTTAACGATAGAAGTTATCACTTTAACGATATCATCTCGATATCGCAATAAATATATTTTTGATATCGTTTACGATTTGTCAATTTGTATCGAAAAGAGGACTTTTCGATATCATAACGATATCGTCTCGTATTTCGTTATCGATACAAATTATCACTTTTACGATATCATCTCGATATCGTTTCGATAGATTAGAAAAATTTTGATCGAAACGATATCGTTTGGTTTGCTGGGTATAATGCGTAAAGAAGAAAAAATTTCAAAATTTTTATATGAAAACATTCTTAATCTTTTCTTATAATTTCGTATGGATCCGAGATATCGTGCTTGTTCTGAGCTCGTTTACGAGTCTGCTTATCTCGTATTCGGTTTTTCATTTCTTTGTAAAAAATTTTTATTAAAACTTTTAAAAATAAATCATTTATTTCAAGTTCGCGGTTATTATTACATGTTTTAAGCAAATAAAATTTTTGGAACATTTCAAGAACAGCGACAACTCTAATTTTTAATTATTTCTTTGCATATTATATGGATTTCGGCCTCCTTACTTCAAATCTGAAAAAATTACAAGCCGCTCGCAATTGGCTTAGAAGTTTAGACCTCCAATGTTGGAAAAATGGCCTAAAAATCTATTGCTATTCTATTCTAAAATCTATGGCTATTTTTTTTTTAATTTTTCAGCAAAACTAAACTTTATGGGTATCATAAGAAAGGCAATTAAAGTACCTATTTAACAAGGTATCAAACATAAAAAATCCACGCATAACTTTTAAAGATATAAACGTTTTTAGTGTAGTGCTTTCGTAAAAGGGAAACCACTAGTTTTTTATACAAATTGTAAATATGCATAAGAATAGGTATATCTTAAAAAGTTACGCATGGATTTTAATGTTTTATACCTCGTTGAATAGGTACTCGCATTACCTTTCTTTTGATACCCATAATACGGAACACTAAAAGAAACAGCAAGATTTGTAGGCCATTTTTACAAATTTGGAGGCCTATAACTTCTATCCCAATTGCGAGCGGCCTGTAATTTTTCCAGATTTAGATTTAGGAGGCAAAAATCCGTATAATGCAACAAAAAATATTAAAAGAGAGAGTTATCGCTATTCTTGAATTATACCAAATTTTTTTGTTCTATAACATAAAAAAAATTTTATAAGTAAACTTATAAAAAATTAACATTTCGAACTTTGGTAAAAAAATTTTTTATAAAAAAACCTATATTTTAAAACAGCACAACAAAAAAAATTTTTTTCCCTGTTGGGGGTTTGAACCCACGACCGAAGGCTAGCTTTCATTCTAAATGAAGCAAATAAAGCGACTATTAGTTAACAATTGCAATGGTCGAATGGATAAGCTGATGGACGCGGCCGAGGTTCTAATCTCCGGATGGTCATTATTTGTAATATCGTTCCGATATCAAGGATTAATATGCTTTCGATATCGTTAATGATCTGTCCATTTTTATCGAGAACTGCCTTTTTTCGATATCATAACGATATCGTCTCGTGAAGCGTTAACGATAGAAGTTATCACTTCTACGATATCATCTCGATATCGAAATGATATTAAAATTTCAATTAATATGTTCGATATCGTTCACGATATGTCAATTTTTATCGAAAACAGGACTTTTTCGATATCGTAACGATATCGTCTCATTTATCATTATCGAAAAAAATTATCACCTTTACGATATCATCTTGATATCGAAACGATATCGTTTAGTTTCTGGGCATTTATTATCAAAATTTAATTAAAAAAATTTTTAGAATTTAGTTGCTCATAACTTTCTTAAATGTGACTTTATGCAAAATGTTTTATAAACAACTTAACGTTAATTTGATTAATTTCACAATAAGTTATAAACTTCGGATATCGGATAAAAGATGCATTAATTATGGAGTAAAATGTAATGACACATATTTTCCAGTCTTACCTCCCTAGCTCCCAAAGGGGGGAGGGGTGACCATCATCCTTGCATTTTTTACTCAAATAATCATGGGGAATCACCAACCGAGGAAATTAATGCTATATCTGAGGCACCTTGTATATAATTCATGCAGGATTAATTATAAAAAAACAGGCGTCCCCATTTCTTTGTACATCACTGTAAGTCAAGGTGCTCACCAATACCATTATTTAGATATTTCTCGACTGATGAAGTCTTGGTAATGCTTTTACGTATAATTTTGGAACAGTCTTATGCAAGTTACTTTCTTTAGTTTAAAAAAAGTTTAAATGACCTTCATAAAACATTAAATATTTTGCCTGTTGGTTTATACACCAGCCATAATGAGTATATATAAAAGTAAAAAATCTGTAAATGGAATATTTTTTCGAAATTCGAATTTTTTCGGGTGTAGGAATCTAAAAATGAAATTTTTAAAAATATTGTCTGTCCGAACGAGCATCACGTGAAAACTACTGGTTGGTTCTCTTCAAATTTTTCATGGTTCCTTACGTCCCAGGTTGGGGAAATAGGACAAAAAAGAGACTCTCTAAAAATAACGGTTCTTTTGTAATACAATGGAAATTAAAAACACTGAAAAGTGCGTTAAAAATAAGAGATACGTTTGAATAACCTATGAAAGAGTTTTTGGTTATTAAAAGGGCTACAAACCCTGGACTACCTGAACTGTTTTCGTGTATCTCCAATGGGTACCCTACAATATGCATTTTTCTAACCAATATATATTAATGTACACTAACTTTTTCAATTTTCTTAAAGAAAATAAAGTAAAAATATGTCCGTTTGTTTGACACCATTAACATTATCATATCTTGAAAGGTATAGAAAATTTTAGTACAATGAATTTTTGTATATATGTAACATCGTTACCTAAAGCCACAAAAACTATTCCAAATTCAAAGTTTTGACTTTAGACGATAATAGCTTCCTTGTCTTTTAATATATTTCATTCAATCTTCTTTTGTCTTAAAGTTCAATTAAAGCACTTGCACAAAATTACTGCAACAGTTCCGTTAGCTAAGGATTTATATTTTGAATTTTTTTTAAAGGCAAAAAAATGGTGCAAAAGTTGTTTTTGTTGTAAAAATTATAAAAACCAAAAATTGTAATTTTTATACTCTTTCATATGACGTATCACTTTTATGCAAAAATATATTTCAGTTTGACATAAAATTTTTTATTTCTATTTCTTTTAAGAAAAATGCAATGGTACCCCCTTCCCCCCTCCCCCTTTGATTTATGTGACGAGTGCAATTTTTTTAACATGTTGTTTTTATAATTTTTAAAAAATACTTTGCCTTTAAGAGCAATTTCTTGGTCCCAGGCCCACCCCCTCATAAGCATCTTTTTTTTTATTTTGTTTGACTGTTTTTTTAACTATTGCAAGTGTTAAACCAATCTTAAGAAATACTTGGATTCCTTGGTTTTTGCCTTAATATCTATAGCTCTTCGTAAAAAATACGATGAAGTATACAACAATGAGTACAACAACCCAATAACAGATTGACTCATCTATAATAATAAAACTCATTATCTGTTTGTTTGTTTGTTTGGCCTTTATACAAATCTAAACGGCTTCAAGGATTTCGCTCAAACTAGTTATACATATTAAGTGCATCTTAGATTAAAGTGTTACATACTTAGTTTTTGCCACGCCTCCTCCGAAATTTTTCAACTAACGGTAATTTTGTCATTATAATACTTTTTAGTATCGGAGTTTTTTGTGTATTTAATTTTAAAAATTGTTTGTTACTATGTTTTATAATTATGTCAAAAAAGGTCCAAAATATTGACTTTTTACTCAAAAAATGACTCAGAAACTGTTTTTGTAGTATAAATGAAATCAATTAAAAATTGCACATCTGGCAATAAAATGACTTAAAATGACTCAAAAACTGTTTTTGTAGCAAAAAAGAAATCAATTAAAAATTACACATATGGCAACGATATAAAAATAAAAATTTGGTCTTTCGATGCAAATATCTCCGCTGTTCATGAATATATTGCATTCAAATTTTTCTTTGTACAAACGTTCAATAAAAGCACTTCTCAAAAATAGTTTCAACTCAGTTTGAAGGTCAGTGTATACATATTTTATGATTTGTTAAAAAAAAAAATCCAAAATATTGAGTTTTTACTCAAAAATTGACTCAAAAATTGTTTTTGTTGTAAAAATGAAATCAAGTAAAAATTGCACATCTGACTACCTTTCATATTTGATAGCATTTATTTGCAAATATTCTGAAAACGACGCTCTACTTATAACTACTTTGAACCACTTACTACTTACCCTACTTTGAAGCCTAAAATATAACTTTTCAAAAAAATCTGTGGCAAAAAATAAAATATTGATATTAAAATTGAGTCACGGCCAAAATCCCAACAACGATCCGAGACAGCTATGCGCATACTACACATTTTACATGTACGGTAACACTGTAATGCTTAGTTTTCACTATGTCATTTTTATGACGACACAACATTTTATCACCTGAAATATCACCTTGATAAAACTTTTGAACATTTTCTGCAGAGCTCCATTTAATAATTCATTTGTTTTTAATTTTCCAAGATTGCCAAATGTAGACAAAATATCAACATGTTGTCATTTTCCATTTGAATGACACCAACTGACCACTGAAAATGATATAGTGAAAACCAAGCATAAGGGCGGCATATATTTCAAGTCTAGGGTGCCTACTGTGTTAAATCCGGCTCTGAATATCAGGCATACTATTTTGAGTGGTCAGCTAGGTTTAATAACTCTCTCTATCGTAGAAATTTTCGTCCTCTCTCGACTAATGAAGTTCCGCTAGAGCTTTCATACAAATTTTCAGATCAGCCTTACACAAATGACTTTTAGAAGATTAAAAAAAGTTCAAATAGGCCTCTTAAAACATCACAAATTTTATCTTGCTCTTCAAAGAAGCCATAACAAGCTCTTATACAAGTAAAGTGTTTCCCTGCCTAGCTTCTGTAAAGCTTCCAGAATGCTTTATAAGTTAGTTGAATAGCTTTTGTGACCTTTTTTTATAGAAACAGGATTCTTATTTACCCTAAAAAATCAGATTTTTAATATTAAATTTTTCTCTTTGCTCTCTTTCCAGATGGTTCAAACACATATCAGATGCTGCCGAACAATACAAGCCACGCTCCAAGAACGCTAATCATGAACCGGTCGATGATCCTGCCATCGCCACCCTACCGCATTCCAATACTAAAGAATCGCTTGAGCTTACGCCAGAACGTCCGCCTCCACTCACAGCAACAGCCACCGTGACCACAACACCGCTGGCGCCCATGATGATGATGCCCAATAATAATCAGCATCATCAGTATCTGCACCAGCATCCCTCCGCAGATATGCGTAATGAACGCGAAGGAATGCCTGCAACAGACATGACAGTGTCCATGAGTGCTGTCATTAGCACCGCCAGCTCTGTCCGAAATAACCACATGAACAACAATGATCTGCTGGCGTCGTCAGCGGTGAATCGCACTATGTCGACGCGCAGCTGTGGCGAAAGCAACAACAACTATAGCGGCGATAGAACGCAACAACAAGCTTATGCCGCCAACAACGGCGTCACGCTGCGACACACGCAGTCTGCGCGACAGGCGACCAACGGCGAAGCGACAACCAACAGTTCAGTTGATGAAACCGGTGTCGGCAGTGGCTCCAAACGTGATAGCAACAGCATCATTTATTCGAATAATTCCAACAACACACGCACGCTCATGCAAAGCTCAGCACCGCTGGTCGAACCAACCGCCATACAGATCAGCATCAGTCCGGCGCATACTGCCGAGCCAGTCTTGACACCAGCCGAAAAGCTGCGTCGGCTCGATGCCTCTATTAGAGACGGACTGCTGGAGAAGCAGAAAATCATCTGTGATATGTTCCGGCTGCCCATTGAGCATTTCCACGAGATTGTTGACATTGCTTCACTTCCAGAGGCTCCCAAGGACAGTGCTGACATAGCGCTAGCCGCTTACGCCCAGGTACAATCCCTGACCGAAGTGGTCAACGACTATATGAAGGTGACACCTGAGCAGGAGATTTCGGCAGTCTCAACTTCGGTCTGTGATCAATGCCACGAGAAGCAGCGCAAGCAGCTTCACTCATGCAACAGTAGCAACGTGTCTCGTACGCCGTTAGCGCCAATAATTCCGCCTGGAACCTCCTCTACACTAACGACGACAAAACGCATGCGCTCACCATCGCCGCCTCCGCTGCCACCACCAAACAAACAGCAGGCACAGGCGCAGCACAAGACAGCAACGCCACCAGCCAAGCTGCAGACACATTCGCTGGATGAACAAATAATTCATGAGGACGATGATGGCTACTGCGAGATCGATGAGTTACGCCTACCTGCGTTGCCGTCAATGATGTCAGCTTCGATGATGTCGGCCCTGTTGTCAAAACCTGCCGCAGCTTTGTCATCATCAGCACCACCGCCATTGCCGCCACCAGCTGGAACCTTCAAGGTGCCACCAATTCCGCCCCCACCACCATCAGCCGCAGTCGTTGCAGCAGCAACAGCAGCCAATATCGCAGGCACCAGCTGCACTACGGAGCGTTCCAGCAGCACCTCGCCCGAATTGACAAAACGCCAAAGCACAATAAGCGCCGATAGCATTCCGGAAGAGTCCGCCGACGAAGTTACGCAAGCCATGGACGATTCACATCAGCCAGCAGCATCACCCAATCCGAATATTTCGAGTATTCCAAGTACCAATAGCACTAGCGTTACCTCAGAGCCTGTCAAGTCTATTGGAGCATTAACAAACGATGCATCGGCCAACGCCACCAGTGTCGAGGAAAATTATGAGATTAAAGATGAGGTTAAAGAAGAACAAATAAGCAAGGAAAAAGCGCAAGTTGAACCAGAAGAAGAGTCAGTACCTGTTGCCGAGGCAGCAAGTGAAAAGGTAGAAAATAAAGATAAAAATCAGGAAGAGCATCAAGAAACAGAAGCAGAAATTGACTCGGCTAGCAGCTCAACATCAACAGCAAAGACTACAGCCGAAGGTGAAGATGATGAAAACAAAGTAGTAAAGGAAGAGAAGAAAGAACAGATGCAGGAGAAAGAAAATTCGGAGTTGGACACAAACACAGAAGACAAGAATAATGAAGAGGTAAGCGCTACGCAATCAGCAGAGCCGCAGCGTCAAAACAGCGCTGCCACAACTGCTGATGCTGAATCGCTGGACAGCGAACACATTGAGATTAATGATGCCTTCGAGGCGCTGGTAAGTGCCAAAAATAAATTTTAAATAACCAAAAAAAGAAATAACACTTGTCATTTACATTTTAGGCCACTCTCAATAAACTCAATACTGCGCTGACGATGGTGGATAGCATGAGTCAGACCACTTTAACCGGCAGCGGAATAGCGATTACTACCACCACCAACACCAACACCACACATTGTGGACCAAATCGCATTATGCATGCAACATCATTGGAACCAAGCGTGCCGTGCCATGCTCTCAACAGCATTGTGACTGCTTTGAATTCGCAAATTTCGTTACTTTTGGTGAGTTCAGAATGTAAAAGTCAAGTGCAGTTATTTTAACAAACTACCCTACTATGCTCTTACTTTTAGCCAAAAATAAATGAACGTGACATGGAGCGCGAGCGCCTGCGCAAAGAAAATCAACATTTACGTGAACTCCTTAACGCGATGCATGAGCGTCAGCGAGTTGAAGCAAAAATTGTAAGTTACTGTGAGATGAACGAAGTTTCTTTAGAATGAAAACAATTTTTCGCAAACCGTTTGCTTTCGTTGGATTAGATTTAGAAAGCATAGACAGAATTATTAAAACAAAACCAATTCCATGGTTCAGTCGTTTTTTGAGTTCTCGTTAAGAGCGGTCGTGCTTTTTCTTGCTATTGTAGTTTGATTGTTTTAAGAAGTATTTTAATCATTTAGCAAACGGGTGCGAGAGCGTAGTAATTCGTTTCGTAGGCAACCGTTTTGCTAGGCTTGGACAGTAATTGATTTTGTGACTTATGTTTTAAATGTAGAAAGTCATTTTAAATCAAATCCAAAGTATTTTTGAGAGTTTTTAAATTCTAAGAAAAAACCAGCGTGTATCTTGAAAGTGGAATTTGATGGTTTAAAATCTAATTATGTTTTAGAATCTACCTTCCGTTCCTCTAAATATTTTCAAAATTGATAGCTACATTGATTGATCATATACTTAAAATTAAATTATTTGAGTATGTGAAGTGTGTCATCTCCGAATTTCAACGTGGGTTTTTTCCTGATGGATCAACTTGTTCAAATTTACTGCTTATTTCGAAAACATTATTAATGAATGGAGAACGGTAGTCAGTTAGATATCATCTGCACCTACTTTTCTAACGCATTTGATAAAGTTGATCACTTTATTCTTTTAAGCAAATTAAAAAAGTTTGGTTTGTCGGTTTGCTTTTTTTAAAAGTTATCTAAACGACAGAAAGCTTTATGTAAAAATTGGGTCAACTATTGAGGATGTTGCTATTGATGCTTTTTCAGACATACCACAAGATTGCCATTGCGGTCCTCTTCTATTTTGAGTTTTTATTTGTGATTTACCAAAACACTTCAATTTTGCTAGATGTCTATTGTATGCTGATGATGTCAAACTATTTCTTAAAATATCAAACGAATCTGACTGCATAAGTCTCCAAAGTGACCTCTCCGCTTTGCATAGTTGGTGTCTTTCAAATAAATTGTTCTTTAATATCAATGAATGTTGTATAGTTTCTTATACTAAACTAGCTGAACCCGGTGTGCTTCGCTACCCCCCTCGTACCAGGATTGCATTTCAAAATTGTGGCAATACCAAAATCACTTTTCACGCCATTGAATTTTCGAAATAAGTCCACCCCAGCGCCACCTACCGTGTCCATTTATACACAAATTATTTTCTTATGATTAAACAAACATACATTCTGAATTTCAGTTAAATTGGTCCATAAATTCAAATTTTCGATATAAGTCCACCCCAGCGCCACCTATCGGGTCCATTTATACACAAATTATTTTCTTATGATTAAACAAACATACATTCTGAATTTCAGTTAAATTGGTCCATAAATTCAAATTTTCGATATAAGTCCACCCCAGCGCCACCTATCGGGTCCATTTATACACAAATTATTTTCTTATGATTAAACAAACATACATTCTGAATTTCAGTTAAATTGGTCCATAAATTCAAATTTTCGATATAAGTCCACCCCAACGCCACCTATCGGACTTTCCCGGAGGGTTTTTCCAAAATTTTCCTTCGTAAAAACCTTCTCCTGGCAATTATAAACAACTGAAAAAAAATTTTAGACAAATCGGCCCAGCCATTCTCAATTGATGTTTTACTATACATTTTTTACACCATTTTTATATATATAGATGTATAAATAGCTTTTTATTCAATTATACATTGAATAATTGTGTTTAAGAGCGTAAAGTTGAAATAAAAGATTTGGGTGTTAATTTTGATACTCAGCTAAATTTTATAAGCCATTATGATTATATTATTTCTAAGTTATATTTCATGTTTGGGTTTCTCAAAAGGTATACTAAAATTTGTAAAGATCCGTTAACTATAAAATCGTTATATGTTTCTTTGGTTCAATCGAATATTGTTCTATTGTTTGAAAACCATACTATGTTGTTGAATCAAACCGAATTAAAAAAGTTCAAAAACTAATGAGCAAATACGAACATAAAAAGCTTTACTGGCCTGATGGTCTTCCAACATACTATGCTCGATATAAATTACTTGGCTTGCAATCCTTAAAAGATAGAAGATCGATGTGTTCTCTTTTATTTGTTTATAACATATTTTACGGTCAAATTAATTGCATTGAACTGTCAAATCTCTTCCAAATTTATTATGTACCAAGAGGGATTTAAGACGTATTCGTATGTTTGAAAAAAATCTCCACAGAAGCAAAAAAATTTAATGTGTCTGAACACCAATTTCAGCTGATACTGTTCACTATTTTTAAGTAGTTTTAAAATTTAATAGCTATAATAGTCTGTAAGATTGTAAGAAATCCGTAGACTGACATAAATAAATAAAAGCGATTTGGTCATTTCAGCCCTTGAAAAAACTTCGACCGAGCTCCTAATGATCAATTGTGTTGGGCGTGTTATTAAATATTTCAACACACGATCGAAACTGGTTCTACGTGCTTTATTGCGACTCCGAACGGCTCATGTTCTCAATAAGCTTTACATGGCAGTACTTTTACTCTCTGAGGTTTGTTTTTGTCTGCAGAGGGGAGGGGGCAGCCGGACGGAAATATTAATTGAATTGAAAAAAACATTCTGTCTCAAATAGGAATTGAACCTGGGCCACCGCGGTTCTTAAGCATACGGGATGCGCACTAGAGTGGGGCGATAAGTATGGAAGGAAAAAAGTGTTAGTGGGCGCTTCGCGTTTCTGATTCTTGGGATTGTACTGAGCAAAAAAGTCCACTAGACCATACGTCTACGGTGAAAATCGAGCTGCCAGATTTTGACTTGCATTTTTTTCTCAGACTTTTGTCACGTTTTTTTTTTTTTTGATATTTTGACCTATAACAGCCAAACCATTGAGATTTTTGTCTTAGTATTGGATCGAAAATCTCAATGGTTTGACTGTTATAGGCCAAAATATAAAAAAAAACCTGACAAAAGTCTGAGAAAAAACTGCAAGTCAAAATCTGGAAACTCGATTTTCACCGTATGGTCTAGTGGACTTTTTTGCTCAGTACAATCCCAAGAATCAGAAACGCGCCCATTAAGGTGTTCAAATCACCCCACCCTAATGCGCACTTTATTCACTTTACCAAGACTATTAAAAAATTAAAATTAAAAATTAAAAAAAAAAATAAAATTTAATATTACTATAAAAATAAAGTTTTTGTTAATTTGTGCAATGTAGCTAATTGGTCTGATGCTTTTAGGCTAATTGGTCTGATGTTTTTTATGCAAATAAAGAAATAAATTTATTTCATAGTTTTCATGATATTTTTGTAAGCTTCTTCAGGGATATTTATTTAAGAGTTGAAATTTTTTAACTTAGTCCGAATAGCGACTGAACAAGGGCCGAACAGCGACCAAACAAACTCAGAGTTAATTTTGAATATCATATTTAAGATATAATAATAATTCAAGGAAATACATTATTTTTTTTTAAAATCTGAACGGTTTTTCATTTATTTTTTTTTTTAAATTTCTTGTTTTCAAACATGATCTTGTTTTAATATAAGTTTGTAATTCGAATTTTACTACGATAGCTAAAATATCCCTACAAACATTTTCAATCGCCTCAGAATCATCAGCGAATCGCTTGGAAGATGATACAATCGCCGGCAAGCTTATTTGGGAGTCATCCGGGTATCGCCACTGTAGACTGCCGGGAAGATTCACAAACGAATCGTAAGCGTAAAGAGTTCGTATGCGATTCGCTGGGAAAAGTAGCTAACGAATCGCCGAGAGGGGTCTTAAAAGGTTCATTACCAATTCACTGGGAAGAGCCGCTAACGAATAGCCGAGAGAAGTCCTTAGCGATTCGCGGGAAGAGTGGCACACTCTCGTGCGCGAAGCGTCTTTGGTGAACGTTACAAGTTATTTTACAGGTGACATCTTCGTCAAATCTGTCAACAAAAAGTTCGACCACTGCAATTCAAGCTGATATGAATATTTTCAGTTTTCATACGGCAATTAAATACAAAAAATCATTATTTTTTAAATTTTTCTGATGATTATTTTTAGTGTAGAAGTATATAGAATAGCCTTCTTCATATTCCAAAATTTTTAAAAGAAGCCATCTTCCAACGATCGCCGGAAGAAGCGAAGGAAGATTTTACTTGAATCGCGCAATCATCGCTTGGGAGATCGAAAGGTGATCCCACTTCCAAAGAACCTTTAAGCCAATCGCAAGTGCTTCGCAAAACTTCTCTTCTATTGTCTTCTAAATGTTTGCAGGCATTATGGCTATAATCATGATTACACACAAATGGACATGGATAAACAGATGTTGCAGACCAAAAATATATATATATTTTTATACCTGCCACGCTCCTTAGGGGCGTTACTAACAAAATGACGAAGTTAATATACCCCTGACGCAGTAAGCGTGGTAACTTTCTCACTTCAGTTTAATTTTCAGTGAATTTAAGAAGCTTGATATAAAATGTTCTGGTAGAAATGCTTTTTTTTCTCCCCTTTGACTTCGATATAAGTCAACTTTTAAGATTTTAACTCCTGGGTATAGAGTTTTATAAATTTGATAAGGAGGAAATCCTTAAAAAGTTCTTAAACAACAAAATCTACAGCTATTATTTTACTAAAAACATTAATTTCTTTGCTTTTTGCAGGAAACTCCAAAAGACATCACCACAAGTGCCGATGCAAATGACGAAATTGATGCTTCTTCTAAAAGCACCAGTACTGCAACAAATAACAACTCAAAGCCAACCGCAACTTCTGCAACATTAACAGAAGCAACAACAGCAGTAGCGACAGCAACAGAGACAGCACCTACAATCTGCGCTGATGTAGCACCAGCAAAGGCCGATAAATAAATTTAAGATTAAAAAAAGAACAATGTTGCCTACAACACCAATGGAATTGGAAACAGAATTTAATTCTTATTACAATTTTTGTATTTTTTTCGATTCTTTTTCTATTGCGTATAACTACAAAGCGAACCAAGTTTCAGCATATTGTCAGAAGAGTTTGCTTTCTCTTCTACTTATTCTACTACTTTTACATTTTTTTATGCATATACATATTTATATAATTATAATAAATGAAAAGTATATCAAATATATTATGGAAAATGTAGCATAAACTTAAATATAATGAATGCAAACACACAAAAAAAACAAAAGTGCATAAAAATAATAATTAAAATAAAATTATAAACAAATAAACAAACAAGCTTAAAATAAACTAAATATTAATTATTGCATAACAACTAATGAAAAACTAGAGAAGAAACAATTGTATTATAGACTTGTGCAAGCAAGAGTTAAGGTTAAGCTATACATAAATACACAGACACACATTTAATAAAAGTTTAAAGTACACACAAAATGTCTTTAACTAAACTTGAGTGTTTATATTTTGAAATAACTCCAAATTGAAAGGAGTAAATAACTTAGTTTTATGTAGAAAATATTATATAACTTTATATTATTGCAAAGTGAAACAAAACAAAAAGAAAAACAATTTAAAAAAAAACAAAAAGCACAAGAAATCAAAATTTTTTTCACAAAACATTTTAAGAACACATTTTTGTTTTTAATGAAGTTTTTGTTGTAAACAAAACTATTTTGGTTTTTCTCTATTCTTGTAAGGCATAATTTAAAAATTCAAAATAAATATATTCATTAATTAATGTCTGCATATGATTTTACATGCATGCATACTATATGTATGTATGTGTAAGCATATGCATATTTATAAATATAAATATATTTATTTATATAATGAATTGTGAAATTGATAAAAACCTAGTTTTATATGTGTAATAATCAATACAAATAAACTTAAAAGCAAAAAAAAAGCAAATTGCAGTTTTGATTTTTAGTTTAAGCATGTTGCAAGGATGGTAAAAAGTTTTTTGGCGGAAATTTTATTGACAGCTTAGAAATGTATGGATAAAAGAGATGAACAACAATTGCCTTATAATCAGTCATGATTTTTTTACACAGTGTGATTGTTTAAAATATACACTCTTCTGCTTAGATACTCCGCTTAGTTTTTGTTTTCAGAACCTAAATGATTCCCAAAGCAAAAGTGTCAAACGAAGTAATGACCCGGCTGGCCTTGGTTAAGAATTTTATAAAAATTTAAACAATAAAATCCAATTGAAAACAGCAGCTTTGGAAGGCGATTCCAAAAAATCAATTAGTTTTACGCAATTGGTGAGTGAGAACCATATTAACACATAATAGCAATAACACATTTTACTGAAGGCTACAGGAGCCTTACTCTGTAATGCGATTCGAAAAGCAAATGCGATTCGAAAACAAAATCACTCCATGTAAATACATGAATTAAGATTACTAATTGGCAGTAACTTCTGCTTTAAAAAGATGTTTTTGTCTGCATTGAATTCGAACTAATCAAAAATTTGTCAGAAAACCATGTAAATACATGGTGTGATTTTGTTTTCGAATCGCATTACAGATTAAGGCCTCAGCTTTGTAGCTTCTCTTAAAAGTGGTATATTTCATGTATTTAAATGTGACATGTAATTTAAAATTCGTTGAATTAAAACAGGAAAGCTTTGAAATTGTCTATTTAAAATATAAAATTTAAATATAACAAACCATTATAAAAGATCTAGCTCACAAAATACACCCTAAAAAATTAAATAACACTGGACATAAACCCAAACGTGTTATAAGTGTAGTAGCCACTATAATATAAGATAACCTGAAAATCTTGTATTGGCGTTTTAAATGTTAGCTTCTGAATAATTTTTAATGCAGTTTTTAAATAAAGTTTAAATGTAGCAATTTACCAATAGTATAAAGAGTAGGAAAACTATTTAATCAGGCATGTTTTGAAATCCTCCTCGGAAATGGATCGAAAAGTGTAAATAAAATATAAATTGTATAACAAATCAAAGCATTTATTTAAGTATCTATTTTTATTAGATAAAGGAATAATATAAAGTTATTTTATAGGATTTTATTGCACAAGTGGATAAAAATGATTTTGGGTCAAGCCGAATTCAATTTTAACTAAATATATCAACTCTTACCAAATTATCATATTTTTAAAATTTTTCAACAAACCCTGCAAACATTTTCAATCGCCTCAGAGCCGCCAGCGAATCGCTTGGAAAATAAGACAATCGCCGGTAAGCTCATTTAGGAGTCATCCGGGTAAAAGCCGACTGTAGCAGCTGCGACCATAAAAGCGATTCCCCGGGAAGATTCGCGAACAAATAGCCTAAAGGGGTCTTAAGAGGTTCGCTGGGAAGAGTCGCTAACGAATCGCCGAGAGGGGTTTTAAGCGATTCGCTGGGAAGAGTTTCAAACGAATCGCCAAGAGAAGTCCTTAGCGATTCATGGGAAGATTTAAACACGAATTAAGCGATTCGCAGACAAGAGTGGCAAACGAATTGCTTTTAGGGTTCCTCAGCGATTTGTTGCGAAGCGTCTTCGTTGAACGCAACAAGTTTTTTTACGTGCGGCATTCCCTATCAAATCGGTCAAAAAAAAAAAATTCGACCACCGAAAATCATGTTGATATGAATATTTTCAGTTTCATACGGCAATTCAATACAAAAAATAATTTTTTAAAATTTTTCGATGATAATTTTTAAAAGAGAATTGTATTAAATAGCCTGCTTCATATTCCAACGATCGATTTTTAAAAAAGCCATCTTCCAATGATCGCCGGAATGCGCGAAGGAAGATTGAGCTTTTTCTTAAATAGCGTATTCATCGCTTGGGCGATGAGCAAAGGAAAATTTTATTTGAATCGCGCATTCATCACTTGGGCGACTGAAAAGCGATCCATCTTCCACCGATCGCCGGAATGAGCGAAGATTTTGACGATTTTTCTTGAATCGCGCATTCAACGCTTGGGCGATCAAAAACGATCCATCTTCCAAAGAATCCTTGGGCGAATCACAAGTGCTTCGCCACATCAATTTCTCTTCCAATCGTCTTCCAAATGTTTGCAGGGAAGATTTTATAAAAGCGTCAAATAAATAAATTGCATTGAAAAAAGTAATGCCAAGTTAAAAAAAATCGAGCATGGCAACATTTGTGAAAATGACAACATTTTTATTTTCTATATTATTACGATTTCAATAAAACATTTAGGTGCAAAAAACATAAAAAAATGTTGGACGGATTACATTTCACTTGGATTCCGATAAATCGGATGTCAGAACAACTACAACTTTAGCAATTGACAACTTTGCAGACAGCGATAGTAACTTGTTATTAAACTAGTAAGGAATTATCTTTGACAGAACCGGAGTTAAAATACCCCCACGGCCGTATTTTAGTTTATTCGAAGTGTTGAATGTTGTATTATTTTGGTGACATCACTTTTATAGGCCGTGATTATTATCCAAATATTTCAAATTGGGAACTCTAGAGTCCTTTCTATTTATTAAAGCTTACACTATCAAGTTTGTGGAACGAAGTTCCTTTACTTGCTTGCGGGTGGTGTGATTTGGTAGAAACCGTCACGTAACAGTGAGATTACTGTGTGTGTATGCGTGCGAGTATCGAGATTCAAGCGGACAACAAACGTGTAGGCGAGTGCACAACTATATCTTTCTCTCTGTCTCTCTACTCTGTTTGTTTCTGACACGTAGAAATTCAGTTACAACGCAATTGTTATTTGTGTGCTTGTTTTAAATCATACGTGAGAATCTTCATTGCAATTAATGGCCTTAGTTTGTAAAATGAACGCAGTCACTTGCGTTAGATTTTTTTATCTGGCAATATATTTAAAAAAAAAATTTCAGTGAGAGAGGGTTTGCTCTAATTCATATGGAAATGGAATTGCCAGACAAACGAATCCCAAGTGAGGTGATTGAGTTCCTTTTACAAAATAAGGCTATAAGTTTTAAGAAATGAAAACTGCAGCAAATGTGTGTAATACAGTGAAATCTAATGATAGAATTTCAAATAGTTTTTTGACACTAGGGTGGACCCCAAAAAATGTGTTTTTTTATTTTATACTTTAACCCCTTTATTATTTATCACGAAACAACACACTAACGGCAAGCAAGATTCGAAAAGCAATATAATTTCGTATAAAAAAAAATATTGCTCTCGTGTCTTGCTTGTTGTTAGTATGCTTTTTCGTGATCGATAATAAAGCGGCAGAGCTGTAAAAGCATGCATTCAATTTAATATTATTCACAAAAAAGTGCATCAGTGAAAAACGAAATACGAAAGCATTCAATCAATTCAATCAATGCACTGATTTGCAATTAAAATTTTTTATTCACATTCATTTTTAAAAAAAATGATTAGTTGGTTCATTTTAATTATTCATTTTCGTTATTCAGAATAATTAATCAATTTTTATTCATTTCATTTGTGAATGCTATTCACAAAGAATGCAATTCACAAAGAATTTCAGAATTTTCCGTTATTCTCTTTTTTGCTTCATTATACATTTTTCATTCGTTTTATTCATTTCACATTCATTTGTTATTCATTATAATTTTTTTATTCATTGATTCATTTTTTATTTATTTTTCATTCTTTATTCTTTTTTCGTTCATTATTCATTTTTGATTCATTATTAATTTGTTATTCATTATAAATTTTTTATTCATTATTCACTTTTTTTTATTCATTTATTATTTTTTATTATTTATTATTCATTTTTTTATTCATGACTTAGGACTCGGGCTATGTTTTTCTTATATTAATTAAACGATTTTTTTGCTGTTATTATCTATATCATCAAACTAATAAAAGAAAAACGTAGCCTGAGTCCTATGAATACAAGCCATGAATACAAAATTAATAACAAATTAATAATAAAAAACAAATTTGAACAAATAAATAATTAATAAAAAATTAATAATGAATAAGCAATGAATAATGAATATAAAATTAATAATGAATAAAAAAGGAATAATGAATGAAAAACTAATATTGAATAAAAAATTAATAATGAATAACAAATTAATGAATGAAAAAAATTAATAATCAGCTCTATTCTAGAATTAGCCGTAGCGTAATTTTCTTTCGAATTCGTAACGTCGTATTCTGCAATCCGAATCATTCAAACATTCGTAGCATTGCTATTCCACAATCCGAACGCATCAACTTTTGACAGCTGATTTTTGGATTTTTTTACGAAAGCTTTGCCTCGCCGGATTTGTTTACGACAATAGAATTTTTATAGATTAGGTCGCAAAATAAAACTTATAATTAATTTTTGGTAAATGTTGGTAAAATATTTTTTTAATCCTGCGAATATGTTAGTTGAAATTAATTAATTGCATTTCCTACATTTCGTAATCCATTTCTAAAGAGTTGATGGAATCTCGCAGTATTCTTCGATGAATTTTCATAGATTCTTTTTGTGAGAAATCTTCCTCTTATTGTGCGAAAATTGCAATTGCACTGAAATCCATTAAAAATCACAGCTAAAAATAATGATTAAAAACAATTGTTTTAAATTTTTTTTTATTTATTTGTTTACTGTTGAAATCAGTTGTTTTCGAACTCCCGAAAGTAAATTCGAAAAGGGGAAGTTTCGTTCGGAATTTGTATTAGCAAAATTTGTCGTATTTTTAGCGTATCTTTACGTTGAGAAATTCGTTACGACGGATTCTGGAATAAGGCTGAATGAATACAAAATTAATAATGAATAAAAAATTAATAAGGAATAAAAAATTAATAACGAATAAGCAATGAATATTCAATATAAAATTAAAAAAATAATTAATAAAAAATTAATAATTGGCCCTATTGCGACTTATTTTCCACGCGGAATTGAAAAAGGGAATTTTCATTTTTAAGATAAACTTCAAGAACATTTGGAAAATTTTTAATGCAAATTTATTCATCAATGGTTGATGAGCAAATTTGCATTAAAAATTTTCTTGAACTTTATCTTAAAAATTAAAACTCCCTTTTCCAATTCCGCGTGAAAAATAAGTCGCGATAGGGCTGAATGAATAAAATAAAAAATGAATAAAAAATGAATAATCAATGAATACCGAATAAAAAATGACTAATGAATAAAAAATTAATAATAAATAAAAAATTAATAAGAAATTAATAATGAATGTATAAAAAAAGAATAGTGAAAAATTAATGAACAATGAATAAGAAATGAATAATGAATAAATAAATAAATAAAAAATGTCTAAAAATTAATGAATAAAAAATTAATAATTAATAAAAAATTAATAATAAATAAAAAATAAATAATGAATAAATATTAATAATGAATATAAAGTAAATAATTAATGAGAAATTAATAATGAATCAAAAATTGATTATTGAATAAACAATGAATGAATAAAAAAAAATTAATATTGAATATAAAGTTAATAATGAATAAATAATGAATAATAAATGAATATTGAATAAAAAATTAATAATGAATACCGAGAAAGAAATTAATAAATGAATGAATGACTAAAAAAAAGAATAATTGAAATTTTTTGTGATTTCCATTCTTTGTGAATAGCACTCAAATGAATAACAAATTTATTCATAATTCTGTATAACGAAAACGAATTATTGCAATGAATACTTAATAATTTTTTTAAAAATGAATGTAAATGAAAAATGGTATTTATAAATCATTTGTGCATTCATTGAATGCATTGTTATGTCGTTATTAATTTGTACTTAAAATACTGAATATGATTGCAGATTTTGCAGCTCTGATTGCTTACAGTATTAAAGGATCGCTGATTTCGAATCTGATGCTAGAATTTCAAAAATGTTTTTTGCTACAGGGTGAACCCTAAATATGTTTTTTTAAATTTTTTGTAGATGCGCTGATCGGTGGTTTTGAATCGAATGTTCAAATTTAAAAAAATTTTACACCAGGGTGGGCCCTAAAATGTGTTTTTTGTTATATATTCTTTATATATGTGCTAGCATTATATAGGGTCGCTGATTTCGAGCCTGATGTTAAAATTTCAAAAAAGTATTTTTGACACTAGGGTGGACCCTGATAATGTTTTTTTTATATACTCTTTGTATATGTGCTGGCAGTATTTCGAACTTGATGTAAGAATTTAAAAGAGTTTTGACACTAGGGTCGACCCTAAAAATGTGTTTTTTGCTTTATACTCTTTGTGTATATACTGGCAGTATTAAAGGGGCAGGTGATTTCGAAAGTTATGTCAGAATTAGAGCCCTGCGTAGGTGCACTTAAAACCGGTTTCAAAACATTTGTTCATTTCACACTACACTGCACTGTCTTGCTTGCTGCAAAGAAATCATGAGTGTGATTGCAGCGAAGGTGAACAAAACATGATAGAGCAATAAAAAACAGATCATTGATATTGTTGATCTAAGATATCGTTGTCAGAGAGCTCACTGCAGTCAATGCAACGAAAGCTAGCAATAGATGATTTATATCAGACAACGAATACGGTGCTGGCGCGAACACTAGGTAAAAATGAGTCACGCATCATTATTTTACAGTGTATTTCGAATCTGAAGTCAGAATTTTAAAAATAAAAATGGGTAATAGGGTCGATGCTGGTGCGAACCTCAGGTAAAAATGGGTCGCTGAATCCGAATCCGTTGTCAGAATTTAAAAATAATGTAATTTTTTTATAATAGGGTTGCCACCTAATAATATGTATTTTTAAGAGTTTTAAACATCATTTATCAGTGTTAGGAGGTCGCTGATTTAGAATCTGAAGTCAGAATTTTAAAATTCAAGATGGTGGATAGGGTTGCCACCTTCATTTTTTTTATGAATTCGGGGCTGGCAAAAAAAAATTATACACCAAAAAGGGGTCGCTGAATCCGAATCCGTGGTCAGAATTTCAAAATTATAAAATTTTGAAATAATAGGGTTGTTTTTAATTTTTAAAATAAAAATGAATTCGTAAAAATAAAAAATTATGATGGCAACCCTATCCACCATCTTGAATTTTAAAATTCTGACTTCAGATTCGATATCACCCCCTGTCACCCCCTGTCACCCCCTTAAAACTCTTAAAAATACATATTATTAGGTGGCAACCCTATTATTTCAAAATTTTATAATTTTTAAATTCTGACCATGGATTCGGATTCAGCGACCCCTTTTTGTTGTATCATTTTTTTAGCCAGCCCCGAATTCATAAAAATGCAAAAAATGAAGATGGCAACACTATCCACCATCTTGAATTTTAAAATGCTGACTTCAGATTCGATATCAGCGACCCCCTAACACTGATAAATGATGTTTAAAACTCTTAAAAATACATATTATTAAGTGGCAGCCCTATTATTTCAAAATTTTATAATTTTTAAATTCTGACCACGGATTCGGATTCAGCGACCCCTTTTGGTGTATTATTTTTTTTGACAGCCCCGAAATCATAAAAATGCAAAAATGAAGGTGGCAACCCTATCCACCATCTTGAATTTTAAAATTCTGACTTCAGATTCGATATCAGCGACCCCCTAACTGTCTGACCAGAATCATGTCGTTGTCGTGTCGGTGAGAGAGAATCGCTAAGAGTTGGCCCAGAATTGTAGCGTTGGCTTTGTCGTTTTGCTTTTATTCAATCTGCCATTGTTGATTTTCTTGAACTTGCTTCAGTGTTCTCATCGTACTCCGATTGAACTAATAATTACTCCACTTCCATTTATTACACTACTTTTTGCAATACTCTTCATATAAATTTACTGCATTTTCAACTGAAGGCTACTCCTATCATAATAAGAGCAAGTAGGAACACTGTTTACTCGCTACATTGGTTGACAGATTCTTCAAATTTTGTTAAAATATGGCAACATTTTTAGAGAGAAGCTGAGAGAGCTATCAAATAAACGACAAAGTCAAAATAGAAATAGAAACATTTCTATCTTGGCGTTTTCGTTGTCGTATTCTGCCGCAATTTTCTCCCATAAGGTTTGCATTGTCTCTGCCAGCGCTCTGCCTGCCGACACGACAACGACATGATTCTGGTCAGACAGTAACACTGATAAATGATGTTTAAAACTCTTAAAAATACATATTATTAGGTGGTAACCCCATAGGCGTCCACAGGGGGGTGCAGGGGGGCACTTGCCCCCCCCCTAGACGGGAAAAATTTTATAAATATTTATTTTTAATGTGTATATGTTATATAGTCATAAAAAATTTTAAAAAATAAAAAGTTCTAAGCCTGAGTCCTAATATCTTAATATTTTGGTAAAAATCTTAGTTTTGTCACGTTTTGTTACGATTTCGTTAACTACTTATACGCATTGGTCATACAGCAATTTTGTGTAGCGCTACAACACGCTCCAATACGTTTGCATAAAGTGCCAAATAGACTACACAGATTGTCTGCGCAAACAAGTGTTTGCGCACTCTATTCGACAGTGTGTTTGGCTGTTTTTAGGTTTGTGCTGATGTCTGCTATAAAATATTTTAAGTTTTGGTTGTGTTTGCGCAAACTTGCCATAATACCGAAAGTTTTATACAGTGAAGACGTACAGTGGCTCACAGCTTATTTTATGCAGTGCATACTTTAAACTTTAGGGCTTTATAAAAACGAAACTAACAGGAATACAAAAGATGATATGGTGTCATTTAAAAGAGCAAAAAGTCTAGTTAAATAAAGGTTTTCCATTAATTATGAATACATATATTTAGATGTTTAAAAAATAAGAGAACAGAAAATACTGCTTAATTTCATCTCGCAGCTTATTTTATGCAGTCACTTCTCTCTGTTACGGTACTATAATGCTCCGCTGTCTAACGGTACTTTCGTTAGCTATGCCATCGTTATATTTCTATAATTGCTTTGTGTTAGCTTTTTAGTCGGATTTTATTGCTTCAAGTGTCTGCTTCTATGATTATTTAAAATAGGAGCGCGCACAACGCTACAACAACGAGAATTGGTTGTATACTATTTTAAAAACAGCAGCTCGGAGTGAAAAATGGCTGAAATGGTTAATAGCAATTCCTCTACAGTGCAAAAAATCAACGAGCGCTTCGTTCATAAGAATCGATTGCACAATAAGAGCAAAAAAGCACCAAACAAAATTTTTAATGCAACCGACGAGCGTCATATTGTACGGAAGATAAAGGCTAATCCGAGACTCTCAGCTCCGAAAATGGCTTTTGAAGATCAAACTGACCTGAGCAAACAGAGTAGTGCTAAAACTATTCGACGTGTCTTGCGCAAAAATAACTTTCATGGCCGAGTAACACGAAACAAGCCGTTTATTATCCCCAAAAACAGATTACGCAGACTCAACTACGACAAAGAACATATGTCCAAGGCTCCAGAATACTGGAATTCAAATATTTTTGCAGATAAATCGAATATCAATTTATTCGGTTCAGATGGTATGTGCTATATGTGGCGAAAACCGAATACCGAAGTCAACAAAAAAAAACTTAAAACCAACCGTGAAACATGGCGGTGGCAGCGTCATGGTTTGGGCCTGAATGTCAGCTGCTGGTACTGGGAAGTTGCCGTTTATTAAAACAGCAATAGACAAATCTAAGTACCTACAGATCCTGAACAACAATTTGTTGCAGAGTGCAAAGGTTCTGGGTATAAAATTGAATTTCCGATTTTACCAGGATGACGATCGAAAGCACAAAGCGGGTATTGTGCAAACCAGGCTAACATACAACTGCCCACAATTGATGACGCCGCCAGCACAGTCGCCAGGCCTTAATGTTATTGAAAATGTGTGGTCTTTATTGGAAAATAAAATCCGAAAACATCAAATTTCAAACAAAAACCACCTGAAAGAGATATTGAAAACGAAGTGGGCGAATATTTTGCCAACTATCACTTAAAAACTGGTCGCATCAATGCCAAACTACCTCAGATCTGTTGTGGACAACAAGGGCTATCATACCAAATAATAAAAATATCAAATATCATTAATTAATACGAAAAATTTATAAATGACAAGTGACTGCATAAAATAAGCTGTGATATAAAATTAAACAGTATTTTCTGGTTTCTTAATTTTAAGCCAACTTAATATATACTTTTACATTAAATTAAGTTAATTTATTAAACTAAACATCTTGTTCTTTTAAATGCTACCATATTATTTTTTCTATTCCTGTTAGTTTCGTTGTTATAAAGCCCTAAAATTGAAAGTATGCACCGCATAGAATAAGCTGTGAATCACTTTTTGTGAAGGAAAATATATAAAAATGAAAGCAGAAAAGAAAAAATTAATACAAATTAAAAGTCTGCGAAAAAATGTGAAAAATAAAGTCTGTGAAGTGTATGGTCGTCGCTATGACGAGAAAAAAAGTCTTGTTTGCGCAAATAGTCTGTGCAGTCTATATGGCCCTTAAGCAGCCCTGATCAGCGATTAACGATTAACAATAGATTTTTTTCTATTTGTCGTCTGTTGTGCATCTATTGTTTTTATTAATATGTTGCATATGTGGAGTGCATTAACGTGCAGTGTTCACAAAATTTTCACCGAAAATCTCAAACAATAAAATTACATAGGTAACATTTCACGTTCATTCTCATAAATGTGCACACCTTTTCCCCCCCCTAGAAAAAGTTCTGCGGACGCCCTTGGGTAACCCTATTATTTCAAAATTTTATAATTTTGAAATTCTGACCACGGATTCAGATTCAGCGACCCCTTTTTACTTAGTCAATCTTGAAAATCTTGAAGTTGACGTAAAAAATGTCTAGTTAGGAGCTGACGACCGCTGATTAAAATTATCAAAATGATCAAAATGATCCAAATGATCTATTGCCATATATTGCTTTATATTTCTTATTTTATTTATTTTATTGCTCATCCTACCCTTAACGGTTAAATTTCATTGCTTGTGGTGTTGACGAACAAAAACACGCCATGCTTGGATTGCCGAGAAAGAAAGTGTGTATTGCTTGTCGTTGTAGGCTTTCGTTTGGTGTTGAGCAAATCAAACTCTCAAGTGTTATTAGATGACAGTCAACTGTGAGCAATGCAATAAATCATAGTGTGTGTACGTTCAAATAGATGCACCGACGCAGGGCTTTAGTCAGAATTAGTAGAAGTAGTATTAGACCGTAGTGGCGACCGAAGCTTAATGAGTAGAGTGCGTGGCCCCTTAGTTAAAGAACCGCGGTAGCTCGGGTTCAATTCCAGCTCAGACAGAAAGATTTTTCAATTGAATTAATTTTTCTGTTCGGTCGTCGCCTCTCTGCAGACAATGGCAAACCTCAGAAAGTAACAATTGCCATGTAAAGCTTCTTGAGAACATGAGCCGTTCGGAGTCGGCATAAAACACGTAGGTCCAGTTCTCGGTCATTTGTGATCAAACATTTAATAACACGCACAACACAATTGATCAATAGAAGTTAGGTCAAAGTCCTTCCAAGGGCTGAAATGGCCAGTTTATTTATTTATTTATTTTTTTTAGTATTAATAGAACAGCTATAAAACTGTTCGACACTAGGGTGAACCCTAACAATGTGTTTTGTTTTTGGTCGCTGATTTCGAATTTGATGTAAGAATTTCATAAATGTTTTTTTGCCACTAGGGTGGACCCTAAAAATGTATTTTTTGGCTTTATACTCTTTGTAGATGCGCTGGATCACTGAATTTATTTTTAATTATATTAGAACACTGAATTATATTAGAATTCCAAAAAGTTTTTGACACTAGGGTGGACCCTAAACATTAATTATTTTTTTTATTGTTGTAATTATAATTTAAAGTTATAAACTGACTGTGTGCTGGTATATTAATGCTCTTTATCATTATGCGTGAAGTAGCAGCAACTTAACCCTGGAAGGTAGACATGAATTTTGTCACGATTTCCTTAAGTTTAGCATCAACAGTTGGTGAGATTTGACCCTCGGTGGCGATCTGGTTGAGCAGAGCTTGTTCGCTTGTCTTGATGTGTTGCAAGAATTCTTTCTCGAACTTGGTGATCTTGGCTGGGTCCATTTTGTCCAAGTGACCGCGGACACCACAGTAGATGACAGCGACTTGATCCTCAATGGCCATTGGAACGTATTGACCTTGTTTCAACAATTCGGTCAGACGGACACCACGGTTCAACAGCTGTTAAGTGGCAGCGTCCAAATCGGAACCGAACTGAGCGAAAGCAGCGACCTCACGGTATTGGGGCAACTCCAATTTCATGGAACGCCGGTTCCGGTTCCATGGCCTTCGTCTGGGCAGCAGAACCGACACGGGACACAGACAAACCCACGTTAATGGCTGGACGAATACCCTTGTAGAACAACTCAGTTTCCAAGAAGATCTGTCCGTCAGTAATCGATATGACGTTGGTGGGAATGTAAGCGGACACATCACCAGCCTGGGTCTCAATAACGGGCAGAGCGGTCAAAGAACCACCACCCATGGCGGGCGACATCTTAGCAGCACGTTCCAATAGACGCGAATGCAGGTAGAACACATCACCAGGGTAGGCTTCACGACCTGGGGGACGACGTAACAACAGAGACATTTGACGATAGGTCACAGCATGCTTAGACATTTGACGATAAGCCACAGCATGCTTTGCCCTTGTCACGGAAGTATTCACCCATGGCACAGCCAGAGTATGGGGCCAAGTATTGCAGAGGTGCAGCATCAGAGGCGGTAGCAGCCACAATGACAGAGTATTCCATGGCGCCGGAGTCAGACAAACGCTTGACGATTCGAGTGGAGCGCTTCTGACCGATAGCAACGTAGATGCAGAACAATTTCTTGGACTCATCTGTCGCGTCGTTGAAGCGCTTCTGGTTGATGATGGTGTCGATGGCAAGGGCAGTCTTGCCAGTCTGTCTGTCACCAATGATCAACTCACGCTGACCACGGCCAATGGGCACCAATGAATCAACAGCCTTGATACCAGTCTGCATAGGTTCGCGCACAGACACACGTGGGATGATGCCGGGAGCCTTGATGCCCACACGGAAACGATCCTTGGTCTTGATGGCACCCTTACCGTCAATAGCGTTACCCAAAGCATCGACAACGCGACCCAAAAGCTCATCACCGACTGGCACATCAACAATAGCACCGGTACGTTTGACAATATCATCCTGCTTGATAAGCTTATCGTTACCGAAGACGACAACACCAACATTATCGGGCTCCAAATTCAAGGCCATACCCTTGAGACCGGACGAGAATTCCACCATCTCATCGGCTTGGATGTTGTTCAAGCCGTAGACACGAGCGATACCATCACCAATGCTCAAGACACGACCAGTCTCTTCCAAATCGACCTTGGGTGCAATACCCATGATGCGCTCCTCCAAAATGCCGGAGATCTCGGCACTACGTTGGGTACTGGAGACATGGAGTTTACGAGCAGCTAGAGAAGTAGCTGGGTAGGCAGCTTTGCAGGCAATCTGTGAAACAGCCTTGGGCAGGGTGCGGGCCACAGATGATGCCAAACGTGCAGAAATCATCGACATTTTATCCTAATTTATATTTTTTATCGCTGGCAGAAATTTAGTTATTTTTCACCCAGTTCTCCTCCAGACGTATATTTAAAGATGGTTGCCGTAATATTCGTTCACGTTCACTCAACTCGTAGTTCGCACGGTGGTTTTTTCTGCTTTATACTCTTTGTGTATGTGTTGGCAGTATTAAAGGGTCGTTGATTTCGAATCTTATGTTAGAATTTAGAAAAATTTTTGACACCAGGGTGAACCCTAAAAATGTGTTTTTGTTTTATACTCTTTGTAGATGCACTGATCGCTGATTTCGAATTTAATGTAAGAATTTCTAAATCTTTTTTGCCACTAGGGTGGACCCTTAAAATGTGTTTTTTGGCTTTATACTCTTTGTAGATGGTTTCGAATATGATGTAAAAATTTCAAAAAGTTTTTTCGACACTTGGGTGGACCCTAAATATGTTTTTTTTTGTTTTATACAATTCAAGCTCCATTCGAGGAACAAGATCAATAGTCAATGCTCAACGCCTTGTTGCGTCATGAAACAAACATCGCTGGCAACGGTTACTGCATATTTTGATGTATGCTACATCTCATGTACTATTCTCTAATAAGAATAGTACATCTTAATTTTCAATAAATAACTCTTTTTTTCCTAAAATATTAAATTAAACTTATTGATGAACGCCTATTTTTATACCGAAAATTCCATCTTTTGATGTTAATACCAATGAACATCCAAAATGATATTTGCTCTTTTTCAAGTAAATCTATTAATATTCAAATAAATTCACCAATTTATAAAGCCAAACTTTTTTATTTTTTCTTTTTTATTAAAGTTTTTGTATATGACCTTGTTATTTATTATGTTGATTTTATATGATTTAAATAAAAATTCTAAATGTTTGATAGTTTAAATCACACTTGATTTTACATACAAATTCTAGTTGTTTGATAGTTTAAAATCGTTTATTGGGCTTAAGGTTAAGGTTAGAACAATTAATTCCTCTAACGAATTTTTCCAAAGAAACAACAACAACCTTGACCTTGACCTAAAGCTCAATAAACGATTTTAAACTATCAAAAAACTAGAATTTTTTTATTTCTAAAAACTAACGATATTTGAAAATCTAGAATTTTCGGTGCAAAAAATTGGAGATCTTTTGTAGGCATTTTTTAAAAAATTCGTTTAAAATAGCAATCGCTTGAGGTCCAACCTAAAATTTTATGTAAACCTTAAAAATTGATGCCTTAATACATTATATTACAAAGATAAAAAAGTTGCTGCAAAGACCGTGAAAAATGTGACTGAAAATTTAAGGTTAAAAAAAAATATTTTCTGATAAAAGTACTACAAAAAAATACACCGCCAAAAAGACCCATTCAAGACCTTTAAAATTTGTTTGTGTAACTTACGGTTTCGGAGTTACAGCTATTTGAATACATGCACAAATTGCATTTTTTAATATTTTTGACAGTGTATAACTCTTAAAACAATTTTTCGCAAAAAAAACACAGTGTAAGTTGTTTTTATGGCCAGTACTAACCAACAAAGTTTCAAAAAAAATCGGAAACACAAAGGTCGGATTCTGCTCAAAATTTGTCGAATTGACATGAAATCATTGATATTCAGAAACAACGTAAGGAACATCGTTCCTGAGGGGGATTCCCCGACCGCACCACTTTTTTAACAAAACACCAAAAGTCGAAATTTAATTTCCTTATCATAAGCATGCGCCAGCAATGCGTTCGATCGGCAGCTCGAATGATCTTTCCCACCATAAAATTGAAAAAGTCACACGATATGAAATCAGCTTGTGTGAAATCTCATTTGGTAAAATGGAAATCTCATTTGGCGGGGGATGGGGGAAGGTACGGAGCTGCCCCTAGCTTCAATTGAAAATTTAATTACGGTTAAATGTAAAATGTATTTAGCCACTGTAAATATTTTTTTTATAAAAACTACTGTAATATCTTTATAAATATGTTTTTAATTTATTTAATATTTTTTATCGTTTTAAATTGAATATTTACGGATTAATTTATTAATATAATTGCTGGTTTTATGGTTTTACAATAAGGTATAAATAATTATTCAAGGCAAGTACGCGTTGCATATATATATATATATATATATATATATAAAGTCTATTCATATATTGTACTATGACAATATTTATCGGTGTATATTTAATACAATTGTTGTATGTGGATAAAATTAATTTTTTTTTGTTTTTTTTTTGTCATAAATAAAGCACTTATAACTTGCATATTAAATATTTATATGTTATTTTTAAATTACTTAAAATTAAAGGTTAGACAGTAAAGTTATTATGTAGGTACATATTTTTTAACATTGTATTTTTTTTTTGTGTTTTAAATATTTTTTCAAAACTTTTTTAATAAATATTTTTTTAATTTATGCTTAGATTTAATGCTATGTGTAAGGTTTATTATCTTAAAGTAGGTAATTTACAATTAACGAAGACACGAAGTTTATTTATAAATTTTTTTTGTACAAGTTTTAGAACAAAATTTAGTTCAAGCAAATGAAAACAAAAACAAAAACAAGTTTTGAATAAGTAAGTTAAATAAAAAACAAAAACATTGTTTATAAACTGAGTCTATAAAGTAGACTTTAACGAATATTTTATGAATTGGGTGCCTTTTATAGGGCAAAAAATAAGAAATTTCATGGAAGGCTTTTTAGGGCAGTAGAAAGACTAATGCACAGTAGCAGTGATGAGTGGAGGCAATATGAGTTTGGGGATTTCAGCCAAGATTTAATATTGCTAAATTTTACTTAACCAATAGTGTGATTGTCTAGCTATTTGAAAAACGTGCCATTTTTATCCGATATCTTATATTTGTTCACTGTTGTTTGGACCTTTGATACAGTTTTCAAAACTTTTTTTTGCTGTAGAAAATTTATTATTTACCACTCATCACTGCTCTTTTATCTTTAGTCTACTCTTGAGGCACATTTTTTACAACGTTTAGTTTTGTTGAAAATTTTAATTGAAGTAAGTATTTGTTATTAAAGCCAATTGATATACATACAAGGGGTTTTAACTTTAAGCGTAAAAAATAAAAAAAGAAAACAAAGAAGCGTTCTTTTTTTTAATAGAGGCACAGAAATAAGTTAATTAAGCTTAGTATCTAAAAGATTGTATTTTTGTTATTTTTTTTATCAATAGAGTTGTTAGTTCTTTGGCATTAGTGAACTTTTTGTATTTACACTTTTTTTAAACTTTTTAATAAGGAAGCAGTAATGGTGTAGAGTAAATCGGCACACAAATTGTGATTAAATTAAGAATAATTTGTTAAGTGGCAGAATTACTTTTATTTAACTCTTAACTGGTACACCTGGTCTGTGGGACCACAAAAAAAAAACAAAATAGGGAGTGTCTCCGGTTGTAAGACGTCTACACTTGTTGGACATAGTACGTATTTGTATTTATTGAGCTTATTGTTGACAAATAAGAATTAATTTTTTAAATACAGAAATAACAATAAAGATCATAACATTTTTTGACAAAGCAAATATCGTGGATTTGAGTATGACAGTACTTTTAGTTTGACAGTACTCAGTTATTTTGCTAACATCAAAGTGAGTACAAGCATTTGTTTGCTTGCTGTAAGCATTGAAAAAAAAATTGTAAAAAATCCACACTTAATAGTAACTTTTAATTTTTTGAGAATGCGATAAATTAAAGTGAGTTAATTTAAAAAGAAGTGTTTTTCACAAATTATGCAGTATTTTCATTGTATTTTGTGATGAAACATAAATTTCTGGCATAACATGTTCACCATAAAATTTTGACAGTCACTTTCGAAATGGCTACCATTGCCAGTTGTGGGACACCTCATTCAACCGGTTGTGGGACACCATGTTTTTTTGGCATTTAAAGTATGCGTTTGATTTAAAAACTGTCAAATATCATCGCTTGTGTCAACATATCATGTTTAAATTGTTTTCTTGGATATTTATGCATTTTTAGCAATGAATAAGATAATGAATAACATGAAAGAAGTGCCATGTTTTGTTGTTTTTTGTGCCATTGAAGGCTTCAAAAATGAATAAATGTTCGTTTTTTGTGGTTTTTCTTCATATTTTTCCATTTTTAGTGGATTTTCATCGGTGTCCCACAACCGGGTACATAATTTTTTGATAATTTTTTAAATTTATTTTGGCAAAAATAAAATTGTAGAAGTAACAGTATATGTAGTTACTTCAGCAAAAATTTAGTTTATTTGATAAGCTTTCTGCAGCTATGCATATGCCCACATATTATACACTTGATCAAAAGTTATAAGATAAAAACCTTACGTGTCCCATAACCAGAGACACTCCCTTATACTTCTCTTTTTATTCAATTCAATTCAATTATTCAAAATAATTCACAAAAATTTTTCTAAACAGGGAAAAAAAAACTTTATTTAAGACGATCTTAAAAAAATACATGAATTTCTAACTAAATTCGTGTTTTTTAGCATTTTAAGTTGGTCTGGTTTCTGGGACGAGATGTACTTTTAGTGTGCTTTTTTTTAGGTGTACCAGTTACGGGTTGAAGATTAAAGCTATTGTTAAAAGAGATTTTCTAGCAAATTTTCCGGCTAATTTTTTCTAAACTATTTGTTCCATACGCAATAAAGCAAACTAGAAACCTGCACGAGTAAGTTATGTGAATATTCCCATAAGGCATCGTATGATATATCTGTGGTCACAAAGAATAACGACTAAACTCAAAGTATCGTAAAAAACGATATTTTAATTGCACGAACTATGACCAATTTTTTTTAAATATATGAACCGTTACCAACAAAATATGTGCAGACATAAGTGATGATCAATTCTGGTCAAAAAATGGATATCTGCATACTTCCAAAAATTGGCAATAAAGTAAATTCGATATCGCTTTTTTACGATATTTTGAGTTTAGCCATTATTCCTTGTGACCACAGATATAATGGCCATCGCAATACGCAATGTGCAAACAAAAAATAATTTTAAACATAAAAAAATAAACAGACGCTGTGCTTCTTGAGATGATCGAATCTTTTTCTACAGTGTTTTGTCAGTTATTTTTCAAGACTTGGTTAAAGTGAACAAACAGTAATTGTCAAACTGAGACTCCAGTCTTTCTTAAGAATTTCAAAACAATTTTCAGTACTTTTCACAAGTTTATTACAGTCTTTATGTAAGCTGTTTGTATAGAATTCCAGTGCTTTTTGAAATATTTGTATGTATTTGAGTTAATAATTTGAGCTTGAATGAAGCTTTTTAAATAGAAACTAAACTCATTCTCAAACTTTTTGATTAAATTAAAAAAACACGAATTTTGCACATTTGCACTATTAAGAAGTGGGAATGATATTCTCATTAGAATCAAATGTGTTAGGTGTTAAAAAAGAATTAGATCAGATCTAAAGAAATAGGCTGTTGTAATGTAAATCAGTGCTTCTAAAATGTTTCAACAGTATTTTCAGTTTTTTGACGTTGTTACTGGAGTAGTTATAAAACTATTTGATCCGATTTTTCAACTATTGTCAAACTGTTAAGTCTAGGTCCTTGTTAACTTTTTTAGCCTAAATTTCACCATTTGTCAAACAGTCAATCTAACCTGTGTCAAAGAATGGGTCTGTGTCAAAGAATGAAGTGTGCCCAATCAAAACCAGCTTGGTGTTAAGTGACGAAATTCCAATCTATAAACTTTATATTTTTGCGAAAATGAAACTGTTGACAAAACACTATATCTTTAACATTGCTTTGGACTATTACTAAAGTTATTCTTCTTACTTTTACAGACGACGACTACAGTAGTTTTACAACTTCGAAAGTTCAGTTTGGACTAATTCTTTGAATTTTTGATTTTTCGTTACATTATCTCTCCCTTTTCTTTTTTTTATTTTATAAAAACCTTTATACTTTGCTTAGAAAGTCCTTCAACAAATTTTTAAATAAGTATTGAAAGGTTTGCCAAATGGTTACTTCAGTAATTTTCGAACTTTTTGGGAAGTGTTTTTCAACCACTTTGCTAACATATTTTATGAGTTATCGAACTTGTTCCTTAAGTGCTCAAGTTTTAAATTACTTTTTCAACTAAAAATTAAATCAGTCCCATTCTGAATAATTTTTCCCGGGGAATCGGAAAAGGTAGTTTTAATTTTTAAGATAACAGATAAAGACATCACAATTTTTTTGTTTACACTCATGAATATTCACGGTTGATGAACAAATTTGCATTAAAAATTTCCAAAATGTTCGTGAACTTTAACTTTAAAGTGAAAACTCTCTTTCCAATTTCCCGGGAAAAGTTGTTCAGAATCGGGCTGAATATTTAATAGACTCTTTGGGCTCGTCAAACTGTTAATGTACTTCTCGTACTTAGTTAGTTCTTGGCAAACAGTTGCCGCAGTGCTTCTCAAACTTTAAAAAACTACTCAACAGTGCTTGACAAATTTTTAATCCAGCTTCACTCAAACTTTTGCAAAATTTTCAGTTTCGTATTTGCATAGGGTCGCATATATATAGCTAGCTTTTAAATGAGCACATTTTTAACTTACTCCTGCAGGTCTTTAAATCAAGTTTGTTCATTTACATATTTAGCTGTTACTAAAATAGTTTCTAAATAACGGGACTTTATCGAATTTCCTTATATTATTTATTTTGTCGTTTTGCAAGTTTGCATTGCAATTTAATTTGCTACAATAAGAGAGCTTAGAATAGGTTTGTTTCCGTACTCGATTGTAGTTACTTGCAAGCTGCTCGAACGTGTTACCGTAATTTTTCTAGCTCAAAAGAGAGAAGAAGAACAAGCAAAAATTACTCTCTCGTGATCGAAAGTTGTTTGAAGTCACGGTATAGCTAACAAAAGGTAGTGTTAGGGCTGAATATGCTCTTTTTCTTAATGTCCATAAATGTCAAAATCAGACATTTTTATATTTTGCCTATTTTTGTTTTCACATCGCCTCCTCATCGTTTGCAGATTTTGTATGAGCTGTCAACTTCGTTTTGACAGTTTCGGTCACCGGCTCTCCGCCCTAACACTACCTTATCTAGTTATATCATGGTTGAAGTGTGCTGCAAAAATGTCTTCCAGCATCATAACACGCATTTCAAATTTACTTTTCTTGCTTGCCCATTTTTAACTATTAATTAATTATTAAAAGTAATGTTATGGCTTTAAATAATATCAGCAATTTTGTTCATTTACTTCAAAAACAAATTAGACAAATTTAAATTGACGCTGTTTACTTTTGATAGTTAATCAACAGCTGTTTATGTGCTTGATACTAGATAGATGTCGTTTTCGTACTTTTGCCACTTTTCTCAAACTGAACTTTACTCTCTCAGCTTGAATTTTGCTCGAATTTTACTCGGCAATGTGTACGGAGTGTACACCTAATAATGCACTTTTGAACTTTTTGCTACACTCTTACACTTATGCTTTGCCTATAATTCTTATTATAAGCGGCTATTTTATATAATTATATATACATGAATGTTTTACTTTGAACATATATTTTGTGTCATTCACGAGACACATTTAATAGCATTAAACGTGTAATACTAGTTTATCTTACATAAAATTCTTATAAATATACATTATGTACATTGAATATACTTTTTTGTAAACATTACAAATAATTGTTTTCTTTTATGAACTACAAGTAATAATAATAATATCACAAACTCAAAAAAATGAATGCGTTGCATGTTTGGCATTGCAAATAATATTCTTTTCTCTTACTATAAACAATTTCATTTCGGGTGGTGAATGAAATAAAAAAAAAAAAAAATAAATCACTGGGTCAATGGACTGTCATAGCTGTCAGATTGGGTTAGCTAACAAAGCAAGGAGCTTTTTCTTATACGAATAAAAATAGTCTTATTTTTTTAACATATAAGAGTTCTGCTTACGACATACTCATTAGATGTCTACAGCAGCATACTGAACGTTTCCAACTGTATAGAAATTTGTACTTAAATTTGGTTTGCAAGAAGCAGCACGTCCAGCTGGTGGCACATTCCTGAGTTGGGCTTCTTCACGTTCTGTTTCGCTGCTACAGGCGCTATTGCTGAGCGCTGTCTGTTTTGGTGTTCGATTTGCATGTTGCAGCAGCGCACGAGCGCCACCATTAACGCTATTTAATCCCGCCATTATTTCCGCATCATCATCGTCCACATACTCAGACATGCCCAAGGCGTTTGATTCTATTAATTCCGTTTCCTCATGTCCATCTGGCACATCTAGCGTACGCAGTTTGGGTTGTTGCTCATCGGCTGGCAACAGCGTTAGAGTAAAATCATCGATGCTACGTTTGGCCGCTGCATCAGAGCCCGTACCTGAATCCTTGCTGGACAAATGGTCCTGATTGTGATGATGATGATCGAGCAGCTCAATGTCACCACGTGATAAATATTCCAAAGTGATACCGATGCCATTTTCGTTATAACGTTGATTGGGTGAGTTCGCTGCCGGAATAAGACAGTTCCTCTGCTCAGTATCAAGTTCGCCACCACCCATGCTGCGCGGACGTTGTTGCAGAGAAGGCGCTTGCGCTTGATGTTGTTGTTGCTGTTGTTGCAAATAGCTGCGATTCAGAGTTGACAACTGCGTCTGATCTAATGCAGCAGCGCGACTACCCGTCAATGTATGCGCACTTGCAGCGTGATGATGACGCGGCGAAATGCTGCCAAAACGCAGTTTACGTTTTTGCACAAACAACACCAGCCAGACAATGAATGAGCCAATGAGCACACATGCCGCCGTTACTAGCACAACACCAATAATAATGACATTCTGATTGAAGTCTTCCTTAACCACTACAAGTTCCGTTTGCAAGATAAGCGTCTTGGCATCATCGGTTATGTCGCAGCGATAGTGTCCAGAGTCCATTGACTGAGTATTGACAATGATAAGCAGCTCCTTGGCAGTAGTGAAGTAGTATCGTTCCGATGCAGAGGTGGCACTGGTATGAAAAGGTTTATTATCCTTAAACCATTCACGGCGACGATGTGGTGGCGCCAAATCGTCGTTATCAGCCGTCAGACATTCCAACACACTCGGTTGCGAAAGCACAACTTCTTTGCGTACCAGTGGTATTGAGGGTTGGGGTTTATCTGTGCCGATAAATATTAATAGAAACTAAGCAAAATAACTGAACAATTTATGAATATCCTACCATTAACAACCAGCGAAGCATTGATTTTTATCTCTCCTGCTGCACTCTCCGCCGTACAGGTGTATATGCCCGTGTCAATGGGCTTTGCATTGGTTATAATAAAAGCATTCTCTTCGCGCACCACTTGAAGTCGACGCTCAGTTGCCGCTGGAAAATCACTTGCTCCAAATTTTTGCAAAGCAATCTCTGGCGTTGGATCACCTGTTGCCGAACACACTAAACGTGCAGTCTCGCCAGAATCAATGGTTAGGTTTAATGGTATTTGCAAAAACGAGGGATGAACTGAAAGAAAATGATAAAATTAAAGATTTATAACAAGTGTTTTTTTTAATAGTTTTATAATTTAAAAACTACAGTATAATTAAGACTATTCGAACTAACCATTACTATGGAAATACATTTTTGAAATGTTAATATTGTCTTTTTTTTCTATGGACCGAAAGTAATCAGCTCTATCATGAATAATTTTTCATGCGGAATCGGAAAAGGGCGTTTTAATTTTTAAGATAAAGCTCCAGAACATTTTGGAAGTTTTTAATGCAAATTTGTTGATAAACCATCGATGACCAAATTTGCATTAAAAATTTTCAAAATGTTCTTGAGCTTTATCTTCAAAATGAAAACTCCATTTTCCGATTCCTCATTTACGACCATTTTACACAAAGTTGATGCTCACGAAAAATGTTTTAAAAATGTTCGTGCTAGATCTCTACATTCTCACAACCGTCGCACAGAGGGTTGAAATCGAAAAAGTGGAGATTAATTGAAAAATAAAAAATAAATTTTAAATTTTTACTACTCGATGAAAGAGCACACAATTGTACATCACTACTGAAAATTTTAATGGTTTATTTTTTAGAATTATATTTGAGCTTAATGCCAATAATTATTAAAATTATTTATATTATGCAATGAATTAATTTTTGAGGAATTTATGAAGGTTTTACTATTTACATGACGTCATTTTGTATGGGAAGTGGGCGTGGTTTTAATCTGATTTTGCCGAATTTTATAGTTAGAATGTATATTAAAGAGGAAAACTAACGTACAAAATTTCAAGGCATTTCTTTCATTTTTGTGAATTTTTAAGAAATTTTAAATAATCTTTGTAAATTTTTAAGAGATTTTACGTTTAAAATAAAGTCACTTTGTATGGGAGGTAGTCGTGGTTTTCATCCGATTTGGCTCATTTTCGAAATTAATCTTTATATTTTTCATGGCGATAGCTTCAAAATTACGACTTTAATCACATGTCGAAAGACGGACGGACGGACAAAATTTTTTTTCTTATTTGTACCCAATCAAACTAAAACAAAAGTCAAAAATTCCATCCGACTTCTATGAGAATAAATTGCCATTTTTTGGGATTTGAACCCACTGGGCGTCGATCGTTTTACACGTTGGCCAGAAACGATTTTTTTTTTTAGAAGATATTACTTCATGAACTTTTTGCGACCAATTTTTTTGTTGTTTGGGTTTCAAGATTTAGATGTCCTGATAATATATTCATACGGACCACGGAAGACAATTTACTTCATCAAATTTTCATGAACTAGCCAAATACCTGGGCACACAAGTACTGCAAGCATACTACTTCATTACCCTGAAGCAAATAGAATGGTAGAATGACTGAATCGTACGCTCAAAGCAGCAATATCTTGTGAGAAAAGACAGCAATGGACTAAAGTTCTTCCCATAGTTTTGCTTGCAGTCCGGACTACGCTCAAAGAAAACATCGGCGCATGTTTTGCTGAAATGGTTTACGGAGAATCGACCGAGTCTATCAACACAAACGAAATTTTCGACGACTCACATAAGGGGTATTTTATTGATTTAGTCGGCCGAAATTTTTTTATTGAGTAAACAGTTACTAATCATGTGTTTTTCGATTTTTGATATCCTTAACCCTGTACAAGAATTGGGTGATATTGAACCACCCAAATATTTTTTTAAACATTTAAATTGTTTTGTTGCAAAAATATAATTTAGTGATGTTTGTTTACTGATTTTTTTTTGTATCCTTAACCCTGTGCGATCAATGGGTTACTTATGACCCACCTATATTTTTCTCAAGTAGATCTTAAACGGATTTTTGTAAATAGCAGACGTGATGTCTGTTTTCTGAGTTTTGACTTTTTTAACCCTCTATTAGTCTTGGGTCAAAATTAATCCTCTAATGGCCAAAATTATTTAACCACGATAATTGATGCCAAAGGTATTTCAATGCTTATTTTGGCAATAAAACGTGTATTTAAACACTAACTTGACTTTATTTACCAATAAAAAGCGAAATCTTAAGTCAAAATCAATTATTGTAACAAAAATATTTACACCTTTAATAAAAATTGTTATTATTATTAAAAAAAAACAATGAAATTATTTAAGTGTTTTCATTCTGATGAGGAACTGCAGCATTCCGAGTCAGAAAACGATTCCTCAGCCTCACCACCATGTAATACTTCGGAGTAAGGTTCGGCTGGAAGCAGCATGCTTAGAGTTTCTTTTAAAAAGTGTTTGCTTATCTTTTTTGGTATTGGCCTCATTCCCGTAATCAGAGGATCAGAAGTTAAGAGTAATCTGTTCAAAACATCTCTATTGCATGGCACTCTTGAAAATTTTCTTGAAAAGTTTTGCCGGTATTGTCGGAAATGCATATTAAGGACTTCAGCGGCCTCTTCGGATAATTGGCCTATTGGAAGCAGAGCTTTATCTATAACTATGGATCCATGGACCAATATTTTATGCATCGTAGGGGGTCATCGGATGTCACGGGTAGAGTGTGATTTTTTTTAGACTGAACCAACGCTCAGGGGATGCCCCTATAAATGTGTAAGCATTGTGTTGATTCGGAAGATGGGTGATAGTTAGTCGGAGGGTGGATAGAAGTAATGTCGCTGAAGATTTGTTTTAAATTTGCACAGCTCAAAACTGCCGGGAAACATTCGCAGGGAGACTATTCCACAACTTAACCGTGCGACTAAAGAACGAATTAAGACGGTAATGCGAGGTTCTATTGGGAATCGATGCAACGGTAAAGGGGTGGGCATGAACAGCTGCCTGAGTGGACCTGGGAAACATACGAGCTTGTGGCGTTAGGCCATGTATCTTTCTTGAACACTTCCCATGGTAATACCTATACAAAAGGCTTAGGCAACCAACATTACGTCGATGCCCAAGAGAGTTGAGAGAGGATGAAATATTTTCATCCCCTATCAAATATATTGCATGACGCTGAATTCGATCCAGAAGCTCCAAATAAGATCTTGAAGCCCCTGCCCAAATGTGCGAATTGTACTTTCATTTTCGGACTAATATATGAGGTGTAGATCATGCGAAGATCAGCTGAAGTTAAATATTTTTGCACCGTTTTAGAAAACATAGGCACTTACCCGCTTCTTTGGACACATCGAAAATATGATCATTCCAACGAAGATCAGATTGAATCGATATGTCCAGAACGTCAAGAGCGGCTGATTCAACAAGATCCACACCATTCACAATGAAAGGAGCTAAGGGGCAATCCACACGCTTGTGGGTTAACAGACAGAACTGGGTCTTGCTTGCATTGAACTCTACTCTATTAGCAAGACCCCACTCGGAAATTTTTTGTAGATCATTAAGGAGTATTCCTATTTTGCCTCTTTCTCTCAATCTCCATAGAGCTTGAGCATTTTTTGAATGAATATGAATGACAAATGCTGCTGTCGTCCAAAAACGAATGTATTGGGTTATGCGTCAACGACAGAAGGTCGTTGATAAAAACCAAAAACAAGATGGGCGATAGGACTGATCCCTGTGGTACTCCTGCGTTGATGGCGTGCTTCTCGAACGAAATACCGTCAACTACGACACGAATCGTTTTGTCCTTGAGGAATCACGTGATCCATCGAGCAAAGTTATCACCAAAACCAAATGCAACAAGTTTTGACAAGAGCGCTTTATGCCACACTCGGTCGAACGCTTTTGAAATATCCAGAGCAACAACAAGTGAACGCATTTATTCTATTCTTTTGTTATGAACGCCATAAGATCGCCAGTAGCTGATACAAAGCTTTGCAGTTTCCGTGGTATAAGTAGAAAATGTATCTATATTGATTTTATGCCCACATTGACAATAGCTTCAAAATAACTTTTGTGCGGTAAACTGAATCAATATTAATTCCAGTAATTTCAGCAGCCAATTCCTGATTTTCAAAAATTGTAGTATTGCCATCATTGGTATTACATAACCTGATATAGGCACATCCACTATCAAGTCCATTTTCACTCGGAATTCTTTTTGAAGCTCTGTTTTCTACTTTTGAACTATTATTTTGACACTTTCTGTTCTGATTTACCATTTTTGACCGGAAGTTTGTAATAAAGATGTAAAATAGTTTCAAATAGACGAATTCTGGCGTGTAAAATGGAGAGACCAAAATTAAGGGCTTCCTGATTTACTTTCTTGCTCAAAGTTAAATTATTAAAATCCTTTGAAATCATACCATATATGTAGCATCTCAGTGTTGAGAAAGTGTTTAACCGTATGATTTAGTACACTCTGCAATTTTACTTCAGCACACGTTTCAGTAACGTAGAATGCTTCCGCCTGAGGATAACACTCCAATTTTGCTTACTAAAGAAGACTGTAACATGGATATATTTCTTTATTGGCGTTTCTTATTATCCCATATTGTTTTCTTGAAAGTCCCGCTTCAACAAAAATTGACAGTGCGTTTACTACAGTCATCTTTGAAGTTGATGCATTTATTTATTGATCGCGAAAGAATGCTTTTTTATATTTTTTAGCTGCCTAGGTGCACTCGTAATTTCTTTCAACACTAATGCGGCATCTTTCTTACCGCTTTTTCCCTAACTTTGACTAAGTCGCATAAGTAAACACTTCTAAATCAGTAGTTTTGCGCAATTCGGTTTTTTTTCTTCTTTTGGTTCTCTCACTCGACGCTATAAATGGTTTTAATAGCCGACCTTGACGTTTCAACTTTTCTATTAGCATCAATCCATCTACGTTTGATTTCAGATTTAAAATGAGAAAACTTTTACTTAATTTCTTTCAAATGTTTGGTAGTGAAATCATTCAATCTCAATAGATGCTCCTCTAAGGATTGTAATTTGCCAATAAGGTCACATGCGTTCTGCTTTAGCATTATATCAAACAGATATTTTTTTCGTGAATTTCTTTGTTTTCGTTGAAACTCTAACACTGGCTGGTTCCAAAATTAAAAAAAAAAATATATAGATGCTTTGAAATTCGAAAGAGTTACTTTTTTTAATTACTCATAAATTCTTTTTGAGAATCCATAGCAAATATTTAAAAACGCACACGATCAAAAAAGAGCAACTTCCCTCACTCAAATATTTCTACTTCCGAAAGCGAATTACGTGATCTTTCCGTTAAGATTAAAATCAATGCCGGGAAACCTCGGAGAACTTTACTTTGACTAGCGGAAAAATAAACACTTTTTCTTTTTATTAACTTTTTAAAGACGCGATTATTTCGTGATAGTCAAAATTTTGTAATAAGAAAATCTGTCAATACTTTACACATATATCTGCTAAATCATAATTCATAGCATGCTCTTTAAATACTACTCTATATAAAATTAATAATGCAGCAAGTGTTATATTGCTAAGTTTGTTAAAAAAATTGTTTTTCTTACAAGAAGCATAAAGTTTCAACTGTTTTAACGGTACACATAGGGTTGTGCAAGGAACGTGGTAAGTTTTAATATTATTCTTTAGACATGACTTTTGTATTGCAAAGGTTTTTTTAACCCGGCAGAAATTTGTAAAACCGACTTTTGGCTGGCTAGATTTCAAAAATACCCTTCTGTGCGACTACAAATAGCGCCCACACCATAACTGATGCGGCACTCTGGAACCTTGCGACGAGATGCGCTTTCGTCTTTTAAAATATATTTACTCTGGCGGCACGTGATTGCTTCATAGTTGATAGCTAATAAACAGGAAATAGCACAGACAAATAAGCACACGGTGTGTATATCAACAAGATGTTGATGTAATGACGCATTATGATCAAAAAAGCTATGGGTTATAGCAAACTGCAAGTCTCTGTCCTACGTAATATGTATTGAAATCAATGCTTGAATTGAAAATTTAATGTGCATTGTCTTTCTAAAACCGTGATGAGAACAGCGACATTCCCTTCTATGCAATACATACAGCCGATAAAACTGAATTTAAATAAAGTCGAACTTTTTATATTGGAAATAAACGGATCCGGAAGGGACCAGAAAATCGGATCGTTATATAGAAAAATCATTTAATAGAAATGAAGAAAACTGGTAATGACAATCAAACATCAATATATTCCTGGTAATTTCTTAATTTCTTGAATATTTATAACCTAACTCAACCTCAACCTGGACAACTTTATTTACTCACAATTTTCAACATGTTATAATAATATTTTCAACAACTCAAATAAAACACTTTGCAAGTTGAAAAAGTGAATAAAACGCCCTTTAATTGTCTGTTACAACACTTTCATTGTCTTGAAGCAATCTTAAAATACGCGAGACAGAATCAGAAAGATTTTTAGTTAAAATGTAGTTCCTCCCTACACACCCTTTATAATTTGGGTTTAATATAATGTTTAACGATTTAGCTAGCTACAAACTACAAATTGTTAAAAGAAGTCTTAGAAATTTTTTCGAATAATTTGATACTGTGTGACTTGTAAGCTAAGGAACCGCGGTAGCCCGGGTTTAATTCCCAGCTCAGACAAAATGTTTTTTTTCAATTGATCTAATAGTTCTGTCTGGCCGCAACCTCTCTGCAGACATTGGCAAACCTCAGAGAGTAAAAACTGTCATGTAAAGCTACTTGAAAACATAACCCATTCGGAGTCGTCGGCATAAAACTCGTAGCTCCAGTTTTCGATCATTTGTGTTTAAACATTTAATAACACGCACAACACAATTGATCAATAGGTCAAAGTTCTTTCAAGAGCTGGAATGGCAAATTTTGTTTTTGTTGTGGTTTAAATTAAAGACTTAAGAATTGTGTTAGTTTTCTGTATTCTGCTTCATGGTTACTCACTTCCAATAGACATTTTGAATTTCTGTGAGTAGGTGGTGCCAAATGCATTCGTGACTACACACTGATATTTACCAGCACTCTCATAGCTAACATTATAGAGACGCAAATAGCCGATAATGGTTGTCTGATTGGTTTCTTGATTGTGATGAATTTGCGTTTCGGTTGCAGCAGTCGGTAAGACTGTGTGATGACCGCCGAAAGCACGTTCACGTATATGTTGATTATCATGACGCCATTTAATTTTAAGCTCATCTGCTGCAGCCAGTGAAGCAGCGGCCGGTGACATGGCAATGCATTCCATTGTGATGTTGGCACCTTTGACAGCTAGCTGATTGCTTGGCTCCTGTGTAATGACTGGCTTGGGGGTATCAGCTGTGGAAGGTCAAGAGAATTTGATAAGAAAACAATTAAAAGCTAAATTATAAATTATGGCTACCGCAAATGAGCTCAGCTGGAGTCAACGACAGCACCTCACGATCTAGCAAATGCTCAGGATAACCGCACACTGCATTGCCAGACATCTGCGAAGCTTGGGTGCGCTGTAGCCAACGTCGGAACCACAGTAACTCGCAGTCACAGATAAAGTTCAACGATTTAAAGTTGACTTTTTGTAGGTGCGGCATGTGCTCGAAGGCACCCGTTTGTATGCTAGCCAAGGAGTTGCCACCTAAATTAAGCGTCTCTAGACTCGAAAGCCCATTAAGCGATTTAGTATTGATTTGCTTCAAATTGTTTCCATATAAATCCAATTTTTTTAATTTACGTAGTGCTTTAAATGGTGGTGCTGTACCTGGGTCTTCAATGATCCAGGCTAGTTTATTGCGGCGCAAATTTAAATCTTCCAAATTCTTGACACAATCGAAGGTGTTATCGACCAGATAGTTTATTTTGTTGTGTCCCAAGTTAAGGTGCCGCAAACGTTGTAAACAATCCAGATGTTGCGGTTTAAACTCGCTTATGTTGTTGTGCGACAAATCTAGCGATATTAGCGATTGTGTGAATTCCCAGGTATCCAGCTCAATGCGACTAATTGAATTATTGGAAAGGCTCAGATGATGAAGTTTGGTAAGATTGAAAAGACCCTGTCGACTTAGGCTTGTAATGCCGTTATGATCCAGTTCAATTGATTCAATAGCGCGCATTACATGGAAGACGCCATCCTGAAGCGAGCGTATATTATTAGATTTGAGGAAGAGTTTTTGCAGCGACACAAGACCCCTAAAAGTGGACCAATTGATCTCTAGATTGTTGTAGTTAAGCGATCTATGCGGGGGTGTTGAGAAATATTAGAAATTTTTATTGGTATTGAATTTTTCACAAAACCTACAGTTTCTTGAGTTTAGTAAGATTTTTGAAAATTCCGGCTGGAAGAAAAGACAAACGATTGCCACTCAAATCCAATTCAATCAAATCTCCAAGCGTTTCAAAGGTTGTCTCATTCACTCTGACTATTTCATTGTAGCTTAAAATGCTAAAGTTGAAAAAAATTAAATTTAAAATATAATCATTAACTGCCAATGCTTTGTGGAACCTACAGATGAGCCAAGTGATTAGTTTTTGGAAAATAGCTCGCCTCCACAGTATGCAAAATATTTCTGGACAAATCCAAGGCTTTTAATTTGGGCAGTGCTGCTAAAGCTTCGCTTGAAATGGTCTTTATATGATTGTTGGCCAGATTAAGATGTTTCAGCAAAGGTAATCCAGTGAACTTTGGTATCGTATCGAGTTGATTGCGCTTAAGCGAACTGTGTGGGCGAGGGAGAAAGAGAGAGAGAGAGAGTAGCGGGTTTAGTTATAGATAGATATGAATAGAAATTAACTTGTTTACTTACAGTTTTACTAGCTCCGGTAGATTGGCTATTTTTAGCACGGTGCTGTCGTTAAGTTTGTTACCCACCAAGTCACTGAAAGACAGAAAGAACAAATCAATTTACAAATGCTCCAAAACTTAAAGGTTAGTAGGAGCAAAAATGCTTCCAAACAACAAGCAACAAAACCATAAAGTATTAAAACAAAAGGCTGACGAAAACACGTATATTTAAAGTGATATAATAATGGGTATTAATTTAAAATGAAAAAGCATGAAAAAACATACGTAAAAGCCAGCATCTCACAGTGGGTGGATATCCGGTTATTGAAGATCAATTTACACAAGCTTACTAGCATACCAAACAAAACAAATTTTTTTTGTTTTGAATTAATTTGCAATAAATTACTTATGTAAATACATTTTTATTATAAGCCAACTATTTTCACAAAATTTTGTGAAGTTCAGGTTTAATGTTTGAAATACAGTTTTAATACTTTGTTAAATTAATTTACATATTAATCAGTTCAAAATACTTGATACAACATTAATTTTAATTTTGACTCAATAATAACTAAAAGAGAACATGTTTGAAAAATTTTAAAACACCAAACATTATTGAAGTAGTGTAAAAAAGTGTAAAAATAACCGTTTTTCTTCAGAAATAATCTGCAAATACAAGCAAATAATTAACTATAATGCAAACAAATTATATGTTCGAAAAATTTTCGCAAACAAATTATATGTTCGAAAAATTTTCGAACTCTGAAACCAAAAACTAAGGGAAAATTTTAAGATTTTAGATGAATCAACAATGGTGTTGAAAGATTTTTGGTTTTATTTGGCTTTTTATAAAAAAAACATAAACAATTATTTGTTTTATTCTTAACTGGACTTCAAAAGTTTCAAAAACTAAGAAACTTGATTGAATTGAAATATTATAAATTTAAAATTTGTTCGGAGAAGAGCATTTATTTAACTAGGGTTTCCAAATGGCCGAAGTCCAACCTTTTCGCAGACATTATCTGTTGATTCGATACAAAATTAATGTCAAAGCATATGTTTTTCACAAAAATTTGGGATCACTTTTACTTTCCTTATGAATTAGCCACCAGTTCTGCAGTTCGCTCAGAAGAGAGCGCAAACGTAAAATAGAAATAGAGTCGTTTTTTCCTCTTTTTTGATCATGTGCGAATGTAACCGAACTCATACCACAGTATAAAAAAATAAACAATCACAGTATAGCGTGTATGCAGTACAGAAGTTAAACTTCTTAAAGATAGGAATAAGGGAGATTTTTGTGAAAAAATACAATTAAAAATTTGCATAAAATAATATTGTTTGTTTAATATTTACACTGTCATTGGTTGGTGCTTCAAATGGTAACACTCATTTAATGGTTTGTTATTACTTAACTATGAGTTATATGTCCGTAATTTGCTATTTTCGACGTGAGAAAATTGCATCTATTGTAAGGAGATCTATTTTGGAGGTCCCCATACTAAAAACACATTTCTTTCGAAATGAGGAAGGAGCTGCGGTTACGGTGAAGCGCTATTGAGCCTTGCTGACTGATTTTTTGTTTCCAAAAATTAATTAGCCAAACATCGACGACATTTCGTTTCATCTTAACCATCAATTTATTGCAAAATCAATTTGGTGACAACTTTATTTTTTTCTTCCAGAAGTGGTCCTGTTAACGTGGTCCTCGTTCGTGCTACTTAACGCCTCTAAATTACTTTTAATGGGGCTGTTCATGGGGCTTAAGTCATTGGTTTATACCGACAAACTAGCAACTCTTGAAGCATTGGAAGCCAATATTCAAGCCACCAATTGACGCCATACGGCCAGATTTATTGGGAAAAGTAGTGAAAAATTGGACTTATCGAATGAACTATGTAACTCGTAACCGCGGCAAACATATGCCGGGAATCATATTTAAAAAATAGATGCCATGAATTATAGTAATAAAAATTCATTCCAAAAATATTACTGTCTTGTATTATTATTTAAAGTTCTCATGCAGCTAAAAAAACACCTTAGTTCATATCAAGAAACCTATGAACCATTTAAAGGTCAAATGTATGTAGTTGGAACACACCTATACTCTATGTGTCACCCTTCTGGGGGTCCCCATACAAAAAAACACAAAAAAAAAACAGAAAAAATATCTATTATAGTTCATATCAAAAATTCTTTGACCTCTAGAAGGATCAAATAAATGAGCTGGTCCTATTAATTTTTCCCACTTAACATACAGTCATGTGAAAATAAATAGGGACACCTGTATTTTTATATTTAAAGCTGCATGAATTACATACAAGGTGCAACAGATATAGCATTAATTCCCTCGGGTGGTGATTCCTCTTGATAAGGCGAGTATAAAACTTTATGGAGTTTCCTCCCACATTGTAAAACTTTGAAGATACAGATACAGGTGTTTTACGGTTTTGGTACGTGTTTAGTATTATTGATCTAGAATCTAAACTACTCACCATAAAATAAAAAATAATATTTTGTATTTTAGAAAAAATATCAGCTTTTCCATCTATATATCAACCACTTTCGTGTTATGTGCTACAGCGGAGCTAAAATTTTGAGATTAGCAAACGAAATATCAGCAAATTTTGTATCTTTTGTTTTAGCGGAGCTGTAATCGTCAAAATTTAAAATCTCTGTTTTTCATGTTAGAATACACTTAATCAACAGTTCTTTTCTAAATTCTAACTTTGGATGATAACAGCTCCGCACGAACGACTTGCCATAATCCGCATCAAGGTTAGATTTTTCAATATAAGCCTAATATGTGCGCACGCTCCGACAGAAGACAAGGACTATGAGATCAAGGAAATTTTCTACGAGCGCCTTGAAAATGCTTACGAGCGCTGCCCCCGCCACGACGTAAAAATCGTGCTTGGTGACTTCAACGCTAAGGTGGGCAAGGAAAATATTTTTGGTCCAACAGTCGGAAAGTTCAGCCTCCACGACAACACCTCCGATAACGGAATGAGGCTGATTGACTTCGCCGCAGCACGAAACATGGTCGTAAGTAGCACTAGATTCAAGCATCTCAATATTCATAAAGCCACCTGGATGTCCCCTGATCAAAAAACAAAAAATCAAATTGATCACGTTTTGATCGACGGAAGGCACTCTTCCAGTGTATTGGATGTACGCACGATCCGTGGTGCAAACATTGACTCGGATCACTATCTTGTTGCAGCCAAGATCCGTACACGTCTGTGCGCAGTTAAGAATACACGCAACCCTACACAGAGAAAGCTAGACGTCGACAAGCTGCAATCGAAACAGACAGCCGATGCTTTCGCCACTCGACTCTCACTCCTGCTTCAAAGCACTCTTCCAATCGATGATATATGCGCGCAGTGGACACACATTTCCAACTCCATGCGTGCGGCTGCTGAAGAGGTGTTTGGCTACCAACGCCCTCACCGAAACCAGTGGTACGGAAAAAGAGAGGCAGAAAAGCGCGAGCAGGAGAAGATTGAGATGTATGGTGACAGGAATGAGGCTCGAAAATTTTTCGAAAAAATAAGACGCCTTGCCGATAGTTTTAAAACCGGGGCCTCTTCCTGCAAGGATGAAAACGGGAATCTAGTGACAGATGTCCAGAGTACACTGACGTTATGGAGGGAACACTTCTCTAAGCTTCTAAATGGCGACGCTGACAACAATCCCGCCAATAGAGATGATATTCCGGAAACCCCAATTTTGAATGACAGCGTTGAGGTTCCGCTGCCCGACTATGATGAAGTTCTGACAGCTAAGGCTCGGCTTAAAAATAACAAAGCCGCGGGAGCTGATGGCTTACCTGCTGAGCTGCTTAAGAACGGAGGCGAAGTTCTACTTAAATGCATTCACGAGCTTCTATGCAGAATATGGTCGGAAGAATGCATTCCGAACGATTGGAATCTCAGTGTGCTCTGCCCAATCCACAAGAAAGGCGATCCCACTATCTGTGCCAATTACCGTTGGATAAGCCTTTTTAATATCGCATATAAGGTCATGTCTTATGTCTCATGTTTTATGTGAAAGATTGAAGCCCATTGTAAACGAACTAATCGGACCTTATCAGTGTGGCTTCAGACCTGGAAAATCCACCATCGACCAGATTTTCACGCTACGACAAATCTTGGAGAAGACTCAAGAAAAACAAGTCGACACCCACCATCTTTTTGTCGACTACAAAGCCGCTTTCGACAGCCCAATAAGGAAGCACCTGAACTCCACCATGTCTGAATTTGGTATTCCTGCAAAACTAATACGACTTTGCAGGATGACACTGAGCAACACCAGCAGCGCAGTTAAAATCGGGAAGGACCTCTCCCCACCATTTATTACCAAACGAGGTTTCAGAAAAGGTGATTCCTTATCGTGCGACTTTTTCAACCTAATGATGGAAAAGATCATCCGAGTTGCTGATCTGAGACGTAGTGGCACAATATTCTACAAGAGTGTTATGCTGCTTGCGTATGTTGATGACATCGATATCATTGGCCATAATACGCGCGAAGTCAGTGCAGCATTTTCCAGATTAGACAGAGAGTCAAGTCGAATGGGTCTGGCAGTGAATGCAGATAAGACGAAATACTTAGTGTCAACAAACAAACAGTCCCAGCGTCTTGGAACCCACGTTACCGTTGACAATACCTTCTTCGAGGTTGTGAAGAACTTCGTTTATCTGGGATCCAGCATTAATTCAACCAACGACATCAGCATTGAGATCAAACGAAGAATAACTCTTGCCCACAGGTGTTACTTTGGGCTCAGTAGGCAATTGAGAAGCAGAGCCCTCTCTCGACGAAAATCACGCTCTATAAATCGCTCATCATGCCTGTCCAACTTTACGCATCACAAACTTGAACGCTGAGCAGTTTAGATGAAAAGACTTAAGGAGCATTCGAGAGAAAGATTCTTCGTAAGATCTACGGACCAATCTGCGTCAATGGCGAGTACCGAATACGGTGGAATGATGAACTGTATGAGCTGTACGCTGACATCGACATAGTCAAGCGCATTAAAATCGAGCGGCTTCGCTGGCTTGGTCATGTTCAGCGCATGAAAGACGATGCTCCAGTGAAGAAAACATTCGATTCGGTACCCAGCGGCGGTCAACGCAGAAGAGGACGACCGCATCTTCGTTGGAAAGACCAAGTAGAGGACAACCTGACGAAGATTGAAATTTCCAACTGGCGCCAGCAAGCGAAAGACAGAAATGGCTGGCGCAAATTCTTAGATGAGGCCAAGACCGACATACGGTTGTAGCGCCAACTAAGTAAGTAAGTAAGTACTTAACATTTCTTCTGAAAACACCTATACTTTATCTGTCACCCTTCTAGGGATTCCCATACAAAAAAAAACAATAAATATAAAATATCATTGCTCGTGTACACAAAAATGTGACGAGACTCGAAATGATTTTCAGGAAGAAAATTTTTCTTGACGAGACTCGAAAAATTTGACCCTCAATATAAAATCGCCGCCTAAGAAATTTCACTTCAAAAACCTAACAAAACCATGACTAACGTTTTTCTCTTCTTTTTGTGAGGATCTCCTCCGATTTAAATACATCCAATTTAAATCGTGTTTAAAGCAGGTGAATTTTTATAAAAAATATTCGGTGTATAACTCTACTCTATTTCATTTAAAAAAATTATCAAAATCGATTGAGAGACACGGGAGCACCACTGAACCTATTTAAACGATAAAGGTACTAAACGATTTGTTATTTCAACTTGATTGGGATAGGCTGTTAGGTTTTCCACACCAGCTTTTCACGTCCACTTTATGCAAAAATGCAATATTTCAGACAGTTTTGGCCTTATAAGACTAAAATTAGGTAATTTACTTTGTATGGTTACTGTCGGCTACAGTATTAAAAATGCGTTTCCACACCCCCTTTTACCGCCCATTAATCAATGAAAATGCTTTATTTCAGACGGTTTTGGTCGTATAAGACTAAAATTTGGTAATTTAGTTTAGGCGTGATCGCACTATGTTTACGCCCCTTTTTCAGGGGATAAGCGTGGAGTGAAGCAAAGTACGCCAGGTATAAACTTAATTAAGCAGCAATTTTGGCAGTCAATTTGTTTCGAGTACAAGATGGTTTAAGAAGAAAAAATATGCCACACCCCTCTTACCGCCCACAAATCAATAAAATTCTTCATTTAAAACGGTTTGAGCCGCATTAAACTAACATTTTGTAATTAACATCATATACTTTCAGCAACTGTACTAAAAATGGGCGTATCTTACTTCAGTTATGCCCACTTTTCGGGGAAGAAGCAAAGCGCGCTGGGTTTATGCTAAGCTGAGCCGACATTTTGGCAGTCGATTTGTGTCGAGCACGAGATGGTTTAAGGGGGAAAATGTTGCCACACCCTCTTTACCCACACAAAAAAAGAAATATACTATATTTCGAACGGTTTTGGTCGTATTAGACTAAAATTTGGTAATTTAGTTCAAATGGTTACTATACTAAAAATGGTAAATATATAACATTTTTTTCGAATATCATGAAAATTCGTATATTTCAATTCAATTCAATTCAATTTATTCACATTTCTCTTAAATATCTATTTAATACAATACATGTTTTATAAAAAGTTTAACATTAATATCAATAAGTATAATAAGGTAAGAGATAAGGTAGTGATAGGTGGAGTAAATAAATTACTGTGTTACCCCCATCACGAGTTAATATTAAAATGTAACTTACATTTAATTTTAAATTTTAAATATGTGCGGAGTAAAGAGAAAAGACAGATAGAATGAAAAATAGAAGGAAAAAAATAGAAGAAGTATAAAATTTGATGAAAGGAGAGGATACTAGACTAAAGTCTGCAGGAGTAAATCAATGTTATCCAAGTTGAAGTTAAAAAGCCAGGACTTCAGGTGCCTCAGAAATGACTTCATATAGTTTATGACTTTAATGCTAGCAGGTAGCATGTTGTATAGGCGACAAGCTACAATTGAAAAGCTATTCCGGTAACAAGTGGTGCGGTAGGGAGCAATCAATACAGAGTTCACTCTCCTGAGATTATAATGACTCACTGTATGAGAAATTAGGTTGCTGTGTTTTTTAGAGAATACTTCCAAAACTTTATAATAAAATAAGTGTTTAATAGGCAAAATATTAGCAGATTTAAATAGTTCAAATGAAGGCGACAGTCGACTTTCATTAATATGGCACTAAGGCGATCGGTCTGTGGTAGGGCAACGTCTGGCGGGGAATACTATAAATCAATAAAATTGCTATATATATATTAGGGCGGGTCAAATTCTGGCTCAGCGAAATTCGTAAAATACATGTAATTTCAAGACTTTTTCTCCACTACAGCATATACAAATTCTGAAAAAAAGCTGTGCGGACTTTCGTAAATAGATTCATACACATACATTCATACATTCATATTTTATAATTGAGAACAAAATCTATTTACGAAAGTCCGCACAGCTTTTTTTCAGAATTTGTATATGCTGTAGTGGAGAAAAAGTCTTGAAATTACATGTATTTTACGAATTTCGCTGAGCCAGACCTCCAAAAAATTCGTCCATACAAATTGACCCGCCCTAATATATATATATCAAAAGAATTTTATCGTCATGCATTGATGTTTCAAAAGGAAAGGTAAGGTCTGCTATGTGTTGTACGAAGGCCAATTTATACACTTTTCACAATTCACAAAATGTTCATAAGCAAATTCATAGAATTGGGTCACGACAACGTCTGTCGGGTCCACTATCTATCTATATTAATAAAACTCATTTTCTGTTTGTTTTTTTGTTGTTTCGTCTTAATACAAATCCAAATGGCTGAACGGATATCGTTCAAATTTGGTATACATATTGTGTGCAACCTAGATTAAATTGTTACATACTTAGTTTTAATAACTCCCTTTTCACATAACGTTACTTTTGTTAATGTAATGCTTTTTACCATCGGAGTTTTTCGCCTATTTAATTTTAAAATCTTTTTGTCATTTTGACATCAAAAACATCTACATTAGGGTGTCCCAAAAGAATATTTCTTTTCGAACTTAATAGTTTCTAAACCTTTGTTCGAAGGCTTATGAGGTCAAGTGTTTTTGAGATTTTTTTTCAGATTTTTTAGAAGAGGTTTAGTGGTGGCGCTAATCGGTTTGTCCCTAAAAATAAGGTTTTTCGGAGATTTTTTCGAATTCGAAGAAAAAGTTGGTCAATAACAGGCATTTTCTAAGACTTTGAGTCAATTGTTGAAAGACAATTGTACAATTGTTCAAGCTTCACTTTAATGTACATAAATCAGAAGTTTTGGCAAATTTTTATGTCATTTGGGTGTCACATATTGCATTTTTTCGTGAAATTATCGAAAATTTAAAAAAAACGGTTCATTACTTTTTAAAATTCCATCAAAATGAAAAAGTGCAGGGATGCAGTTTGAATAACGGTAAACGTGGTGTTGTCTTGGCAAGCAGATACATCAGTCTCACAACTTCTGAAATAGACTTTCAAAATCTTTTACAAGGCATAGAGCTACATCGTAAGGAAAATATATGATTTTTTAACCAAAAGTTAAGATTTTTCTTATTTTTTATTCTTGATTTTTTGTGGATTCGGTGGTAAACTGCGGAAAAAATACTTTTTTATTTTCGACTTCCTCGACTAGCTAATTATTAGAGTAAGTTTTTGGACACTCTTCAAAATGGTGTATATGTCTGTTTTTATGTAACTTGAAAAGTACTCGTCTCATTTTTAAAAAAGACAAATCTACTGTAAAATGAAGGTCCCAAATAATTTTTTGAACTAGTTCATAAAATCAAGCCTTCAAAAAAAGCTTGAGAAAAATAAAAATAATTTTTTGGGACACCCTAATCCACATATCTTCAAAATTGAATAAATTTTTAGTACACAACGACTTTTCCATAAGACATCGTTTACTACACTGAGAAAAAAATACTTTAAAATTAAACAAAAAATTTTATAATTGAAATTTAACTCATTTGCGTTTCTACAAAACAAAGTTTAAAACAAGCGTGTTTAGTTTTCAACTATAAACTCATTTCTGTTTTTTGTAAAATTTTCTCTTTTTATTTACTTTCAATAACAAAAAATACATCGCTATCAGAGATTGAATTAAAAAATTATGTGCAGTAGAATCATTGAAAATTATTGCCAGACAACTGAGACCCCGATTTTACATTTGATTGATTGAAGATATTTTTGATAAGGTGATATACAGATATAAAATGATATAAAAACTAATTAATTATTTTGATATTTAAAACATTTCAAGCCGCAGTAAAACGCAAACTTCATCAAATGAAGTCAAAAAATTTATTATTCGGGAGGTTCCAGGGCTCGCTGATCACGAATCTTACTGCAAAAACTCGAAAAAGTTAAAAAATGGCATTGAAAAAATTTCTGTTTAATTGATTTATTTTTAATTTAATAACAATATTTTTAAATTATGTTTTAAAATATTTGTTTTAAATATTAAATTTTTGCATTAAATTTTTCGTTTAAATAAATGTGTTTAAACTTAAAAGTTCTACAATGAAAGTATATTTAAAAACATTGTTTTGAAAACAAGAACTTTTGTTTTAAATTAAACTTTAAAAACATTTGTGTTTTACTTAAAAAAAATTGTTTCAAGCTCTATTTCAAAAACAAATTCTTAGGACGAGTCGATTTAAAAAACGCCCATTGCTCAATGAAAATCGTATTTTAGGGATCAAAATAAGAAACTTTGCCCGAGGAACTATACCTCTAAAACGAATTCTAATGCCCCAACTTTTGACTTTTGTCCCGTAGGGTAAAATTTTTCAAAATCCCTCTTTGACCCATTTAGAGTGCCCCAATCCAGTCCAAATGTATGACCGACCCCCACTCACTTTGGAGCGCCGATCCACCCGTGCCAGTGGCACACACCCTGGAACCCCCCTGGGGAAAGTGTCCAAAATGGTGATTTTTTTAAATGTTTGTATGGAGAACCCCCAGGGGGGTTCCAGGGGGTGTGCCACTGGCATGGGTGTGGATCGGCCCTCCCGAGTTAGTGGGGGTCGGTCATATATTTGGTCTGGCCAGACCTCATACTGTTGGATTCACAAAATGACATAAAAACAAAAATTTATCAATACCAAAACAATTCTTTTGGATTTTTCGTTGATTCATTGTGTTCTTCCTGTCGAGCCTGACAAAGTCGTGCAACCATTCCGCTCTCCGCTGTCATAAAAAAAATTGCATACATTCAAAAAATCGAAAGGTCTGGTCAGACCTCATACTGAATCTGGGTACTAAAAAAGTTGTCATCATTTTAAGTTACGAAATCAAAAATGTAGGTGAATTTTTCACAGTATTCTGGATATTTTAAAATCTTGGTTTTTTTGGTCTTGCAAAAACCTTCCAAGACATAAAGCTGCAAGACATAAATGTTTCATAAATTTGAGTACGCTTTTATAAGAAAAATTAAGTCTAGGAAGGCAATTATTATATCGTAGAGCTAAAGTTTGGAATCATACAAAAAGTGTGTCATATGGATAAAGTGAATAATTGGTCAGAGGTCACCTTCGCCCATTCTAGATCTATCATTGTTCTAAATACAAAGTTAATTAGACAACTTTTAGGTTAAGGTTTCGCTAGAATTGGAAGCTTTATCTGATAATTTTATACAATTCATTTTAATAAAATTTTAACGTTCTTCGAAAAAAACTGTGTACGCCACCTTCTTTAACATTGTTGATTTATGTTAAGCCACTTTTCTGAAAACTTCCCGTTTTTATTTTTGTTATTCTTGTTGTGCCGTGTTATTGAACGGAAATAAACAAAAAATGTATGTATATTCGAAAAATGTTCAAACCAGAAATATCTTTCAAAAATTCAATTTTTGTTAAAATTTTGATCAAAAGTAAAAATCAAAATAAGAAACAGCTGTTATTTTTTCGAAATTATGTCAGCTTCGAAAATAAAAACAGTTTTTATGGCAAATTTATGGCAACTTCTTAAGTTTTGAATAATTCAGTATTTTCTTTGAAATTATAATAATTTCTTTATTTAACATTGTTTAAAAACCATATTAATACTTGATTGAAAAATGAATTATCGAAAATTTTCCAAACCCAAAATATTAAAAAAAAAAATCATCTTTTTTTTAAAACTGTAAAATTTATTATTGATTTCTGAACGGAAATAATTCGCAAATTATTATTCATATTTTTTTAAAAATTTATGTTTTAATAATAAATAAAATAAAACTGTTTCTTTAAAAATTTCGTTTTCATTAAAAAGTTGCTTTTAAAATTGCAGTTGAGAGGAATTAAAAAAATATTCTCGGAAAGTTTTTGAACTTCAAAATTTTTTAAAATCGTACAGGAAGATTAGACTGAAGGTTGGAAAAACGACTCTAAATTATGACTTGATAGTCAAGATACACCTTATTTATTAAGCTTTTACAAATAAGAAAATGAGTAAAGAACAATAATTGCAAGCACTTGCAGAAGGGAAACTTGACTTTATCTGTAAATTAAAAAAAAAAACAACAGTTAAAAGCTAAAATCACTCAGCTATACAACAATTAACTATAACACTATCTGAAGTAATTGACTGGCGTTGCGATATAAGTTCTCAGAAAAACGTTTCGCAGTTGTTTATTAAATTGATAGACTCACGAGGTTAGGGTGAAGCCTGTTTCGTACACAACTTCGTTCATAATTTATTTATTTTTGTAACTAACCCTTGAAGTTTTTGATAAAACCTAAAAAAGACAACCACTTTAACTATAATACTTTTGCACCCTCTCAACAAAATCATAGCAAAAAATAATACAATCAAAGCATAAAACTTGAAAGCAGCAATGTTTGAGAGCGTGTTTTTATTGCCTGAAGCGTTTTATTGCAATGCGAGGAGGTTGTAAAAAATATTATTGCTACTTTTTATTACAAGCTCATGCTAAAATAAAATTCTCAAAATGTCTATAATTATTTAAATTTTCATTTGCTTAATACATATGTGCACAAAGTTAGCCTAGCATTATTTTTTACATCTAAAAAATATGTGCTGCATTGAAAAAAAATATGTGCTGTATTTATATTTATATATTTATATCTATAAATATATATTTATATCTAAAAAATATGTGCTGTATTGAAAGGATTGAAATGGTAAGATATTTATGGAGTAGTGCTTTTATAATTGGAGTAGTGCTTTTATATATAGAATTTTTTTTCAGAAATTCAAAAATTGTGCTGTAATGCACATGATTTGTACTGCTATGTGCCGCGGAAAATTTTTTAATTTTACTTTTATTTTTAATTTTTTTTTTCATTATTTAAAAATTATCCTGTGATGTTGTGCTACAATGTAGCAACAGTGATAAAGTGTTTAAATATCGAATCATCGTTAGTTAATTGAACACAACAATCTCTTGCATCAAAACTAGAGTTTCTCTCCCGGGAATTCCCGGGCATTTGTAATCCCCGGTTTCCCGGGAAATTCGTCCGGGATTCCCGGGAAATTCTTTATTTAACATATATTTTATTTATCATTAAAAAATATTAGTTGATTCGTCACATAAAACACTACTTTCACTAAGGCGCGGTGCGCCGCCGCCGCCGACACTATTTGGATTAAGCCACGCCGCCGCCGATCATTTTGCCTCGGCTCCTATCTCTGGTCTGCACCTCTCTTTTAATGTTCTTTTTAAAACAGCTGATCTTGTGTTGATATTTCATTTATTTATCTTGTATTAACAAGATATTCTTAGGCCATTTGTTGTTATCGCTAGTCGCTTTTTAAACGTTTTCGGCTTTTAAGGTAAATATATGAAAAAATCCTTTAAAAGAGTGTATGTATAAAGATTTTATGTTTTGTTATCAGATGGAAAATTCATCCGTATGGATATTTTTTAAAAAGAGTGGTGTGGAATCTGCTATTTGTTCACTCTGTTCCAAAACTCTTAGCTGCAAAGGACAGTCAACCAGTGGTCTACTGAGGCATTTACAAAACGTACATAAAAAAAGAAATGAAAAGGAGTCATCCACTGTTGCAGAGCAGCCCACAGCGAATAAGGTTCGAATAATTCAATCTACAATGGATAAGTATGCAAAAATGGAAAATTTGGGAACTTTAGTCTCGAAACTGGCTGCTATCGACGGATTCACAATTAGAGGAATTACCAGAAGCACTTTTATACAGGAATCTATGAAACTGCGAGGCTACAATTTGCCGAAAAATGAATCGAATGTTAAAGAAATTATAATGGAAGAGATCAAAACAGTGAAATTGGAATTAACCAGTGTCATAAAAAAAATTTTATGCCAATTGTAGATTTTCCCTGGTGATGGACGAGTGGACAAGTATAAAAAATAGGAGATACATAAATATATGCTTGGTCGGAGATGAAAGAATTTTTTATAACCTAAGTATGGTGTATATTCCTGGTAAATGCGGTGCTGTAGAAATTAGAGCATTAATGGAGTCACGTTTAAATGACTTTAACATAAATTTTGAAAAACACATCGTTGGCACCATTACAGATGGTCCAAATGTTATGAAAAAATTCGTCCGAGAAAGCTGTGTTAATGGAATATTTTGTCTCAGTCATGCCATACATTTGGAAGTGTTCGAAATTTTTTATAAAAAAAAGGCAAAAGAACCAGTTGAGGAAGAAAAAGAAGACTCGGATGCAGACGACTACGAAGATGTGGCTGTGTTCGATGACGATAACAATGAAACCGTAGAGATCCACGATAATTATAAAATTGTGTTTTGGCCAACACCCGCCGGATAATTAAAATGTTTAAAAAAAGCCCTACGAAAAATTGTATTCTTCAAAAATATGTTGTTTCTGAATACAAAAAAGAAATCTCTCTAGAACTGGATATTGTTACCAGGTGGAATTCGATGGTACCGATGATTGAAAAGTTCTTGCGCTTAAAAAATTCAATAAAAAAAGCTCTAATAGATTTGGAACAAATTGACCTTTGGATTGAAGAACATATAAAGATACTTATAGATCTATTAAATATTTTAAATCCAATTAAATTAGCCGTGGAAGCGCTGTGCCGGCGAGATATGAATTTAATAGGCGCGGATGCAATATTATCCACTTTATGCCACCAAATTTTGCAAATTAAAACCCCTTTGGCAGAGCAAATTTTAGAAGCTTTAAAGAAGAGAATTGAAGAAAGAAGGGATAAGCGACTTTGTACTTTAGTGAAGTATCTTAAAGATCCAACAGTATTTGATAAGAATGTTTAAAACTTATTTCAAACTGCTTCAAAACAAAATGTGATCGCGTACGCTGAACAAATTTATGGTCGACTTTTTAAAGAAGACGTTACCGACGAAGTTCCGGAATCGGACGAAATTCCTATTTGTGACATTAGCACCGAAAGACCATTTCAGGATATTTAATTCGATGCCATAACAAATGCAAATGTTGCATCAAGTAATAGACAACTTAATAAATCGATAAAAAGGGATTTACAATTTTACGAAGCGAGTGGAAAAGCAACGGAAAATGTCACCATTTTATTGAATGCTCTTCTGACAATAAGACCAACCTCAGTTGAAAGCGAAAGGTTTGTTATGTTTTTGTTTTACTTGCAGCTTGTACTATATGATCTCATGAATTAACAAATAAATATATATGTACATTAGGGCGGGTCAATTTGTATGGACGAATTTTTTGGTGGTCTGGCTCAGCGAAATTCGTAAAATACATGTAATTTCAAGACTTTTTCTCCACTACAGCATATACAAATTCTGAAAAAAAGCTGTGCGGACTTTCGTAAATAGATTTTGTTCTCAATTATAAAATATGAATGTATGAATGTTTGTGTATGAATCTGTTTACGAAAGTCCGCACAGCTTTTTTTCAGAATTTGTATATGCTGTAGTGGAGAAAAAGTCTTGAAATTACATGTATTTTACGAATTTCGCTGAGCCAGAATTTGACCCGCCCTAATGTACATACTGCAAAATTGTATAAAATTAACATAGTTGTCTTGTTTTCCTAATGCGCGAAAATTCCCGGGAATCCCGGGAAAGGCAAATATTTTCCCCGGTTTCCCGGGAAATGAAAATTCCGGGAAAAAGAGAAACTCTAATCAAAACCCTACTACATGACAGCAAAATTTCTATAATCCTAAAAAAAAAACCAATTTGCAATAAAAATCATACCATTATAGGCCGAACACAATGACTGCAACATGCGACAAACGCCAATTGTCAAAATATAGAAGGCATGTTCTCATATGTAGACGAATTTTATGATGTTAACACAACAAAGAGAGGACGCGGCGACAACTGTTGCTGTCGCAGACAGTGATCCAGGGCACGGACTTTACCACTATTGTGGTAGATCTATCACATTTTTTAAAAATTTTAACATCTACAACTTTTATCACCGAAGGCTTAAAATCTACCACTATTTCTATTATCATAAAATTTGTTGATGAATTTGTTCTCTATGAAATACTTAAATACTACTTCGCTCTACCACAAAACACACTTCCCAAATTATGAAATCGTACTTCTCTCAACCATGAAACGAGCTTTCAAAATAAAAAGTAAATAAACTAATAAAGAACAAACAGATAGCAGTTTTTTTATAAATTTTTTTTTTATTTAAAATATTTATTGATAAAATAATTTAATCATCGTGGACTTTTTCTTCTAAGTTCTAGCATGTATTTTTAGAGATATATGCACTTTTATTTTTTTTGAAAGCTTCCATCATGTTATTACAACATCACTAGAAAGCTTAATTGTGAATATCATTAGATTTTGATATATGCTTGTTATTGTCATGGCAGAATAACCAGGTAGGCTCACTAGAAACATGCTCTCTACGACAAATAAAACAATAACAAATGCGTAGCTATAATGTCAAAATATATTTTGTCAATTCAAAGCAGCCGTACATAGCGACACAAACAAATTGGTTACTGAACATTCTAACTAGTAGTCAAATGAAAATTTTATTAAAATTTAATTTGTATTTGCTTTGTTTACAGCCAAAATACAATTAATTCTGTATTATAACTATAAACACAGCTCATTTTATTAAATTTGTAATGATTTTAATAATATTTCTTATATTTTCACACAAAAAATCCGGGTACTCGCTTTATTTACACGGTTACGAGTAAATTATACATCCATATGGCTGAACGAATAAAAATAAATTGTCAATAGTGACATTATAGCTACGCCAATGTTTTGCTCTCTCGTTTTTTGCTCTCCGAATTGCATCTACCTGGTTATTCTGCCATGGTTATTGTGAATGACATTGATATTTTGACGTTGACTATCAGCTGTTAACAAACGTTTGCGATACCGTCCCGGTAAACTGACAACCTTCTGGAAAATCATACCTCCATTTCCGGCGAGTTGTAAGCTTAACGGAACGGTAACTTTTACCAGACTGTGAAGAAATTGGGCCTTAAGGAGGTAAAATAAAATTAGGCTCCTGCCTCTTTATACTAGATTTGTTCCATATTGTTTCATTTTTTTTTTTTATTGACTGAAAGTTTGTTCCGTTTTTAATCTATTTTTGTATATCGAGTATATACTATTTTTGTTATTGTAAACTGCGCTATGTAATTTTTTTAGATATATATATGTAATATATATATAATAGACATATGGGCATTTCCACAGTAAAGTTTACCGTGACCAAAAAATTAAAAAAATTATTGAAAAGTTATTCTTTGATGATATTATCTAAGAGAAGCATTTTAATTTTATTAATTTAAGCAATTTATTAACCATGATGATCGAATCGTCTGCGCTGTTTCACAAAATTTAGTTTTTCATATTCGTAAATGTTTCGTAAACGTTTTTGTTTTAGTAAAAATGGAAGGCATTGAGTAAAGATAATGAAAAAATGGTTGAGGCAAGGAGAGGACAATATATTAAATTTGTTTTTAAATTACAAAATTACATAATTACTTAACTACATAATTACTAAATTACCCAATCAAACTACAATGGAAATTTTATTAACGTAACGCCAGATCAAAAAGCCTAATAAAAAGAAACCAGAGATGATTTTTAAATTTGATCACTTGGAAAATAAACTTATTTCAAATCCATCTAAAAAAGTTGTATACAAAAAGTTTTATCCAATTCAGAGTTTTGCAAATTTTGTTGTACAAGTCAAAAATCACTTCCGTTGTTTTGTAACGTAACGCCAGCACACATTTTTGCATGTATCTTTGGTTAATTTGACCAAGTTTAAACTAAATTTCAGGTTAAAATTTGCCAACATGAATAATCAGGTTAAGATTACTACATGCCATTCAGGTCAATTTAACCTGTTTTTGTGGTTTAATGAAACTTAACCAAATTTTAACCAGTATTTGTGGTTAAATCGAATTTAATCAGGTTTATTTAACCAAATGCTAGGTATAAATGTATTAAAATAAATCTCCTATAAACAACTTTTAGAATTTATCAACAATCACATCACGAGAAACAAAGTAAAGACTCCTTTTGCTACAAATTCTGCATCACTAGAACAGATTTTGTCAACTGGTAGGTTGTTTATTTCCGCTATAAGCTACCATGTTTTTTCCGATATTTTTTACATGTATTTTTGTAAACCAGATCCCTCAGATGAAAATAACGTGAATCAGTTTATACGATGTGGTTGACTCTTCTAACCAAATTCGTTAGGTAAAAGTAACCTGGATACGGTAAGAGTATTTTTCTCTGAGTGTAGTGCTACTTAATTACTACGCAAATATAAAAAATCGTTTTTAAAAATTAGACATTTTCATTATTATTTTTTTTTTTAATACTTCTTCGTACAAATCGTCCGTAACGCCAGTTTGGAAATGCCTATATATATGTACTTCTTATATGAAAAATCAAATCTGCCAAATATTATTCCAATCTACCACACTTTTTGAGTCCTTACTACCACTAAAATTTGTTTTCAAGTCCGTACACTGCTTAGATCTATTTCTAATTTTACAGACGACAAGAGTTTGTGTATGTTTTATATGAAATACAGATTATCGCTGTTGCATTCATTATAATCAAGTAGTCGAGAGCACTGCAACATTTCTCTCTGACGACAAGTTGCCGGATTGTCGTCGGACGCATGCTGCAGTCATTGTGTTTAGGCTTTTAAAAATCAATTGAGCACGTGAAAGCACACATGGTTAACAAAGCGGCAGTAGCAGAGACCGAAAATAACAGTTATTTTCGAAATTTCTATTCAAAAAGTCAAATGGAAAGAGTAAGTCTATTCGATATTTGAATATAGCAATATGATGCTTGTTAGCTTAGGAATAATAATCTGAAATGATTTTAATTTTTTTGATTTTTTGAAAAAAGTCAATAAATAATCGTAATTTTCTGACATTTTATTCCGATCAAAAATAAGATTTTAACTTTGACTTTTATTTTTTGATCTAAGGCTCGCAATTAAATTCATGGAATAATTTAAATAACAGATCACAATTAATTAAATAAAAGTTTAAATTTGACTATTATTTTTTTGATCAAAAATATAAGTTACAATTTGACTTAAATTAAAAGCTAAAATTTGACTTAAATTTTTTGATCAAATATAAAATTTGAAATTTGACTTTTATTTTTTCGATCAAAAATAACAGTTAAAAATTTTACTTTTATTTTTTCGATGAAAAGTAAAAGTCATATTTTAATTCCTATATCACCTGCTTGCTGATCCAGTCTTTTGCGAAATAAATAAAAACAGAATGTGCAATGATAAGCAACTGAGCGATGCAATGCAACGATATGAAGTTCGATAGCAATATTTTTGTCTCTGTGCAAAAATGTTACGAATATAGGTGTAAAAAATATACTCTATTAATTGTTTTGAAAATTTAAACTATTATAATAGTTAATAAGAAATAGATCCGTCAAATTTTTCATCTCCATTTTTTATCGGAAGCCAAATTTTAACTTTTATTTTTGATCGAATAAATAAAATTCAAAGTTTAACTGTTATTTTTTATCATAAATTAAAAATCAAATTTTAACTTTTATTGTTGATCACAAAACTTAAAATCAAATTTTTAACTTATATATTTGATCGACAAAATAAAAGGTCTGTTTTAACTTTTATTTTTGATAAAAAATAAGTAAAATTTTAACTTATATTTTTGATCTAAAAACTAAAGTCAATTTTTTAATCTCATTTTTGATCGGAAAAATTAAAGCCAAATTTTAACTTTTATTTTTGATCAAAAAAATAAAATCAAATTTTAACTTTTCTTTTTGATCAAATAAATAAAAGTCAAATTTTAACTGTTATTTTTGATCAAAAATTAAAAGTTAAATTTTAACTTCTATTGTTGATCAAAAAAATTAAAATCAAACTTTTACTTATATATTTGACCAAAACAATAAAAATTCTATTTTAACTTTTATTTTTGATAAAAACAGTAAAATTTCAGTAAAAATTTACAGTAAAAATTTTTTTTATTTTTGAAAAAAAAAGTAAAATTTTAACTTATATTTTTGATCGAAAATTAAAAGTCAAATTTTAACTTTTCTTGTTTAAAAAAAATCGTAATTTTCTGACATTTTATTCCGATCAAAAATAAAATTTAAACTTTGACTTTTATTTTTTTGATGTAAGGCTCGCAATTAAATTCATGGAATAATTTAAATAACAGATCACATTAATTAAATAAAAGTTTAAATTTTACTATTATTTTTTGATCAAAAATAAAAGTTAAAATTTTACTTTTATTTTTTGATCAAAAATATAAGTTAAAATTTGACTTTTGCTTTTTTGATCAAAATTAAAAGCTAAAATTTGACTTAAATTTTTTGATCAAATATAAAATTTGACTTTTATTTTTTCGATGAAAAATAACAGTTAAAATTTGACTTCTATTTTTTTGATCAAAAGTAAAAGGCATATTTTAATTCCTATATCACCTGCTTGCTATTCCAGTCTTTTGCGAAATAAATGAAAACAGAATGTGCAATGATAAGCAACTAAGAGATGCAATGCAACGATATGAAGATCGATAGCAATATTTTTATCTCTGTGCATAAATGTTACGATTATAGGTGTAAAAAATATACTCAACTAATTGTTTCGAAAATTTAAACTATTATAATAAATAATTAGAAATAGATCCGTCAAATTTTTAATCTCTATTTTTGATCGGAAAAATTAAAGCCAAATTTTAACTTTTATTTGTGATCAAAAAATAAAAGTCAATTTTTAACTTTTATTTCTGATCGAAAAAATAATAGTCAAATTTTAACTGTTATTTTTGATCGAAAATTAAAAGTCAAAGTTTAACTTTTACTGTTGATCAAAAAAATTAAAATCAAATTTTAACTTATATTTTTGACCGAAAAAATAAGAGTTCTATTTAACTTTTATTTTTGATCAAAAAATAAAAGTAAAATTTTAACTTTTATTTTTGATCGAATAAATAAAAGTCAAATATTAACTGTTATTTTTGACCGAAATTAAAAGTAAAATTTTTACTTGATCAAAAAAATTAAAATCAACTTTTAACTTATATTTTTGATCGAAAAAATAAAAGTTAAATATAACTTAAATAAAAGTATAAAAATAAAACTTATATTTAACTTTTATTTTTGATAAAAAAAGGTAAAATTTTAACTTATGTTTTTGATCGAAAAAAATATAAGTAAAATTTTAACTGTTATTTTTGATCGAAAATTAAAAGTCAAATTTTAACTTCGATTGTTAATCAAAAAAATTAAAATCAAATTTTAACTTATATTTTTGATAAAACAATAAAAGTCGAATTTTAACTTTTATTTTTGATCAAATAAATAAAAGTCAAAGTTTAACTGTTATTTTTGATCGAAAATTAAAGGTCAAATGTTAACTTTTATTGTTGATCAAAAAAATTAAAATCAAACTTTAACTTATATTTTTTATCGAAAACAATAAAAGTTATATTTTAACTTTTATTTTTGATAAAAAAAGTAAAATTTAAAATTATATTTTTGATCGAAAAACTAAAGTTAAATTTTTAACCTCTATTTTTGGTCAGAAAAATAAAAACAAATTTTAATTTTTATTTTTGATCAAAAAACTAAAAGTCATATTTAAACTTTTATTTTTGATCGAAAATTAAAAGTCAAATTTTAACTTTTATTGTTGATCAAAAAAATTAAAATCAAATTTTAGCTTATATTTTTGATCGAAAAAATAAAAGTTCTATTTTAACTTTTATTTTTGATAAAAAAGTAAAATTTTACTTTTATTGTTGACTAAAAAAATTAAAATCAAATTTTAACTTATATTTTTGATAAAAAAGTAAAATTTTAACTTATATTTTTGATCGAAAAACTAAAGTCAAATTTTTACTTTTATTTTTGATCGAAAATTAAAAGTCAAATTTTAACTTTTATTGTTGATCAAAAAAATTAAAATCAAATTTTAGCTTATATTTTTGATCGAAAAAATAAAAGTTAAAATATAACTTTTATTTTTGTTAAAAAAAAGTAAATTTTTAACTTATATTTTTGATCGAAAAACTAAAGTCAAATTTCAACTTTTATTTTTGATCGAAATGACATCAGTCAAAAAATAACGATTTTTGTTTATTTTTTTGAAAAAAATCATAACCGTTACGGTCCCTGGGCAGTAGTATTTATTTTTGCAATTTATTAAAAAGTACGGAGCTAGCTTTATACATACTAATATTTTTAATACTTACATTACTTGCACATAGCTTGGCAAATCGGGCACACGATCCAAATGCTTCTTGCTGCAATCGAAAAAGTCATTCAGGCATTTACACTCTTTGGGACAATTGACAGTATTGGCAGCAGCAGCAGCTGCAGCCGTTAATATTGACGATGATGACGACGAAGCTGTTGCTCCGGCAGCGGCTGCTGCTGCTGCTGCTAAAACTTGCTCAGCTTTTTCATACTGCTGGCCATCGTCAGCCACAAAGCCCGATGTCTCAATGGATATGTTGTTATTTTCGTTATGCTCTTCCACCAAATTCTCCTCATTTGCGTCGTCTGTTGCAAAGTTTTGCTGCAAATGATGACCGGATGTTTGTCTATTTTTGGTTAGCAAGACAAATAGTTGCTGTTGTTGTTGTTGACGTTGTTGCAGCGTGGGTGATAAGAAAGAAGCTGCTGCTGACGCTGATGCTGCTGCTCCGGCTGACGTTGTTGCTGCCGCTGTCACTGCCAGCGCTGCTGTTTGACAAATTGTTGTTGTCGCTGTCATTGTTATCAGCAGCATCAAATTAATTAGCAATTTATTGCTGCTATTGTAGTTGTTGTGGTTGTTGTAATTGCAATTGTATTTACAAGCTGTTTTTGTTATTGCTATCGCATTAGTTGTCGTTGATTTGTTATTGGTTTTTTTACGACTTTTTCTACTAATGTTGCTGCAGTTGTTTTTGCTAATTTGTTGTTGTTGTTGCCACTGATGCTGCTGCTGCTGTTGCAGTGACGCGTAGTTTTTCTCTACTAATACATTTTTGTTTGCTGTATATCGCATTTTTATTACTTTTTGCAAAAAAATGCCTACTTTTTAAATTTTAATTTTATTTAGAATTATTATAATTTATTTTATTTATTATTTTCATGGATATTTTTACTTTCGTTTGTTTTTTTTGCTTAATAAATTAGCTGTTTTGCGTTCATCTCAAATGCTGCAGTGAGAATGCGAGCGCATCCCGCATCCGCTCCAAATAAATACATCATCCATCATTCATTCATTTTATGCCATTAAGTTGCTGCTTAAGTTGCCACATGTTTACGTTTGGTGCCATATTCATTTCGTCAAATACTGAAGTTATCTTTGCTGAAATAAAGAAAAAAGTTCATATTATATTTCAGCTGTAAATATGTATGTATGTAAATAAATAAATATAGATAGGTATGCAAATAAAAGTATATATTTCTTGGTATTTTTTATTTTATTTTTTATTTTTTTTTTTTTTGAGAGAGAAGATTTGAGATGCTAAGTGCTTACGAAATTTTGTGCTTACGAGTTAAAAAATTTCGAAGATAAAAATGAATATCTGTTTCTCAAATTGGATCGTAAAAAAATAAAACAGTGAAAATCTAAACAGAATATTTAAATCTGAAGCAGTTAGACAGCATTTTAAATTTGCGATTTGTCGCTTCTTTTTATTGCGCTCTTCCTTTTTTTTTTTGTGAAGTTGGTTTTCCCACGCTAAACGAATCATTAACTTTTTGTTTTTATTTGTTACCGCTTTTAAATTATTATCTCTTTTCAAGGATAAGCGCAGCTATTAATTATTGCTGTTCCTGCTTCACTCGAATACGTTTTTTCTTTTACCTTTTTATGAGAGTTAATGAGATGTTTATGCAAAATGTATGCCCAGATTTAAAAATAACCGTTTTTTTAATGGCAGATCTACTCTATAGTTATTAAGCTAGTTATAACATATTTATATTCACTAAAAGTTTTGAAACCTAGGTACGAGGTGTAAAGGGCATTGTGGCGTTAACTCGATGCTAAATTGCGTTCAGATGCAAAATTGCTCCACAATATTGGGTTTTCGACTTTTTCTAATCAAAAAAACAATGCCATGTTTCTCTATTTTGAGAAATATATTACACTTTCAGGGAATTTTCCTTATATTTAGTTTTATTAACATACAAACAAAACTTATAAAAGAACTACTTGTCGTAAAAATGTTTTTAAAACTGTTGTGATATATTTTTAAACAAAAAAAAAATGTATTGGCATGAGAAAAGCGTACAGTTTCCATTTGCTAAGTAGTTTTCTAGACAGAAGAAATATTAAATTTATAATTCATAGGCTCAAATAAATAAATAAATAAAAATTAATTTCCAAAAAATAATTACATAGAGCACGAGAGCTGACTTAACCCTGGCTAATAACCAATCATATTTCTAATACTTTATAACCAATGTGAGTCGATTCGATGTTGGTACATTAAATATATTAAAAGCTTTTGAAAATGGTAGAACTATAATTAATTCTACTAGAAATCAAAAAAACATATATATATATATATTGGTTTTTTTTATTTTTTTTTTTTACATATGATAAGCTATTTATTTTATCAGTTCGTAAAAAAGAAAGCAGTTTTAGTCGAAACCACTAACATTGCTTTTCCAGGGTTAAATAAACTTATTTAGCTGAGAATTTTGTGTCAAATAAAAAATAATTTTTTGTGTAAAATTTATAAAAAAGTCTATTTTTTCGCCAGTTAAAATCTTTTACTTTTTGTAAAAAACAAAATATATTATATATGTTATAGTTTTCAATTTTACTAAAAAATACTGAAAATTAAAACTATGGTAAAGTTTAAAAATTTAAAAAAAATATAATCGTAACACTGCAAATTTGCTCATTTTTGATAACAAAAAGAAAATTTTGCTGTTTTGTTTTTTAATTATCGTACCTTGAACTTTCTGTACTTGATATTCCTGAAAAAATGTAACAGACTAGGTGCGATCTTTTGAAAAGCGATACTTTGAAATTTGATTCAAAATTAAAAATTTAGCTCAATACACATCGTTAAAATCGATTTAAATTTGTTGCTATTTGTTTAAACAAAAATAGCACTTTTGCTCAGGAAGGACACAATAAATTTCAGTCGTTTTGGCAATTTTGTAAAGAATTTGCACTATAGCGCCTTCTAGTGTTTTTTCAATTTTCTTGACCTAAAAATTTTTTTTTGGTGGAGACAAACACAACAAAAATAAAAAAGAAGCTCAAATCGGACGATCCGTTCTTGAGTTATGAGCGTTCTCACGTATATCACTCATTTTTATATATAAGAAGCTTTTGTGTACAACATCCAGTTCACACATTAATTTTTTTGGAATTTATAAAGATTTTACTATTATGATTACATCATTTTGTATGGAAGGTGGGCGGAATTTTCAGTTGTTGTTTTAAAATATCAAACATCGAGTGGATAGTTAAGATTTAAACTAATTTGAAAAATTTTAAGCCTTTGTATTAATTTTTGTGGAATTTAAGAGAATTTCACTGATTTCATAAAGTCAATTTGTATGGGAGATAGCCCTGGTTTCATACTCAAAGTGCATATTAATTGTTAAAGCTTGTGTGCAATATTTGGAGTCATCAGACTAATTTTTGCGGAATTGAAAGAGATTTTACCGTTTTGATAAACTCACTTTGTAAGGGAGGTAGACGCAATTTTTATTCGACTTTTACAGATTTCATACGTGCAAAATTAGAAGTCTCTACATTAATTTTTGTGAGATTTAAAGAGATTTTGTCGTTTTGGTAACCTCACTTTGTATGGGAGGTAGCCGTGGTTTTCATTCGATTATTCCGAATTTCATACTTAAAGTACATATTAATTGTTAAAGCTTATGTGAAAAATTTAAAATCATTAACCCTAACACTGGTACTATTTACATGTGTAAATCTTTCACTTTTTAAATGGCTACAAATTTGATGTTTTTGGCACGATTTGAAAATAATTTACATTCAGTGGCTAATTTTTAAATTTGTTTAAATAAACAAAATTAGCCACTGAATGTAAATTATATTCAAATCGTGCCAAAAACATCAAATTTGTAGCCATTTAAAAAGTGAAATATTTACATATGTAAATAGTACCAGTGTTAGGGTTAAATTAATTTTTTGAGGAATTGAAAGAGATTTTACCGTTTTGGAAAACTCACTTTGTATGGGAGGTAGACGTGACTTTTATTCGACTTTTACAAATTTCATAAGGGCAAATTTTGAAGTTACTAGATTCATTTTTGTGAGATTTAAAGAACTTTTATCGTTTTGGTAACCTCACTTTATATGGGAGGTAGCCGTGGTTTTCATTCGATTATTCCAAATTTCATACTTAAAGAACATATTATTGTCAAAGCTTATGTGAACAATTTAAAGTCATTAAATTAATTTTTTGCGCAATTGAAAGAAATTTTACCGTTTTGGTAAACTCACTTTGTATGGGAGGTAGACGCAATTTTTATTCGACTTTTACAGATTTCATACGTGCAAAATTTGAAGTCACTACATTAATTTTTGTGAGATTTAAAGAGATTTTGTCGTTTTGGTAACCTCACTTTGTATGGGAGGTAGCCGTGGTTTTCATTCGATTATTCCGAATTTCATACTTAAAGTACATATTAATTGTTAAAGCTTATGTGAAAAATTTAAAGTCATTAAATTAATTTTTTGAGGAATTGAAAGAGATTTTACCGTTTCGAATAACTCACTTTGTATGGGAGGTAGACGTGACTTTTATTCGACTTTTACAAATTTCATAAGGGCAAATTTTGAAGTTACTAGATTAATTTTTGTGAGATTTAAAGAACTTGTATCGTTTTGGTAACCTCACTTTGTATGGGAGGTAGCCGTGGTTTTCATTCGATTATTCCAAATTTCATACTTAAAGTACATATTATTGTCAAAGCTTATGTGAACAATTTAAAGTCATTAAATTAATTTTTTGCGCAATTGAAAGAAATTTTACCGTTTTGGTAAACTCACTTTGTATGGGAGGTAGACGCAATTTTTATTCGACTTTTACAAATTTCATACTTAAAGTACATATTAATTGTTAAAGCTTATGTGAAAAATTTGAAGTCATTAAATTAATTTTTTGCTGAATTGAAAGAGATTTAACTGTTTTGGTAAACTGACTTTGTATGGGAGTTAGATGTGATTTTTATTCGAGATTTACAAATTTCATACTTAAAGTGCATATCAAAGGTTAAAGCTAATGTGCGAAATTTGAAATCATTAGATTACTTTTTGTGGAATTTAAAGAGATTGTACAGTTTTGGTTAAGTAACTTTGTATGGGAGGTAGACGTGATTTTTATTCGACTTTTACAAATTTCATATTCAAAGCGCATATGAAAGGTTAAAGCTTATGCGCAAAATTTGAAGTCATTACATTAATTTTTGTGGAATTTAAAAAGATTTTACCGTTTTGGTTAAGTATCTTTGTATGGCAGGTAGGCGCGGTTTTTATCCGATTTGGCTCTTTTTCGAACTTGACCTCTATTTTTTAGTAAAGAGCTTATATATTGAATTACGTTACGATAGTTGTAAAATTACGGCTCTTATCGTGATCACAGACAGACCGACGGACAGACGGACATGGCTAAATCGACTCAGGAGGTGATGTTGATCAAGAAAATATATACTTTTTTATACCGGCCACGCCTCCTTATCGACGTTACAAACGGAATGACAAAGTTACTTACATTTTTCAAACGTGGTAGTATAAAAATAATTTTGTCCGGCAAAACAACACTGTAAGCAAAAATGAAAAACTTGAAAATCCTCTAATAACCGTATAAGGTCTGTTAGCTGGTGAAGGTGCACATCTGACCACCCTTCTAGAACAATTTTTTTTGTTGTTTTAACCCCATAATTACAAAAATGTAAAAAAATCATTTTGTCTAGCAAGCTTGTTCTAGACGCAACACTGCGCTGAGTGAGAACCAGGGCTTTCAATCCCGGTAAATCGAATCCCGAAATCCCAGGATCCCAAACCAATTTCCGGTTCCGGTGTAAACGATGCACAGTGTTCGAAAATGGCAATTTACGAGCTATTTTTTCATTGCTCTAATTACAGTAATACTTTAGCTAGGGTAATGATCTTGGGTACAGAGGTAGATAAGGTTCATTGAAAGCAATTTTCAACAAGTGGGCGGGATTGCGTGCGGGGCGTGGCACATGCTTTAAAACTCTAACTCGATAGATATTTAAGATATGGTACTCATAATTGGAAATTACAAATAGTGGACACAATTACTAAGGGGCGTGGCTATGAAAATTTTTTTAAATTTCAGTCGATATTAAATAGATTTCAATCAAACATATGGGCATTTCCATGGTGTCGCACGGGACAGTCGTACGCTGTTAAAGTGAAAAAAAAGTAGTAATAACACGGATTTATATTTTGATAATGGTCTTAACTTATAACTCATAGTAAGCTCTATAAGTGGTGCTAAGGTTGATTATCGGTAATTTTTCCTTTTCAAAATAATTGCCAAAAACAACGGGGTTCGCACGGGACAAAAACAGAAGTTTTTTTCGAGGACAACAACTCAAGCGCCGAATTCAGCGAAGTCTGAAGGAATATTTCAAAGAGTTTATTTTATGGATGTTGTGCATTGGTGTTTCTTTTAAATTGCTTTTATTTTACCCAATAATATTTAACACTTATTTTTTAATTTAATATTAAGTTCGGTCGCACGGGACAGGTCGCACGGGACAGTTTTTTCCATTGCAATTTAATTGGGTAATTAAGTAATTAGGTAGTTAAGTAATTATGTAATTTAGTAATTAAAAACAAATTCAATATATTTTCCTTTAATTGCATCAACCATTTTTTCACTATCTTTAGCCAATGCCTTCCATTTTTACTAAAACAAAAATGTTTACGAAACATTTACTAAACACTTACGAAAAAGAAAAACTACAGTTGTGAAACAGTGCAGACAATGTGATCATCATGGTTAATAATTTTATGTACAAATTGCTTAAATTAATAAAATTAAAATGTTTCTCTTAAATAATATCATAAAATAATAAGTTTTTAATAAGTTTTAATTTTTTGGTCACGGTTGACTTTCCTGTGGAAATACCCATATACAAAAGAACATTTTTTATTCATTAAAAAACAAAGAAAATTTATATTTTGTTATATTTTAAAAAAATCAATATCGCTGGATTTGCTCATTGATGAGTTTGCGAAGCAATCCTTCAGCGATTTTGGCTGTGGTGTCTCTAGTACCTCCAATAAATCAAGTACGACAGCAGTTAGTGCAGACTTTTTTTAAGTAAAGGCCTCATGCTTGATATAGTGCTTGCAGTACATGCCCTATGGGAAGTAAGAGAGTATCCATAACTTCTGCTCCATGGAATAATATTTTGTAGACACTGGTAGGTATTTTGTGCAATGGGTATAAGGAAGAAACAAATTTCCTTGTCGTGTTCAAAGCATATAGCTTAAAAGACTTAGGATTTATCTTAAACCCACATGACAGAGCTTGTAAGATCACCGAGAACCTAGTAATCAGATTCTCGTCTACTCCCTTAATCTCTGCTGCGACCTTGACATCCTTAAAAATTAAAATTAAATTTCGAATTTTTTCGTTGACTTCACTTTCTTTCAAATAAGGCCGTTCTGAGCAAAGAAAATTGCAAATTTTATTTCGCGTACTCAAATTTTTTGCCATTGAAATGCTCAAATTTTCTTTCAAAATAAATTCAAAAATTTACTTTATAGTTACTCCTTGAGATATGTCTGAAAAAAGTAAACAAAGCTGTAAGACTTTGCAAGCAAATAACTTTTTAATTAAAAAAGATTTTTATTTTAATTTTTTTATGAAATTATGATTAAATCTCATTAAAATAAGTTGGTAATTTTATTTCATTAATTAAGTAATATAAAACTTTTTAAGTTAAGAAAATTGCTTTTTAAATTGGCTTTAAAACGATATGAATTTATGTATATAAATCTCAATTTTTTGAGTCACTTTGTTTATTACAAGCATTTGAAAAAATTCGTATACCATAACCTTCTCACATTTGGGCAGCTGTGCACGTTTGCGCACCTTTGCGCACCATTAACTTAATTGAAGGCTTATTGTATTTATTGTGTATTCAAAAATAAAAAAATAGAATATTTATATTTCAAGACCTTTCATGATTTTCCCAACTAACAAACTCCAACAAAAATGTTTAAAATAAAAAATTATACATAAAATCTACTTAATTTTTTTAAATTGAAGCGCTTTTTTTAAAAAAAATTATTTAAATAAAATCAATTTTAGTTATTAAAGTAAACTTTTTTATACAGCACTTTTTTAAGCAGCTAAAAACTCACTTGCGCTTTGACTGATCACTTCACTTTGAATAGCCACTGGCATGCAAATCTAGCATGCACTGAAGCTGCACTCTTTGAATTTGCTTAATTGGATATCTGAGCACATTAGCATCGTGTTTTACCGTTATTCTATTAAATTTTTTTTTACTCAAAGTAGCCCGTAAATTTGAATTTTCAAACACTGTGCGATGGTTTTTTATATTATCGAAATCACCCTGTCCTTTTTTTATCTCTCTTTACACTTTGAAAGTCTATTTTATAGTTTGTTTTGGTTGTGATCTTCAATAACTCTGCTTAGTAGGCTGTTCTAGACGCAACAATCTGCTGAGTGAGAACCAGGGCTTTCAATCCCAGGATCCCGAATCCCGAGATCCCAAACCTATTTCTGGTCCTGGAATCCCGGGATTACAAACCCCTTATCCCGGAATTTTATTCACAAGAAAATACAAAACTGTTCCGCAACTACAAATGCAACTGCAATGTAAACTAGGGTGTTTTTTTATATTGTCGAAATAACCCTGTTCTTTTTTTATATCTCTATAAACTTTGAAAGTCTATTTTTAAGTTTATTTTGGTTGTAACCTTCAAAGACTCTGTTTACTAGGCTGTTTAGCTTTCATGGAATTTTTAAAGTAGCAATAATTTTATTACTAAGCTGTAGTTTTATTACTATACAATAGTTTTTTACTAAAAAAGGAATATTTTATTCATATCATACCTTTTACTATTAGTAATTTATGGCTGTGCGAATAATCGCCCAAGTTACAATCACCCAAGCCCAAAAATGAACATTACTATAAGAAGATTTTATGTAAAACAAAATGTTCGTAATTACTCTAGACACACCACTGCATTCTTAGAGATAAATGGGGACGTTTTTTAAAACAAAACTTAGTTCTATTAATAGACTGGTATGAACAATTTTTGATTGGAAAGAGATATTGGGGTAATTTTTTCACATAAATTATTTTTGAGACTTGACTTTTTTGTAAAAAATATAAAAACATTTTGGAAAAAATAAATTTCGCGAAAAAAATAAAAAAAAACCCTTGTTGTTTTGATGACAAAAACAGTAAAACAATTTTTGCGCTTAGCTGGAAGAATTTTTGCAAATAAATGCTATGTCATATGAAAGGTAGCCAGATGTGCAATTTTTAATTGATTTAATTTTTACAACAACAACAATTTTTGAGTCATTTTTTGAGTAAAAAGTCAATATTTGGGACCTTTTTTGACATAATTATAAAACATAGTTACACTGACTTAACGGTACAGTTCAACCTATTTTTGTAAAATGATTTTATTGAACTTTTGAACAAAAAAAAAATTTGAATGAAATATATTAATGGGCAGTGGAGATATTTGCATCGAAAGACCAAACTTTGATTTTCATGTCGTTTTTTTCTCATTCTTAGGTAACGATGTTTTATGAAAAAGTCGTTGTACTGAAAATTTCTACAATTTTGAATATATGTGAGTATTTTTGATGTCAAAATAACAGAAATTTTTTAAAATTGAATACACAAAAAACTCCGATACTAAAGAGTATTATTATAACAAAATTACCGTTAGTTGAAACATTTCGGAGGGGGCGTGGCAAAAACTAAGTATATAACATTTTAAGTTAGGATGCACTTAATGTGTATACTTAGTTTGAGCGAAATCCGTGGAGCCGTTTAGATTTGTATAAAGGCCAAACAAGCAAACAAACAAACAGAAAATGAGTTTTATTACTATAGTCAATGTATGAAAAAATAGATTTTTAGCCATAACTTTTGATTGGAAAGAGATATTGGGGTAATTTTTTTACATAAATTATTTTTGAGACTTGACTTTTTTGTAAAAAATATAAAAACAACCCAAAAACAGTTGGGCGTTTGTTCATAATGTACAATCGCCCAAAACTGCGACCTTTCGCCCAAATCGTGAAATGAATAATCGCCCAAAAAATTTGGGCGTTCGATCATAATGTACAATCTCCCAAAAATGCGATGAACAATCGCCCAAAAATATTTTTTCGAATATTCGCACAGACTAATACGGCTGTGCGAATAATCGCCCAAGTTACAATCGCCCAAAAAACCTTCAAAAATTTTTGGGCGATTGTTCATTCTTTGCAATTTAGGCGTTTATTCATTATGATCGCCCAAAAATTTTTGAAGGTTTTTTGGGGCGATCGTTAATTTTCGTTTTTTTGGGCGATTGTTCGATTAGTCTGTGCGAATATTCGCCAAAGCTGCAATCGCCCAAATTTTTTTGGGTGATTGTTTATTTTGGACTTGAGCGATTGTAAGTTGGGCGATTGTTACTTGGGCGATTATTCGCACAGCCGTATTAGTCTATGCGAATATTCGTCTAAGTTGCAATCGCCCAATCCCAAAATGAACAATCACCCAAAAAAATTTGCCCTTGTACGAAATGTTGTTTTTAAATTCCGTATTAGGGCAAAGCATTTAACGGCCATAATGTCTATCATTATCTTCATTCATTCATATATAAAATCATTTATTCTTCAAAATTTGGGCGAACATTCATTATGAACAATCGCCCAAACTAAAATGAACAATCGCCCAAACTAAAATGAACAATAGCCCAAAAATTTTAGCGTTTCTTTTTTGGGCTATTGTTCATAATGTACAATCGCCCAAAAAAGCGCTGAACAATCGCCCAAATCATGAAATGAATAAAAGCCCTAAAAGATTTGGGCGTTTGTTCATAATGTACAATCACCCAAAAATGCGATGAACAATCGCCCAAAAACTTTTTGGGCGATCATTCATTGTTTCAAATTTGGGCGATGGTTCATTATGAAAAATCGCCAAAAAAAAAAAACGAACAATCGCCCAAACGCAAAATAGACCATCGCCCAAAAATTTTAAACGGTTTTTTGGGCGATTGTTCATTTTCGCACTTTTGGGCGAGTGTAACTAGGGCGATTATTCGCACAGCCGTAATTTATAACTAATTTTTTTGAATAAAAAGCTTTTCTTTTTACATTTTTTTTAAAATATTAATTTATGTTTGTTTTGTTTAACTTATTAACATTTATTTTTTTCATTCTTAAATAAATGTTTAACTTTTCTTAAATTTAAAAAATATATACTTCTTAAATTAATAAATTCATTCAATATTTAATTTTATATTTTAAAATTTAGCAAATATCGTTAATAACGGACCGTAAAGTTTATGATTTTCATTAAAAAAAAATCATTGTATCATAATCGTTATTTCCTAACATATTTTTTTTATCTGCTTTAATCAGGAGCGGTATATTTTTCAATCAAAATACACAAGTGTTTCCCCTATAAATACAAAATGAATTTTCAGAATTCGACTTTTCCTTCCAGTTATTGTTGAATTTTTTTCGCCTTATGTTCTTCTATGTACATTACAACTGTTTTGTGTCCCTTGTCTGCATTAGTAATTATGATTTCGACTTTGTGCTGTCTTATAAACTTTCGAGAGTTTTTGAATATTTTAAGTATGAATGAGAATTAACTTTGAATTTCTATTTTTTTTTTTTTTAAAAAAAAAGATCAAAGAACCAAGGCATGAGCCTTATAGAAACAAGGTTTGGTCTTTGACCTGAAAGGAAAGGGATAGATTTATTTAGATGAATTGATTGGAACACTACGTGAATTATTGATAAGTCGAAACTACAGTGAAAGACAATTTGAATTGCTTTTAACCGAGGCTAGTGTTATGCCTTAACCTCGGCAAGCATTTCCAGCCCTTAGTTGTTCCATTTCTTTAATTCCACATTTTCCACAATTTTAGTTGTGGATTTTTAGTTTTCCATAATTCTTAAATGTAGGAAAGAACAAAGAAAGTGAAAATAATCATGTCCGAGACCGGATTCAAACCAGGGACCTCTGGGTTGAGAGTCTAGCGCACTCTCCACTAGACTACAAAGGCAGACTTTTCTATAAAAAAGAAAAAAAAATAATATGCAATCGTTTTTGCTAAACCGCAGAAATTAAATGATTTAAAATTTTGGCACTTCGAGATTCCGAAAAATCCCAAAATCATAAATTTAAAATCCCGAAATCCCGGGATTCACCAAAACCCTTCGGGATTGAAAGCCCTAGTGAGAACCTATAGTTTTCTTGCTTTGTTCAAGCATTAAATACTTTATTTTTTCCGTTTAACCCATTCAAAACCTTTAAAAGTATAAACTCTGGTCTTAGCGTCTAAAATTTTACAGTTTTTTACAGCCAGTGTTATTGTCGCGTCGTTTTTTTTTTCGCTGGTACAAAAGACAGTCATTCAACGACTCTGACTTCTGAAACCGCAAAAGAGTTTGACTTTATTTTGCTTGTTTATGTGTTTCTTTTCCTTGGTATTGGCAAAATGGTTCGTGACTAATTCCACAATTTATTTGAATAAATGTTTGAACTTTTATTTTAAAGTTCATGGGTTGTACCACGTCCCATATCCATAAAATATCATATCCCACACGCAAAAATTTAAACAAAAAAAATTATTCTTTGCTTATAAAACGAATTGATTCACATCTCTCTTTCGTGCAGTGACACATAAATTTTGTTTGGTAGATCATTTCATTTCTAAATAAATTTATGTATACATGTTTAAGCATCTTATTTTTGAGCGTGCTTTTTTCTTATCTTGTGGTCAATGAAGCAGAAAAACAAAATACATTAATAAAGGCGTAATAAAAAAAATGTACCTTCATACTTGAGTACAAGTTTTTTATCAGCAAAATTTTGTGTTTTTAAGTAAACAAATCATTAACGAGAAATAAGAAATAAAAATGTTTATTATTGTTTTGTCAAAAATCAAAAAAAAATGGTAATCAGCTGTGCAAAAGTTCAATTTGATCATTTATTTTTTTTTAATATGTAGCAGCGACTTCAGACTGCAGCGGACAAACAACGGTAGCCAATAATAAAGTAAAACGCATTAATTAATTAAAAATAATGAGATCAACGATCTTGCAATTAAATGGCAAATGCTAAAAGAAAAAGTAACAGAGAGAAATATAGCAAAGAATTTCTTCTAATGTCGTAGACGTCGACGATGTCTGTATCGTTTGGCAAAAAATTCCTGATACCAAATTTAGCTGCAACAATTGCAACAATTGCTGTACGCTTTAAAAGCGGCAACAACGGCAGCAGCAGCAGTCGAGTTGATCGCGCCTTCTATGTTTCTCAACAAAAATAGTTGGCAGCATGAGGAAATGGCTTTTCTTGTTGTTGTTGTTGTTGCTGTTATTTCTGCCTTTGTCGTTTAAAGCCATTATTTTTTTTGTTGTTGTTATTATTGTAGATGCTATTTTTCTATATAAGAGAGGAGACATTTTTATAGGTTTTTTCCTCTTTTTCGTTACCATAGAAGTAGGTAGATATGATATTTATTTTTGTTTTTGGTTACGTTACGTAAACGTTTGAGTAGTTTGTTGTTGATTTAATTTTTTATTTTTTGTTGTACAACATAAAACGTTCGTTTTATTTTCCTTTTAGTATTTTAAATTCTTTTTGTTGTTGTATTCGTTGTTGTTGTTGTTGTTGGTTTTTATCGTCGCCCACTGAACTTAATAAACGAATAAAAGCAAAAATGATAGAATCAAAAATAAAAAGCGATACACCCACCAGCGCTGCCACCTTAACTTGACTTGCATAACATTAATCTTATCAGTAAAGCACGATAAAAATTAAAACAAAAAAATATACAAAACAAAGCCGTATTTCTAAATGAAATAAATGTTATGCGAGAAATTAGCTAAGTATAGAGAAAACTTTTATATAAAATTTTTATTAAAAATGAAAACAGCAAATGTGGCAAAAACTGCCGCTATAAAATATATGATAAAGACATTACAAATATATGATAAGGCTTGACATTGGTTTTTGAGTGTTAAAGGAAAATTACATTATTTATAGATAAAAACTTTATTTTTCTAGATTCAGTGCTGCGATAGCACTGGACTGGAGTAGAAACTTGGAGAAATCGGTACTCAAGTTATGGCAAGCCATTATGCATTGGCGTCCACAGGAGTGGGAACAAGTGCCCTCCCCTTATCCCCCCCCCCTAGGCAGTGAACATTTTTTATATATCCTCATATTAAATCCAAAAAGCCGTAAGTTTAAATTAAAAAAATTTAGGAGAGTAGCAAAAACTTTCTAAATTGTAAGTTGCGCCTAAACCTAGGGCTTTTAGAACTTTGTTAATAAAAATATCGTTTTTAGTTGAAGAAGTGTAAAATTTTGCGGAACATGTATTTTGGTAAGGTGCATCATAATCAATCAATAAGTCGATTTTAAATTTTTTGATTTCATATGACGATATTTTCATTATGTATGCTAATCTTATATATTAACTAGCTGATATACCCGGTGTTACTCGAGAGTAATTCATATAAACAGTTTAGTATAACTTCTCGATGACTTTTTTTTTTAATTTTGGAATTTTGAAAAACATGTTGAATTTTAAGTTTAAGAACACTATAAAAATTTCCAATTTAATTCAAATTTAATTTTCAATACATATTTGCAAAATGTTTGCAAAAATATAGACGTACTAATATAAGAAAGATATTTAGGATAGAGAATTTTTGTAAAATCACTTTGTAAAAACAGTAAAATAATTTTTGCGCTTAGCTGGAAGAATTTTTGCAAATAAACGCTATGTCATATGAAAGGTAGCCAGATGTGCAATTTTTAATTGATTTCATTTTTGCAACAAAAACAATTTTTGAGTGATTTTTGTAGTAAAAAGTCAATGTTTTGGACCTTTTTTGACAGTCTTTTCACTGACTTAACAGTACAGTTCAACCTATATATGTGAAGTGATTTTATTGAACTTTTGAACAAAAGAATTTTTAATTAAATCTATTAATGGACAGCGGAGATATTTGCATCGAAAGACCAAACTTTGATTTTCATGCCGTTTTTTTTTCTCATTCTTAGGTAACGATGTTTTATGAAAAAGTCGTTGTACTAAAAATTTCAACAATTTTTAATGTATGTGAGTGTTTTTGATGTCAAAATAACCAAAAAAATTTTAAAATTATATACACAAAAAACTCCGATACTAAAAAGTATTATAATAACAAAATTAACGTTAGTTGAAAAATTTCAAAGAAGACGTGGCAAAAACTAAGTATGTAACATTTTAATCTAGGATGCACTAAATATGTATATTAGACCTGTCCACGAAATGTATGAGATTTTTCAAAACTCACATTTTTTAATGAGCACTTACAGTTTAAGAATCTCTCAATGATTGAAATAAGAACTGTGAAAAAAGATTTTGAAAAACTTTTGCCAAAAAGTTGCTCAACTCGGTTGAAGTCAGGATTTTGGCAATTTTCGAAAATTTTAAAGGTATACGTACAAACAAAATTTTAAATAATTTATTAGTAAATATAAGAAATATCTAAAAGCGCAATCTTTGAGCTAAATGGTCAAGCAAATAAGAAAAAATTCAAAAAGTGAAAATTATTGAGCCGTTTACTTTCTGTAGCCTCTAGAAATCAAAAAACTCAGAAAATTTTCGCAATTTTTTTTTTTCAATTCATTATATTTTTTCGAAAAAAATTTTTATATACGTTTGCATATTTTTTATATACTCTTGGAACAATAAGGTATAAAAAAAATGTAGGTTAAGAATTTTTGGATGTGTCATTAGTCACTAAACAATTAATTACTTTATGAAAGGTCTGACTTAATGATTCGTTATGTGTCTTTGTTTGTTGTAATGGTGTATGCAAAGTACTGGTTCGTATCCAGTATTCTAACTTCAGCTCCATATAACGATCTTCAGTTGATCTTTAGTCTTGACAGGTTAGTTAAATCTTCGTTCAAATAAGATATGATTAATTATAATAATTGAATTAAACATAAAAAGTTCATACGTTTTTTTTACAAATTTACAGATACAAGAGTATTCACAAAAGTGCTGCTGATATAGCGTTGAAAAAAATTAAGCATCCATTTTTGGTACCTAGGTGAAGAAATAGTTGGTTTAGCTTTTTATGATGTATCATTAAGCTACGAAACCCGAAATAATATGGTGCACGCCATCAGAAACAATCCTGGCAATACCACTAGGGCCAAAAAAGCACCAGCTTTTATTATCAACAACATATCAGATCTAAAGTTGGAGCATTTTGTAACAAAGAACACACTCTTTTTTTTTGAGAAGCTGCAGCTATCAGTTGAATTTATGGACGATGCAGTAGACAATTGGGAAAACAACAAATCTTATATAAATGGGCTTTTAATTGTTAAAAATTTACAAATAGTGAACGACGTTGCAGAGAGAGGAGTAGCCTTAATAACATCATACAACTCAAGTGCAACGAAGGATGAAGAGCAAAAACAATATTTGCTTCAAGTCGTAGCTGATCATAGAAAAAATCTGCCACATATAACTAAAACTAAACTATTTAAGTCAGACCTTTCATAGTAATGACACATCCAAAAATTCTTAACCTACATTTTTTTTATACCTTATTGTTCCAAGAATATATAAAAAATATGCAAACGTATATAAAAATTTTTTCGGAAAAATATAATGAATTGAAAAAAAAAATTGCGAAAATTTTCTGAATTTTTTGATTTCTAGAGGCTACAGAAAGTAAACGGCTCAATAATTTTCACTTTTTGAATTTTTATTATTTGCTTGACCATTTAGCTTAAAGATTTCGCTTTTAGATATTTCTTATATTTACTAATAAATTATTTAAAATTTTGTTTGTACGTATACCTTTAAAATTTTCGAAAATTGCCAAATTCCTGACTTCAACCGCTTTGAGCAACTTTTTGGCAAAAATTTTTCAAAATCTTTTTTCACAGTTCTTATTTCAATCATTGAGAGATTCTAAAACTGTAAGTGCTCATTAAAAAATGTGAACTTTGGAAATTTGGACAGGTCTAATGTATATCTACTTTGAGCGAAATCCGTTGAGCCGTTAAGATTTGTATAAAGGCAAAAAAAACAAGCAAACAAACAGAAAATTAGTTTTATTACTATAGATACGCAAACATCAAATATTGTCGTACACTTTTTGATATTTATTTTAGAATAAGTGCAATGTAACGTCTATCATTCGAAAGGTACTCCACCATAAATGTGCCGAATCATGTTAGATTTTAAATTGATGAGGGCTAAGAAGATGTAAAATAGTGAACGACGTATCAAATGAAAGATTTGACTGCACAGCATGAGTACATTTTAGATTAGTGACCTTCGACCTGAAATATGTGCATAAAAAGAGCATTTATTAATTAAAAACTAAACTGTAAGACATCGAAAAAAATTATGTAAGAGCGAATTTAAGACAAACATTGATAAGATGTGCAACAAGTAACTGAGACATTTTTCGTCATCCCCCTATTTTAAAGCAGTAGGCTGTCGAACACCACAGAATATTGAAATAAATAAAGAAGCAAGTAGAACAGATGGCAACCTTGGTAGAGTTGATGGCGGTGATCTATAAATAGCCTACTGCTTTAAAATGTCATATGATTAGCAGCCATATAATTCAAATGAATGAATTCCTAAGTCTGTGAAATCATATACAAAGTTAAACAGTGAGTTGATCACAGCTTAATCATTCAAAGACTACTGAAGAGGAAAATGTAGCGATTTACAAAACAGACTGTCTAGTCAGCTAAGTGATTGACTCTATACAGAGTGGTTGTTATTGTTGTTGTTGTTGTTGTTGTTGTTGTTGTTGTCTTCTTAAAAACTCACTTTATCTAAAGCTCGCAATTTAATTCATGTAAACAAAATTTTTTGTAAAAACTTCAATTTTCATATTAATAACCACTTTCGGCTTCGGTTTCGGTTTCGGCCAAAATTCCGGTTTCGGTCGGACACTAATTGTAACGTCTGAATCCCCCTATTTCAAACTCATTATGTTTCTTTTTTTATTAATTATGAGACAAATAATTGAGTTGTTGCACACATTGTTGTATACTTCGCTGTAACTTTTACGATGAAACATAGATATAAAAGCAAAACCCAAGGACTCCAAGTATTTCTTTAGATGGGATTAACACTTGCAATAGTTAAACAGTAAAATAGTCAAAACAACAAAAATAAATGCTTAGAAGGGGAAGAAGGGGGCGGGGTCCCAAGAAATTACTTTTAAAAGCAAAGTATTTTTTAAAACTTATAAAAAAATATTAATAAAATCGAATTTGTCACAAAAATCCAAAAAGGGGCCTTTGCGTTTTTCTTAAAAGAAATAGAAAAACAAATTTTGTGTCAAACTGAAATAGATTTTGCATAAAAGTGATGCCTCATATGAAAGAGTATAAAAATTGCAATTTTCGATTTTTATTATTTTTACAACAAAAATAACTTTGGCACCATTTTTTGGATGAAAATACATTTTCTTGGAATTAAAAAAAAAATATTAAAAATATAACTTCTTAGCTAAAGGTACTGTTGTTTCAAGTACTTTCATTGAACTGTTAGACAAAAGAAGATTGAATGAAATATATTAAAACACAACGAAGATATTTGCGTCGATATTCAAACCTTTGAATTTGGAATAGTTTTTTGGCTTTAGGTAACGATGTTATATACCAGGGATGAGCACGAGTGAGACCAATAAGAGCCACATTTAGATTTTCAATACCTTTCAAAGAGCCACAACGTACTCCAAATAAAAAAGAAAACCTAAACTAATTTTAATAAACTGAGCAAAGAAATTAAGGGAGCAGAAAAATTCAAAATTTTTTTTTAGATATTTTTGAAAGGCTGTAACTTTTTAAAAAATTATTGTACCGTGATTTTAAAAAAATTATTTTAAAGCTTGGAGTTTCTGATTTGACAGCCTTTCGGCATTTGCACAATCATAAGTAAAAGCACGGAACAACAAAGATATACGTTCTTCAAAAAAGTTAAACTACAATTAAGGTTTGTTAGCTTCTTCATTTAGATTTCATTTTATTTATTTTTTCATTTTCCTAAGTGAATTTTTTGCCGAGATATCCTTTGCCTTTGATCATCGATAGCTCAGCAACCAATGATCGCACAGAAAATAAAAGTACAGTTCTGAAGACCAAAAAAAAATTTCCTATAAATGTTTTTCATTCGTCTTTGACTTTTCATTTTCGAACTTTAGATTTCAGTTTGAAAAAAGTGCAAACAAATTACTTTTGCGGGTGTTTCAAAAAACCTACCTTAGTTTTGCAATTATTGTCAAAAGCACTAATGTTTCTAGGTTTTTTTAGCTATGACCATACCCTTAAAGCCCTTACAAGTTTTAGCCCGATCGATCAGCCCTTTTTAATGGTCCGAATCGTCAAACATTAAACTAAAGGAGCACGTGTATTACCTCTTTAATATCAATTATTGATAATTAAAGAAACATTTTTATTTTGTTGTTTTTCAAAAAAAATTTGCACCAAATCAGAATCAGAAGTTTTGGTAAAAATTAACGAAATTACGGCCATCAAAATAGAAACTTTAAGCATTAAAATATTTTTATTTAAAACCCTATACGATAATTTTAAGTAACAGCTTTTCAAAAATAACTAAAAAAACTAAAAAATTTTCTGCTGAGTATATAAATAAAGGTATACATTTTAAAATAAATTAGAAATTAATATAAATAATGTACATAACATATCGCATTTTAGCTAAAATATGGGCACAAATTACAATTTTCAAATTTTGACTCCTTCATGTAAGGCTATTCGTAGTGATTATATCTATCGACTGAAAATATATAAATTTTGTACACATTTCTATTGAAAATCAACCTTATTTATAAGATCAGTACTTTACTTGTTTAAATATGAATCAAGTTGTAGTTCAGTTTTCAATATGTTTGAAAATCTATGCGTTACATATTTTTGTTAAGCATATTATTGTAAAGGTAATTAAACCACTATTTTAACGATATATAGCTTATAAGGACACAATTAAGACTTTTTCCATAAATATTTTTGCATCTTCACTACACGTTTATGACAAATGTTTATGACACAAGTCTTAATTGTGCACTCAAAATTGTGCCAAAAGCTAAATTCGAATCAAAAGTTCAACTTGTACTTTGTAAAAAAGACGAATTTAATTTCCTTCCAAAAGTTAAATTCGCACTTTGCAAAAAGAACGAATTTAATTTCCTCCCAAAATTAAATTCGTACTTAGCAAAAAGTAGGAATTTAACTTTTTGCGGATCAAAAGTATTGGTTTGAGTCTTGGCTAAGTTAGCGTCGGATTAACGAATTTATCTTCACGCACTTTAGAAAAACTACAATTCGAACAGCTGATTTTAACATCTAGTCCAACTTTTGTTTGAATTCTCTCCAATCTGAGCGAACCTTGCTATTGTATCATGGAGAAAAAGTATAACATAATTAAAAAGAACGTCCATTAAACTAAAACAGGGTTAACATTATCAAATTTTACTTCAAATCATTGGTCAAACAACGATAGAACAACATGGAATTTCATGGAATTTTTTTATATATTTTTAAACATCAAAATTAAAAAGAGCAGCACTTAACAAAGAGCCCATCGTTGTTATATACAGAAATTCATTGTACTAAGATTTTCTATAATTTTCAAGGTATGAGAATGTTATTGGTGTCAAACAAACGGACATGTTTTTACTTTATTACCCTTAATAAAATTGAAAAAGTTAGTATACATTAACATATATTACAGATTTGTTTTAACAGTTTTATTATATGTATAGATAATAAAAACATAACCTACAAATATTGATTTTACAACATAAATTTTATTTAGATTTAGAACTAAATTTCTGCCTATAGCTTAGTATGCTGTAGGAACGAAAAAAAATTTCCATAAGAAATACATTTTGATTTTTGCTAGTACGCTAGTATGCTTCTACGTTAGTACGCTGTAGAAGCGAAAATTATTGTTATGTTGCCAAATTTCCATTAGTGAGTGGAGAGTTGAAATGTCAAAATTTCTCTATCAATTATATGCCCGTACATTTAATTGGCCCGGAAATTTGCCATTCAACAATAAAAAATAAGCAGTAAGTATGTTAAAGTGTTGAATTTGTTATTTAACAAATTTATTGTTGCATTTATATATAGGTTATTAATATGAAGTCTCGCCTTTTATAGGATATAAAATTGAAGCAATAAAAATATGAATCTGTCAATCAGAACAGCAAATGCTTTTTCTCCACACTAAAATTTTGACTCTACATCAAAATTTCGCGTGTAGAATTATGTGCCCAAAAATGTTCGTTCCTAAAGCATACTAAGCTTATATTTGAGGGAATTATATAAAGAAAACGCTTATTTCTACTAACCTCTAAAATGCCAGCAAATGTTTAGCCAACTATTATCATTACTCTCAAATGTTTTTCCAACAGCTACAAACGTTCAATGTTCAATGTTCAAACTACGTTTTAAACTATGTCATATACAGTCGATCGATTGGTTGCTGTAGTCATAATTTTCAAAGGTTTTAATTTTTTTGCAATTATTTTTTAAGCTGTTTTTCTTTGTAATCGCAGCCATGTACGTAATTGCTGCAAAAAACCTTAACTTATTAGAACTTTGTACTCTGTGAAAAAAGGCCCTTGTAACAAATTGACGGAAAAACACATGTATACAAATTGTAAAAAAAAATCAAGCTATAACCTCAAATGAATCACTGTTTTTTCTATGCAAAAACAACTAAATTGCATTAAAAGTAATTATAACTTATTAAAGCGAAAACGTAACAAAACAGATGCAAATGAAAAATGAAAAATATAAAACGAAAGAATATAACAAAAAAAAAATAAATAAAATATAGCTTCCTATGAAAAAGCCATTCAAATGAAATTGTAAAATGAGCAAACGTCAAATGAAAAATAAAAATAAAAATGAAAATAAAAACAACCGCATCAACCCGAACTAAACCAACCTACCTACCCACACACCAACTACATACATATATATATATGCACATGCAAACATCGCAGCATTCATTCAGAAACATCAAATCTACACTACGCAACTATTAAGTCTTCTACATTATAGGCTATAACTAGTTGTTTAGGTTTGATTCTTATAGTTTTTGTTTTCTTAAGTTTTTCTATTTATTTTCTTAATATGTGTGTTTTTCTTTTTATTTTCTTCTAGTTGTTGCTTTTGTCCCTGTTCCTGCACGTTTTGTTTTTCTACTTCTTTTTCTTCTTATCGTTTTCTCAGGCTTTTTGCATAATAAAAATGTTTAAAAATATTTTGTTACGTCTACAATAATATTGTCAATGTTGTTGGCGTAATTTTTTTTAATTTATTTTTTAATTATTTTTTTGTAATTATTTTCTTTTACTTGCTATCGTCACTTTACACACGACTCTGCTAGTAGACGTTGTAGTCGTTAACGTTGTTGTTGTTGTTGTTCTTGTCTTGTTGTTGTAATCGCTGTGAAACCTAATTAGTCGCCGTAGACAACGTAGCACCATTGCGGGGCATGCTTTGTAGAATGTCGTTGCTCGGCCTCTGTCGACTACGACGACGACGACGACCACGACGACAACGCTAACATTAAAATCAACAAAATCAACAATAAAAACAACAAAGAAAACAACACAGCAAATACACACCAACAATTATAACACTAGCACTATTTTGTGTGTGTGTGTGTGTTGGCTGACTAAAAGTTAGTCGGTCGTTGTGACGTTTCATTATTGTGACCAAGCGTGGCCACCTTGTTTGTTGTTTACCTCTTATAATGCTCTCTCAAATTGTTTGCTGTGCAAACATTTATTTTAATTGTTGAGAGAAACAACATCTCTCCAAGTCCACCTTCGCAATCTTATCTCTCTTACGACGTACTTTGTTTTTATATCGCAAGTTTATGCCGGACTTTGGGTTCAGATAAAAAAGGTTTTTAATTATAAAAGAACAAATTTTTACTTTTGACAGGTCCGCACAGTGTCTGGAGTTCATACAACGGGTGGCCAAAAATAGAAAGCGTTGTCGTAGAGAGTTGAATTTTGAAGTTGATACAGATGTTTATATTGCTTATTTAATGAAAAATTTTAATTTTGCTTTAAATCGGATAAAGAACATGCCACCCGCCTGCATGTCCTTCAACGAAAAATCGGTAAAAAAATCAGCTATAATAAGGGTTCTCAACTTAGCATGTAGCTCACCCGTAAACATTGTAAAGCTTGTGAACTTACATGCGCGTAAGCTATCTGTCAAAATTTGTATGGGCGTGAGTTTACATCATTACTGAGCCTATTTTATAGTGTAAACTAGCATGTAAATCTACGTGTGTGAATGAGGGTTGCCTTTGGCTCTAATCATTACATATTTAAAGTAGTTGAAGTAAATATGTACCCGTTTTATTTATTTTTCTATGTTAATGAAGGTTTTTAAAAGGTTTAAAATATAAAAAAGTCATAATGCTGTCGCAGCCGCAGCCGCCATTTTGTCGACATTTACGCTATTTACACTTTATCGCTCATCAAAAATTTAAATACTATACATGTTTACATGCTTAGATGAGAACCCTTAATAACAATAATTACAATAAAATTAGCACAGATGCTTGTGATACCAACAGAAAACAATATATAAAATTTTTTAAGTCGTGCAAAGGACACGCCCACAGCACATACAGCCATGGAAAGAGAAATAGCACGCTGCAGTCATACACTGGGTTTGCAGTGAAATAAGCGTAAATACAAATTTACAATTTTACAATTTTAGGAAAATTTGTTTTTGCAAAAGTTCTTGAGGCTTACAGCCCTATTCTGGCAAATTAACAAATTGTTAACCAGTATTTTGAATATTTCTATGTATTTGTTGTAATTTTTTTATTTCAAAACAAAATTTGAAGCTCAAAAATAAAAAATTTTGACAAAAATTGTCAACTGCTTTTCAGTTATTGACAATTTCATTAACAAATTTTGTTTTTTGAGCTTTAAATTTTGTATTGAAAACAACAAACACATAGAAATATTCAAAATACTGGTTAACAATTTGTTAATTTGCCAGAATAGGGCTGTTAGTTGAATACGCAGAGAAAAAACATAGTTGCAACAATGTTTTAAGAGGATCATTATATGATTCGAATTATGATTGTTGCTAATATGTTCTTAAACATAATATTTTTTTTTTGATCCTGATAAAATGATTACAAAAACTATACTTAGAAAAGGAACTTTTTTGTAGGATCCAAAATATTATTGAAACAATCATTATTCTCTTATTGGGTCGAAAATAGAATCATTGCAACAACTACATTATGAATATATTTTAGGATCCAAAATATTATTGAAACAATAATTTTATTTTTTTTTCATGCACTACAATTTCCACAGCTATTAATTAAGATATATCCAGAGGTTTGCCATTGCCTGGGCTGAATAGAAATATTAATTCAATTGAAAAATATTTTTAATAAAATTTTCTGTCCGAGCTGGGGTTTGAACCGCGGCTTTTTCGCTTACGAGCCACGCACACTACCAGTAAGCCACAGCCGCTACTACCCCTCGCCTGACTAATGCCATTCATAAACATGGTACATTAAGTGCATTGTCACAAAAATAGCAATATGTGTGATAAACAAAAAATGATCAGAATTGCGAAATATATTTACGGTAAATAGAAATATGTTTGCTACAATTAAAGTCGAAAATTGAACAGTTGAATAATTGAACAGTTGACAAACGAAATGGCACATAGTCAGTAATTGTGTCTGAATGAAGTGAAAGTTTTTCCTGCAAACGGACAAAATAAATTCTTTCGATTTTTGGTTATATTCTGCTTCGTTTGCCAACAATGAAAGAATAGTTCAGACAAACATTCAAAATTCTAATATGTTTGTCTCTACAATAATATTCACATTTATCAAGATTGACAGAACTACAGCATTTTTGTTGCAACTAATAGTTGAGGCAATCATAGTATGCTGACGATTTTCAACTATAATGCTATTTTTGGTACCACCATTAGTAAATAATGGCTTTATTAAGGCAAAAATTTGTGTTTGCAGATATAGTATAATAATTTTAGTTGGAAAAAATAGCACACTTGCATTAAGTTATTCAAGTCAATTCAATTCTTTATTTAACCAATTTTGCAATAAATGCATAATACTATGGTTCATTTTTATTTAAAACTAGCTGATATACATGGTGTTACTCGAGAGTCATTTATGTATATAAACATTTTAACATACACTTTTCGATTAAATGTTTTTAAATTCTGGAATAATGAAAAGCATGTTGAATTTTATTTGTAAGCTACCGTTAGAAAGGTAATTGAACTAACTTTAATCCAAATAAGTTTTGGAACATTTTTGTTGTTGGTGGTTCTATCTCTTGCGGTGAGCTAATTGAATTTAAAGAAGGGGTACAAAAAACATATTTTAAAAATTAAAAATAATTTTTATATTTACTTAATCTTAAAGCTAGCAAAATTACTTATTCAACAATACAACTAAGTAGATTACTATAAGGAAGATTTTGTATAAACCAAAATGTTCGTAATTACTCTAGACACAAAAATACATTCTTAGAGATAAATGGTGAAGTTCAAACTATATAGAGAATTTTAAAACAAAACTCAGTTTTATTAATAGTCTGGTATGAAAAAATACATTTTTAGCCATAACTTTTGATTGGAAAGAGATATTGGGAGAAATTTTTTCACATAAATTATTTTTGAGACTTGACTTTTTTGTAAAAAATATAAAAACAACATTTTGGGAAAAATAAAATCCTCTAATAACCCTATACTTTATAGGCTTGCCGATGAAGGTGCATATCTGACCACTAGGGTGGTCCTTATTTTAGAAATTGTTGAGCACCCGATATTTTTGTTCTTTAGCGTCTAAAAATTAGTCCCTCATTTTTTTTTTTTTTTTGCAACAACAGTTACACGTGCCGCTTGTAGCTTGAAGTTTACACAGAGGTAATGCAACTAAATGAACATTAGGGCGTATCGAATCAATTTTTTTCGAATTTCACATTATAAGGGGTCTCAAAAGTTGCATAAGATGGTTCAGATCTCCCAAAAAAAAATTTAGGAAAAAAGGATGTCTTTCCCTACCTTGCGGACAAAGATGTTGTTGAGAAAACAGTAAAAAATAACGATCTCAAAATGCTTTGTTATTTTTAAGAAAAACTACATATGTCTTATAGCAAAAGTAAATATAGACTTTCACTAACAATATCTTGTCAAACGAGATGCCTCACTGGATTTTTATCCACAGTGTCCTGTGGGAAGGATATTCAAACCTAAATTACACTCGAGATAGCACAGAATTTTTGGTTGTTATCTGATTGTTTAAATTTTTTGGCGGTAGTTTTTCTTAAATTTTTAAATAAAAGTGCGTTTAATTACTTTTTCTACGGTATTTAAAACTTAACATTCGGTTAGAAGAAGTAATTGAAATATGAATTCTAGTAAAAATCGATTTTCGACGTTTTTGCGATTTTTGCGAATTTTGTGCAACCTGTTACTCCGCCAAAAATAACTCCAGCATTTTTTTCCTTTAAATGAATTTTTTTATTTCCTTCAGTGATGCTCCATGCAAAATTTCACGAAAATCGGAGATGGTCATTCCGTAAGGCCGGTACGTTCAAAATGGAATTGCTGTTTTATCTTTACTTTTTTCTCATGTAGTAGATAATTTTTTTAATTTCTACCTGGCGGCACGTGTTAATAATCCAATATCTTTGAAACTGTTTATATGCATTTTTTATATATAGGAACAAAATAAAAGGGTGCTCAAGAACACCAAACGAAATTTTTTTTTCTCCATACAAATAAGGATCAGTCAAAGAAGTAAAATATAAGGAAATGGTGTTGCTTACACATACACTGTACGTGAACTGTCGCACCATTCGTAAATTGTGCGAGCGAGAAAGAGTGTGTTTTTTGACATTTTTGAGAACCCTGGCATCTGATTGGAAGACTCCTCAGCAAAATAGTTGAAAATAATTTAATTTTAAGCATTTTTCACTGCTTAAAAAGCAACAAAATTAAAAAAAAAACCATTAAAACAAATGCAATATGAGTTGTGCGGTTAAGAATTGTAATAGTTCCTGAAAACTTAAAAACAATGCGCATTCGTTCCACAGGTAAATATGTCCATACGGTTTAAATTCTTTTAGCAAAGGTGCTTTATTTAGTTTCTAACGATATTTTTTTAACTTATTTGTGTTAGAAATGTATTTATAAGTTTCTTATTAAAAATGGTTTAAAAATGCAATTTAAACCCCGTTGATTTTCCGCCAGTTTGATCAAACCACATCTGTCAAAACATAAACACTGCTTCAGGGGCGCAGTCATTTTTCGCAGTTGAATACATGTTTGGGGCGCTCTTGTTTTCAGCATAGTGAATCAGATTTAGTACCTGTTTGTTAAATTTTTCTGATTTTTACACAACAACTAGGCAGAAACACCCAAAAAAATAAGGATTTTAAAAAATTAACCTAATATAATTTGTAATTAAAGTTGAAGTTTAGAATTTATGGGCCTTCAAATATAGAAAAATTACCTAAAAATCTTGCAGTTTTTCTAATTTTTCAACAAAACTAAGCTTTATGGGTATTAAAACAAAGGTAATGTGCGTATCTATTCAACGAGGTGTCAAATTTAGAGTTCCATAAGAATTCATTAAGATATAATTTTTTATAATTAGAATTTGTCTGAAAGACTAGTGGTTTCTCTTTTACGAAAGCAATACATTAAAAAGAGAATTATCAAAAAGATAACTACATTCAGAACTGCTGTAGACAGAGAAGCCTGTGTGGTACTTACTGAGGTTTGTAAACCCTAAGCAGCATCCGAAGGCCTCCTTTTGATACATTTATTTTTTTTTATTAAATTTGGAAAAACCTCGCGATTTTAAGTAAAAAAAGGGTTGTATCGTAAATGCATGTATTTTTATGTTTGATATCTTGTTGAATAGATACTTGTATTATCTCTCTTTTGATACCCATAAAGTTTAGTTTTGTTGGAAAACTTAAAAAATCAGCTAAATTTTTAGTCTACTTTTTCTAACGTTGGATGCCTATAACTTCTAAGCCAATTGCGAGCTATCAAAAATTTTTTAAATAATTAGAGTTGTTGCTATTCTTGAAATGTTTCTAAAATTTTAATGCATAAGAACAAACTTTAACAGTTTGGGCTTTCTTTTACGATACAACCGAATACGGCCCTTTGTGATTGTTTCTGTATTTGTGTGACCCAACACCAATATAGAAAATACCACACTTTTCTGCTATTACACCACTTCCTTATATTTTACTTCTTTGGGATCAGTCTACTGACCACCCCTCTACAACAATTTTTTTGTTGTTTTTACCCAACACCTTCTACAACAATTTTTTTGTTGTTTATATCCATAAGTACAAAAACGTAAAAAAAAAATCATTTTGTTCAGCTAGCTTGTTCTAGACGCAACACTGTGCTGAGTGAGAACCAGGGCTTTCCCGAATCCCGAATCCCTAAATCCCAGGATCCCAAACCAATTTCTGGTCCTGGTGTAAACGATGGTTTTTTATATTATCGAAATCACCCCGTCCTTTTTTTATCTCTCTCTAAACTTGAAAGCCTATTTTATACTTTGTTTAGGTATTGATCTTCAAAGACTCTGTTTACAAGGCTGTTCAACTTTCAGGAATTTTAAAAGAAGCAATAATTTTATTACTGTACTATAGTTTTATTACTATACAGTAGTTTTTTTACCATAAAAGGAATACTTTATTCACATCATACCTTTTACTGTTAGTAATTTATGGCTGTGTGAATAATCGCTCAAGTTACAATCGCCCAAACCCAAAAATGCAGATTACTATAAGAAGATTTTATATAAAACAAAATGTTCGTAATTACTCTAGACACACCACTGCATTCTTAGAGATAAATGGGGACGTTTTTTAAAACAAAACTTAGTTCTGGTATGAACAAAAATAGTCTGGTATGAAAAAATAGATTTTTAGTCATAACTTTTGATTGGAAAGAGATATTGGGGTCATTTTTTTACAAAAATTATTTTTGAGACTTGACTTTTTTGTAAAAAATATAAAAACATTTTGGAAAAAATAAATTTTGCGAAAAAAATCAAAATTTTTGCGCTTAGCTGGAAGAATTTTTGCAAATAAATGCTATGTCATATGAAAGGTAGATGTGCAATTTTTAATTGATTTCATTTTTACAACAAAAACAATTTTTGAGTCATTTTTTGAGTAAAAAGTCTATATTTTGGACCTTTTTTGACATTATGATAAAACATATATACATCGACTTAACGGTAGAGTTCAACCTATTTTTGTAAAGTGTTTTTATTGAACTTTTACAAAAAAAATTTGAATGAAATATATTAATGGGCAGTGGAGATATTTGCATCCAAAGACCAAACTTTGATTTTCATATCGTCTTTTTCTCATTCTTAGGTAACGATGTTTTATGAAAAAGTCGTTGTACTGAATATTTCTACAATTTTAAATATATGTGAATATTATTGATGTCAAAATAACAGAAATTTTTTCAAATTGAATACACAAAAAACTCCGATACTAAAAAGTATTATTACCGGTAGTTGAAAAATTTCGGAGGGGGTGTGGCAAAAACTAAGTATGAAACATTTTAAGTTGGGATGCACTTAAAATGTATACCTAGTTGCAGCGAAAACCGTTGAGCCGTTTAGATTTGTATAAAGGCCAAACAAACAAACAAACAAACAGAAAATGAGTTTTATTATTATAGATTTGTTCCCAGTGGGCAAAATCAGGGCTTCGAAGGAATTTTTTAGCCCTTCCGCACTCATATCCACGCCCATTAACTGTTTTATATGAAGCGAGAAAATTTTCTAGGCCTACCTCTCTCGTGACTCTAAAGAGGCCTGCTAGAAGCCCTTTCTGAGAATGCACATTAGATAGAAAAGCAATGTAAATATCAACTTAAAATAAAAAACGACTGACAATTTCAATTTGCACAAACGCCCGCTCATGTGGCGGTCCGACACCTTATCCACTCGTCTTGTTGTCTACAAACTTTAGCTTATTTTGCATGCTTACAAATTTAGGTAAGCTCAAGATGTATTTATGAAGATGGAGGAAGTAGGTGACGTCTATCAAATCGGCACCGTAACAATGCCAAAATTTTTGTGCAAGTGATGCCACTTTCTATTATTTTCTTTCTTGTGGGACAAATTCTTTGAGTGGGAGTTTTGAAGTCGGGAGAGAAGATTATGTTACGGAACATCACAAGCAGTCAAATTTTAGATGTTTTTAAAGTAATAAAGTTAAGCAATGTAGATTGGTGGCCTTTTATTTTATTTAGTATACATATATTAATATTTTTATTCCAAAAACATGTTTTCCTTGCTCCAAGTACTATGGCAGATCGCAGTTTACGGCATATTTTCTATTTTTTTCCATCACAATATTGGCACACTTCACAAAAAAATTACAAAATAAAAATAACACGCGTTTTTTTTTCCTCAAACCAATAGGATAAAGTATTAAAACATAGGATTTTGCATTGCATTTTTGTTCAAAATATGGCAATATTGATTTTTTTTTTTTTAAATTTTGACATTGCTACGGTGCCGATTTGATAGACGTCACCTACTTCTGCCACCTTCATAAATACATCTTGGGTAAGCTTTCAGGAACGCAGGTTAGAGACCCAGCTCGGACAAAAAAAAAATTTTGTATTTTTTTAAATCCGCATTTTTTTAAAAAAATTTTCTTTTTATTTAAAAAGTTTTTTTAAATTTTTTGTAAATTTTCTTCATACAAAAATAGAATAAAATACTGCATTTGTCCATATAAAAGTTTTCATATAATATGATATGTAATGTGTTAGAATTCGGAGACCTGTAGCTCGTTCCTGTAACTCGTAGCGATCGTAGTTACCGACTCATATTACCGATTTGACGTCACTCTGATGTCACTCTCACCTGCAATGTTTCTCTACGTATCTGAATCGATTTCTGTTCGATTCGTTCGTTCCGAATCGATAAGCTATCACATGTTCCGATGTCATTTCAATGGAACCTTTTAAAAAAGTGTTTCTGTTCGTAAAGTGAATCGATAACAATGTGTCACTTTTCTCACTGGCTTTGCGGCAAGTGAGAATTCTACCGATCTATCAAATGTCAGTAATGTTGTGTATTGTTAAGTTATAAGTACTCGAAATATACCTTTAAAAATTACTTTCATATAAGTCGAATTTATTTCTGATTAAAATATTTTGTTATTCTTAAAAAAGTTTTAGTTTTAAAGGTAATGCAATTTGTAAATAATGCCTATTTACATAAAAGTTAAAAAACTTAGCAAAACAGTACATGTTTGAGCTATGAAAAAGTAACCGGTTGCATATATTTGCTAAGTTTTTGTAGCACAGTACTAAGTGTAAAATTATTTACATTCATAGTCGTTGATTATTTCCGCAACCATTAATACACATCAGTATAACATAATTAATTTTCTTAAACTGCAAATATTCACTTTTTATTAGCAAGACAAGTACCTATTTATTATAAAGTTTTAGCGCAACTAAAATAATATATTCGAGTAAACAGCTGCTTGTCATTTGACTTAATTTCGCAACTTTTGTTCTCGATTTGTGTTATTTTTCATCACGGTCCGAGTTTTTACCGATTTAAACGTAGAGAAATATTAGCTGTCACGAAATTGGTAACTAGGGGTCGATAACGGCTGACGTCACACAAATCGGTAACTTGCCGATTTTGTTACAAGAACGAGCTACTGGGTTCGAGACCCAGCTCGGACAAAAACAAATGTTTTTTTATTTATTTTTTTAAATTTAGATTTTTTTAAAATATTCAGTCATAATTTTTTTCTACATTTTTTTAAAAATTGTATCACATAAAATAATATGAAAAGGCTCAGAACCTTCAACAGGTAGGGGCCTCACAGAAGCACTCATCAATACAGCGATCATGGAAGGTATATTGAAGCCAATAAAAGCACTACTAGCATGCCTTCTTTTGCGTTATACTAGCTAAAATGCCCACTGGGGTAATTCACTTATTCTTTTTAGTTCTAAAGTCTATACAATGAAATGACAATACATATTCAATTTATAAATCATGAGTGCCAATTTCACTACTTTAAAAAATGTTTATGCCAAAAGTCTTAATTGAGCCCTTATAAGCCATATATCGTTATAATAATCTAATGATATGCAAAACATGTCAATTTCATATTTTTGATAAAAGGCATTTTTCATAAAAAGTTGGTATTATGACTTACATCCATACTAAGAATTAAATTCGTTCATTGCAATAGTACGAATTTAAAATTCGTGCCAAAAGCTAAATTCGAATTAAAAGTTAAGTTCATAATTTGCAATTGGCAAGTGCGTGAAGATAAATTCGTCAATACGACGCTAACTTAGCGAAGACTCAAACCAATACATTTGATCCGCAAAAAGTTGAATTCGTATTTTTTGCAAAGTACGAATTTAATTTTCTCCCAAAAGTTAAATTCGTACTTTGCAAAAAGAACGAATTTACTTTGTTTCTAAAAGTTAAATTCGTACTTTGCAAAAAAAAAGAATTTAACTATTGAAGCCGAATAGCCGTAACCGAAACTGAAACCGAATATTCGTTTGGACACAAGGAATTATATTGGAATAATGCTTTTTTTTCTGCGTGTAAAAGTTCTTATTAATTGTTCTGAAAGAACTAAAAATTACTATTTATGAATTTAAATAATTAACTAGTAACTTAATAAGATTTCTCAAAATCAATGTGTTTTATCTTACTGATTCGTCGTACATTCAATTCATGTTTTTAGAAGCTAATTTGTAATTCAAATGAGAACAAAAGTGTTTCCTTGAATTGTTATACATAAATTAGTTATATGAAGTTTTTATTCAGTGTTATCTAGTTTTATTATTGTGTGCTATTATAAATCAATAGCGTTAATAATGTCAATTAATATTGTTTACACGTTTAAGTATAGGTTAGAACCAGTATTTTTAATAAGCACATCAACAGTTGAAAAAAAAATCCCCTAGCACACACACACACAAGCATTGGCTACTTAAATCTTTAAAAATAACGGTCAAAATATTGACTAGTACAAAGTTTTATTGTGTTATGCTCTAAACTCTAAAACTGACTGCAGCGCATTTTGTAGAAATTACTTGTTAAATGAAAACTTGTTGCTTGCATTGAAAATAATTATAATTTAGACTCTCTTTTTTTTATCTTTCTTTATTAGAAAACAAGTTTTGCTGTAATTGTCCCAATCAGCCAAACAAGCTTGGAATAAGCTTGTAGTAAGCTTACAAGCGTAAGCATTTTGCTTAGAAAAAGCTTGTAAAAATGGTTGTAAAATGCTTTGAAGTAATTGTAGAATAAGCAAAAAGGAACCCTTGGAAAAATATTCCTTACTGTAATATTATTGCAATCGTTTACAATTCAGTTGGATATAAGTGTTGTAAATAAGCTTTCTACAATACTTTCTTTGCAATTGGAAAAAAGTGTTGTAAAAGTATTATTGAAAATAATTATTAAATAATTGGAAGAAAGTGTTATTGTAAGTTTTTTGACAACTGTTTATAAAAAATTAGAAAAAAGTGTTATAAAAATATTATTAAAACCTTTATTAAATAATGGGAAGCAAGTATTATTGTAAGCTTTTAACACCCATTTTTTTGAAATCTTATGTGCTCGCAGTTAACAAAGGAGCACAAATTCATCTTCTCACTAAAATTAATCTATACGAAAGATAATCACATCCAAATCTATAAGAAATTTATCTAGTATTTTATACTGTCGATAAACACATTGCCACTCAAAAAAAAAAGGGAATATAAATAAAACTATGTGGGTATTCAATATAAATTTTTATTAAAGCACATTGGTGAAACTAACAAAATATTAAAAAATTAATATTTTAAGTATTATAAAATTCTAAAAGAATGTGTTGGAATTATCACTGAACACAAGCAACTGACATCAAAACTGTTAGTGATGGCACTTTTTTTCTTATTGCAATTGTAATTTTTAGTACTTGGGGAATTCCAAATTCCACAATAATTACCTCTGAAAGCATTTTCCAATCATGCTTAGAAACGCTTGTAAATTAAACTTCAAGTAAACTTAGTACAAGTATGATTATAAGAAGCTTACTTTAATTCTGTTTCGATACAATTATACAACACAACTTGTAAATTCATTACGTAGACAAGTGTTTTCAAAGCATGTTTGTAAAAGGCTTTCATTATTCCATTGTAGGTAAGCTTAATCCAAACACTATAACACAATGGTTGATTGGGGCAGGTTTTTTATTATTATGAATTTACACAATTCGAAATTTTATCGCGAGTAGCGTCGTTGAAAAAGTTAAAATAGTTGTCAATGGCTGAAAAAGTGAATACAAGTGAAGAGATAGTGAAAGTAGATGAATCCATAAACTTCGACAAAGATGAAAAACGTGATATGAGACTCATCTATATCTATACTATTATACAAAATTGAAGTGTAAATTTGATGTTGCCACTTAACTCCAAAAGTACTGTGCCGATTTTTATGAAAAAAGTTTTAAAATATCATATTTGTGCTACAATTTAATTTACGGCTATTTTTTTCAAAATTTTAATAATAAGTACAGCCTATATTTTCACATAAAATATATAATTATACATGTCACAAAAAATGACATAGAAAACTAAGATTCTTGAAAAAAAAATATTTTCATCTGGGTAATTTAATTACAAACATTTTGGTGCTTAAACCGTCCTTGTAGGATGTATGGTTTGGGAGTTATGACGAAAAAACCACATGTTCTTGGCCAACTACCACTCCAAAAAGTGTTCTACAACTCCTTAACTACAAGAGATAGAGCAAAATACATTTCGACAAAGAAGTAACCCACCTTAAGGACGATGCCATGGTGATCATTTTAATGCATGAATCGTCCTTGTCTGATATGTAGTTTGGATTTTAGGGTGAATTTATGGCGAAAAAATAAAAAAAGAAAAAGTTCACAAAAAAGGACATAAGAAATGAACATGAAATCTATTTTTAAAAATTCTTCCAAGGATGCAGTCTTGTAGGCAGTGTCTTAACGAACATTTTGGTGCATAAATCGTCCTTTTATGATGTATGGTTTAGGAGTTATGGCTACAAAACGGTAAAAAACTAGAAAATCACAAAAAATGACAGAAAACTAAGATTCTTGAAAAAAAAAATCTGGGTAATTTAATTAGAAACATTTTGGTGCATAAATCGTCCTTGTTGGATATATGGTTTGGGAGTTATGACAAAAAACCACATGTTCTTGGCTAATTACCACTCCAAAAAGTGTTCTACAACTCCTAAACTAAAAGAGATAGAGCAAAATGCATTTCGACAAAGAAGTAACCCCCCCTAAGGACGATGCCATGGTGATCATTTTAATGCATGAATCGTCCTTGTTTGATATGTAGTTTGGATTTTAGAGTGAATTTATGGCAAAAAAATAAAAAAAAGAAAAAGTTCACAAAAAAGGACATAAGAAATGAACATGAAATCTATTTTTTAAAATTCTTCCAAGGATGCAGTCTCGTAGGCAGTATCTTAACGAACATTTTGGTGCATAAATCGTCCTTTTATAGTGTATGGTTTAGGAGTTATGGCTACAAAACGGAAAAAAGCTAGAAAATCACAAAAAATGACATGATCACAAAAGATTCTTGAAAAAAAAAATAATTTTTCTAAGAATGCAGTCATCTGGGTAATTTAATTACAAACATTTTGGTGCATAAATCGTTCTTGTAGGATGTATGGTTTGGGAGTTATGACGAGAAAACCAGATGTTTTTGACATGTATAATAATAAAGAACTAGGCACCTTATATATTCACATGAAACAAAGCAATTACTAATCCTTAGTTATTCTTTTCTATTTACACTTCATAAAAGAGAAAAAAATAACAGTTTTAAAATCGGTTATAAAGCCATACAGCCTACTTTATTTGTTGTTATTGTCGAAAGTGGTTAAGTATCAAATTTTTTTAAATTTAGTTATCATTAGTTTACTTATCGTTTAGTCAATATAAAAACGGAATATTTAATAATATCATAATAGTGAAATTTTTCGACATGAATTCTAGTGGAAATGGAAGAAAATGCAAACCAATTTTGCATGATGGCCGCGTAAAAATACAAATATTACATGAATCAGGATATTCGCCGAAATCAATGGCAAAAGTAATGAAGTGCTCCAGATGTGGCGTCCAGAATGCTCTAAAATGCTATGCTGAAACTGGACTGGAACTCATAAAAACAAACCGAAAACAGGCCGAAAACTGGTCACAACTAGCCGTATGGACCGGCAGTTAGTGCGATCATATTTAAGCAATAGGAAAAAACTTCTTCTCAGCTAGTCGCTGAGTTGCAAGACAGTTCAGGATACAAAATAAGCTCTCAGACGGTGAGAAGACGTCTTGCAGCAGCAGGATTGAATGGTCGCCAAGCTAGGAAGAAGCCATGGCTTTCACATAAGAGGGTGGAAGCGCGACTAAATTGGGCCTTGGAGCATCAAAATTGGACTGAACAAGATTGGAAAAATGTCGTGTGGTCTGATGAGTCAAATTTTCAGATGAGTTAACTAGGGTTGTTAACTAATGAAAAAAAATACTTTCATCACACTAGAACACAGTTCCCATTAAAATTATACAAGCTCAAATCACGTTTATTTCTTGATTTTTCAGATTTTTGGAACACCTGGTATTACGTACGTAAGGCGCAGAATAGGTGAAGAATATAACCTCGACTGCTTGGTACCTACACCTACACGGATTTTTGGCGATACCAACATGGAAAATGTCTATCAACAAGATAACGCACCTTGCCACAAGTCCGCTACAGTTATGCGCTGGTTTCAACAAAACCACGTGCCGCTCATGGATTGGCCTGCCCAGTAGCCGGATTGAAATCCCATCGAGCATTTGTGGACACAGTTAAAGCAGGCAATAAGGAAACACAGCATAACATCAGAAGAAGGCCTTAAAAATGCTTTGAAAATAGAATGGGACAACATAGCTGAAGAAACCTGCAAAAACTTAGTTTGTAGTATGGTGCGTAGAGTAAGGGAGGTCATAAAAATGAGGGGGGGACCAACAAAGTATTAATATTTTTAAATAAATAATTAAAAACAAACATCTTCTGCGTTTTTAGTTTGGTCGAAAGTTGCCAAATCTCTTTGTTTCAGGTAATTTTAAAGGGTGCCTAGTTCTTTTGAGCACGGCTGTATATTTAATTAAAGTGTTTAGTATTTTAAAAAATTATCCTTGCCGCAACGTATTGCTTAATCGTTTTATTTTCACGCTTTGTGTTTCGATAGTTTACAATAAACTCAGAGCACGGTTGCCTTTGTGAGAAAAATCCCATTTGTGGTTATTTTTAATTGCCGTGGGAAATGAGAATTCCCATTGGATTTTTTTAATTGAGTGTGGTTTTTTTTTAATTTACGTGGAATTTTTTTTTTTTTGTTTTGAAGGAAATATTTTTATTTTTCAGTTAAAATATGTATAAATATAAATATATACATAAAAGTGTATATTTTACATATTTTGTTCATTGTCAAAATCGTCTCAACTCATCTATATGATTTTCGCAGCGAATCCGTTAAGATTTCGGTTACTTTGGTTTGGTGGGAAGTTCTTTCACTTTTGACATAATTACATGCATTGGGAAAATATGTTCCCAGTGAATTTTTTTTCTTTTTTTTTATCAATATACAAAATTGGTATATCTTAAAATTGATTTGTGCTTGGCCCTTATTAAGAGTTGCTTTCGACGTAATCTTCGCTGGTTATCGAACAACCAGTATCGAACGTCAAACCCTGTCGAAATGTTCGTTGTTCATCGAATTTTCAGTCGAATATAATTTTGCTTTTCATGCGGTGCGTGCTGAGCAATAATTGTTAATAAAATAAGAATTTCGTGGTTGTGTTTTGCTTTTTTGAAACTCTTTGCTAAAAACTAATCTGAAACTCTTTTTGTAAACTTTATACAGGTTTAAGGTGGATTAAAGAAATTTTTTTATTGAATATTATTACTAAAAGACTAATTAAAACACAGACGACGAAATATACTTGTTCTTTTTAATCTTTTTCATTTTTTGTTTTATTTTTGACAATTTGTTATGTCTGTATTATTTACTGTGGTTATTTTTAATAGAAGAGAGATTTTTTGTTTTTTTTTTAATACAAATGGGATTAATCGTGGTTTTTTTAAATACAAATGGGATTTTTTTGTGGTTTTTTTTTATTTGCGTGGGATTTTCGTGGTTATTTTAAATGTTCGTGGGATGTTTTTTAATTGCGATGGGATTTTTTTTCTTCATTTTATACCATGGAAATTTTCGTGGTTATTAATTTTTGCTATTGTGGAAAAAAGGTTTTTTGTGTGAATTTGAGGTGGCAACCGTGACTCAGAGTGTCGCACAGTGCAAAATGCGCGGCCAAAAACTCCAAATATCGATGTTGAAATTTGCCCATAATTTTTATAGCTTTTAAAAGTCAATATCTTGGGTGAAAAAAATCAACTGGAATTTTTTGAATAGTGGACACCGTTTCGTTATGACAAGCCGTCAAATTTGCATTTTCTGAAAATAATATTTATTTTGTTACACACATTTGCCTAAATTTTGTTTTTTTTTTAAATACGGTAGTATTCTTAATTGTGCTCCGATCAAAACGTTTTATACATCAATATAAAGTTTAAATTTCTTTTGTCTAGCAAAATTGTTTTTGTTTATATTTTGAACAAATGGTTTTAAGCTTGCCATAAAAGTAAAAACTAAAATCGGCATAAAAAGTTTTATATATTTTCTTTTTAAAAGTGTTTAAAAAACAATTTTGAGAAAGATTGGCTATAAGTTTTGCACGAAAACATTATTAAAATTGAGTTAAACAAGATCAAAAAAAAAACATTTTTGCTAATACTTGCTAATGCTGAAGATATACGCTTTTTAGTGACCTGTTGAGTAGAAATGTGCGATTTATTTGATGTATGACGATCGAAGAAAAAATGAATAAGAATCAAGAAGTTGTCCAAAACGAAGTCGTCAAAAATAATTATATAATTTGGAAGCTGAATTGCGGCGTAAGTGGGAAGTTTGCGGTCGTAACCAAACAGGCCCGTAGCTAGTATGGTGCTAGGGCAGGCTTAGAATCCGTCGAGCCTGCCCTAGCCAAATTTCCGTATGCTTTTACAACTGTCCTCCTTTGTCAGTCATTGCCAATTACAGCTGGCAAAAAATTGTAAAGAAAGTTATTTTTTGGTGAAAATTTATAGAATGTTGTTATTTTAATTGTTTTCAAGATTTTTTGAGCGAGTTTTTTAGATTATTTATTATTTTAAGTGTTTTAAACTAAATAAACAAAAAAAAAATTGCAGTTGCTGCAGTCGTTTTTCCAGCTTTTGTGTCTCCCAGTTTGCTGTTCTGATTAGGAAAAACACTTGCAACTACTTGAGGATGAATGGGGAGGATTTCGAAATTATATCATGATTCAAGCGGCAGCTGACTGCATTTCGGATTTTTCAACTTTAAGCGGCTGTACCAGGTCAGCAGTCTTCACTTATTCCTGTAATCTAAATACTTTGCATTCATTCTCAAATAGTTATACATACTTACCCCAATTTACTAATAATAATTAGTCTAATTAGTCTAACTAAAACTACTTATTAATTGGGAGCATAAAATTTGGAAAGGCTGAAAGGAAAATAATGGATGTTGCAGACATAGCTTGCGATTGAATGAGGTACTTTTGCTCAAAAACAATTAAAATAACAAAGTTTTATATCACGTGAAACTCAGTAGTAGAACAATCACTTGGTGAGAGAAGTGAATATTCTATTGAAATTAAGCCGACTTACTTTGATATCGTTGATAATATTATATTCAAATTAAAAAAGCGTTTTACCAAAAATGATCGTATATTGTTGGCATTGTCATAAGTTTACGAAATGAAGCCGGCTAGTTTGAAAATATTATGTTCTGTAGGCTTAAAAATACCCTCTGATGCCGAGATGTCTGTCGCAAAGAAATATCTGGACAAAAAAGGGATGAGCATCAGAAAACATCACCAAATTCAATCAGTTTTGATACGTTTAATGAATTGTATCTAATGCGCGATGCGTTTCCTGATACTTATAATTTGTTTTGTGCAATCGAACCATTCGGTAACAGTACGGTGGTATTGCGGCGGTATTCCGGCGGCACGACGGAAGCATCATTTTCCCGTGTAAACCAAATCAACAGAGTTCAAAGATTATTTTCGCAAATTTAATGAGAAACTAAGACGATTGCTTTGTATTAAACAGCAGAACTGTGACTGTAGTGGAAATCAATATAATACATTAGAAATTCGCTTTCAAACATTGAACTCATTTATGTTATATTTAATGTTATATTTAATTTAATATTACATTTATGTACTCTGTTCAGTTTCATTTAAAATTCCACTCAAATCTCCATACAAAAAGTGACAGCTGCGAAACAAGTGTGGAAATTTTCATTACATGTTCGTCAGAGCAGTACTCTGTTCCGCTGCGTAAAATTATCGCAACATGTTTCTGAGCAACATTTTTTCACGACAATTTAATTGTACTGCCTATTTATTTTGAAGTGAAAAGAGAGATAACATATGAAATCTTCCAACTTATTTTCTGAGTCTCTCTGAGAAACGTTGCCATAGAAATTCCTCGCAACAAACTTTAAGTCAGAAATTTCACGCAACAAAGAAATAGATGTTGCCAGCGAAGTTTCACGCAAGCGAACAGAGTACTAGGCTTTATATGTTAATATACTTAACTTTTTTTTTTACTAAAATATACATTTGAACAATAAACTCATTAAATAACATGTAAATATATAAAAAATTCATTTGAAAATATGTTAATATGCATATATATATTTATATACAAATGTATGAAAAAAATTTGTATTTTTTTACTGGAGGCTCAGCCTGCCCGGCTCTTATTTTCTGGCTACGGGCCTGTAACCAAAGCTTTTTAATACTAAGTTTTCTGAATGGCTTAATTCTCCATTTGATATATATTCGTGTGTTAAAGTCACTTTGTATGGGAGATTGACAGAGTTTTGTTCACTATAATTTTTGTGGAGTTTTTAGAGACTTAACCGTTTTCATATAATTACTTTGTATGGGAGGTGGTAGGCTTGGTTTTTATAATATTTGGACACATTTTAAATAAATGGTGAATATTTGAGACCAAAGCTTATGTGCAAAATTTCAAGTCATACATTAGTTTTTGCAACATTTAAAGAGATTTAACCATATTGTTAAAGTTACGATGCATAGGAGGTAGGCGTGGTTTTCATCCAAATTTTAACAAATTGCAACTATATTTTTAATTTTTGCAACAAAAGCTTTTGTGCTAAATTTCAAGCCTTTACATTTATTTTTATGGCATTAACAGAGATTTTAATAATTTGATAAAGTCACGTTGTATGGGAGGTAGGCGTGGATTTTCGTTTTTTAATACCACCAAAAGCTCTAAAATTGCGGCTGTAATCGTGTCGAACAGACAGGCAGACAGACAGACAGACAGACAGACGGTGATGGCTTAATCGAGTCAGAAGGTGAGGCTGATCAAAAATATATATACAGTGAGAGCTCCCATAAACGGACGCTCTAATAAGCGGACACATTCTTGGGAACGATCAATTTTTGGTTTTTTTCATAGAAAATGCTCTCCCATACACGCACTTTACGAAAAAAAAACGAAGCTCCAATAAGCGAACAATTTTATCTTTTTTAGATCACAAACCTTAATGCTTTTCTTTTTTGTTTTGGTGTTTTTGACAATTCGACGTGTTTTTTTTTTTGTCTCTTTTTACGAATTTACTCTGAATAAGAAATCAGAGTCCAAGAAACTTACTTGCATCGCATCCAAGAAACTTATGCCAATAATATTTTATTATTCACAGCTTATGTTAAAACTAAAACAATTCTATGTCCATTTTGCGGTGTTTTTTTAAACTTGATTTTCAAATTTTTGGGATTTTTTCCGTAAAAATACCCAAACTCGAAATTAACAAAAAGGTACACTTTAACAAAAATTTTCACAACGAACGGGTAATTTAATGTAATCGCATAGTCGCATTTTGTATTTGTTTTAGAAAATATTTCCATAACATTTCAATGAAACTTTTTCAAATTTTAATTTTTGCGATTTTTTTTTATACAAGGAAAAAATTTGATTTTTTTCGAAAAGTAAAAAATTACAGCTCTAGTTGTTTTTGTCTAATTTTAATGTTTAATGCTCATATTAAAGAATAATTAAATAAAAAACTTTTATTAGGATTTTTTTGAAAAAAAGAGCTCTTTTTACCATATAAATTAGATTTTCAACTTAAAGGTCACAAGCGGCACGTTTGAATATCAATACTTTTTAAAAAAATTTTGCAGTTTAGTTCTATTTTGTGAAGGAACAAAACCCCGGTCCGTAATTCATTACTTTCAAAAGAAAAATGGGGACCACTCTAATGTATATAATTAAATTTTAGTTTTTTTTTGTACTAGTTTTGTTTTTTTGTCTATTGAAGAATAAAAATTATTTAAAATTAAATATAGCAATGCCCATTTTTTTAATTTGAATTTTAATATTATTTTTTTACGATATTCCCATATGGGAGCTTTCACTGTATGTACTTTCCTATACCTGCCACGCCTCCTTATAAGCGTTACAAACGGAGCTACGAAGATAATATACCCCTTATGCAGTAAATGTGGGGTATAATTAATGGGCGTGGCATCTGCCCATGAAATTTTACATAGTCACAAAGGAAACTGATTTAGCAAATTTCATTGTTCTGAAACAAAACTTAATGAAGTTTCAGGCAAAAATGGGTTTCGTTTGTATGGTAGCTGGGTGTGGCAGTGGGCGGATTTTTATAACTTGTTCACAATGTCTTAATTTTGTCAAGAGAGATATTCGTGCCAATTTTCATAGACAAAAAAAAATAAGTTTTTTATTTCGTTTGAAATGTATTGTCGTCCAGAGATTGATAAAAAAAACGTCCGTGGTTGGCAACTATGGCCTGTTATGGCCTGAAAATAATATCAAAATATGTTACTTTTTCGATAGTCTAGTGGTAGCCCGCAGTCTACAGTGGCGGCCGTAGCCTAGTGGGTAGAGTGCGTGGCCCCCAAGCTAAAGAACCGCGGTAGCCCGGGTTCAATTCCAGCTCAGACAGAAAAGTTTTTTCAATTGAATTAATTTTTCTGTTCGGTCGTCACCTCTCTGCAGACAATGGCAAACCTCAGAGAGTAAAAATTGCCATGTAAAGCTTCTTGAGAGCATAAGCCGTTCGGAGTCGGCATAAAACAGCTCAGCAGGTCTAGTTCTTGGTCATTTGTGATCAAACATTTAATAACACGCACAACACAATTTATCAATAGAAGCTAGGTCAAAGTCCTTCCAAGGGCTGAAATGACCAGTTTATTTATTTATTTATTTAGTGGTAGCCCGCTTGACTGTCACTCAGGGGTCCGGGGTTTGAATCCTGGCCGAACTATGGTCCTACGCTATAACCTTTCTTTCCTTATTTCTAATCAAGGAAACTTGAAAACACATCAATTTACGACGAAAAGTTGTAGTTGGTGGTGGTAGGAAAAGTTGGTGGAGAGGAACGATTAGTAACTTTATTTGACTGAGGTCAAGGCATAACACTTGCTTCAAATTTAATATCACATGTTTCTACAGCTTCTGCCACATTAAGAACATCCTACACAAAAGTTTAGCCTGATTACGCCCTTCTTGCATTCTGTGATATCACAACGAACCAATGATATGGTCTCAGTGGGCAGGTCTGAAGACCAGCCTCCAACTTAACCTAACCTAACCATTACTTTCAGAAGATTCAATTGACGGCCTTTGTAGTCTAGTGGAGATGCACTAGACTATCAACGCAGAGGTCCCTGGTTCGAATCCAGGTTCGGGCATGGTTCTTTTCACTTTCTTTGTTCTTTCCTACATTTAAGAATTATAGAAAACTTAAAAAAAATCCACACCTAAATTTTTTTTTTGTAGCTTCTGATATACTTTTTGTGTTTTATAGAAAAATATATACATAACATAAACTTTTTTTTTAAAGATCAAAGAACCAACACATGCGCCTTATAAAAACAACATTTCGTCTTTGACCTGAAAGGAAAGGGATAGATTATTAGAGGAGGAATTGATTGGAAACATACGTGAATTATCGATTCACGTTGGTTTAAAACATTAATAAAAATGATTAAAATAACTTATTATTAACACATATTTTTACTTGTCCCGAAAGTCACAAAGACCTGTCCCAATAGTCACAATTTGTAATTAATTTTCTGCTTTTTCTACAAAGGTAAGCATACTTATTCTTTATTGACATGGAAGCGTTTAGTATATGCTGTAGAACACAGAAAAAGCTGGCTTGAATATTTAAATGGTTTGGCTAAAATTTTCAGTGTCCCAATAGTCACATTCATTCAAATAATAGTAGCACAAAATATAGAAAGTGTTTTCCAGAGATCGCTATAGCTCATAGTTGTTAAAATTCTAAAGCCAAATGTCCCAGTAGTCACAATGGCTTGCCCCAGAAGGAAAATTGTTACTTGATGTGGACAAAATCTGCGTGTTAGAGGATTAAATTATAAAAAACCATGTTTTTCATTTACATCACTTGCTTCGGAGTGGAAACACCAAAAAATATGTATTCATTTTTTCACCAAACAGAAAGTGCAATAGACATATTACATTTTGTACTAACTTATTCACAAAAACGATAAAAACACATGCGTATTTTATTTAATAAGAGGCGTAGCAACGAAGTCCGGATACAGCTAGTTATAAATATAAAGATGCCTTCAAAACATTTGTATATTTTCCGAATCATTTAACTTGAGAAAAGTTCAATATCGTTGACGAAAATAAAACACATTTATTTACCTTAGCAATTTAAATGATTGCAAGTACTATTTTTGCACTGCTACTAATCCAGACGTTCTCTTGAAAACTTATTTAATACATTTATCAAATAGCAGTTGATATTTTTCTACAATTATTGCTAAATTATAACTCGCATAACTTACATATTTAACGACAATCTCAAGATCAATGAATAAAAATGCACATTTTATATGATCATTTTTTTAAATCGAAACGTTTATAACTAAGCTTAAGCTTCTTAAAGATAACCAACCACACGAAAATAAGCTGCAAGTCCGGCCAATAATTTAACTCTTACTGTCAGCTCAAAGGAAAGGATCCGCAGAGTTTTTGTGCTTTGCGGTCAAAGAGTTCGGCGTTGGGCACAGCCAATTATTTTTTATATTTTTCATTTTTTTTTTTCTTTTTGTTTTTATCTTAACCATGAGTACAGAGCAGCAACAGCAGCATATAATAGTAGATACACTATACACACATGCATACATAACTATCTCAAGTATATCAAGATTATTTCTTTTAAATTCTTTTCTTCACACCTTTAGCAACGCTTTGAAGTTTTTTGAGCCTGGCTTAAGCAGAAGAAAGGAACGAACAATAAAACAAAATCAAATAAAATAAAATAAAAGAAGAAAAATTGGAAAAATAAATACAAAACATCAAGCGTCGACCGTTCAGAGGAACGATAAAACGTCCAACCGACCAACACAAAACAATTCGTTGCACAAGAATATCGAAGTATTTTTCAACTCTTGGCTTGCATGAGAAATAAACTCCGTTTGAGCCATACAAGCAAGCCAGAGATGTACGACAAAGGCAAGGCAATAACAACAAAAACTACGGCAACAACTAGCTACAAAAAAGGGCAAAACGAATTCCAACACCAAAAACCAATTTCCAAATTCAACAAAAGGAATCTTTTGCCTTTTACAACGCGAATGCAATGCGATGCGGTGTGATGTGATGTGATCAACGCGATTCGTTAGCGAAGCACAAAAGTAGCCAAGGCACAGAACTTATGGACAGAGCGTTATGGATGGGGAGAGCTTAACTTCAATCAGTTGGCAAAGAATATATGTACACACGCGTTGCAGCGTTGCCACAAAGTGTTGCATGGTTAACTCTTACAACTCCAAGATCAGCAAAACACCTTAAATTTTGTATAAAGTGTTTTTGTTTAAGTGCTAAAAATATTAAGTTCAAAGCGTACAAAACAAGCCAGTCGTGTCCACAAAACTTAAAAAATGAGCCAATGATCGTTTAATAGGGTAATTCACGATCTTGTTGCATCGTTGCAAATGTGTTTTGGGTAGATTTTTGTGAGCGCAGCTTTCAAATTATGACGTTGCAAATGCTTCAACACAGCTGTTTTTTGTTTACATTTTATTCATCATCCGTTTGTGAAAGTGTTTAGATACATATGTACACGGAGAAAAGGCGGCATCGGTAGTCTAGTGGTAGCGAGCTTGATTGTCGCTCAGGGGTCCCGGGTTCAAGTCCTGACCGGGCCATGGTCCTCCGCTATAACCTTTCTTTCCTTAATTCAAATCAAAGGAAGTTTAAAACACACCAATTTACGACGAAAAGTTGCAGTTGGTGGTGGTAGGAAAGTTTGAGTAGAGGAAGGCTTACTAACTTGATTTGACTGAGCTCAAGGCATAACACTGGCTTCAGATTTGATATCACATGTTTCTGCAGCTTCTGCAACATTAAGAACATCCTACACAAAAGTTTCACTTGATTACTAACTTCTTCCATTCTGTGGTATCGAAACAATAACATGGTCTAAGTGGGCAGGTCTAAAGACCAGCCGCCAACTTAACCTAACCTAACCTACACGAGAGAAAAAAAATTAGTTTAAATTTTAAATCTAAAAAAAAAAACATCTTCACAAACGGGTACAAACGATTCCCTTCACAATAGCGTTAACAAAAAAAAAATATTATATCAACATGAGTTGCGGACCAATTTTTCTTACCCCTATATTTTTTCCCCCCTTAAGCTTAGTATGCTGTAGAAGCGAACATAAATCTTCCGTAAGAAATGCATTGAGTTTTTGACAGCGAAAAGGTAGCGAACTTTTCTTTTTATAAAGGTTAGTACGCTGTTGAATAAAAAATTTGTTCAATGCAGCCAAGTTCACAACCACGATTGGAGAGTTAAAATGTCAAAATTTCACTGCCTTTTATATGTCCGTACATTTAATTGGCGTGGAAATTTGACATTCAACAATAATGTTTAACTAGCACACTCAAAAAACAGGTTATAGTAAGTATGTGTTAGTGGTGAGTCTTCACCAAAGTTTCGCGTGTAGAATTAAATGCCTAAAAATTTTCATCTCTACAGCATACTAAGCTTTAAGATACAAACGAAAGGTACAGACCGAGTACAATCGAATGAAAAAAAAATAAATCGCCTTCTTAAGTGGTTTGTCAACTTTACATAGGTTTGTTCATCGACTATTTGAGAAAAGGAAAAACAATCACCAGCGACTATTACTGCAAATTATTGAACCGATTGAAGAACTAAATCGCAAACGTTCCTTTGTACCAAAGAAACATTTCCTTTAAACATAATTATAGGCAAGGGCGTACGCACCCAGTTGGAAGAGGGTGCCTGCTGTATGTCTGCCGGCACCATGCCTCGGACAGGCATGTGCTAGGTCGACATGTCTGCCAAATGAACTGCCGTAGCAGCAATGCAGCATGCATCTTATGGTATGGATGCAGAAGTGATGCGTGTCTGCCAAACAAACTGCCGAAGCAGCAATACTGCATGCATCTCACGGCATTAACGCTGCATTGCTGATACGACAGTTCATTTGGCAGACATGCCGTCCTAGGACATGACCTTAGAAAAAAGCTACAAGCTGGTATGGAAGCGAGCATGTCTGCTGAATTTCCAAGTAATGTTTGAAAAATTACCATTATCCGGAGGCTCGAACCTCGGCCGCGTGAGTGTAAGTGCATATGCTTATCCATTCGACCATTATGGTAGTACAGAGTAAGAAAATTAACGCGTTCGCTTTGTTATTATAAGCAATTAATGCAAAAAACAGAACAAAATCACTAAAACAACAGAATAAACTAAAATTAATAACCAAAACAAAACTAAAAGCCATTAAGTTAAAAAAAGAATTATGTCTCTGATGGGATTTAAGACCACTATTCAAGGTTCCAAAATAACACCTAAAGCCCTAGCCAACTGAGCCTTTCTCACTGTTGTGATTTTGTTGAGGAAGAAGGGGGGCAACTGGGATTTTTTTATTTAATCGATGGATTTTTCAGTATTTTCTTTTTTATGTTTTTCTTTCAAACTAGAGCTGGAAAATTCAAAATCAAATCAATATTTTTTAAGCGATACGGTACAATTTTGTCCAAGCCGGTTAGTATGTGTCTAGTTAATATTCTCTGGAAATTTATACTGTTCAAACGGTAAGTTGAAGACTTAGATATTTACATGGAGTAGATAACACTGTAGGAATGTCAAAAGATACACGAAAATGCCGAGGCACGTATTTTTGGTCGTAGAATAAATTAACTTTTGCACCTTAATTCTCGTTACATTACATTCATTTTTTGTATTACTTTGTTGAGTTTTCCTTAGTTTGAGTATTTGTAAATTTTTGTTGATTTCTTTAAAGTAAATTTTTAATCGATAACATATCGTCGGCCTAATTCTAATACGACGTAAGTCAAAATTATCTATTGTTTAGAAGGCAAAGAAAACTGTTTATTATTTCTATGAAGCTCATACGATAATGTATTGTTTCAAACGTTCTATCTCCCTTTTTTTCATACAAATATTAAAAACTAAAAAAGGACATAGATGTAGTTTTGACCAATCTACCTAACACTCAAAAAAAAACTGACATTTAAATTAAATGAAAATGCTATTGATTTTAAAACACATTTGATGTTATGAAATCTACTCAAATCAAAAAGCTAATTAGGACAATTTTCATTCCAAAAAAAATGCCTTAAAGTACTAGTCATTGTCTTAAAAACATTTGTTTTTCAATGAAAAAAACCTGTTTTTTAATTTAAAGCAATTGTTATTAAATCAACAGCTATTACTTTAAATTCAAATATATATTGTTTTTAATTGAAAAAGCATTTTTTTCGAAATAATGACTTTTATTTTAAAACATTTACTTTTAATCTAAAAGCGTTTTCTTTTGATTGAAGAGTACTTGTTTTTGGCGCCGTTTTATGTCGAAATTTTTTTGATTTGAACGCGTTCATTTGATTCTATAGTAAATTTTTTTCAGTGAAACCACTTATAAACGTTACTTTGCCCAATTTTGACTTACATCTTATTAGAATTAGGGCGACGATATTTTAACTTAATTTAGCCTGAATTAAAAAAATTTAGCTTTATTTGATCTCATTGCTGGTGTTTGTTTGATATACACTGAAAAAAAATACTATGGAATCAAATGAAAACGCATTCAAATCAAAAAAAATTTCGACATAAAAGGACGCCAAAAATAAATACCCTTAAATCAAAAGAAAACGCTTTTAGATTAAAAGTAAATGTTTTAAAATAAAAGTCATTATTTCGAAAAAAATGCTTTTTCAATTAAAAACAATATATATTTGAATTTAAAGTAATAGCTGTTGATTCAATAACAATTGCTTTAAATTAAAAAACAGGTTGTTTTTCATTGAAAAACAAATGTTTTTAAAACAATGACTAGTACTTTAAAGAAATTTTTTGGAATGAAAGTTTTCCTAATTAGCTTTTTGATTTGAGTAGATTTCATGAAATCAATTGTGTTTTAAAATCAATATCATTTTAATTTAATTTAATTGTCAGATTTTTAAAATCAGTAGCATTTTCATTTTATTTAAATGTCAGTTTTTTTTTAGTGTACATTAGTTGAAAATCTTTTTCCCATTTAGCTTGATTATATATAAAAACATCATATATTACGACACCATACATTCATTTTGAACTATTTTCATTGACTCGTAAAATGCATGAATAAAAGATATGGTAAAAAAATTTAACAAGTTTTTCCCCCCTTATTTTAATCCTGCCTACGCCCTTGGTTGTAGGATATATGGTCGATTTACGCTTGACGTTTACAAAGTCGAAGAATTTTTTCGGTTTTTTAATAATTCTTTCTGCAATCAAGTTGGTGTAAAATTTGTATGCTTCTTCAGACTTGATTGAGAATTCTTTAGACATCTCTTCATACCTTGGCTTTACTTCATGACTTACAATGACGGTGTTTTATTTTCTTTTTTTTTATTCTGAGTTCTGAGTTTTTATTTCTGAGTGGCCTAAGAATTGGATCAAGCCACGGTTTAGATAGTTTATTTCACTTCTTTCTTTTTTTTTTGGAATAAAAGTATTAAGTACGGAAAAAGTACTTTCCGCGGAGGTATTTGAGAATTTAAGTTTCACATTACTCATTGTATGAACATTAGGTTAGAGCGAAAACAGCAAAAAAAATTTTTTTTGTTGCCTGACCTACCAAATGGTTCTACTTGATGAAAAATACAGTGTAACAAAATTCCAGCCCATTCCCAAAAAATGTTCAGGTTCCACAATAATAATAAAAAGGCATATCAAGTGAAAAAATTTATTGAAATCATGTTTTTTACAATTTTTTGGCAATAAACTAAATTATTTACTTAAAAAATTAAATACAAAAAGTTCTGCTTACTTCATTCATGATCTTCAGGTTCCCCTAGTAGCCCAATGTCATGGCTCTTTGTATCAAAGTTCTCTTCTAATAAATATCTCTCTACAAATTAAAAAAATCTTTTTTTAATTTTTTATTTTTTTAAATTTTTTTTTATTTCTTTATATTTTTTAATGTTTTTTTATTTTTTATTTTTTTATTTTTTTTATTTTTTTATTTTTTTTTATTTTTTTTTTATTTTTTTTATTTTTTTATTTTTTTTATTTTTTTATTTTTTTATTTTTTTTTATTTTTTTTTATTTTTTTTATGTTTTTATTTTTTTTTATTTTTTTATTTTTTTTATTTTTTTTTATTTTTTTTATTTTTTTTTTTATTTTTTTTTATTTTTTTTTTATTTTTTTTTATTTTTTTTTATTTTTTTTTATTTTTTTTTATTTTTTTTTATTTTTTTTTATTTATTTAAAAAAATGTTCACAAACAAGACAGAGTCTTTAAAATGCAGTAAGAATATAGATACATAAATTCTTTTCTAGACTTAATACGGCTACGAATAAATTCATCTCTGGTTTCTGCACCACAGGTCGCCAATGACGAATCTGTCACCAGTTTCACATGTCTCTCAACCGACTATGAATGGCAACGGAGCATCCCTACCCCTTCAAATTTTAAACATGTTTTAAGCAGTTGTGTGATGTCTTGCTCAGTAAGTTTTTGGTTAGCAGGTGGTTAAATTGGATTCTTATAGCTAATCAAATCAAAGAAAGTACTCCTCTGCTTCAAAATTTAAACGCGGAAGCTCAAATTTGCGTATTTCCTCTTCCTAAACAGAGAAGTTTTTTATTTTTTTTTTCTTTGATTTTTTATTTTTTTTTTATTTTTAAATTTTTTATTTTATATATTTTTTATTTTATATATTTTTTATTTTTTTAATTTTTATTTTTTTATATTTTTATTTACTTTTTTATATTTTTATATTTTTTTATTTTTATTTTTTTATTTTTTTTATTTTTTTTATTTTCTTTTTTTATTTTTTTAATTTTTTTATTTTTTATTTTTTTTTATTTTTTATTATTTTTTAATTTTTTTTATTTTTTTTTATTTTTTTTATTTTTATATTTTTTATTTTTTTTATATATTTTTTATTTTTTTTATTTTTTTATTTTTTTATTTTTTTATTTATTTTTATTTTTTTATTTATTTTTATTTTTTTATTTATTTATTTATTTAAAGAAAATGTTAACAAACAAGACTTAAAGACTCTGTCTTGTGCAGTAAGAATATAGATACATAAAAAAATAACAAGTGATAAACAACAAAGTGATTTCTTGCTTTAAAAACTCTCCGTAATGCCAGTTCTCTCCCAGAAATTTTTCAGAGTGAGCAAAATAAAAATTCCTCTGAATAGCTTTGTGAACGATTGTCTCAAATTTTTTTATTCAAGAATGAACTTTGAAGATGAAGTGCACCGTGAGTTGCTCTTGGGTTTTTTTTTTTATTTCGACACTTTGCTTGATCGTTTTCTTTTCACGCGTTTGTGTTGCGAGAGTTTCAATAAGTTTTTTCACAGTTCATCTCAATAAATTTTACATTTATTTACTTATCCTGCTATAAAGTGATAAAATTGTCGATAAAAATATTCACTTGATACGTAGAACCTCCAAATGACAACATTTTGTGCCGAAATTTGGTGATTATTTGTTTTCAAGCATATATCACAATTTAAACACTCAGAAAGTTTGAATTTAAAAAAAAAAAATTGTTTCTCTCCAACCTAATAAACATTCTGTTGAGTTGGGAGGAATATAAATTACACCGATATAAACATAACGATTTAGATCTAGAATTTTCATTATTAATCGGGCTTCAAGGCCATTATGGTAGGATGTTGCAACTAGCTCACTAGACAAGGCAACCCAAACTCCTCCACCACGAGAAAGACCTGTTTTTGTATAGTCTCTATCAATACGAGGGCAAATTGAGAAGTTTGTGGATTTTTTTAATTTCCCGCGTAGTAACTTTAAATGCAACACTGATTCTGTCAACTACCATCAGCAGCAGACAATCTTGTGAATTTTGGCGAAAATGGAAAAAAGTGAATTTCGTGTGCTCATTAAGCAATGTTTTTTGCGCAAAGAACCATCAGCCAAAGAAGGAAAGTCTTAATAAATACTATGGGGACTCTGCACCATCGATTGGAATGATTCACAAGTGGTTTAATGAATTCCGATGCGGTCATGTAAGCACAAGTGACGCCGAACGTTCTGGTCGCTCAAAAGGGGTCACCACACCAAAAATGGTCACTAAAATTCACGATATCGTGTTGGCCGATCGCAGAGATAAAGTCCGCGTGATAATTGAGACCGTAGGTAACTCAAACGAACGGGTGTGGAACATTTTGCGAAATCATTTGGATATGAAAAAATTACTCCCAAGATGGGTGTTGCGTTTGCTCATTTTCGACCATAAACGCGATCGTGTGACTGATTCAAAGGCGTGTTTGGCGATGTTGAACAAAGATAAGTCTTTTTCCGTCGATTAGTAATCGTGAACGAAACATGGATCCATCACTACACACCAGGGACAAAGAAACAGTAGAAACAGAGGACTTCACCGACCGAACGTTCTCCGAAGAAGGTGAAGACGGTGCTATCGGCCGAAAAGTTTATAGCGGCAGTATTTTGGGATAAACACGGTATAGTCTACATCTATTACCTTCCACCGAATAAAACGATCAATGGCAAATACTATGGAGCCAAATTGGACCGTTTCAACGACGCTTTGAAAGAGAAACGTCCCCATTTGGCGAGGAAAAAGTGCTCTTTCATCAAGATAATACACGCGTTCACACGCCTAGCCCACATGGCAAAATTCCATGAATTCAAGTACAAATTGTTTCCTCATTTAGTATTATCTCCAGATTTGGCCCCCATCGACTATTTTCTGTTTCCAAACCTGAAGAAATGGCTCGGCGGAAAGAGATTCACCACCAGAGAGGAGCTCATCACCGAAAAAGAGGCCTATTTTGAGAACCTTCCGAAAACGTATTTTTCGGATGGAATAAAAAAATTGGAGTAACGTTGGGCGAAGTGTATCGAGCTAAAAGGCGACTATATTGATTAATTAAACTTTTTTTGCCATAAAAAAAATTCCTTATTTCATTTTTCACAGAAATATTAAACGGCCCTCATACGGTATAGTGTCCAATTACAATCAGAAATTTCCTTATTTTTTAATGTATCATTTAAGTAATCATGTTTTCGTAAAGACAAGAACATTAAAGTGACAAGATTAGGTACACGCAGAGAAAAGACATGGTTGAGACATGATTACTGCAATAATAATTTTTTTACTAAAATTATTGTATTATTTCTGCAAACATAAATTTTTGCCTTAATAAAGTCATTATTTACTAATGGTAGTACCAAAAATAACATTATAGTTGAAATCATAACATCATTGAAATCGTTAACATACTATGATTGCCTCAACAATTAATTGCAACAAAAATGTTGTAGTTCTGTCAATCATGATAAATGTGAATATTATTATAGAGACAAACATATTAGAATTTTGAATGTTTGTCTGAACTATTCTTTGCTTGTTGGCAAACGAAGCAGAACATAACCAAAAATCGAAAGAATTTATTGTGTCTGAACAGTTTGCAGGAAAACCTTTCACTTCATTCAGACACAATAAGTTTATCGATTCCTGGCTATGTGCCGTTTTGTTTGTCAACTGTTCAATTATTGTGTTTTGTTTTAAATCGCCTTATCCTAAAAACAGCACGCAGAAAAATGACATTTTCGACTTTAATTGTAGCAAACATGTTTCTATTTACCGTAAACATATTTGGCAATTCTGACCATATTTTGTTTATCACAAATATTTCTATTTTTGTGACAATGCACTTAATGTACCATGTTTACGAATGGCATTAGTCAGGCGAGCGATAGTAGTGGCTGTGGCTTACTGGTAGTGTGCGTGGCTCGTAAGCGAAAAAGCCGCGGTTCAAACCCCAGCTCAGACAGAAAATTTTATCAAAAAGATTTTTCAATTGAATTAATATTTCTGTTCAGGCCTAGTCAATGGCAAACCTTTGGAGATATCTTAATTAATATCTGTCGAAATTGGAGTGCATGAAAATAAAAAGAAATTAAATTATTTTTTCAATAATATTCTGGATCCTAAAAATAAATTCATAATATAGATGTTGCAATCATTCTATTTTTGACCAAATAAGAGAATAATGATGGTTTCAATAATATTTTGGTTCCTACAAAAAAGTTCCTTTTCTAAATATGGTTGTTGTAATCATTTTATCATGATCAAAGAAAATATTATATGTTTCAGAACATGTTAACAACAATCATAATCCGAATCATACTATGATCCTCTTAAAACATGGTTGTTGCAATTATGTTTTTTCTCTGCGTGTATCAACAAAAAGTTTACCTCTCGTACCACCACAGTTATGGTAGGATAAGTTTAAACCACTTGACGGGTTAGGCTCGTTTTGGGAGATAGGGATAATTAATAATGTGATTGGGTAGAGTAACACAATAATAATGCAATAGAGTCTGAAGGCATATGTAATTAGAATTTTTTTTTTAATTTGATAACAAATCCTATCAGATCACATTTAATCGGCGGAATACTTTTCTCTGCGTGCAAGCTACCATACAATAAATGTACTGTTCTCGTATGCTCTATTCTTCATTAATTTAAGATATGGTTCGTAAGTATTAAATAGGCATTCCGAAAGCCACACCCACGAAAGCGTTAGACTTTGTATATAGTGAAGTATTGTTAATGGATATGAATACAAGAAAGATCTTAAAATCAATACCCGATTCCGATGTTAAAGTGGCAGCGTTGGCAAAGCTCTATTCTTCTCAAAACAAAACAATAATAATAATTGTCAGAATGCACAGATGCTGGTGCGATTTCCCGAAAATGGTTTTTTTGATCGCTCAAACGTCGGTCAGTCGTTAGTTCCTTCGTTTGTTCGTTTTAAGCATCGTTTCGTTGGATTGTTTTGTTTGATTGTTGCTGCTATTGTTGTTGTAGTTGCTGTGGTTGTTGTTGCTGTTGATTTATGAATAGAATCCAGTTTGTGAAACTGAAGCGAGTTCGTCGATTCGTTTCAAGCCAAGCCAAGCAAGCCATGCAACACAAAAGACATTTTACTTATTTTTTATGCTTGTGTTGCTTTTTGGTTCTTTGCTTAAATTTTGTTTTTTTTTTATTGTTGCTGTTTTATGGTATTTTTTTTTTCGTTTTCGATTCTTCTGTATTTTCTTCACACCTTCATCAGTTCCAAGGAATATTGCTGCTGTCGTTGTTCTTTTTGTTGCTTTGGCTTTGATGGATATTTTTGTGTTGCTGGGATTTCTCACTTCCCTGCAGTGAGTGAAGCAGCTGAAACAGCTTCAGCGACAGCAACAGCGCTGCATGCTTCACACTTCAAATTTTTTGTCGTTCTTGTTTTTTTTTTGGGGTTTTTTGATTTTGCTTCTTTTCATTCTTCGTCCTACACATTTTATATTTTGTCATTAACTGGAAGTTCATCACAAGTGTTGCTTGCTGGGCTGATTTCAGAGTTTGTGAAGAAATACTGTGTTTTTTATAAATCTTGATTTTTTTTTTTCTTACAGTATGGTTGAATTATTGAAAATTTTAAATGGATATTCGCGGTCCGTATTCTTGGAGAATATTTTTTCCATTCTTCAAGCTAATTAAAGATTTTATTTGACAAAATATATTTGAGGGAATTGGGTGGGATTAATTGGGATTTTGAGGAAAAAATGTCCCTTAATAAAATTTTGCTCACATTGAAGTATGATTATTAAAAAGCCTTTAACTGTGGTGGTCAATTTTACTCCCTCTTTGCATGTTTTTGTCTACTTTAAAAGAAGGCTACAGAGCGAGTTTTTAAAATTAAGAAAAAAAATCATTTTGTATTTATTCTAAATCAAAAAATATAAAAGTTTGTTGTTTAAAGGTCGACCTTTGTAGCCTAGTGAAGAGTGCGCTAGACTATCAACTCAGAGGTCCCCGGTTCGAATCCGGGTTCGGGCATGGTTCTTTTCGCTTTCTTAGTTCTTTACTACACACTACAAAATTTCACACCGGTGCACAGTGTGCTTTTTTCGATTTTAGGATGACATTTGCGTTATCTCATAAACTATAAAAGCCATGAAAAGGGCCATGAAATTTTGTAAAATTAGTTTTAGCCTACATTGAGCAACAGCACAAAAAATTAGAATTCTAGGTCAACTGCATCGCTTACCTCCCATACAAACCATATTTATTTTTTTTTAATAAAAAACCCGCATTAAATTGCTTATTTATGTTTGTAAAGAGTAAATTTAGTTTATTTAACTTCACTTAAAAGTCATGCTAAAAATATTTCAAATCGGATAGCTTTTAGATATATTTTCTGTAAAACAATATTACCAAATTAACGAAATTCTAAAAAAAATTTTTTAAAATTGTTGCTAATAAGGTCAAACTTGTTTTTAATTATGAATTCTATTTTGTTTTTCTTTAACTTATAGAGTACCTACAAATTGTGTAGGAAATCAGTGAATTTTAGGGCTAATTTGATTTGTAAGACTTTCTCAAATTTAGTGGTTTTTCTTAAAAGCAGCTAGATGCAGCAGGTTTTTACAGAAACAATAGGTAGAAGTACGATATTTTATAATAGTTATAGCCTTCGACTGTAATAATGCTTAATTAACTAGATATTTTCTACTCAATTTTACGTAAATTTTCATTCCTTGAAAAATGTACAGTCATATTTCAACGATTTTACTATTTTTATTTAGTAACATTTTTCCTTTATATTGTATATTAAATCCAATGGCGATTAAAACATAAAAAGTCCAAAAAACAAAACCTTGAAATATACTTTGTGCTCGAAGTTATTATTGTTTAAACTTGACTTTATTTTTTGAGTTTTATTGAGCTTATTTTTGTTAAAAAAGTTTCAACAAAAAACCATACAATACATCAAGTTTTTAATACCACATTCATAATACATGTTTTATAATCTGACTAATAAAAATATTTTTAAAAAAAAAAAATCAACTATTATTCTAAAATTAAAAAAAGCGCACTGTGCGGTGAGCGTATCTTTACATATTTTACACCGAACGGTGTTAATTACACTTCTTATTCGGTGTGTAATGACGAACTTATCCGATCGGTGTGAAATAAGAAAGGCAAAGAAAAAGAGCAATATTTAAAGCACATTCTCATTGACAAACAAATTTAAAATTGAAATTTCTCAATATTATTTGATCAATTTAATTTTGTAAATCTTGATTAAACATTTAAATGTAATTTTTGGCACCACGAAATGGGCCCCAAATTAAATAAGTCCTAAAAAATGTCCATAAATTTTTGGGTGTTACTTCATATGAAATAACTCAAAATTTTCAGAGACTATCTCATAAATGTTGGAAAATATTTAATTTTTTTGTTTGGGTCTTATTTCATTATGATATAAAGCCCAATGAAATAAGCCTCAATGACGTTTAATTTCGGGCCTATTTCATTTGACAGTTAATAAATTTAATGACAATTTAATAAAAATTGTAAAAAACATCCTTTCTAATAGTTAAAAATTACACAGTTCGGTGTTAAAAAAATTATCATTTTGCGTATTATAAATAAACACCTTACAGGATACAAAACAGACATCCTATCTGATATTTACTTTTTTACACCGTTCGGTGTGAAAAAATATGCTCTTTTGGATATTAAATTCTAACACTATGACATGGTTTTTTTTTAACACCGAACGGCGTTGGACTCCCTGGAACACCAATCGGTGTAAAAATTCTGTACAAATTTTTAAGTGTATACATTTATGAATTATTGAAACAAAAAGCACACAACTAAATTGTGGAAAATGTGGAATTAAAGGACAGCAACAACTGAGGGCTGGACATGCTTGCCGAGGTTAAGACATAATACCTTCCTCGGTTATAAGCAATTCAAATTGTCTTCCACGTTTGTTCCGCCTAAAGCTTAGTATGCTGTAGGAAGGAAAATTTGTAGGCATTTTCTTTGTTTTTGGTGTAGACTCAACACTAACACATACTTACTATAACCAGTTTTTTAAATGTGTTAGTTGAACATTATTGTTGAATGTCAAAATTCCACGCCAATTAAGTGTACCGAGATATAAAAGACAGCGAAATTTTGACATTTTAACTCTCCAATCATGGTTGTAAACTTGTCTGCATTGAACAACTTTTTCGGTTCAACAGAAAAAAAAACGAAAAAAAAATTTCGCTACCTTTTCGCTGTCAAAAATGCAATGCATTTCTAACGGAAGATTTATTTTCGCTTCTACAGCATACTAAGCTTAATCAATAATTCACCAGTTTTTCCTCTAATAGTCTTTCCCTTTCCTTTCAGGTCAAAGACCAACCGTTGTTTGTATAAGGCGCAAGCCTTGGCTCTTTCTTTAGAATTGTTTAGGTATATTAAAGGGTTAAATTTACAAAATAGAAGGAGTGCTCCTATGATAATGCAAATTTGTATGCTTAATTAGTTTAATCCAATTAAGAAAAATTTCAAAAATGGTCGAAATCGGATAGACACTAGGGGTTCTTCCCTTGGAAATAAATTTTGTACTTGATTTTGTATGGGAGGTACATACAAATGTTGACCGTTCTCAACAAAAATTCGTCAGAATGGTAGTGAAATAAAGTAATAGATGTGTACTAAAAATGGTCGAAATCGGTTAGACCCTTGGACTTACACTTTTTTTTTAACTTGCTTTTTTTTTTGTATGTAAATTTTTCATTTTAAGCATTTGAAAAAAAAAAAATAATCTCTTAAACGAACATCTGCGGGACTGAAAAGTTTGTCCACTTAAGAGAAAAATATTTTTTAACGAAAAAACTAGAGCATTTTACAATAACAAATTTTTACAGAAAAATATAAAAACAAAAGTTAAACGTAAAAAACAAAACTAAAATTCACATTTGATTGCATACAAACATAAAACTAGTTATGTAATACATGCACTTTTTTTATTAGCATCTTAACTGCACTATGCACATCCCAATAAACACCAATCGAAGAACGATTCGTAAACGAGCTCGCTCATGAGTCCGAGATCTCGGATACATAAATTTTTCTAAGTGACTTATCCTAAGAAAAACTTGAAAAATTTTTCAGTGAAAATGATAAGCATTAAAATAAAAACTCAATTATATGATACTAGCTGATATACCCGATGTTATTCGGGGGGAAAAACGTAAACATTTGATGTTTAGGTTTTATTCGTTCAGAAGATAACGATTTTTAGCCAGAAAAAAATAAGCTTTTGACGTAAAGCGTATGGAAATATGCAAAATGGTTTTTTGTCATTCATATGCTTGGTTTTCACTATGTCATTTTCTGTGGTCAGTTGTTGTCAATCAAATTGAAAACAACAACATGTAGACATTTTTTCTAACTTTGGCAATCTTGAAAAATTAAAAACAATTAAATTATTAAATGGAGCTAGAAGAAAATGTTCTAGAGTTTTATTAAGGTGATATTTCAGGTGATAAACTTTTGTGTTGTCATAAAAATGACATAGTGAAAACCAAGCATAAGGAAACGGCGTTATTAGAAAAAGACGTAGCATACTTTCTTAAGCGAAAAGCTTCGTTTAATTACACCAAAAAAATTCACTAATCTTCAAGGTGATATACCCGGTGTTACTCGGGGGAAAAAACGTAAAATTTTGATGTTTAGGTTTTATTCGTTCGGAAGATAACGATTTTTAGCCAGAAAAAGTAAGCTTTTGGCGTAAAGCGTATGGAAATATGCAAAATGGTTTTTTGTCATTCTAAGGAAACGGCGTTATTAGAAAAAGTATGTAAAATACGCTTTACGGCAAAAGATAATTTTTTTTCTGGCTAAAAATAGTTACCTTCTGAACGAATAAAACCAAAACATAAAAATTTAACGTTTTTTCCCCAGAGTAACACCGGCTATATCAGCTAGTATATAGATATGCATATGACAAACACGATTGGTTTGTGTCTAAGAAAAATATAGTACACTGCTGTCATTGTCATTTCACTGTTGTCATTTAATTTTATAGCAAATTCTATTAGGAAATTATTTTAGCACATTTCAACTTGAATAAATGTACTTTCGATAGCTCAGTCGGCTCAACCATGAGTTTTTTTGAGGAAATTATTTTAGCACATTTCAACTTGAATAAATGTACTTTCGATAGCTCAGTCGGCTCAACCATGAGTTTTGAAGCCATGAGGTAGTGGGATCGATTCCCACAATGAGCGGAACAAATGATTTTTTTTTCATTTCTTTTTTATTTTATTTTATTTTTATTTTAGGAAAAATGCAACAAAACCAACTTTACCAAAAAGTAATGAAGATAAAAATCTCTTTCAGTTGCAAAAGTTACGGTTTTAAAATTAAAAATGAAGAAATTTTTATTCGTTTAGAAGATTTGATTTTGATTATTAAATGCCAGAAAAAAGTTAGTTTTTGCAGTAAAGTATATTGAATTGGATTTAGAACAGTGTCGGGCAGCTTTGCACACTTGAGATTGTGTTTGTGCAGTAAAATATGTATTTATCTCACCTACAGAACGATCAAAGCTTCAGTGTTCAAGCGAATGTCAAGCAGATAAGATCTGCGCTTGCGTGTTCCTTGAATATATTATATCTGCGTCGACAAGCAATAATAGCTTAAGTCCATTTAAGACAGAACTGAGTTATTGATATAGTTGTGTTCCACGTATATATATCATTATGAACACACAAAATCTAGAACTTCTAGCATTACCTTAGCCAAAGATATGACGCAAAAACAAAAGAACCTCTCATATAACTTATATGGCGATTGAAAACTATCAAGCAAGATTTCTGGAAACTTTGAAATATGACTTAAGCTGTTATTGCGCATCGACACAGATATAATGTAAGATTACACTGTATAAAATTGTATGTATGCAAAATTTTTGGAAGTTTGGAAAAAATTTTTATTGTTAGAAAATAACGGCGCGGCAACAAAGAGGAAAATGAAAAAATTATGCATAACAAGGAATTACGATAATTTGCATAAGGTAAATGTGGGGCATGCTATGGAGAAATTAATTAATTATTTAAAAGCGGCATGTCCACATATCATATCATATAGTGAACAGTTCCAAATACGTATAATAAAAGCATCTTTCGCTGTCAGTTAAGCCTTGACAAAACACAATAAGCAGCATAAGTACAATAAAAAACATATTTGTTTTGTTTTATTAGTAGGCCTTTTTACATTTCCGTCTCCTTATCTATATTTCACATTATCTTATCCGTCTGTCGGCCTGTTTCCTTTTGACATTCCGCCCACTACTTATTAATTTAATTTCGCAATACAAATCCGAGCAAAAAATACATTCCATAATGCCTAGTAAGATTTCTGCAAAAAGCGCTTTAGCACTACTTTGTTTTTAGTGTGAGCTTTAAAGCGCTCATTAATACATACTCAAGATGAGAAAGTATAGGTGTGCAAAGCTGCCCGACATTGATTTAGAACCAATGCCCGTGCCAGTTTTCCAGTAAAAACGCCTGAGCAATAAGTAACTCCATACAGAATTTCATTGTTATATGATATTTATTTCCAAATCTATTCGATATCAAAAATTTGGCTTGTATGGGCGGAGCCACACCCCCTTGTTCAATGACCGTCTCAGTTTTCTAGTAAAAGGATATCACCCAATAGTAATTCCATACTGAATTTCGTTGTTACTCGCCATTTAGTTCGCAAGCTATCTGATATCAAAAACTTAAAGTGTATGAACGGAGCCACACCCCCTTTTCCAAAGCCCATCCCAGTTTTCCAGTAAAAGGATATCACGAAGTGGCAACTCCATACTGAATTTCATTATTATACGGCATTTAGTTCCAAAGCTATTCCATATCATAATTTTGAATTGTATGGGCGGTGCCACACCTCTTTGGCCTATACTTGCTCAATTTTGCCAGTCGAAAGACACGACTAAATAGTACGTTCTAACCGAGTTTCATTAATGTGTGATAGCTTGAAAGTTATACTGAAAATTTGGGCTGCTGAAAAAGTGCCACGCCCTACGTCCAACGCCCATAAAATTTTACCAGTAGAACAGCAAGTGAAAATTAAGGTCGAATACCGAATTTCGTTGCTGTACGACCTATAATTCCAAAACTATTCGATATAGAAGATTTGATTTGTATGGGAGGTGCCACTCCCCCTGAGTTTTTCCGATATTTTAATAGTTATTCTGCTATTCGGGATGAACACAAATCCAACAAATAAAAGATCATTAAAATCGGTCATGCCGTTCTTAAGTTATAAATGGTGTAACAAACCCAACTTTGTTTTATTTAATAGACATACGAAGTTATATAGTTATACAAAATTAAATAAAAAGACTTCGAATTTCTTCATATACAAATTGCGAAAATTTTTTTTATTTATATTGAAAAAATACTTTTTATTAAAAAAATTCCATGTATTCATATAAAAAAGTTGAACTCGTAAAAGAACACGAGATCTCGGATCCATACAAAATTATGCAAAAAGACTTAGAATTTTTTCATGTTAATTTCTTCATAGAAAAATATATAAGTAAAAAGACTTGGAATTTTATGATATACACATTATGAAATTTTTTATTTTAATTGACGTATTTTTAGCAGCTAACAAAGAAAAAATACCTACTTTTTATTTAAAAAATTCTATATTTTCATATAAAAAAGTCCGACTCGTAAACGAGCTCGAAACAAACACGAGATTTCGGATCCACTCAAAATTATGCAACAAGACTTAGAATTTTTTCATATAAAAATTATAAATTATATATTTTGATTTTAATTAACGTATTTTTAGCAGCTAACAATGAAAAAGTATTTTCATTGCATTTTTGAATTTAAAAAAAATGTAAAAAAGTTTCAATCAAATGAAATGAATCCTTAAAAATCAGCTAAAATTTCGAAAAAAAATTAGGTAAAATCTCCCTTAATTAGTACTTCTTTGTTGATGTTATTTAGGCATTAATTAGTTGATGCCTTAATCCAGCAACTGACAAAATGCAATTGTGTTTTTTGGCAGAAAGATGATTTCAATTTTTTCAATTTCAGGTTCCGAAGATGAGATGAATTTTTCACCTTTTTTTTTTGTCTGGCAAAATGACCCGGTAAATTGAAAAGATAACAAAAAACAGATGTAGAATGTCAATGAAAAGAGAATCCCGAAAAATATGTTCTTAACTGTCCGCGTAAGAAGGAAATTATATGGCTTATGTGACTCAAAGTAGTGTCCGCGTCCTGTTATGAGAGGGTTGTCCGTCTGAAAGGGAGAAGTGGAAAAATTGTCAAACAAATATTTGCGGTCATCGAAAAGTATCGGTTTAAGAGAGGTGTCCGTTTAAGAGGGGTGTCCGTTAGCAAAGAGTACACACTGTATATATTTGTAGGACGAAGAAGGAAAAATTATTTGCAGTACCTGGATCTAAAGAAAGGACTTTCCATAGTGACTGGTGGGACAGTTTACTCCAGAATACCTAATGTTTAGACCTGTAACTTTGTATTTTTATGTAATATAATATTCAAATAGATATTTTACCATAGATTATAAAACTTTTACCGAAAAAAATAACTCATAAATATTTTGGTGATATTTCATTGGTTAAAGCAGTGTGACTGGTGGGACAGAATTCCTCTATGTGTTTAACGTTGACCCCTGCCGCGAAGGCTTAATTCAACGGTGCTCCAAAGCTTGGTGGGACAGTCAAAAATACCTCACCTTCGCCTTCTGCACTGTCAATAGAGATTTTAGCCCAAATACTATACATAGCCAGCTGTCTTTTACTATGCTATGAAATGATTAAATAAACTTCAACAGAAACTAAAAATCAGCACCAAGTTTAGGTTTCTACAAGAAAATATAGAAAGTAGAAATTGTGACTAGTGGGACATTGTTGGACTGGTGGGAAAAAATAGTACGACTCGTTCACAATAAACAACATTTTGTCATAGTGAAAAAATACTTAATCTTGTTTTTTTAAAAAAATTTTTACAGATCATGTAAATTTAACTATTACACATTGCGTTGATAATAAATTGGTTATAATATCATTTTAAGAAAATATCTCATTTTCCCTTTTCCCGTGGAATGCCCCAGAATCTATATTAGTAGGTTAAAAAAAAATTGCCACTTAATTTTATAGGATTTTTTTAATCGAAATTTGTCAATTTCCACAATTTTTTATTTGATCATATTATACATTAAAATACTAAAATAAACATCAAATTTTATATTTTCTAAGCTTTTTTTAATTCTATTTATTTACTCAAATATTTTTTATAATAAAAAAATTTACATGGCTTAGTTTTTTTTTAAAAAAAATCTTAATTTTGAAGTAACACAGCGTAGCCAAAACTCTCTAAATATTTTGTTTTTGTCTTATCTATGCAATAACCTGTCAATTGATACAATATTGTTAAGTTTCGAATCATAAAAAATTTTGATTTTTGTCAATGGGACAACGCAGTGTGCAATGTCACAGACTATGTAAAAAAATGTACCACTATAGTCAAAGGTCAAATATCTGGGACCGTAACGGTTATGATTTTTTTCAAAAAAGTCAACAAATAATCGTTATTTTTTGGCTGATTTCATTTCGATCAAAAGTAAAAGTTTAAATTTGACTTTTAGTTTTTCGATAAACAATATAATTTAAAATTTTACTTTATTTTTTTTACAAAAATATGACTTTATATCTTCCGTACACACTCAAAATAGCAGGCATGCACCTACAATCTAAATTTTTGTAGAACTACAAAACAAAGTATTTTTGTGTTTTTTTTAGGTTTAGGCTGTGTGCGAATTGATCTAAATGCGACCTAAACAAAATTGTGTCGATAAGGCAGTGTTTCCTAAATAATTTAGGTAATGCTCGAGCTGCCTAAATTATTCCTAAATTAGTAAGCACTGCCTTATCGACACAATTTAGTTTAGGTAGCATTTAGATCAATTCGCACACAGCCTTAGTATTATACAAATAGAAATATTTCCCACCGGGAAAAAAGAATCAATTGTGTATGAAAAAAGAATCAATTCACTGTTCCAATTATTGATTCTAGAATTGATTATTTTTAACATTGTGATGTCCTACAAAAAGTAGTACATTCTTTTCTGCCTTCCTCAGCGCGGGGAGCCAGGAGGGCTAGACGACCCACTAAGAGTCGGCCTTAGTGGAGCAGGCGTAAGATGGTATCTGCGCTATCTGGAACAGGGCATGGCACCCGAAGTAGCTCATGAAAGAGCGGAAGAGCATCGGGGTAAAGCACCGGTACCAGAGGTAACGAAGAGGAGCTGCAGCGAGATAACGCCTCCTCAACGTCCAGAGAGCAAGAAGGCCAGAATAGCTCCTGGAAGCAACAGTAGGTCAGTGCCAGGGGCTAAGGTACCCGAGCCAGAACCTCAGAAAAATAGAAAAAGCTATGCAAGCATAACTAAGGGCATCCAAATAGCGGTTCTGCCCAAAGAATACCCCCGGCAAATGCTAAGTCCGGATGAGCTCTCGGAGCTAGAAGAAGCCATATTGAGCGAAATAGTGAAGGGCTGGTCCACCAAGCTACAGTTTGAGGGAATTCACTTTCGTCCGGGCATGTTACTGGTCGACTGTTCGAATCCCTCAACAGCAGAATGGCTGCGAGCAGCAGCACCAAAGCTCGAGCAATGGAAAGGGCTAGAACTTATGGCTTGTCTAGGGGCATACCGTTAGAATGTTCTTGCCAAGAAGTTCAAGCACGGAGATCAATAGATCGATGGGACTAATTGCCGCCCAGAACGATGGTCTCAATACTAAGTATTGGAAGATATTGAGCTCCAAGGATGAGGGAAGTGGGCATATGCTCACGTTCTCGATAGATAGGGAGTCACTTGAGACTATCAAGTCAAGGGGCTCCACTATCAGCTTCCGCTTTGGAACCATTCCGGTGTTGGGCACAAAATCGCCACCAACCAAACCGGTCAAAGCAGCAACATCCACAGCTGCAGCGCCCACAGCTGTAACGTCAACAGTGTTAACGTCCACAGAAGCCACATCTGCGACTCCAAATGAAGGAAAAGACGCAACGCCACCAATACAACCAACTGGTGAAGTTGTTACGGAGAAGTTCGCCTCCGTCTCGGTCATCACCGCAACACCTTCAATCGAAGATCAAGCAGAGGGCATGAACCTCGCCGCTCTCACGATTGATGGTTGTAAAAGCGAACCTCCGACTGAGGTAGTAGCAACGCTGCCTGAAGAAGACCGGGGCAGCAGCCCAGTGCTATGACGATCGGCACAGTAACCAGCACGAAATTTGCCCAAGTAAACCTCCACCATGCAAAAGCTGCTTCGGCAGTTATTGCTCGGAGGTTTACCACAGAACAACTGGGCTTCGTGCTGATCCAAGAACCCTGGTGCTACAGGGGAAAAGTAAGTGGCCTCTACTGCAAAGAGGGTCAGGTAACTTGGTACCAGAGAACAATCAATCCCAGAGCATGTATTCTAATGCAGAAAAATATTAATTATATTTGTCTTTCAGAATTTATGACGCGGGACCTTTCAGTTATCGAGACTCACATCGAAACTGATGGCAAGCACCGCGCCATAGTGATCGCATCCGCTTACTTTCCTGGGGACGATGTCAACATTCCCCCAGCGGAGATAAAAAGACTCGTGGAGCATTGCAGGAAAGAGCACCTTCCACTAATCATCGGCTGTGACGCCAACGCGCACCACATAATTTGGGGAAGCACCAACGTCAACACCAGAGGTGAGTACCTTTTAGAATTTCTTTTATGTAGTAATCTAGACTTCTTCAATGTGGGGGTAACACCTACCTTATAGGGCTAGAGAAGAGGTCTTAGATCTCACCATAGGAAGCCCAGATGTGGGGGATATGATTAGGGAATGGAGGGTATCAATGGAACCTTCAATGTCTGACCATAGAATAATAGAGTTTAGATTTGGGGCGAAATGTCAAGAGACAGAACCCAAAAGAAACCCAAGAAATACCAGTTGGGACACATACACCAACAACCTGAAAGAAAACCTACAGAACGTAAAAGCTAGGAGTAGAATTAGTAACATCCTAGAACTTGAATGCTATGTAGAGCAAGTAAACAATGCAGTATATAATGCCTACGAATCTAGCTGTCCAACAGGGCACAAGGCAAGAACAAAACCTACTCCTTGGTGGAGCGCTGAGCTGACCAGACTCCGGAAGAAGGTGCGATGCAGCTTTAATGCCGCAAAGCGCAACGGAGAATGGCACAACTACACGGCGACTCTGACGGATATAATAAAGAAATCAGGAAAGCCAAAAGACAGAGCTTTAGAACCTTCTGTGAAGACATTTCTTCCACGCCAGCAGCAGCCAGGATACACAAAGCAATGGCTAAAGGCAGAGTGGAGACAAGAATGTCACTTCTATTGCCAGACGGAAGCTATACGCTTAGAGAAGAGCAACGAGCCAGTCACCTTCTAGAAACTCATTTCCCGGGCAGTACACCGGTAACTGATTGTGAGACAGCAGACAGGCAGATTACTCCAAATCAAGAAGAATGGAAACTTGCAACGAGCATTTGTACTAAGGCTCGTCTAGATTGGGCACTCAGAACCTTTCAACCATTCAAATCAGCAGATGTAGACGGCATCTTTCCTGCACTTCTACAAAAAGGTGCAGAAACTATATTGCCTCACCTAGTCAAAATAACTAGATGCAGCCTTGCGCTGGGCTATATCCCAAGGAAATGGAGAAGGGCGATAGTCACCTTCATATCAAAAGTAGGGAAAATAGACTACACGCTACCAAAGTCGTTTAGACCCATTAGCCTTACCTCATTTGTACTTAAAACAATGGAAAAGGTAATAGATAACTATATAAGAACTGAGATTCTGGAGAAGGCACCAATGCACCCCTGTCAACACGCGTATAGGGCGGGCAGGTCTACAGAATCTGCTCTATACCAGTTGGCTAGCAACATCCAGTCAGCTTTCAAAAACAAAGAAACCGTACTATGTGCCTTTCTAGACATAGAGGGAGCCTTTGATAATACTTCTCACGAGGCTGTGAAGAAGTCTTTACACAAAAAAGGAGTAAATGATATGCTCAGCAGATGGATATGCCAAATGCTTAGCACTAGAACTGCAGAAACAAAAGTGGGCAACACCACTATAAGAATCAAAACAACAAAAGGCTGCCCACAAGGCGGAGTCCTTTCTCCACTGCTGTGGAGTCTTGTTGTGGATGAATTATTAACGATGCTAACCGAGAATGGCATAAAATGTCAGGGTTACGCAGACGACATCGCCTTAATAGCGAGAGGGAAGTTCTAGGATACACTCTGTAACCTGATACAGAAAGGACTGTCAGTAACAAAGGAGTGGTGCAACACAGTGGGATTAAGTATCAACCCAGCGAAAACCACCATAGTACCTTTTACTAACAAAAGAAGCCTGCCAAACCTCCGAACAATGAGAATGGATGGCACTGAAATTCCCTTCAAAGGAGAAGTAAAGTATCTGGGACTTACACTAGATTCAAAGCTTCTCTGGAGAAGACATGCAGAGGTAACTATAAACAAAGCAACGCGCGCACTCATGGTATGTAGGAGCCTGGCGGGGAAAAGCTGGGGTTGTAACCCAACAATTCTCCGCTGGATGTATACCATGATGGTGAGACCCATCCTCACCTATGGTGCAATAGCATGGGCTGAGAGAACCAAGCTAACCACAATGAGGAATATGCTAACAAGGGTGCAGAGACTGGCCTGTGTATGCATCACAGGGGCCATGAGAACATGCCCTACAGCAGCACTAGAAGTAATTCTGGACCTAACACCCTTACACCTTGTCATAGAGGGAGTAGCCAAGCGAACTCTGTTGTGCATTGCAAAAGAGGGGACAGGTTTAGGTAAAACTATCAGCAGTAGAGAGAAGGAGGATATTGCAAAGCACACTCCCTACATCGATCTACCAAGAGACGATATAGTAAAAAGGTATAACTTCGAAAAACACTTCGGAATTAAGCTTAGTACCAAGAAAGAGTGGGACAGCGAGATGATATCGCAAGTCAAGAAACCACACAGTATAGCATGGTATACAGATGGGTCCAAGACATTGGAAGGTATAGGAGCAGGGGTGTACGGGCCAAGAACCAAGCACTTTGAACCTATGGGGACAACACCCAGTATCTTCCAAGCGGAGATCCTAGCAATACAGCTGTGTGCACAATTCAATCTGGACCGTAAATACAAAGGTCAGGATATAGTTGTGATGTCAGACAGCCAAGCAGCAATCAAAGCATTAGTTTCCTGTGAGATATCATCGAGAATAACATGGGAATGCCTAACAAAACTCAACGAACTAGGCAAGAATAACACTGTTACTATACTTTGGGTCCCAGGACACAAAGGAATACAGGGTAACGAAGAAGCCGATGGACTAGCGCGACAGGGTGCAGCCACAAAATTTATAGGACCAGAACCATTCTGCGGATTGGGCACACATTCTATAAAAGAAGAACTAAGAAGGGAGGAGAGGCATAAACGATCAAACCTTTGGAAAAGCCTCCCAAAGCTAAGACAATCCAAATTGCTCCTCAGAGATTTTAACACTCGGAGAGCAAAATTGTGCATAAGCTTAGGCAAACCGAATCTTAGGATTCTAACGGGGTTCCTTACAGGACACTGTAAACTCAAATACCACCTGATGAAATTGGGCATAGAGACCGAGAGTAACTGCCGTTTCTGTGAAGAAGCAGAGGAGACTCCAATACACCTACTTACAAACTGCGACGCCGTGGCTCGCAGACGTAAACTAGCACTGGGGAATTATGAGCTGAGTCTAGAGCAGGTTTCATCCCTTGAACCTAAGAATATTCTCAAATTCATTAGAGAAATAGGGCTGGATGAAATTCTGTAATCCGCAAACCCAGCGGAGCTTTGAGAAGGAGGTACAATAGATCTCATTTAGGTCGCAGTATGCATCTCCACCACACAACATTAACATTAACATTTCTGCCTTCCACTTGAATCACTGCTGAAATCGATTCTTTTATTCGCTTATAGAATGGATTCTTTTAAATGAAAAAGTATGAATTTTTTGAATATGAGAAAAGTATGAATCGCTAAGAAGCCCTTTTGGAATAGATATACATGAATGAATTCCATAATGAATAGGTTTGTATGGCAGAATTGAAAATCTTTCATTCTTTCTTAAACAATTAATATAAAATGTTATTATAATAATTCAAATTAATAGAGATAATTATTAGGTAATTTGAAAGAATAAATAATATTTAGACAGACGAGATTTAAATTAGAATAATACCACATTTATTGCAAAAATATTGATGTTTATGATGTAGGTTGTTCCTTCCGTTTTGCTTTGAATGTATTCTTATAGTATTTACATTTTGACTTGCGTTTACTTTCCTTCATATCTTTTTGGGACTGTTCCTGGTCGTATCTTTCCTTGCAAATGCACTCTGCATTTAAAAAAACATTAAGAAATGAATTAAACAAGTAAAGTGCAATGGTTTTTCATAACTTACCAAACAATACATTATTAAAATTTTCGAGTCTTCTGAATCAGTTTCTACCTTCAACGCTGACAAATCAAACAGAAAGTAAAATTTTTAAGAAACGCGTGAAAGGAAAACAACAGAACAATCGTTTTTCAAAAATATCTGACAAAAACATCAACAACAAACAGAAAATACAAATCATAACAGATTGATTCTTTTTTCGCTTATAGCAGAATTTGTTTCAGAATCATTTCGCTTTTCACTTACCATAAAAGCAAGCAAGGAATCTAACAACATTTACCTTATTATAAATTGTTATATACTTCATAATCGATTCCTGCAGCAATAAAAACGAATCAATTAATTTTTTCTTTATTGATTCCAATTCATAGGTTTTGCTTTAAATTTATATATTCTTTGGAATACATTCTAAAATGCATCACAAGAATCCATTCAATTCCTGATTTTTTTACGAATTAATTCTCATTTTCCTGGTGGGTTCGTTTTCTTTTCCTTTATTCCACACAGACACATAATTCGTTCGGAAGTTTAATTATCAATTTTTGTTTTCAGTACCTATAAAACTTTAATGTCAATTGCAATAGAGATGATAAAATCGAAAATGATAGTAACAAACGCATAAATTTAAACAAAATGTTTTGCGTTAAAACGATAAATCAAATTATAGACGAATCCATAATTTTTGTTTTGTACAAGGCGTTGCAAATATTTTTATTAAACCAAACTTAGGAACATTTTACCTTTAGCTAAAATGGACTTTTTTAATTTTTTTCAAAATGAGTATTTGGAGCTAAAAAGGCGAATAGTGAAAAAAATTAGAGGTCGCTCTCAAGACGTTTAAAAGTTGTAGGGGTCCAAAGTTAAAAAAATGGCGTTAAAAACATGCTGTAATTTTTTAAATTTTCCTAGAAAAGTAAGCGTTGTGGGTATCAAAAGAAAGGTAATACCAGCACCTATTCAACGAATTATCAAACATTAAAATCCATGCATAACTTTTTAAGAGAAAACTTCTTTTATACTTAAATATTTTCGTTTTGTAGTGTTAAAAACAATATTCCGTAAAAGGGCAAAACACTATTAAGCTGGAAGTCCAAATTATATAAAAAACAAGGAATAATTGCAATTTAAGTAACTAAGGTATAACTAGTTACATATACGAGGTATATGATACATAGGTATATGATGGAGGAATATTTACGAAGTTAAATAGTTACATGAATGATTGAGGAAGAAAGGGCCACACTCGAGAAATTTTTAACACATTTACAGAGTAATTTCTTAAAAGCCATAAAATATTATTTTTTTAAGAATTTTTGAAATACTTAGGAACTGTTAAATAAATGGTGAATAAATAAAGCGCCGCATATGTTAAATATTTACATAGTAAATTATATAGTAACATAAACGATGGTTAATTAAAGCGTCGCAGGCGAAAACTCGCCGCGATTTTTAATAAAAATTTTTTTAAATATTTACATAGTAAATTATATAGTAACATTAACGATGGTCAATTAAAGCGCCGCAGGCGAAAAATGGTTATTAAAAATCGCCGCGATTTTTAGTTTCGGCTATATTGAAGCCGAAAAAAGCAGGTTGCGTAGTGAATTTATTTACAACATTTGTGTTTTAGCATGAAAACACGTCACCGGGGATCATATGACCGCCATCATAACATAGTCCTTAAAGACCTTTAACCCTTTCAGACCTGACGCTTAGCCATTGAGAATTGTTTTATGATTTTTGGAGTAAATGGAATTTATATGATCTGAAAATATATTCAAAACCAAAACTTTGATAATTTCATGTCCTTCAAGGATTTTCAAGAACCGAAAATTTGTACTGAAAAAAAAATTTTTTGCACCAAATGACCTCAAATCAATAAAGATTTTAAAATATATTATTTTATTTGTTCACTCACTAAAATTGCCCCATTAGTATTTCAGTAAATGAAAAAAAACAAACGTCCGCTGCTCATTTCTTAAAAAAATAAATGTGACGCGAGAATTCCGTGAAAATTTTAGAAACAGCAAAATGAACAGCGAAATAATATGAGAAGCAAACAGAAACAATAAGCAGCGCAATCGATACATGAAAATTTGTTTTACATTCGTGAAATATAAGTGAAGATAATTAGACTAAAAGTTACCCGCACAATCGATGCATCACGGTCTGAAAGGGTTAATAAGTCAGTTTTCTTATTCACACCTCCAGTGTTGCAATTTTGAAGAAATTCCCAATATTTACAGAGTTGCAAACTTTTTTGAGAAGATAAGCAAGACAATTTATTACTGATCTACTTCAGAACTAGGTTAACTTTTCTATAGCTAATCTAATAAAATACTACAAGATTTCGGCCTTAACCTCGTTTTAATCTCTATATGTAGACGTAGTATTAAAAATTTGAATATTTGAATGCAAGAATATTTTAAATTGTATAAGCAAATTTACATCATGTTTGAATTTGTGAATTGAAAGAATCGTTATTTATTACTAAGTTTGCGTTATTAAGGTACTAAAAGTAAATTTTATTTTTAAAGCTTAAACATTTACATTTTGTTTGATATATAAAAGTTTACATATTTTATGAAGAATATAAAATTTATTTATAAGAAAGAAAAACAAGAATATTACGTACCAAGTCAATCATTTCATCGCCAAAAAAAATTACCATAAAATATCAAATAAATCATATACATATATTATATACCAAATGAAAGATAAATTTCCAAGCTTCAATAATTTTGTTTCCATAATCCAAGTTAGTTTAATTGGTTTATATTACCCCATGTGCACCGCGACCCATAAGATCTATTGTGCATGCCCTTGATTAACTCTCCAGATTAAGGCTTTTAATAAATTTGAGCACTGTCTCTGCCTTGGTGTTCCAAATAGTTGATGGCGGCACTACTTCCCCTCCAAAATAATCCATTGTGATAACGGTGGTTTTTGAAAAAATGGTGGATTAAGTAAGCAAATATTTGACTTTTACATTCAAATACATAGCTATAAAACATAAAGTACTCAAGGGATTTTATTTATTTAAAATTTATGCGAAAGCTTATTATATAACATTTTAAATAAAATTTTAATTATCAATATCGGTTATACACCAACAAAAATATTGTCACTTTTCTTAATAGATCTTATAAAAATACATTTTTCTTAAGAACTGTATAACTTGAAAACAAATCGATAAATTAATTTTTCCATCGACCATTCTTATTTTTATTGAAAGTACTTCACGAATCTATTTTCAAACCGCTTCGCCCCGGAAATCGTACACTCCCCCCTTATGTAATGTATGTACTTATAATTTGCACTGAAATTTTAAGCTTTCGTTAATTTTTTTTTTTAATTTATTTGTTAACGTCTATGGATAATATCCTTACAGACTAAGCAAACATAATTTAATAAGTAATAAAAATAAAGATTAAAACTACTTTCTATTTAACAATAGTGTAATAGTGGTTTTAAAAGCAACTTTGGGCATAGAAAAATCGAGTAAGTTATTATTATAGATACTGTTTAAAGCTATAAGAGCTCTATTAATTGGCTCATTAGTGGCATAATTAGTTCTATGACAGCCAATATAAAAATAATTCGAGCTCCGTAACGAGTTAAAGTAAGTTTTCACAAATAACATTTCCATTAATCAGATCATAAATAAACATGATACTATGCAGTAGTCTTCTATCTTCGAGAGATGATAGACCAATAAGCAACCGACGTGTCCTATATGAGGGAAGAGGTTCAGGAAAAATAAAAGAGCGCAAAGCAAATTTTAAGAATCTTTTTTGAACTTTTTCCAGTCTAGCAATATGTATCGAGTAAAAAGGACTCCAAATAAATGAAGCGTATTCAAGGCTAGATCTAACAAGGGAAGTATATAATGTTTTTAGTGTGTAAGGGTCAACAAACCCAACGCTGTTTCGCCTAAAAAACGCTAAAAGTGAATATGCTTTGGGGATAATTCTATTTAAGTGAGAGCTAAAAGTTAAGCTAAAATCAAAAATTACAAACTAGCTAACTTAGTGTTATCAAAATTATAATCAAAAATAGTTGGTGAGTGGAGCTTGTAATAAGAGACAACATAACATTTTCCGAGGTTAAGAGATAATTTGTTTTGTTTAAACCAGGAAAAGACATTATCAAGATCAGACTGGAGAAGAGAAGCGTCGCAATCACTTTTAACTTTAAGGAAAACCTTAAGATCATCCGCGTAAAGTAAAAATTGAGCATTAAGAAAGCATTTAGAAACATCATTAATGAAGATTACAAAAAGTAATGGTCCAAGGATGCTACCTTGTGGAACCCCAGACACTGCTAAAAATGGCGAAGATTTTGCATTGTCAATGACAACATAAGAAACCCTATTAGAGAGGTATGAACTCATCCAAGATAGAAAAATGGAATGAAAACCAATCTTGGCAAGCTTGAGCAATAAAATATCGTGTGACAACCTGTCAAAAGCCATAGAGATGTCAGAGTAAACGACATCAAGTTGGTGCCGATCTTCAAAAGAAGAGATGCAGTAATTTGTGAAGACACTCAGGTTAGTTGCAGTTGCCAGATACGAATCCATGTTGGTTTTTACAAATTGAGTTTTTTATAGCAAAGTACAATACATTTTATCTTTAACAATTTTTTCAAAAAGCTTTGAAACGTTAGTCAACTTTGAGATGGGTCTATAGTTTAGAACATCGTGCTTATTGCCAGCCTTGAATATGGGTGTGATAAGCGAAACTTTCCATTTATCAATTCACCAGATTTTAATGATTTATTGAAAATTATATAAATTGGTACGGATAAAGAATGAACACATTGTTTAAGTAATTAAGCACTAAGACCATCTGGATCGCACTTAACTTAATTTTTCAGGGAGGCAATAGCTGTTTTAACATCAGACCGTTAAATAGCCAAAGTTTACGCAAGAGTCAATATTATCAACAACCTGAGGGTTAACAGAAGCCAAATTTTGGTCAAAATTAGACTTAAAATAGTCAGCGAACAATTGAGCTGTTTTAGCAGCAGAGTTTGATATTTTATCCATATAAAACATAGAAGAGGGGATATTTGATGAAATATTTTTAGATTTAATAAAGTTCCATAAGTTTGTATACGATTTTCAATACTAAGAATGTACTGCTTATAAAGAAATTTGTTAAAAAAATTAAATTCACGAGCGAAATGTAAATACTTTGCTTTGCAATCGAGGTTTCCAGTTCGTCTAAATGCATTGAAAGATTTATTCCTTAAATTTTTCAGTGTTTTCAACCCTCTAGTATACCAAGGAAGCTTATGTAATTTGGTCTTAAAAGGAATGTTATTTGCAAAGATATTAGATAGGTGCTTAAGAAAGATATCATAGCAACCAGAAGTATCTAAATTATCCATTTGATCTCAATTTGATCTCCTAAACAAATCTGGGCCCTAAAATCTGGGCTCTAAAATAAAATTATGCAACAGATTAATTTAAATGGCAACTACTTTTTGTTTTAGAAATAAATATTTAAAACTGATGTTTAAAAAATCATAATTTATTTATCGTAGAAAAAAATGTTCTTACCAATTCAATCTAATTCACGGACTTAATTCAGCCATTTCCGAGCAAACTCTTTCAGATACTTTTTTATCCATTTATATTTTACTAGACACTTTCATATGAATCCAAAAAAAGTCTTGATTTTTTTCTCTTTGTTGTTTATTCACAAAATCTCCACTTTTAACTTTTTTCCAATATAATTAATTAGAGTGTTAAAATATGGATAATTTTTAACGCGTCTCAATTGCCGCCTACGTTTTTATTCAGCGTGCTGGCAACACTGTTGCATACAATTGAGTCTCCTCAGTCTGTATGTCTGGCCAGAATCGTTGCGCTGCCAGTCGATCGCTCGATTGCTTGTTGTTGGCAGTCTAGTTCACAATTGCACAGCAACAACAACATCAACGACAAACAAACACAAAAATAATTGATTTTGATTTTTGTTTTGTTGCTTCCCACCTTGTTCAAGCAAGACTGTTTCTTTTTCAAGCGACACAGAAAACGTCAACGACGATGTTGTCGGCAGCAGCGTACAAAAATAAAAACACCAAAGCGCGACAATCAAAAAACAAAAACTCAGCGACGTCAGCGTTCACAGCTCGCCCTCAGCTTCGCTGCTCGAAGCACAAATTGACACACAGTGCTGCCGCGCGATTCCTTCCTACGTCTTTTTTTTGTTATATTCTTTTTGTTGTACTATTCAATTGCTAGACACTGATTTTATTTTTTTCTCTATTGTTTTTTGCTTATGCTTCAATATTGTCAATATTTCAAATACACATTTTCACATGCAATTCCATTTATAAACGCTTGAGTTTTTGTTTAATTTAAGAACACTCACTTAAAGTTGATTTAAATATGTTTATTTATAATATATTTGTAAATTTTTATTAATAAATTGGCATGGAAAACTAATTAAACTTCTAGACAACACAGATACACAAAGTTCCATACAGCAGGAACGTACAAAAACGAATGAGAACTAACAGAATGAGGACTGACATTTCTGGTTGTCAAGTTGGTAGACTTGCGTTCACCGGTGGTGTTCACAGCTGATTTTCTAACTACACTGTACAAATATTTTAGAAACTTGAAAAAAATTTTAAAATGCCAATACACAACAATATACACTAAAAAAATCGTGTGGCAATAATAAATAAAAATGTATTTAAAACATATGTAAATTAGTAACTCACCATCCAAATATAAATGTAATTATTTTAACTATTTTCAATTATTTACTTTTACTACAAATTTTTTAACTACAAAAAATCAATACATTTGCATTAAAATGAAATGTTTTTAATTTATTAACTAAAAAAACTGCAAAACGTTTTCTGCCACAGTTTTACTAACACTTTAGTGAATTTGAATACATATGTATTTAATCGAAATGCTGAATATAAAGTTTTTTATGCAGTAATTTAAACTTATGGCATAAGTGCAGTTTACAGCCCACGCGTAAATAATTTTTTCTTTATTTTTATTAAACGTATATGGGTCTCCTAAGTCCAAAAATGCCAAAACAAAATGCCAAAGTTATATAATTCTAATTCTAATTGCGCCCAAGGCATCGCAATCGTGCCTCAAAACTTTTATTTTTATCACAAATAAAAGAGAAGTGAACACTTAAGTACGAAATTCGAAAATAGATCTTACTTAAAATTTTTATTCATACCAAAAGTAGCGTTCACTATTAACCTTTCACTACTTAGTAGCAAACACTACTTTGCAGCGTTGACTCTTTTTTATGCATACGGGCCATTAGCTGCGTTCCATTCGCTTCAAAATAATCCAGATTATTTTTTTTTACATGCAAAGCAAAAACAAAAATAATAATCCTATTACAAATAGGATTTTTTTGCTATCCATGTAAAATTGTGATGTAGCCTTTAAAAATTTGAAACATAGGTGCCGCACCTGTATATTTTTATGAGCTGTTATTTCATTTTTTGAATTATTTGTTTGTTTGATACAATGAATATTAGGTAGCCATGACAGCTACCTATTTTCCCACGAGCTGCGACCATCGAATGTTAAACAAAAGAAAACAAAACAAACCGCGTGTGTCACACCCATTGGACGCATTCAGCGGAGCCAGCAATTGCACTTAAATTATTTATATAATTGCATAATATTAATAACTAAATTAAATAATTTACAATTTTTCTAACGTTTAGAGTAAAACACATTCAGAGAAAAACATCGTTCACTAAGGTATCGCTACCATAACAGTTCACAACAGTTTTGAACGACACACGTTCTCATGACACCTAATAGTTATTGTATCATGATTGCTTGTTTGAATTTATATTTGACTGCAACGGTAGTGCCCTCTACGAGTCGTTTTCCTTGCCGTTCCTTTGAGAAAATTTGCTATCGCGATTATATTAAGCCGAAAGGAACGCAGCTATTGTGTAGTAAATTTTACTACAGGTTTTTTTTTTTGCAATAATGAAATAAATGTATAAAAAAATTTCGGGATCTCGGGTTTTATTTGCTTCGATCCCGGGATTTTCGGTGCTGGAAAAAGTTGGTAGCCCGGGATTGACAGCCTTAATTGTACTTTAGGCTTTCAGTTCAACCTAAATTGGTGCGCCAGCGTCATTTACTTGTCAAAATTGGTTCATACACTCACATTTTGTATGAAGCCTACCGAAATACGCAACGCACTAGCGCAACTCGATTCGAATGTCCAATTTTGACAATGCGTTCGGTAGTGAAGTTGACTGTAGCAAAGAGAACGAAAAGAAAAACAAGAACGAAGGCAATGGCCACATTCCAGCCGAAAAAGTGCTCAGGTAGCGAAGTAGCATAAAGTGATACTGCAGTGCACTCCAATCTAAAAACTGCTATAACTGCAACTTAAACACATTTATTTGATGTACTTATTATTTATAAACATTAAACACATAAAGATCTATTCTACAAACTAACATTTCTTTAAAAGTAGTCTAAGCACCTTTATGTAGCAAACAAACAAAACAAACACATAACTATTGTTTGCATTCTTACTCGCTTGCACTTTATGTTTGCATAACTATACTACATAACTACTTGTAATGTACATAAACTAATGTTCTATTTAGTTACGATTATATTAAATTAGATATATATTTTATTTTGTATTTATTTTAAGTCTAAAAAATACTGTTACTTAGTTTTATAAGCCGAAGAAAATCTAAAAAATAAAATCACTAAAGTTTTGAGCTTTAAACTAATTGCTCCTTTTACTTTTATTTCTAAGCGCCTGAATGCACTTTCGAGTGACGGTGCAAAGAAATTTTTTTTTTATATCAGGCCAACAGCGTTCTTAAGCGCTGGCAAAAATAATGCGTACTTAATATATATTTAAAAAAAAGCGTAAACTTGTTTTAAACCGCGTATCCAACGTAAACCGCGTATTCAACGTATACCGCGTATCCAACGTAAGCAACACGCGTCCAAACATTACAATACTTTCTGCTGAATGGGTTTTTTTGTGAAATGCCAAACAGCTGTTCGCCATTCGTTGTTTTTTTAACATCTCAAATTTGTTTATACTATTGTGCATTCGCTTCACACAAGAAATCATTAATTAACAGCTTTATTGAAGAATAATCTTCTAATAATTAATAATTATCTATTTTCACTTCACAGTACAACTTCAGCAACAGTTAAAAATTTGCAGCCATGTTTCAACTGGACAGCTGAATATTTTAGTGATAATTGTGATATGTAATATTAAATATTTAATATTGTGTCTACATAGTGATTGTGCTTTTTAAAAAGAATTCAATTTTTTAACGTAAAATGTGTATGATGTCAATATGCACGCATGTATTTATCTTTATTTCCCACTTATACACTGGGCTATTGTATATATGAAAGTAACACGTATTGTATATAGTAGTTTTAGTGCCTGTATATGGCTCGCCATGTACAGGTGTTCGTTGTCTCTTTCAATCTTACAGTTTAGGACAATCGTCAAAAGTTACTGTTGTAATACTCTTAGAGCAGGAGTAAAATTAGTCTGTATTATTGAAGCCAAGCGGCAGTCGATTTATTAAATACTAGCAAATACCCGCTGCTTTGCATGCGATAAAAATATTAAATACCATATTAAAATTTTAAATCTTAAAATAAAAGTATTTAGTTGTATTAAAACAAATTCAAAATATAAAAATTATTGTTTTCGTTTTGTTTAATTATGAAAAAATGATATATATATATTAAGAAATTACTTTATTTAATTTGAATAAATTATTTAAACGGTAATTGTTATGATGACATAAATTTACCTAGCTTTCTTTTTTTTACTTTTTAAAAAGTCCTGCATAGCAGCGTTATAAAAAAATTGGGTAAAAAAAATTATAAAAATTTTGTAGTTAATCGACCTTCTTCAGTTATTAATTGTTGTTATTGGGCTTTGGCCAAACAACAATTCTGCTTAAATTTAAAAAAAAAAGTTATAACATCAAACTTTTGGCGATATCTCAAAAAATATAAAATTTCTCAATGCAATAAAATTTCTCAATACCATAACAATGCATTTTTGTATAATTAATAAAATTAACGGTAATTTTCTTTTCTTTTCGGAAATTTTTTGCACGGATATTAGGTATAATTTAAAAAAACCTGTTATTATGACATTAAAATTCTTGCGATATCTCAAAACTATAGATTTTCTCAGTATAACTCATAAGCCTCAGAATGATAAAAAACGATTGAAATTTCATGTTTTTACTTGGCAAGCAAACATTTCCACCATTTTCAAATCGATTTTCATCCAATTTTCTTTGTTTGAAAGTTCAATTAAGTAAATTAGGAAAATGAGAAAAGGTTGACCGTTACCTCACCAATGCAATGTTTTATATTGTTTTCAAAATACCTCTAAAATATCCAACTTGTACTAAACAATAGGCCAAGAGTTGCTTTTGTTGTACTTATTTTTTTAATTTAATTTTTTTTTTAATTTTAATTTTCTTCATTCATTCATATAACATAGTTTACCTGCAAAAATTGTTCTATTTTGACACAAACAGTTTCTGTTATTAAAAATCATGGGCCCCCTCCCCACCCTATGATTTTTTGATGAAAACTAATTTGCTTAAAATGTTGTAATATTTTTTGCTATGTGCTACAACTTAAAAACTATTTTATGTGAAAAATATTTTTAAATATAGCTTAAAAAATAATTCTGCGAAAAATATTTCAAATATTTCGAACTATTCCAAAGCTATATACATAAATCTATGTTTTAATCTATTTCCTTATATATATATTCATTGTTAACGTTATAGTTATAGTAGAAATAGTCCTGACCCAATTCAATGAATTTTTTTGATCGTTTTGTGAATTTGTAAAAGTAAATTGACCTTCGAACAAAACACATGCTAGACGTTTCCGTTTGAAACATCAATGCATGACGATCAGAATTTTCTGATATATACAGCATTCTTATTGATGTATAGTATTTCCCGGCAGACGTTGTCCTGCCGCAGAGCACCTTGCCGCTATATATCAATTTTCATGGTGTTCGAAAAAAAAATTTTATATTCGCCATTTTTAGTACAGTTGCCGAATGTAGCCGTATGAACTAAATTATCAAATTTTAGTCTAATACAGCCAAAACCGTTCGAAGTATAACATTTTTGATTAATTCTGGGCGGTTATGGGGTTGTGGCAAAATTTTTTCACTTAAATCATCTCATACTTGAAACAATAGAGTGCCAGAATTTCAGCTCAATTGAGCTTAAACCTAGTCCGCTTTGCTTTACTCCAAGCTTATCACCCGAAAAGTGGACTTAACTAAAGTGGGTCATGCTCATTTTTAGTAAAGTTAACGAAAGTAACCATACAACGTAGATTACCAAATTCTAGTCTCATTCAACCAAAATCGTCTGATATATAACATTTTTTGCAAAAAGTGGGCATGGAAAGTAGACAAGGCAAATCTAACATAGAATATTACGATAAAGTTGGAATAACAAATCGTTTGATACCTGTATCGTGTTAATCTGTTCAGTGGTTCTTGCGTGATTGTCAAACATCCGTGCAGTGTTACTGTGGGCTTAAACCGCCTGAACGAATGAAAAATTCATCGCGAACAATTTATTGCAAAATTTTCTTCGTTCGGAGTGCTGTTTAGACCGCACGAACATCAATCGCGAACAAACATTGGCCGCCATCTTGTACGTTCAGGCGGTGTAAACAACAATTGGTGCATTTAGCCGAACATTCTGCATTTGGCAGGTTTTGCTGAAACTTTTTGAGTTTTTAATCGAAGATTTTAGAAAAATGCGGATATTAACTAAAATGATAGTTGAAAAATTTAATTTGTGACTAAAAGCGATTCCTTAAAATTGTAATATAAAAAGTATATCTCTAAAATAAAAATCGAACGACTAAAAGTACCAATTGTATTTACTTAACAAGTGCTTACAATTTGGTAGCAATTTTTATTTAATTGACCTAAAATTTACGAAATTTATTGACAAACGAAAAACGACCATTTAATTTTTGTTCGTTAAAAAACTTAAATGGGCCCTAAAGTTAAACACACTTTTTTATAATAACTAATACGAGTAATATATTGTTATGGAGTGGCAAATCATTTTTTGCTGAGAAACGGAGTATAAGTTTTAGTACTAATATAAAAATAAGGAGTAATCAACCCTGTATTTATTGATGCTCGGCCAAATGCACAAATCGCTGTTTACACCGCCTGAACGTACAAGATGGCGGCCAATGTTTGTTCGCGATTGATGATCGTGAGGTCTAAACAGTACTCCGATCGAAGAATTTATTACAATAAATTGTTCGCGATAAATTTTTCGTTCGTTCAGGCGGTCTAAGCCCACAGTAATATATTCGTATAGATAGAATAACACAATCTCAAGTGGGGAAAAGCTGGCTGGCAAGGCTGCAAAACATAAATAATGCTGATAACTAAATTCTGGCAGCTCCCCTCAAAACATTAACAAAGAAAATTAATTAACACTGTATGAAAGCAAGAATCTCCCTGAAAGTAAAGCTGGATTCACTGATTTCATATGAAGTTTTCGATCAGAGAGAAAAATTTCTGCACGCTCTCAACTTGATTAACATTATTTTAAATCGAACAAAAATATGCTGAAGGTTATGAGCCCGAACAGAATCAAAAGTCGTTACGACCGGTGATACTTTCTGGTCGCCGGGCACACAGAACCCGTCCAGAATGAAAGCGATTGCAACCAGTGTGACCAGAAGATTTTTAAAAAAATATGCTTTTTGTTAAAAAAAAATATGCTAAATATTTCACTTTCAATTTTTATATTCCACAAAAATATTCCACTTTCAATTTCAAAGATATATATCTAAATAACACTAAATATGCATATAAAAGGAACACAGAAGCAAGTTTAAAAACATTTATTTGATTACTATCACACTTAAATTATAAAACATAAGTTAATATTAAATAAATTATATTAATAAGACGTAAACAAAGCATATATCAGTTGATTTGTACTTTACAAAAGTCTTTTCAAAAATTATATTCTCTTAAAAATAGTCAATAGTCACAGAGAAAACTTCATTTTTAAGTCAGAAACATATAGAATATAAAAACCCCAACAACATTTTTAATTTTTTGTAGGAGAAGCCAAGAACGTTTTTGAATGGGACATATTTTAGATTTAAAAGCCGTTTTTTGGACAAATACCTAAAAATAACTACTTAATAAACGAAATTATGAAGAAATTATCACTTTAAAATCTACTATATGTGCTATTTTAAAACGTTTTTGGCTTCTCCTATAAAAAATTATGAACGTTGTTATGGTTTTTTGAATATTAAGTAACGATATACAATATACAAAATTAAAATTCAGGCACATCTTCGAGATCAATACTTAAATTGTTGCTTGTATTATTATCATAGAAGTTCGCATTTCTACATTTTTTTATTAAGCTATCTGGTATTTAATTACAACACTTTTTTTAAACATGTAGCCATGTTTTTACATTCAACCAATTATTTAAGAGTTTTTCTTGCATTCTATTTCGAATTTTCGTTTTAATAAGATTCATATAACTAAAAATTTTCTCAACCTCAGCATTGCTAAATGGTAAACTATGCGAGGAAAGCACAAATTTTGATAAACCTTCTTCAGATTCCCAACTTTGATCAATAACTTTTTCTGCTTTGTTGCTTTGAATCCACTTTTAAAAATAGTTAAAAGAAATAAATATTGTTTGCAATAATAGGGATATTCACGATGTGGTGCATTTGTGATAAATTTTTGCAAAATTTACAATACTTACAGCTTTGTGAACGAACCTTCAGTAAAGTACATATTATATTTTTAAAATCAGCTGATTTTGGCATGAACTTCTGTTTGGAAATATTAATTTAAATAATCATTTAACTAAAGAAAATTATACAAAAATTTAAATGAAAGAATAAATTATATTGATTTTTATTAAATAAACTCACAGCGTAGCCGGTAGCTTGCTATATGCTGAGTAGAAATGTTTGTACAATCATCTGATCTAATACGCAACGAAATTTACACAGAATACAATAGTGTTCCATCGTTGCATTTCTTCCACAGGGTTGTATTTTGAAAACTGTGCATTTTGTTTTTGTTATATTACAAAATTTAATACAAATATCAAATTTATCAAAAATACACAATACAAGGGGACATACAACACATCGTGAGCACCTCTTATATTGTCTTAAGTATATTACTTACTCCTGTAACATAATCCATAAAAAATCCAACCAAACAAACATATAAGCAAATTTACTTCACTTTTTAAGCTGCGTGAAGTTATTAAATAAATTGCAATAAAATTGACAACGAAGAAGTTAACCACAAAACGAATTCCTTATATTGCGTTCCACAAGGAACGCAAGCCGCACCAATTTAGGGTGGACTGTTGCTTTTTCCAATAAATTTTAATTTTTAGCCTAAAAAATAAAAGTTGGCAGCACTACAAGCCCACAGTAAAAAAACCAACAAAAAGTAAACAAAGAACGTAAACTATAAATGCTCTAGCGATTTCTGCTAGCGAGAAGAAATTTTATTAGTAATGTCCAATTTATTAAAATTGAAAAGTGCCACAGATGTCCTCCAACAAAATGCAGCCAAATTCATTCAAAAGCAACCTCTATGGGGATATGTTGCGATAGCTTTCAACAAGGTAGACGCACATCGACAATCCATAGTGGGACCAGATCGAATGTGTGCAGAGTGGGTTATCAAAAACGGTGGTGCAATTCGAACGGTGGAAGAGCCCCACATTTTATTCAAACAATACAACTCCTTACCCCCTGAAAGCACTAAAATGCGTTTAAAAGTTATTGATGCTAGCAATGCATCGATCATGAAGATCGGACTGGATCACTTTGATGGTTGTCGTTACATCGATCAAGTAATATTTCATAAGTGTGAGCATCTCGAGGATGATGGATTAGACGGTTTGCTCCACTTACGCAACACACTGTTAGATTTGGAGGTATCTGCTTGCTACAATATTGAGGACGCGGGACTCAAGATTATTGGTGAGTTGAAGAATTTGCGACAACTAAAAATTTTCGACATGCTGTATGTTAAAAATATGGAAGCAGTGGCTAGCTACCTACATGCGCAGCTACCAAATTGTAGGATAATTGCTCGCAAGAGGAAATAATAGTTGCCTATTTATTTTAAAAGATTAATCTGTCTGAATTTCGGGCTTTGCCTGATACTAATGTTACGTAAGTTATTTGTTATATCTTTTTATATATATATGTATATACATCATCTACATGGTTAAAAGCCCGGTGGATGGAAATAAAGAAATATTGTCATTAAAATCAAAGTGTTTTTGTACAAAATGCACCGAACTATATTGATATCTTTATTCTGAGTGGAGTTTTTTTTTCGGCATTGAAAGGCAATTTTTAAGGGCCATATTGCTTACCTCTACATATTTTAAACCAACTTTTACTGCATTCTTTATAACGAAGAAGCACTCAAACGATGAGAAAGACATGAGAAGCAATACAAATTTGTATGGCAGAAAGTATTGATTCTCGTATCTTTCTTATCGTTAGTGTGCTTCTTTATGATACAGAATAATGCAATTAAAGTATTAGATTTTTTTTTAGTTTAAGGTGGAAATAATTTTCAAAATTATGCTGGTTAAAGATATTCCGAGTTGAACAATTTAGTCCTAAGTATAAACACTATGAATGTATCCTGGACAGTGATATCACTCGGACAGCAATGGTCCCAAGGAAGACAGGATCTAAAAAAATGTAAAAACAAAAATGAGAGCATTACAATTTTTATCAAAAGGTTTCTAGCATATGGAATCTTGGTTATTCAAAAACATCTTTAATCCAAACCAAAGGTCCAGCAGCTTGAAACTTATTAAATACTTACCATTTAAATACGTATTGTTGTTAAACGATTTGGTGGCATAGAAACACAATGGAATTGTAGTAAAAACAAAGTAAACTTTTAGACACATTTAAGAACTTAAAAATTGCTTAAAATAAAATAAAAAAAGTTAAATAAATACATCGAATATAATTATAATCAGCCCAATTCTGAATGGTTTTCCCGGGAAATTGGAAAAGGGAGTTTTAATTTTTAAGACAGCAGATAAATATATCACATTTGTTTTTGTTTACACTCACGGTTGATGAACACGGTTGATGAACAAATTGGCTTTAAATAATTTAAAAATGTTTTTGAACTTTATCTTAAATATGAAAACTCCCTTTTCCGATTCCCCGGGAAAAATCATTCAGATCAAATCAAATCAATCACCAATCATTTTTGTGGCCAAATTTCTATTTTGTAACAATAAAGAAAAAATAAATTACTGAAATTTATAGACATTCAGTTATCGTTACATTCATGTTAAATCATATAAGGAAACTTTTAACTAAATTTAAGCACTTAAAACTATATCAAAACAAATATGTTTAATATATTAATAACTTTAGAAATAAAAATAAATAAATAAAGTAAAGCTTTAGAGAAAACGTCACAATTTTTGAACACACATGAATGTTAATACTTGGTTTAACAGAATGTTGAGCATATCTAAAAATCTTAAAGGTCAACAATAAAGACTTAAAGGTCAAATCTTAAAGGTCAACAACAATAAACAAATAAAGATACTATGTTTTCTCTAGTGTCTAGTTTGAAATACTCTAAATAGACACTTATATAGCAAACAAATTGTAGAGTTTTAAACTCAATTTTACTATAGACAGTTGAGCGCTTGAAACTATGTTGATGCCAGTATATAAGGCCTTATATCTTCCACGTCCAATAAGCGTTCTGCCAAAACGCGCTCTCCGCACATTGGACACTTGTTTGTCTCCGAAATAATTCTGTGTTTTGAAAATATTGGAAAGTTGCAAAACAATTTCATAAATTTAAACACATCAATCACTTACTTTTCCATTTCAGCACGGAAACATGGAAAATCGCATTCCGGACAGGATGTCATATTATGCTTAATAATGTGTTGACCCTGTTCAATGAAAAAAAAAATACATAAATAAACCGCATAAGCTTTAAAAGCTTTTTAACATCACTCACAGTAGCAATACAAATTGGCAATGTAGTTTTACAACTAAAGCAAGTCACCTCCATGTTTGGTAGATTAGCATCACAAATTGGACACTCCATTGTCTCATCTTCCATTTCATCTTTGAAATTTTTAACACCTTTTGGCGCCTTACGTACAATAGATTCGATTTTTTTGGTATAGCGCGGATCCAATTGACTACGATACTCGGGACGCATTAACATTGAAGCATAGTTAAAGGCAGCGCGTTTAAGACCAGATCGTTGACATTCAATAACGGTGGAGGTAAGTATTGGAATGATATCTAAGTGAGATATTAATAACTAATTTGTACAAATTACAATTCACAAATTTTTAATGTAAACTTACGTTCAGGAAATTGCGATATATTTGCCGCCACTTGTACCAACAATTTGGCTGCCAGCAAATGGTTGCCCAATTTCACATGTATGCGCACCAATGTATAGCGATGCAGTAGAATTAAATTATGACGCATTTCTGCGGATACCGCCAAATTGTTGCGCTTCAACTCCTGATACATGGAGAAGAGTAAGTCACGCGATGACTTATAATTGCCCGCTGTCTGCTCTTGATTGGCAATAATAACTGCTGTTTTTGCTGCATCCTTAAAATGACGCCGCGCCATATATAGCCGAAATAAATAACGTGCATCTTTTGGTGAGCCATCAACTTCACCGAGCAAGAATTCAATTAGTTGGCTAGCCAACTGCTCATTGTTGGATGTGGCCACACAATCAATGGCCATCGAGAGTGCCTGCGATTCATCATTGCTAAATGCAGAAGCCTTCAACAAGAAACGCAGTGCCTTGGAAAATTCACGTGCCAAGAAATAATATTTTCCAGCCAGTAGTGTATATTTTTCGCTTTCAAAATAATGTGCCAGCGCTAGATAATCGCTTGATTTTGCATTCTCATAACGCTCCAGTAGTTCACCATGTTGCCGCAATTTGTTATGACGTTGCGCCAGTGCAAAAGCTTCTTCCACGCAACCGCAGATGACGAGAAACTGTAGCGCCTGTTCGATATCGCCAATTTTTTGATAGAATTTGGCTAGCATTTTTGCTGCATCCATGGAACGTGATTCGAGTACTATTTCCGATGCGGCATGCGCATCACACAAATGATCCAGGTAAATGCGCACACATGCATCTAGGTCGCCAGCTTTACGATAGCTATTGATAGCTTCTTCGAATTGTCCATCAGACTCTTTGGCTTTGGCATAAGCCGCATGCAGTTTTGTACTCCGCACATGCGGCAAAATTTGATTTGCCTTGTTCCACATTTTGAGTGCAATATAATGCCCACAAGCTTCATCGTAGTAATTCCCACGTTCATAGAGCCCAGCCGCCTCGGTGAGATGTCCAACAATAGCCAAGAGCTCAGCACAATCGTACAACAATTGCGGGTCATCCAACTCGACGGCATATTGTATCTGAGAAAGGTAAGGAAGGTTATTTTCTTAATTGCTCAGTATTGCTTTAGTATTTCAACAAAAAATATATATCAAAATGAAGCTAAACAATCTACATAATTAAAATAAATACACGATTTTCTAAAAATTTTAAATCTGTGAAATGCTTTTCAGGATACCAGAAGAAGGTTTTGTTACAAGGCGTTTATTATTCGCAAACCTGAAGCCATTAGGATCGTAAAATGTGTAAAACTCTTCTGAATTGGGATAACTACCTTGACGTGGTGTAGAGGCTTAGGTTGCAGTGACTTAACGGGCTATGATGACGGGAGCCTTGGTTCCTGATAGGGCCACCCAAGTCATACAGGATGTTATGGAGCAATGAACAAAAACTCCGGGGTCAAGGGATGATGCCCACCGAGTTCTAAAGTGTGCAGCAAAGGGTAATCTGTACTGTATTCGAGAGCATCCCCTTTCTGACCTGGCCGAACCGAAGAGAAACACTGCCCTTACAATGGTATTGGGGTTCGCCATGGCGGACCTTGCTTTCCCTTTTACATCATAGCTTCCCACGCTGCTCCGACGGAAAAGGGAACGTAAGAACTAGAATGTCAACACCAACCAGAAAAAAAACCAATCCGCAGTGCTGGGGGATAGCACAGAAGATGAATTGATTGCCTCCAACCAGGAGACAATCGTTGAAGACATAAGGAGTACCAACCATAGTACCTTTGGGTCTTCCTGTTAACCACCTATAACCACATCCGAGACCACCAGCCACAGTGGCTCGACAAAACAACCAACATCCTCTTCCAATGAGACCACCAGTCAGTGATCCGAGGAGCACAAAATCCCACGGCGCGAATCTGCAAGCGAGGTATGATAGGGATCTACACATTTTGAACAAGATTGCGAAGAATGCTAAGGGTACGATTCAGGTACACGACGTGGAGGACAGACAGAGATGCAACGTTACGATTGACGAGTACCTGAATGAAGTACCAGGCCTCTCAGCCTGTTGCCGAAGCCAACTCATAACGTAATCGGTCGCTAAAAGTGACGGAGAACGTTGCGAAGGGGCAAAGGTTAGCGGCAAGTCAACCGTGAGGTTGGTAAGGTGTCCAAGGATCACCTATAGGTGGCGCTGGTAGACGCTAACTCCAACAGCCACAAGAGTATTTTGGAGGAGTGCGGCAATATCGGGACCAAGTTGTCCGAGATGGTCTTTGACCATCTTCTCGGCAAAAAAGGCGGTACCCTTCTTTCGAATCCGCGGAAGTAGTGCGAGGGTTTCGGGTGATCAAATGCGAGGATCAGTTCTCCAAGGAATTCCTAAGTGAGTGCGCCTCTAAGGCGCCTCACGCCTTGTCAGGGTAAATTTTTTCTACTCCCTAACCTCAGCTTTACCGACCCAACAGTCGTCAAATTAGAGGGTGCTGATAACATCCTAATAGCCTTAGCCTACATGGGCCACCACACAGAAGCTCGCCCAGACAAGGTGAAGCAGTTCCAGCACGCTCTTGGGCTGCGATTCTTACGCGAAGCACACGCTCAGAAATCAATACAAGAGATGAGTTTTTATTCAACTTCGTTATAAACTGTAATTTAAATATATGCAATAACGGCAATACACCTTCCTTCACATTTCTAAGTACTGACAACTTCACAGGCTTGAGTGAAGTCTTAGAAGCCTACTATCCAAAACGAGTCTATTAAAGTGGTTCAATTTGGGGTTTTTAGCAAAAGTTCCTTCTCGAATCACAGCTTGATCCTATTCAACATGACAAATGAAATAGAGGCTCCTCCTCCATTTCGTAATCTCAAACGTACTGACTGGGCTATATTTGCCACAGTGTCTCGGCCAAACATCCATTCCCTAGAATACAAAAAATCTCAACTGTGGAGGAACTAAACTCTTTTTAAAGAGTCCCATTAGAAGGGGCAGGCAGAAATCCTTTCCTCCGTGGTGAAGAAAATATTTCTCTGACCTTAGAAAAAGTGTAAGGAGAATTTTCAACTCGTGCCAAAGACAGTGTTTTTGGCACCCTATAAAGAAATTCTCAAAACCTATAAGATAGCAAGTCGACACTCGAAAAAGCATTCTTGGCAGGAATATACTCAATCAATCGACAACATCAAAGAATCGGCGAGACTAGGCAGAATTCTATCCAAAGAAAACACCAAGGGCCTTACTCTGTAATGCGATTCGAAAACAAAATCAAGTTATCAGGCATGTTCTGCATTCCACTTCCAAGAGGAAGCGAAATTAAATCATAATTGAATTCGATGCATGGTGTTCTACATGTCACTTTTTTCGTTTCGTATTTTATTTAATTTATTAATATAATTAATTGTATTAACGAAAAAATTTATATATAGAACACCAAATATCAAATTCAATTATGATATATTTTCACTCCCACTTGGAAGTGGAATGCAGAACATGCTTGTATGTAAATATATGAATTCAAATTACTAAATGGCAGTAACTTCTACCTCTGCTTTAAAATGCTGTTTTGTGTGCATTGAATTCGAACTAATAAAAAATTTGTCAAAAAATCATGTAAATACATGGTGTGATTTTGTTTTCGAATCGCATTACGGAGTAAGACCTCAGTTCCTCTTTCATTAGGAGAGAATATGGTACGTGGACACAAACTTCCAAAAAATAACTGGAACACCTACTTAACACGCACTTCTCCGGCTGCAGGAACAGCTGCAATGAGACCTTAGGGTTTGAATCACCAGGGAGCACTGCTACGGTTCCTACTGGTCCCTTTATCTCAATGGATAGGATAACTTGGGCCATAAACAGCTTCTCTCCATACAAATCTCCAGGCCCCGACGGATTTCTACCATTATGTTGCAGAAACTACAAGATGTAGTTGCGCCTATCCTACTTTCTATTTCCAAAAATTGCCCTCGCCGTAACTACACTCCTAAGAGCTGGAGAAGAATAAAGGTATATTTATACCCAAAGTTGGGAGGAGAGGTCATGAATCATATAAGGATTTCAGACCAATAAGCCTCACATCATTCATACTAAAAACCCTAGAACGTATTCTTGACATTCATCTTAGGCACGTTCTAGATGGTACCACCATATCCAACTCCCAGCATGCATACCTCAAGGGTCGGTAAATAGATACCGCCTTACGCGAGGTTAACACTACCATTGAAATATCCAGTTTCTTTTAGCAATACTCTTGCGGCCTTCATGGACATTAAAGGAGCTTTTAGAAATCTACACACTAAGGCCAGTCTTAATTCTCTGACCAACCTTGGTGTGCAAACGCCGGTGAGAAACTAGATAGTCTCAATGCTCAGTAATAGAATAATCCGGGCAGACCTGAGTGGCTGCCAACAAGATTTTTCAGCAGGGCCTCAATTTGTCCTTCCAAAGCTAACCAGCCTCTTACACTATTCAGCAGCGTGATATATCTAGAGCAGTGATTATCAGTATATATTTCCATTCAGTCATATACAAGCTGTTATTAAACTAAAAAAAAAACAACTTATAAGTATCAGAAAATATTAACATTTTATCAGGCTGGCCTAACTTGCGTTTTTTTTATCTCGTACTGAGCGGCACGAATGTTTGGTTTTCAACGTGGAATTTGGCTCAGTGTATGCATATCGTTACATCGTTGTATAAGTTTGGCAATCACTGATCTAGAGTCATTCTAGATTATAAGCTGGAAAACCAACATTGAACAAAGTGTCAAAAAGACCTGCAAAGCCTTTAACTCCTGCAAAAAGACTCCTGGCAAAAAATGGGGTCTTCAATCTTTTGGCTTTTGCTTGAGCAGTAGTGCACCCTGTCATATGGTGCACTAAAGAGTGGGGCTGTGGAGGGCCTGATTTAGTCTGCGATGTGTCCTTCTACACTGAAGGCTCCAAGATGGAGTGCGGAGTAGGCGCTGGTATTCCAGGTTAGGCAGTGTAAGGATGAACTGGCCCGGCTAAGTCACCAACTTAACATTACTATAATCTGGGTTCCCGGCCATAGGAACATATATGGTAATGAAAAGGCGGATGAACTGGCTAGGCGGGGTTGCTCTTTTGACGTTTCAAGAGCGAAACCAGTCGAAGTTCTACTGAACACCGTTAAGGGAGGAATTAACTCTTATTACTTAGCCTTAACCGGTCGCAGATGGAGAAAATTACCAACCTGCAACACTTAAAAAAATTATGACTCCTTCACAACCTAGGTAGAATTTAGGAGATGCTCTCAAAACCCCGGAATGACATAGCCAAAATTACGGCTATTATTACCGATCGCTGGTGCATCGGAGTACACGCCGAAAAAATCGGACTGCCTTTCAACACTCACTGTCGCAGCTGTGACGACTCAAATCAAAAAGAAACACCGACACACTTCCTGTGCACCTGCCCGGCCCAAACCAGGTCTAGATTAAAAGCGATAGGTAAGCCCTTCTTGAGCAATATAGAGGAACTCTCAACAAAAATCAACAATCTTCTAACGTTCATCAACCGCACTGGATGGTTATTAACTAACAGTCCGATACTCACTTAGCTCACAGGATTCTGAGGATATGGTATCAACACGGCTCAACTAGAGGTTGGATTCTATTTGAACTTGTAGCATCACCATTTAAACCAACCAAATATGTTTTTTGTATAGAAATTTGTGTGATTCGATAAATTTCCATCAGATTAAAATAAACTCCTTACCATACAAAAACGTTAAATTCATAATCAATTAACAACAATTGGTGCGCAATATTCTTTAGCACTTCTTTTTACTATTATTGATACTCTCTAGTCGTACACCGACAAATAAAGGTAGACTTGTTGGCGTTTCATGTAGGTCGGTTTTTTTTTAAACAGATACATTTGTTTTGTTTGCACAACAAAAGCAATAAGCAGCAGTAAGCTAAAAGGAAACTGAATTCAGCGAACAACGAAGCATATGGAAATATTATTTTCAACTTATTTATAAACAAAATAGAATTTCTAAATTTTTGCTTCGTTAGGAAATAATTTTAGAAGCGTAGAACAGTTTACAAAACAGTTTTTAAAATCGGTCAACACATTATAGAGATATGCTTAGTTAAACCTGCTTCCAACAAGCTTTTCCATAGAAGCTTCACTCGCTCGCTACGAAAATATAAAATCGATGTCTTAGCAACGCGAATTGGGATGCATAAGAATGTTAATTTTAATAAATATAATACTTCGGTTTTAATTCCTACAAATTATATTACTTTTGAATTATATACTAACGTCATTTAAAACGCTAATATAGTTTTTAAAAATAAGTGTGCTACATATATCATTAAATAGTATAAATAATAAAATTAGTTTGCTTATTTAGCCCTCCTCCATCTTCCTCATGAGCAATTTCTAGATCCACCCTACTAAGTTAGTGTCAGTTTGTTTTTCTAACGTCTTTTTCAGTTTGGCAGATATTTCCGGTGTTAATCCACACTTATAAGTTCCGATCAGCTGGTTCACAGCTTCAGTCTTTCATATAATACGCTCCACAGGATCTTATAGTCGATTTTATAAAAGCTTATCCCACGTTAGTTGGCACGCTTCTTGTGGATGGATCAGGTTCCAATTGCATGGAATGTACTTTTACGTTGGGAACGTCGCTGTTCAGAAGCTTTGAGAAGTTTTATCTTTACAACAATAGTGTATTATGGACATGTATCACCTGATCTATCCCTTGCAGGAAGAGGACCCATTCTTAAAACCATCCGTTAGCCCTTCTTATTCCTTAAAACTATTTTCGGCCTCATTCGTGCTGGGGTCTTACTCTGTAATGCGATTCGAAAAGCAAATGTGATACGAAAACAAAATCAAACCGTGTAAATACATGAATTAAGATTACTAAATGGCAGTAACTTCTACCTCTGCTTTAAAATTATTGTTTTTGTCTGCATTGCATTCGAACTAAAAAAAATTTTTAAAAAAACCATGAAAATACATGAAGTGATTTTGTTTTCGAACCGCGTTTGCTTTTCGAACCGCATTTGCTTTTCGAATTTGTAATTGCTTTTGACGTCACTCTTTAATTTCATCCCCTCGCCTTCTCGATGTATCGCGAGGTCGATGTTAGCCAATCACCTCATGTGATTTGTGACAGACCTATTTTAATTTTTGAAAAAACTTACCCCTCTTCGAAAATCACCAGCGCGTATGGATGTTCTTGCTATACCAGCTTTACATAGACGCACATGTTCCTCATAGTCTGGTGAGGCAGCTAATAGTTGTTGCTGCTCAAGGCTGTTGTTAATCAAATCCTCTTTATAGCCCTTTTCATAATGATACAAGGCATCCGCGTAGTTGCCGCTGTAAATGGTAGTTAATAATTAAAAAAAAGTATAGAAAAAACTGCTAAAAGCCGCTTAAATTTTGGTCAAATTTCGGAACATACGTAAATTCCAATTGTTGTGCATACTCGCGTGCAATAAATGGTACCTCTTCTGGCTCATATTTGTGTGCCAACAACAAAGCTTGTTCCCATTGCAAAAGATCACGGCAAAGATCTAGAGCCTCCTTTGTGTAAGAACCCTTGAGAAAGAACTCTTTAGCCTCTTCATACTTCTCCAGAAGAAGACAACAAAAACCAGTTAATGTATTTACATCTTCTAGATAGCAAATTTCATCCAAAGCAGCAGCCATAGCAGCATCGCCAATGCGACGATAGACGCGTATTGCTAGAGTTTAAATGATTTTATATTATTTTAGATAGTGGTTTATTTTTTTTTTAATTTGTGGTATAAAAAACGCACCTATTTGTGGCTCTAGATCGGCTAATGCTTGTTCAGCTAACTCTAGCCAAGTGGCGTTCAAATTGCTTCTCTCACATAAACGAAAAGCTTCTTGATATTTTCGTAAATTCAAAAGAGTACGAAGATTATTGCTAAGGCTTACACCAGGTATCTGCAGGTGAGTTGTAAGCGTCTGTGTGGCATACTGACCACCTTCAATATGAAGCACTACTTCACCATCGAACAGCATGAGCGGTGTTTGTGAAGGATTCAACTTGGTTTCGCCAACTTTTAAAGTGTGCTTGCCTAAGTAGAAACAAAATTTACTATTAAATAAGATTGAGTAAGAAGATATTCTTAAATAATACGGAATTCTAATAATATTATATATTATAATAAATTTAAAGTATTTACTAGAATTTTGTATACTAACCATTGACGGAGTAACGCACAAATACATTTGTTGTGCACACTTTAGAGTCGAAAGTTATGAACACATGTTGTTGCGTTATGTCCCAAATGCAACCCAGGCATTGCTTAGGAAAATCAGCGATGAGCGTAGCTTCCTCATTGGCCTTAAAATTTAAAATTTTTATATCTAACATATTAGACGTTATTAAATGAGCTCGCTTACCGGCAAAAAAACAAAACCTTGTCCATGCTCATCAATGAATATTACTTTGGTTCCTTCGGTATCGCTAAATAGATGCTTGATGCCCATATTGTGACGGTATATGGTGCAAACATCCCATTTTTCTAGTGAGAAATAAACAAGATGTCCCAACTTTGCAAGTAAATAGACAAAAAGTGTTTCTTAAAGCATTTAAGGAATTAGCTAAAATTGAAGTAGCCTTACATCGGTGGCGAATATAAGAAAATCTTGCGTCAAGGCTAGACACGTTATTAACGAATCACTCAAAGTTGGCACAGTGGCCGGAAATGTTTGTATCAATTTATCCTTAATATTTGGGTTATCCATTTCAATAGCTTGCAGTATTAACTGAGGTGTACATAAGGCAGCACAATAGTTTGCATTCAGCTTAATATCTACAATTTGTGTGGGAAATTCACGCTCACCCATGGGCTGAGGTGATTCACCAAGCGTCTTGCCCAAATCAAAAAACCACACATGACTATCAATGCCAGCAACCATGTTAAAGGGGCCAACGGCAAGCAGCGATGGTTCGGCATCGAGAGGTTGTCGCAAGGGTATGGGTCGAGACTAAACGGGTAGAAAAAACAGTGGTGAGAAAAAAATTTAGCTATAAACTTTAGTTTGTATTCAAATTGGACAAGTTCTTGGCATTTCACATGCTTTTTTTACGTGCATTTAAAAGAATATACTCATCACAGATTTTGTAGTCTTCAATGCCGCCTTCTTACCTTCTCTGGCGAGTAAACATAGATTGAAAGCTCCGCTAGACTGCTTAGAATGGCAATTCTCGGTGGTGACACCGCGTACAATGTTTGCAACTTAGTGACATAAGTGTAAACAGTGCCGCTCATGGTAGTAACCGCCAACAATTGTCCATCACCTGACCAGTCAATCATTTGCACGCCTGAGTGGTCAGGCACGGTGATAATTTTTTCCGTTTCTTGTAAATTTGTAATAGAATGTATTTTAATACTACAAAAAAAAAATAAAAACGGTTATTTTCTAGCACCTTATCCACATCCCATTTCAGCTCATTTCAACACTTACGTATCATCGCCACATGAAGCAACAATATCCAATGCCGGACAATAGGCCAAGCCAGTCAATTGTTCCTTGTGATTTTTTACCTGCCACAATTCTTGCCCCACATCCTTTGGATGAGTTGATATAGCCACAACGTGACCATTTGAGAAACCTAACAAAATGTAACCTTCACCAAACCATTTGTGCTGCAGCAATGACCCATAACGACTCTGAAAACCCAACTCAGTGGGTGAATCCGGTTCGGGCAGATAGTAGAGAAATAGTGTGCGCTTGCCTATAATCATGCTAACTGCATTTTCATCACTGTGTTTCTCTTCGCTAGCCATTTCAGCAAAGCACATATCAGTTGGTACATCTCGAAGCTGTATAACACGCATGGAATCGCCCTCCTCGTTGCTAAGCGAGAATGTTTTATCATCAGAACCCAGTGCCAGAATATTTTGTGCCGACCATGCACCACATGTGATTCTTTTAGAGTGTTTGCCCAATATAGGTACGCGTTTTGTAGATCGATGATTATATATGGCCAGGTTGCCACGCGATGTGCCAACGGCCATAAGTTGTGCCTGCTTTGACCACACAATGCAGGTAAGTGGATCACGTAGACCCGATTCAATTGTCGTCTTGCGCTGTATGCTCGTATCCCAGAGGGTTATCACTGGTGAGGTTGCCGTTATAATGCCCAGCACATCGCCATCATTGTCCCAGGCAAAGCCGGAACATAATCTACACAAATCCAAGTTATAATATACACATAGAAGTCAATCTGAACTAACGTCTGTGCTTATCTTTACTGCACTCACCCGGGTAGCATAATGCGCTCCATCATTTGTCCCTGCCGATTGAAAATTGCAACCGAGCCATCACTACCCGTTGTCGCCAGCAGGGAAGAGGCACTTCCTTTTTGCCATATAAAATAAACATCACCAGGTCCATGCGGCTCATCGTATTTATAGAGCACTTTATCAAAGGTCATTAAACTTTGTGAATAAGTCACTTATTTATTAGTTTTAGTTTTTAACACTTTAATTTTACACTGGAAAAGTTGAATTTTTTTGCAACTCCATGAAAATTTTCCACAATTTTTCACCGTTTTCTCTGTTTTGTTTTGTTCCTTTTATTTGTTGTCCATCTATGTTGCTATAACAACAAGTGTTTGCACCTGCATGGTTGCCACTCTTATTTTAAAATAAACAAATACTCGTTCAACCTCATACATTGGGCCAAGGTTGCACAAGTACGTACTTTCGTACCATTTTGGACACGTTTTTATTCTTCACGTACGAGGTACAACATTTTCCGTACTAGTACACTTTTATTTTCATCGCTTTTCTGTGTGTTTTTCTCTTTTCTGTGTTTTTTTTTTCTCTGGCCACACTCGTTTTTTTTTGGTTCGCATTATAGCGATTTGGCAGCACTTCTAGCATTTGGTTGTTTGTTTACGTATGAAGTGCAAACAAACAAAAAGTGCGAATCATCTGTGGTGCGAATGGTACCAAGGTACCAATGGTACTCGTACCTATAAGCTTGTATGAAAGTTTCATATAAATCAGAGGGTACTAGTACGTCGGTACTTTTGCTTTATGTTGGTATTCATAACAATTTGCCATGGCTTTATTTTTCAGTTTGTTTACAAATAATTCGACAAAAACAAAAGCTTTTGTTGATCCTTCCTTTGTTTTTAGTATAGCTTGGCATTGGTTGCATTTCACGGTTTCAGTTTTTATTTCTGGTAAGAAAAAACAAAGCCAAACTGAACTTTTATCTTCCTATTTGCTTTTGTGCAAGATGTATCGTTTGTCCATCCTAGCACCTGAGAAATTTGCTGGAAATAATCTAATTGTGCTATTCTTGTAAACACTTTAGATAAATCACTTCAAAATATCATTCATTTTTGCAAAAGATATGTTTTGTATCCTTTTACAGCTGAAATCAGTAAACTTTGTTTTGGACAGCAGCAGGGCTGAAAACACTTTATAAGGTGGGCTCAGACGATACTACATGTTGCCAAGCCTGGGTGTACGACTGAATAACTAAAAATTAAGCTTTGCGTCTAAACGATCCCATTTGTTGTTGAACCTCATTAAGCTAAAAAATTTCGAATGGACAGCAGGTATAGCGTTTTGGCAGCAGTGGTGATAATAAATTAATTATTAGAAGATGAAGATCATTTTTAAAGTTAACTGTTCCTAAACTAAGCTGCCAAGAGTGGTAGATATATGAAAAAAAACTATGCTGCCATGTCGTTATGTTAATGTTATTAATCAACTAGGGCGAAATAAAAAGGGATGCTATCTCATTGGGTTTGAGGTTGAAATAATGGTTGCTTTTTGCTTCTGTGGTGTAAAGTATACCACAGTATAAAATTTTTCTAAGCGTATTGTTATTGAAATTTATAATGTATTTTAAATTCTGCCTTTCTTCTTATCAAATCTGTTCTGAAATTAATATTATGCATTAATAGACATTTGAAATTACAAATGGTTGGCATTTAAATTAATGGAAAACAATCAGCATTTTCTGTGAAACTTTAAGTTCGGTTTTTCTTCTTATCAAATTAATTCTGGAATGAATAAAAGAGGGGTTTCATGTCAGCCAGCAAGTGTAGAGCAAATTTTCTAATTTGCTTTACATTGACATACAAAAAATAATTCCTAGGGCAAAAAAAAGGAACCATTAGTTTGGATTGCAATTATAAGTGATCAATTAAAATTTCATAAGTTTGTTTATAAAAATTTCGAGAAAATGTGAAATAGCGAAATAGACTTGATTCAGATAAAAACAAACTAAAGAAAACAAAATAAAAGATTGACAGCTAAAAGAATTATAAAAATGTTATCGATGTGTTTCTAACGCCTTTTTAAACACTTGCTTTTGTAATTGGATTCAGTTATAGTTGTTATACCAAACTAAAACGGAGCGTAGTTTGAAATAATTATTTAATTCTCAGCTAAATGGCGAGAAAACCGTAAATCTATTTATAAAAATTTGTGATGCGAACATTTTAATAAATGAAAAATTCAATTTTTTGTTATAATGGGACATGGAGTGACAGAATTAATTTTTTATATATATGTATGTATTTAACAATGAAAAATGTTGTTGTTGTTTCGGCCTTCTGTCATTTGTTGCTATTATAAATTGGGCTGTGGTCGTATAAAAATATAAACTGTTTTTTATTAACTTTTTGCTTTTTTATTATCCTATTTTTCGATATTTGGCTCACTTTGTGGTCCTTCGTCAGGGCATGAAAGAATAACAAATTATTTCTTTAACACATTTAAGAGATTATATAAAGCACAAATGAAAATCTTTACATAAAAAGTTTAAAAAATAGTGAAACTAATAGCAAAGCTTAACAGATGGAATAAAATCACGATAAAACATTTGATATTGATATGAATTTTTTTTAGGTATGTTCTGTTCTACGTTAAGTGAGGATGAATGTTTTATAGGAAGGAAGAATAGGGAATTACAAAAAGGATATTTTGTCGTACTACACAAGAATTTTTTATATATTTTGTAGCGATCTTTTTTTTTGCTTGTCAAACTTGTATCTTTGTTTAGAAATCCCCACATTTTCATTGTCTGTTTCGACCTTTTTATATTTTTCATATATATTTTATTATTTTGAGAGTACTTTTTTATTTTCTGCCGATGCAACCCTGCATTGGGCAAGACTTGAAAGCAAGTTTTTTTAGTACAAAAACTTGCCAGTACAGAGCATAGTAGAACTAGACAAGGTAGTGTCAGGGCTGAATTTGTTCTTTTTCTTAGTGACCATAACTGTCAAACTCAGCCATTTTGGTATTTTTGCTTTCATATTGCATTCTCATTGGTTGCAGATTTTGTATGAAATGTCAACTTCGTTTTGACAGTTTCGGTCACCGGCTCTCCGCCCTAACACTATCTTGTCTAATTTTTTCATGGTACAAAGCAAGTTTATACCATGTTCATGCTCATAAAAAAAGTTGCTTTTTGCACATTCGAACATGCTTTTTTGAACTGCGTTCATGCTGGATTTTATTAGCATTGGCTTTATTTTGACATTTGTGTGTTATAACAGTCTAGGCTAATCGCTTTTCCTTTGCTATTTTCTGGAATAAAAAGGATGTAAATGACTATAATTGCTATATTATAACTAAAGAGAAATACTTACAATCCTTTACTTATTGACTTTGTTGATTAAATATGTTACTAGCTGATATACCCGGTGTTACTCAAGAGTCATTTATATTAACATTTTAACATAAAATTCTCGATTAAATGTTTTTTAAATTCTGGAATAATGAAAAACCTGTTAAATTTTATTTTTAAGCTACCATTAGAAAGGTAATTGAACGAACTTTAATCCAAAAAAGTTTTGGAAAATTAATTCAAAGAAGGGGTACGAAAAACCTCTTTTACAAATTAAAAAGAATTTTTTTATATACTTAATCTTAAAGTTAGCAAAATTACCTTTTCAACAATATAAAAACTATGGTAAGACTCAATGCGTCCTTGAGATATGGACATTTTAACATCTAAACAAAGATTTATATAAAAAAATATATTGAACTTTTTAACAGAAAAAATTTTAATGAAATATATTAAAAACAGCAGAGATATTGGCATTAAAAGTAAAAACTTTGATTTTCATATCCTTTTTTTTCTCATTATTGCTATCAATATCGGTTCAGGGAAATAACGCCCAATGAAATAACGCCCAAAATAAAAAATGAAATAAAGCCCAAAACATTTTGGGCATAAACAATTAAATAACGCCCAAAATAAAAATGAAATAAAGCCCACAAAATGAAATAACGCCCAAACTGAAAATGAAATAAGACCCAAAATATATTGGGCTTACAAAAATGAAATAGCGCCCAAAATCAAAAATTAAATAAAACCCAACAAAATGAAATAACGCCCAAACCGTTAATAAAACCGAAAATAAAATAAAACCCAAAACCTTTTTGGAAAATAATTGGGAAAATTTTACCCGAAATAACTCCTAATCAAAGAACTCCTAACAGTAAATGAAATAAGTCCTAACGTTGAAAGATGAAATAACTCCTAATTCCTGGTGAAATAAGACCTAAAGAAAAGATGAAATAAAACCTGACATTTAGGAGTTTGTACATTATGAAATAAAACCTAAACGGAAATGAAAAATTAAGTACTAATTTTCAGAATATTAAAAAAAAAACAGTTGTGGTTCTTCTGACCGCGACCATAAAGCAAGCAGGAAGGCTCTAGACCTCTGGAAAATGCATACAAAACGAAAAATTAAATAAGGGCCCAAATTCAGGATCTTTTTTAAATATGAAATATTGCCCCACCACATAAAATGATATTTGGCCGATAAAATGGTTTTCCCTTGTACGGAATTTCAAAACCACATTTCGTATAAGGGCAAATCGTTATATCATAAATAAAAAAACCATTTGGGATTTATACGGACATGCCCTTTTTTCGTTTTACAAGTCTACAGTACTTCTGAATTGAATTTGAAATTGATTTAACATTTTTATGACAAATAGTTCACATAAAAAGAGTTATATCTGAATAATAATTAAGTAACGCCCGAAATAGAAAAATGAAATAACGCCCAATATAGAAAAAATGAAATAAAGCCCAATTTTAATGAAATAAAGCCCAAAATTTGTATGGAAAATTTTTGGGCTTTATTTCATTTTTATTTTTTGGACGTTATTTCATGATGAAATACGTGTGGGGTTAAATTTGAAGAAACTTTTGGTAGACATCATTCGGCTATTCACTGCAAGGAATATAGTTTGTACCCACAGTACTTACATCTATCTGTGAATTTAATGCACAGATCAAAACTAATGAAATAATTGTACTGACCAGATGTGCAAATGTTTTATTATATTGCCATATAGCTGAAACTGATTACATGAAAATATTAACTACTAGCTGATATACCCGGTGTTACTCGAGAGTCATTTATATAAAAATTTTAATATACACTTTTCGATTAAATGTTTTTGTAAATTTTGGAATTTTGTAAGAACGTGTTAAATTTAAGTTTGAGACCACTATAAAAATATTAGTTAAAAAATTTACCAAGCTTTTTTAACGAAGAAATAATTTTATCACTGTTTTTTCACAATCAAAAACTGTTTTGTAGTTCTAAACTGAATTTACTGGTTACTGGTAAGCATGTTACTTGCACTTCGCTAATGAAAATCAAATTTATAAAAATCTTCCTAAAATTTTTTAGTAGTTTTTCCAGTTGGAAAATAACAATTGGATTGTCTCTAAATAAAAAATTAATATAAATTGAGTCTGATAGTTGATGCAATTTCTTACATCTTCTGAAGTACTCTTTTATACGAAAAATTGTAAAGTCGTTTTTTAATGTAAATTAGCAAAAAGGTGTAAGTTAAGAAAGCAGTCGCTTTTTAATTTTTATTATAGTATATACAGCAACCTGTAGCAATATTATCGACGTTAACAGATCGACATAAATCCAGCTGAAAAATCTGCAGGAACAGTGCAAGAAGTGCCATTATGTTATTTGCTGCAAGTTTACGCTGTGTGCGAAAAGAACTAAATTGGATAACAGTTACCGACTTTTCTAATATATTGGAATCGTGTCGGTAATGCAGTACTTAGTTCTAATTTATAATATTTTCCAGCATACTTTTCAGCATACTTTGGGTTAGTACGCAATTGAACCGAAAAATTTGTTCAATGCAGCCAAGCTTACAACCATGTCGGTACATTTAATTGGCGTGGAAATTTGACTTCCAACAATAAAGTTCAAATAACACATTAAACATGAAAAAATTAACTTTTACAGTATTCTAATTCACAGTCATCTTTTCGATGATACAGTGATATATATAGAACATTTAAAGTACCATTGATAAAGAACTGTGTGACAACGTGTGGGTGAAACAATAGTGAGAAAAATGTGACAAATCACAATAAAACAGATTTAACAGGAGGGGGGCGGGGGGTGAGGAGGCGAAAAGTAAGATTTTATATACACCAAAATGTTTATAAATACTCTAGACACACAACTTCATTCTCTATATAGAGAATTTTAAAACAAAACTCAGTTTTATTCAAAGTCTGGTATGAAAAAATAGAATTTTAGCCATAACTTTTGATTGGAAAGAGATATTGGGGTAATTTTTTCACATAAATTATTTTTGAGACTTGACTTTTTTGTAAAAAATATAAAAACAACATTTTGGATAAAATAAATTTCGCGAAAAAAATCAAAGGGGGTACCCTTGTTGTTTTGATGACAAAAACAGTAAAATAATTTTTGCGCTTAGCTGGAAGAATTTTTGCAAATAAATGCTATGTCATATGAAAGGTAGCCAGATGTGCAATTTTTAATTGATTTCGTTTTTACAACAACAACAATTTTTGAGTCATTTTTTGAGTAAAAAGTCAATATTTTGGACCTTTTTTGACATAATCATAAAACATATATAAACTGACTTAACGGTACAGTTCAACCTATTTTTGTGAAGTGATTTTATTGAAATTTTGAACAAAAAAAATTTGAATGAAATATATTAATGGACAGCGGAGATATTTGCATCGAAAGACCAAACTTTGATTTTCATGTCGTTTTTTTCTCATTCTTAGGTAACGATGTTTTATGAAAAAGTCGTTGTACTGAAAATTTCTACAATTTTGAATATATGTGAATGTTTTTGATATCAAAATAACAGAATTTTTTTAAAATTAAATACACAAAGAACTCCAATAGTAAAAAGTATTATAATAAAAAAATTACCATTAGTTGAAAAATTTCGGAGAGGGCTTGGCAAAAACTATGTATGTAACATTCTAAGTTTTGATGTACTTAATATGTATACTTAGTTTGAGCGAAATCCGTTGAGCCGTTTAGATTTGCATAAAGGCCAAACAAACAAACAAACAAACAAACAAACAAACAAACAAACAAAACTTTTGATTGGAAAGAGATATTGGGGTAATTTTTTTTTAGATAAATTATTTTTGAGACTTGACTTTTTTGTAAAATATGTAAAAACAATATTTTGGAAAAAATAAATTTCGTGAAAAAATCAAGTTGTTTTGATGACAAAAACAGTAAAATAATTTTTACGCTTAGCTGGAAGAATTTTTGAAAATAAATGCTATGTCATATGAAAGGTAGCCAGATGTGAAAATTTTAATAGATTAAATTCTTACAACAAAATCTTTTTTGAGTAATTTTTTGAGTAAAAAGTCAATATTTCGGACCTTTTGTCTCGTTTTTCTTTTCGTTTTTTTCTCATTCTTAGGTAACGATGTTTTATGAAAAAGTCGTTGTACTGAAAATTTCTACAATTTTAAATATATATGAGTGTTTTTGATGTCAAAATAACAGAAATTTTTTAAAATTAAATGCACAAAAAAACTCCGATAGTAAAAAGTATTACAATAACAAAATTACCGTTAGTTGAAAAATTTCGGAGGGGGCGTGGCAAAAACTAAGTACGTAACATTTTAAGTTGGGGCACAGTTTATATGTGTACTTAGTTTTATCGAAATCCGTTGAGCCGTTTAGATTTGTATAAAGGCCAAACAAACAAACAAACAGAAAATGAGTTTTTTTACTATAGATTATTTTATTTATATTAAAGTTTTCTATATGACCTTGTTATTTATTATGTTGATTTTATATGATTTAAATACACATTCTAAATGTTTGAAAGCTTAAATCATACTTGATTTTTAAAAAAATTCCAGTTGTTTGATAGTTTAAAATCATTTATTAAGTATTAGGTCAGGTTAGAATAAGTAATTGCTCTAACGAATTTCTCAAACAAACAACAACAACAACAACAACAACAACGACAACGTGTTCAATATGAAAAGGAAAACATAACTAGCTGATTTTATTGCAAGTTTGGCCCTGTTACAGCGCTCTAGCGTGCATTAGCGCTCTACACCACAAAGGCGATGAGATTTTAGGTGTCAATTTATCAGTTTTTCTCCTTTGATATTTTTCTGTTTTTGTATTTTTGCTTTACTTTAGTTTTTAAGCTTATGTTTTTATTTTAATGACTTTAAACCATCAAACAACTAGAACTTTTATATAAAATCAAGTATGATTTAAACTATCAAACATTTAGAATTTGTATATAAAGCCTGTGTATCAATCGGAAACTTTTCAGTCGGATGATCAAATTTTGACAGTTGGTAGCAATTTTTGGCATGTGTGAGGTGAATATAATTGTCAAAATTTGTGTTAGGCACAGGGGCTACTACAAATTTTGACAATTGAAAGAGAATTTTTTTATTTTTGACACTCAAAAATAAAGAAAAAAGCAATATAAATTTCCGCGACGTATTTAATTCGAGTGCTTGTACTTGCAACTTATTTCATAAACTTGTAATTTTGTAAACTTTAAAAACTTAAAAAATAACAAAATAATATAAATAAAAAACTAAAGTGCTTGAGTTTGTGTTTCCGTGTGTGTGTGCCAACGATCTCAGGGTACATCAGCAAGTCCAGCAAAGTTAAATTGGCTTTCTTTGTTGGTGAACATCCCCTAAGTGCCATCACCAGTAGTACAAGCGAAGGAAGCGCAAATTCTTCGCTTTCAATTTATTTAATTCACGCCGAAGTAAAACGGCAGAAATTTGCCTCTGCGCTAGTGACATGCTGAAATGATGCTTCTGAAATATTGGAGAGTTGACCAGTCAATTGAATTGCGCTGCACTTGCTTGTGCTGCTCGTGGCGACTCTCGGAGAACGTTTGCAAGCAAAAGAATCAGGAAATTTGCGCTCCACTTGCTTGTGCTGCTGGTGATGGCACTTGGAGGATGTTGGCTAGCAAGAAATTTTGCATTGCACTTGCTTGTGCTGCTGGTGGTTGCACTTGGGGGCCGTTCGTCAGCAAATAAAGGCAATTTAACTTTGCTGCACTTGCTGATGCACCGGGAGATCGTTGGCTCACACACACGCACACACAAACTCAAGCACTTTCGTTATTTTTATTATTTTGTTATTTTTTAAGTTTTTTAAGTAGCAATATTACAAGTTTACGAAATAAGTTGCAAGTACAAGCACTCGAATTAAATATGTCGCAAATTGAGTAGAATGCAAATTAAATAAAATATTTGCGCTAAAACACGACCGAAATGTGAAACGTCAAAATTTGTAATTGTCAAAATTTCATCGTCCATTTGACACTGCAAAAACGACAAATTTATTTAAACACACAAACTTTATTTAACTTGATATTTTCTGTCCTACCACGACTGAAAAGTTTCCTTTTGACACACAGCCAAATCTTAGAAAAAAATTCTGTATATATTTTATTTTAGAAAAAAATATTTGGGTTTGAAAAATTATTCCAAATTTTCAGCTTTAACCTACTCTTGTTAATGTTTGTTTTTTTAATTTAAGTTGGAGTTTTTGATTTTACGTTGTTTTTATTCTCGGTGTACTTGCTTTATTAATTTTAATGCTTAACCCGACACATCGAGGTTTTCCTGTATTTGTTATATTTTGGTTCATTTGAATCACCTTGTTTGTTATTTTTGCATCTTCTCTTTACAGCTGCCATTCGTTTAGCAGTTCGTGCAAATATTTGGGAAACTGCATTGAGAAAGTATTTAGCAATCTGCAGATTTTGTTGCACAATTAAACAAAGTTAAATAAAGTATAAAAAACGCTTAAAAAGATGGACAACGAACTGCCAGAAGAATTCGATTTGGTGGTCATAGGAACAGGTGAGTTAAATGGCAGGAGTGGTTGCTGATGAATCACTGGCATTGCATGAAAAATCCATAATTATAGGATTTCCGGAGTCATGCGTGGCTGCTGCAGCTAGTAGAATTGGTAAAACAGTGCTGCATATCGATCCAAATGACTTCTATGGCGGATCTTGGGCTTCCTTTAATTTGGTTAATTTTTGCGAATTCGTCTCAAACCAGCAACGAATTAATAAGGAAATAATCAATGGACAAATTCAGTGGCATGCAAATAATAATCAAAATAAGACTGACGATGAGAAAGAGACTCTAGAGACTGGCGCAGAAAAAACTACAGCTGACGTTTGGACTCAGGCCGAGCTGCTGGAACAATCGAGACGCTTCAACATTGATTTGTGTCCAAAAATACTCTACTCATCTGGGCGTTTAGTGGATCTTTTAGTATCTTCAAATATCTGTCGTTATGCTGAATTTCGTGCCGTTGATCGTGTGTGCACACAGTTCAAAGACGAGGTACTTAACGTGCCCTGCTCACGTAGTGATGTTTTTAACACCAAGGATTTAAGTATAATCGAAAAGCGCTTGCTTATGAAATTCCTAACTATTTGCCTAACGTACGGGCAGGATAAGTGCGATGAAGATATGGCGCTGAATAGAGGCAAAACATTCTACGAGTATTTGCAGTCGCAAAAAGTCACCGAAAAGATCACTACATGCGTTATGCAGGCTATAGCGATGTGCACAAAGGAAACCAGTTTCGAGGAAGGTATGGAACACACAAAAAGATTCTTGCAAAGCTTAGGGCGCTATGGCAATACACCTTTTCTATTTCCAATGTATGGTTGCGGTGAGATTCCTCAATGTTTCTGTCGTCTTTGTGCTGTTTTCGGTGGCATCTATTGCCTAAAACGCACCATCAATGCTATTAATATCGATGCTGATACTAATTTGGTGTGTGTAGAAGTTGATGGCAAACCTTTGAAATGCAAACATGTCGTCAGTTCACATGGCAATCTACCGGCAAGTTTTGTAGAGCGTAACATTGCAGTTATTGGTTCGGGTCGACTGATAAATAATTTGTCTCGTGCGGTTTTTATTGCTACAACGCCTCTGGGCAACGAGGAGTTGAATGCGGGCGGTGGTGGTGTGAATCTGCTGCGCTTGGTAGATGGTGCACGTGAAGCAATACTCATACAACTGTCACACTATTCCGGCACCTGTCCCAAGGGCACATGTAAGTGATAATTTTTGTATAAAATTTCCCTGCAGTTCAGCAATTTGTATATTGTTAAAAATATGTTGAATGAAGTGAAATACTTTTTAAATGGTTTTTTTTTTCTTAAAACTCTCGTTTATATTTTGCAGACATTTTTCATCTTACCACACCAGCCTTAAGCGATAAACCTGAGTCCGATTTACAGCCTTTCGTTGCTCAGGTCTTTAATGCTAAAGAACATGCACCGAAATATATTTTCTCTGCCTATTTTACAATTACTGCCAGAGAAAATATCGATCAATCTTCTATTGATTCTTCAACACCTTTAATTTGCACTGCAGCACCATTCTACGAATTAGACTATGATCTCTCGATTAAAAATGCACGCGATCTATTTGCAAAAATTTATACTGATGCTGAATTTTTACCACGTGCACCAGATCCAGAAGAAATAATTATAGGTGATGAAGATCCACGCGCATTGTCGGAAAATCATCTACCAGATGATTTGCTCGAACAGCTGAGAGCATTGGAAGAGGCAACAGAGGGTATGGAAATTGAGGATGCTCCCGAAGTTGCGGCACAGTCGAATGTTACCGAAGACATGGACGAAGCTTAAAGACAGATTTTAAAATAATATTACAGCTATTTCGAAAATAGTAATTGCTTTCAAAATATGGGTACATAACCAAACCAAGCTAAATTTTACTATGCACATACTATAAATAATCCGTATTTATAAATATTTTTGTGAAGTAAGCTGAATTTATATAAGCTATACAAATGAAAATTCATAAATCATGCAAAAACAGCACATATCTTTTGGAATAAATTCAATTTCTGATCTTAAAAGAATTGATAAAAAAGAGTTCAGAGTAACAACAAGTAAGATAAAAGTAAAGTAATTACATTATCTACTCTTATGCGGCGAATAAAAAATAAATCGTCACCTAAATTATAGATACCAAATACCATGATGGAACAAACATTCCTGCACAATTATTTAGATTTTTGGATTATGACGTTATTGAAGAAAAGGAGCGATATTTTTGACAAATTCACTTTGTATGGGGGGATAGGTGTGCTTATTAAATTTTTTAATTTCAAATCCAGAGTCGTATTAAACTTTTTCGTTTATGTGTATTGTAAAATAAATATCAAGTCAATACAGAACTTTTTGTGGAATTTCTAAGTGCATACCGAAATATCAAACCTTTTGTGCTAAATTTGAAGTGAGATAACGAGATTTTACCGTTTCCAAAGTGTCACTTTGACCCTTATTACGAATTGCTTTCGAAGTTCGATCTTCGCTGGTTATCGAACAACAAGTATCGAACGTCAAGTTCTTATGAGCACTGCAAACCCGTCGAAATGCTCGTTATCCATCGAATTTCAACTCTATACAGGTCTAAGGTGGTAAGCAACAAATCGCAGTTAGAAAACCTGGTCTCATTGATGGAAGTAAGCTTTAATTGCAAAGGGAATTTGTTCCAAAGTTTAGGTGACAAAGATATGGGAAGTATTCACTCTAGAATTAAATTTTTTAGGACCACGAGTTAGTGCAACAGCAAAGTGGATTAAGGTTAGTCAAAGAAAGCGTCCCTCAACCGTTTTCTACTTCAAGCAAGTTCCGTCAAGCTTTCATGCTCTTACGAATCGTCGAACCATAATTCCGCCGTAGTCATAACTTTTTCCTCTTATTTTTTGCAATAAACTTAAAAACAAATCGTATTTCGTTGAAGTCAAATTACGATCAGCTAATAAAATTATACTACTGTGAACAAAGCAAATTAACGAAAATCACAATAACGATACTCTTTGTCGAAAGCACGTTGTAATAGCAAATGCAAATTCGTTCGATTAAGCCATTCGACTGCAGTCAAAGTTCAAACGCAGCTCATAAGGGCCTTTGTATTTTAGGTAGACGGAGTTTGAATAAAACTTAGATAATTTTCGAAAATTATCTTTTTTTTTAGATAAATCCAGCCCTATCATGAATAATTTTTCACGCGGAATCGGAAAAGGAAGTTTTAATTTTAAAGATAAAGCTGAAGAACATTTTGGAAATTTTGAATGCAAATTTGTTCATCAACAATTCAGCAACCAATTTGCATTAAATATTTCTAAAATGATCTTGAGCTGTATCTTAAAAATCAAAACTCCCTTTTCAGATTCCGCGTGAAAAATTACTCATGATAGGACGACTGATTATCTTTTTAATTTAGCGTTTTTGTCTTCATTCAACTTTTCCAAAATAGTATCAAAATAAAGACTTATTGATAATTATCTATAGAAGAATTCTTAGATGAGGCCAAGACCGACATATTGTTATATGTTATGGACTAATCCGATTGCTTGAATGTAAAAATCTTGAAACACCCAAAATCTTGGAAAAAAAATAATCTTGAAAAATAAAAATCTTAAAAAAAAATAAAAAAGTTTTAAAACAAAATATCAAAAAAACAAAACTTAAGGCCTGACTATAATACCCACATGCTGGCAGACGGGTCTGTCAAAATGAAAGCGAGCCTATATAAATATATGAGCATACCCATACTTGGAATTGCCACAATTTCGTTAAGTTTCGTTGACTTTCATTGGCTTTTTGTAGAGCGATTCAAATCGCTCACAGCATAGGCAAATGTCAAACCATTGTTTCTTTAAATTTATTGAAAGCCAAACAGCAAGAAGTGCGCTAGTTTATTCTAGTTTTTAATAAATTGTTCATAAAATTGTTGTTTGTTTTTTATTTCGCATATAAATATTGGAAAAAATCTTACAAATAAGCACAAATAAAAACAAACTATTTTGTGACTTCTTTCAAAATCAGTATAGATGAATTTCATATCAAAACCGATATGCATTGAACCCGACCCTCAATTTTTAATTAAATTTTTTATACAGCTACACTTTGCCTATAGAAACACAACCTCATTTTTAGAAATTGCATTTTTGAAAACATGTGGGCGTGGCAAGGTATCGAAATATTTAAAAAATGACGGTAATAGGTACATTTAAGCTGCGATTACTATGGAATGACTCAACCGATTTGAAAGATCTTGGTGCCATTAGAAAGGTATATAAGTCAGCTTTGGAAAACATACACTGTAAATGGGGTTTTTTATTTATTTTTTTTTAAATTTTTTAAGTAAATGCATCTCTTGTTAACTCCCTTATATTTTGATATCTTTGTGTGACAAAAAGAATAAAGTAGCTATACTTTGGAAGTTATCCAGATTTTTTGGTAATTCTAATAGATTAGAACAAGAATCGTATTATCAAATTTTTCAGACACCCCTTAAAGTTTTTTTATTTTTATTTTTTTATATTTAATATACAATTTTGCGCAAGAAATACTGTTGAATTTCGGAATATTTGCTAACATTTAGTGAAGTTTCATCTAAAGGTATAAAAGAATGGAAGCTTTGAGTTCCTGTAATAGTTTTATCATTTTTATACTTTGAAAATAGCTCTTGTTTTGTTGTAGTCGTCAGCGTCTGCATAAGCAACTTCTATGGAGGTCTTAAAATTTGGGAAGCCCAATGATAAAGGTATTTCGCCGTTTGAATTTGGTTTTTATTTGCTATGACACATAAAAAAATTAAAGACATTTTTGGGCTTTCTTAAGTTTTTGTAAAAAATAGCAAATATATCCAATAAAATAGAACAAAGTTTTCTGACATCAAATGCTCTAGCATGGACAGACGTAGTTTACCTGCACAAACTTTAAACACAGTAAAATTATTTTATGAAGATGATGAATCTTGCCAGGGTCACAGGACTCAATTGAAGTAAGACAATAGAACTCACGCGAGAAAGTTCAAAAAAGACTAATGCTGTCATGACTTCGTGAAACGTACTAAGAATTTAGAAAAAGACATCCTTGTTTATTACAAAGATAACGAAAAATTAATTCATAGAACCTTTGCCATAGTATCCGATTGTAATATCCATGATAGCATAGCTGTTCATCCGTATATTTCAAAAATGATTAATTTTGTTAGGACCAATATAAGCAATTCAATTACGAAAGTTATCTACGTGTCAGATGGTATAGGAGCACTATACGAAAACAAATACAACTTAATTTATTTATGTCATAAAACTCATTTTGATATATTCGCTGAATGGCACTTTTACGCAACCAGCCATGGAAAATCTGCATGTGATGGTATAGGTGGGACATTAAAAAGAGGCGCTCGGATGTATAGCATAGCAAATAAAAATCAAATTCAAACGGCGAAAGACCTCAATCATTGGGCTTCACAAACTTCTAAGACCTCCATAGAAGTTGCTTATGCAGACGCTGACGACTACAACAAAACAAAAGAAGAGCTATTTTAAAGGTAAAAAAATGCTAAAACTATTACAGGAACTCAAAGCTTCCATTCTTTTATACCTTTAGATGAAACTTCACTAAATGTTAGCAAATATTCCGAAAGTCAACAGTATTTCTTGCGCAAAATTTTATATTAAATATAAAAAAATAAAAATAAAAAAATTTATCAATGTTAAGTCCGTATCTTTGGGGGTGTCTGAAAAATTTGATAATGCGATTCTTGTTCTAATCTATTAGAATAACCAAAAAAATCTATATAACTTCCAAAGTATAGCTACTTTATTTTTTTTGTCACACAAAGATATCAAAATATAAGGAAGTTAACAAGAGATGCATTTACTTAAAAATTTAAAAAAAAAAAATTTTTTTGAAAAAAAAACTTAATTTTGGAAGTGTTTTCCAAGTTGAAAGTCTTATTTTTGGCAAAAAATTATTTCAGTGTAATATAAAATTTTTACAGTGTATGTTTTCGAAAGCTGACTTATATACCTTTCTAATGGCACCAAGATCTTTCAAATCGGTTGAGTCATTCCATAGTAATCGCAGCTTAAAAGTACCTATTACCGTCATTTTTTAAATATTTCAATGCCTTGGCACGCCCACATGTTTTCAGAAATGCAATTTCGAAAAATGAGGTTGTGTTTCTATAGGTAAAGTGTAGCTGTATGCAAAATTTCATTAAAATCTGAGAAATTATAAAAACTATAGGCATTTTTTATTTTGACAACAGCCTGCTGACTTTTCGTTTAGCTTTTGGCATTAGCGTATGCCAGCATGTGGTTATTATAGTCAGGCCTTTATGCAAAAATCTTGAAAAAAATCTTGAAATTTTAACAAGTGTCTTAATTCCAAAAAAAAACGAAAAAGTCAATTTTGAAAATTCAGTGCAAAATTTGATGTCTGGAATAAAGCCGGTGTTGGGCTTAAGGTAGATTTTTAGAAGACGAAATTGTCGGCCTTTGTAGTCCAGTGAAGAGTGCGCTAGACTATCAACTCAGAGGTCTCAGAGAATTCGAGTTCGGGCATGGTTCTTTTTGCATTCTTTATTCTTTACTACATTTAAGAATTATTGAAACAAAAAATCCACAGCTAAATTGTGGAAAATGTGGAATTACAGAACAGGAACAACTAAGGGCTGAAAATGCTTCCCGAGGTTAAGGCATAACACTAGCCTCGGTTAAAAGCAATTCAAATTGTCTTTGGCGGTTGTTCTGCCTAATTAATTAGTCACGTATGGTTACAATCAATCAATGGTTGCATCCTCTAATAATATATCCCTTACCTTTTAGGTCTAAAACCAAACGTTGTTTGTATAAGACGCATGCCTTGGTTCTTGAATCTTAAAAAAAATTTGTTTTGCCCTTGTACGGAGTTAAAAACATTGTTGAAATGCTAATTTTTTTAGATTTCACGAACTTTATCTCTTAAACCAATTGCGAGCAGGCATTTTTATGCACATTTCGGCTTATCCTATGTATTCCAAATACATATTCAGCCCAATACTGAATGATTTTTCCCGGTGAATTGGAAAAGGTAGTTTTCATTTTTAAGACAGCAGATAAAGATATCACATTTTTTTGCTTACAGTATTGAATATTTAACGGTTGATAAACAAATTGGCATTAAAAATTTCCAAAATGTTTTTGAACTTTATCTTAAAAATTAAAACTCCCTTTTCTAATTCCTCGATAAAAATCATTCAGAATTGGGCTGAATCAGCCCAATAAAAATATGAAAAAATTGGTGAAGGTGGTAAAATCTGATCTCAAAATTTTACACTTATTAAAAATTTTGCACTTTTTTTCAAAAAAAATTTCAAATTTTCGCAATTTTAAACTTTTTAAATTTGACACTTTAAAAATTTTTCATTTATTTTAAAAATGTTAACTTTTTTTTCCATGTTCGTTTTGTTTAACCATGTTCGAAGTTTGACACTTATCAAAATTTTTTACTTATTTCGAAATTTGAAATTTTTCGAAAAATTTGACACTTTAGAAATCTGACAGTTTTCGAAATTTGACATTTTTTGTCAAAATATGACTCTTCGAAATACATAGTATAAAATTTTCAATATACAATTCTTGAAAAAACCACGCATGAATGTACTCCTTAATTCGCGCGCGCGAGAAATGAATCAAAAGATCAAGCGTCCTTTTGGTTTCACGTTACTTTATTGATTTCTTAATTTTTAATACTTAAAATTACCCTACACCTTTAGCTTGCAGAGTTACCTTCAAAAAAGTCATTGACTTATATCATTAAAAGTAGTAACTCAGCAATTTATTATTATTTGCCAATAATTAATAAATGATATTAATATTTACTGAGCTGCATTGAATAAAGTAGCTCAGCAGTTTCATATTACTTAATATTTATATTTGCTGAGCTGCATTAAATAAAGTAACTCAGTAGTTTGATAATACTTAGAATATGAACTTATTGGTAGTTTTAGTTGGCAGCTCAACTTTAGGGCTTGTGAGCTTTTCTACGTAACTCGCGTGGGTGAATCAGTAGGATGGTCGGTCCATTCCTATATACCGAAAAAAATTTAAAGTATAAATGGAGTCACTCCTTTGATCGACTTTGAAATATATGAATTAAATGAAAAAGTCCCTAAAATGGTCTGGTTATTAAGTAAAAAACGTAAACAATAAGTATATCAAAAGTATGAATTATTATTCAAATATAGGTATTATTTGAAGTCGCAACAAGTGTTATTAACGAAGTAATAATTAAAATAATACACTTAGTATAAGTAACAATTCTTTAACTTAACCTAAAACTAAGTTCGTTAGCTCTTTTTTCAATTTTTTAGTAGAAAGGCTGAGTTCCTAAATGCAATGCATGCATAAGTGTGTTTTATTTTGAATTGGTCCGAAGCTTATTAACCAAAACTGCTCAACTCTACTAGTTTTGAGGATATCAACAGAGTTGCATAGTTTTCGTGATTGAACTTAGCACCAATTCCAAATAAAACACACTGATGCATTGCATAAATGCATTAAGGAACTGAGCCAAACCTTCTTTCTGTTCAACGATATGAAGTTAGAATTGTTTTTCTTCCTCATCCTTAGTGAGTATCTTATTTTAATCGTCAAATAGCTTTTCAGCCCTCTCCGCAGTATCATTAACAACACACAAATTTCTTATGACACTTTTATATTAAAGTTAATCAACATTGCCATCCCAAGTCCCAGGAGTCGCTTCGATCCTTGTATCTTTGTGTAGATGTAAGTACCGAAACTAACAAATCTAAAAATGTGTGTTTCTTCTCTCTTGTTTTGCATAAGTTCTGCTAAATTACTCCTAAAGAAAAAAAATCTTCATAGCATAACAGCCCAATTCTGAATGATTTTCCCGGGGAATCGGAAAAGGTAGTTTTAATTTTTAAGATAAAGTTCAAAAACATTCTGGAAATTTTTAATTCCAATCTGTTCATCAACCGTGTTCAATGTGATATCTTTATCTGCTATCTTAAAAATGAAAACTCCCTTTTCCAACTACCCGGGAAAAATCATTCAAAATTGGGCTGTAGTTTTGTCATCCATCGAGCAAGATGTATCGGACCTGGAGCACGCCAATGAATCTTTGCAGGTAGTTTGTTCAAACTAATTATCATTGTGAGCTCTATCAGCTCGTTATAACCATCCTGAACTTGGTTTTTCTCCAGCTAAAGCGCTCGTAAGGCTCTCAAGAGGGTTTTCAGCAAACTGTTCTACGTTAGTAATGAGGTCAAGACAAATTTAGTGCTTTTTCGGTAATGTATCCCAAACGTCGCGGAATCTCCCTAACAGTCGTATTTGAGGAAAGCTTGATGGTCCAAAGCACAGTGTAAATATTTTTGAAATATTATTTAAAAAACGCAATGAAGACTAGCAGGTCATAAAATACCATGCCCTCCTTTGCTTCTGGGAGAGTGAATGTTCCTTTTTTGGTACCGGTGTTAGAGGAAGTAGTGTTAAAACACATATACCTGACTCTATTTGTGACATTCCACTATTCTATTGGATCAAAAACAGCATTAGATGTATTGGCCCCCGTTCCTGTAGTAAGTTTGAATACGCCTACCCGTTTTTCGCAACCATTACCGGAGACAAGAATCGGAAGACGCTCTACTTTCTTTTAACCTGTTACATCTAGCAGTTCTTTTCTATCCCAATGTATCACAAGTGCACAATTCAAGGTGGATTTGGCTCTTGCTTTTTATCTTGCACTCGTCGAATTGTGCTTCGAGAGATTGATAGTCAAGCGGGATTACAAACAAGGGCAGCAGACAATAGGATTATCAGTCGCATTACTTCTCGGTCGGTTATTTTAGCAAACAATAGTCCAACAATTCATTTATAATTATATCTAACATAAGCCGATAGGTTTTGATTCAGAAAAGAACAAATGTCTAGACTGTTCAAATTTAGTCCAAACTTTTCTGCCCACTTCTGGCCAACGCAGAATAGGAATATAGAAGGTAGGAGATGTTTTCTTCCGTTTCTTTGTCCTTGCAACTTGTACAGATAACATAACAACCACCAGAGAGACTTAGTAATGCTTTAAAGCTGGGTAAATCACATTAGACTTGTACTAGCGCCAAGCAGAGAGTCTATGTCTGATCTACACAGCGAGAGAAGCGTTCTTGAGCACCTGCAGCTAGAGTCGTCCAAATAAATCCAGGTATTCTACACGTATTAGTATTATATTTGAGCAGCAGCTTTGGAGCCACTACTTGTAAACCAGGTGTGTTCCGAACCGTTGAAGTAATCTATTTTTTATTATGCTCCGGTGCAGCTGAGACTTGATATATTCCCTATTGTGTGAGGCATTTCATTCTTTGGCTAACTTGGATTTAGTGGTATGTACTTGTTTTATTGATTTGGTCGTTTTCTGACTGCTCGACAATATACCATTTTTTTCTGTTTTGAGACAACATTCTTATGAGAGCCATATTGTTACTTCCTTCACTGCAATAATTTCGGCTGGAAAATACTACGGTGGACAGGCAGTCCATAAGCCAGGTATACCTAAGAAAAAAAATCAATTCAAAACAAATTAGAAAATTGTGAAAATTTATAAAAGTGAAAAAGAAGGAGTCACTTTAGTGCATACACAACTCTAATAAAGTTTAAGGCTTGACCAAAAAATAAGATCTACTTGTTTTCAGCGTCATATGTTTCGGATGAGTTTATAACACATATGTCTAGAATCATATGAAACGTTAAACAGTGGGTTGGTCACACCTGAATCACTCAAGACTACTGAAGAGGAAATATAGCTATTTCCGAAACAGGCTATCTAGTCTGCTGTTTGATTGACCTTATAGAGAGTTGTTTTGGTTGGTGCTGCTTTTTTTCATAAAATTACTTGACCTAAAGATCATAAAATTACTTCACCTAAAGCTCATAAAATCATAACCTTGTAAAACATGATAAGGTCACAATTTAATTATAGAAAATTTAAACTTTTTGCATTTTTAAAAGTCGCTCAACAATTTCGATGTTAAAAATTAAAAAATCATTGTTTGGTTTGGATTTTTAATTAGATAGTTTATAATTTTGTATTTACATATTAAAATCGAATACATGATTGGTTTGCTTTTATTTTTTAATAACTACATTACTAATGATATTTAGAAAAATACGCGTTACAATATAAAGTGTTTTATATTTTTTTTTTATTCTTTCCTGTTGGTTATGCTCTGTTTTCTTTTTAAATTGTCAAAATTCTTTTATTTTTTTTTTGTTATGATTTCTACGATACTTTTAAAATAAAAAGTTTCTAAATTGGATTGCTTATTTTTATTACATATTTGTGTTAAGGTTTTAATGGTGTTTTGATCACGTTAACATATCATTCTTATGGATTGAGGGCAGGCAGAAGTTTCAATTATTGAAAATTTTGAGTTTAATGAGCTTTCTTAATATTAAAACTAAATTCAAACGAGCAGTTCAAACAAGCAATATTTGATAATAAATTAAAACAAAAATGTTTAAATATTTTGAGCATGAGATTTTATGTTACTATTTAAAAAATTAAAAAATAAAAAAAATTATATAACTTATATAGGCTAAAAGTTAATTTAGGAAACATGCCGTTGGTCTAGCGCTCGGAAGAAACAACAAAATTAAGAGTTTTGAAAACTTAGATGAGTTATGAACAGCTATTATATCTTCAGAGTTTTAGAGACAATTTTAAAGAAGAGATACATATTAAGTAATGTTACGAAAATGTTGACTGACTTAATTTTAAGTTTAATATGTTTAGAATAGCAAATGGTGTACACAAGCGCTAGACCGACGTTGCAGAGATTGGCATTGTTAAAATTAAGGAAAAAAACAAAAATTAAACATAGCGCCAGCTAAAGCAAAAGTTCCAAACATTAACTAATTATCAGTTCCTTTTAATGTGTTTGTTCCAACACATTTTCGCAAATCTCATCCTCACTTCACTGTGTCGCGTCAAAAATTTTGTTGCATTATATTAAATCTTTATTAAATTATTGTTGGTATTCTGTTGGCGCTTTCGTTTTGCATTCATTGCATCGACAATTGGCTGGCGCTTTGCATTGTATTTCTTATTCAACTCTTCAATTTCCTTTTCCATCTCGGAGTCGATGTTATTCAAACGCTGATTAAGATCGTCAAATGTAAGAAATTTCAAAAACTCAAATTCTCCGTCAACATAGCTGTGTGACTGCGAGTGCAAGTGATGATGTTGTTGATAGGCAGGCGGTTGTGGCTGCTGTTGTTGGCTACGCAGTATGTTTTGTTGATTGTTAATTGCCAGAATATGATCGCCTACCATGGCAGGATTGCAACCGTAGTAGGCTGCAGCAGCTGCTGCAGCAGCTTGTTGGTGTTGTTGCTGCTGGTGCAGATGCTGTTGATGTTGCTGCAAACCGTATTGATTTATAGCTGATATTTGCTGGAAATGCATTTCCATATTATTTTCCCAATTTTCATTTAAATTATTTGTATTTGGCATTATTTGCTGTCCACCATGGAGTTGAGATTGCAAAGCAGCTTGTTGTTCGTTGGTGGCATAATCTGAAGCGGATTTGTCTGTTTCGCCGCCGGCATTGCGTACTTGTACATCGGTATTTTTGCGCTCGAAATGGTCTAGAAACTGTGGACGATAGCGTGGCTTATTGAAATCATTGCGCTTGGCTGTGGTTGAGTCATCAGAGTCAGAGTTAATGACCATTGTACCTGCGGGAAAATTCATTAATTATTGATTCAGTCAATAAAACGCATTTAAGCAGACTTAAAAAAATCAAGAAAACAATTGTTTTAATAAAAATTTGCTCAGCCGGCATTTAAAGCAACAATTGTGTAGAATTTCGGTGTATTTTAAAATTTTGCTGTATAGGAAAAGTATTTTTTTTTGTTTGAAATCGTTTTTTAACAATACTAAAAACACTTAAATATTTGTGCAAAATTATTCATTTAAAATTCATTAAATTTTAGACTGCAATTGTTTTTTATGGTAGGGGACTCCTGCCACCTTCAGTGGACTGCCAACTTGAGTGGACCACCTCAAAATTTTTTATGCTGTAAAAGTTAAATGGTCAAAATACTAGATAGAAAATACTACAAGTTGTGCGTCGCTGTGACCGTTAACCCTAAGCTAAAAAGCTTTAAGCTGAGCAGAAGTATTGCTGTTCACAGACGAGCTCTTACAAAAAACAAAGTAAAAAAGTTCAGTTTTATAACGTTGTGACTTTTTGAAAAAATTTACTTTTTAAAGGTAAGTCTTATTTTTTGCTAGTTTGGACATTAGACTTCGTCGTCCAAAACTATTTAGTAATAATTTACGTGTTGGAAAAAATTTTGGTGACCCACTTAAAATTGCGTGTTTTACTGCTTGTAGTCTTGAGTTCCTCTTTGTTAATTAAATTTACGATGTCTATCAGAGATCTGCAAGGAATACTTAAAAATAAGTAGTACTCGAGTACTATTCGTTCACAACTCGGTGATTCAAATTGGAGATTTAAAATTAATCACATTTTTGAATCATGAGCCACTTACATAAAAATGAGTATGAAAATGACTACTTGTACTTAAGTAGTTTCAAAGTAGTACTTATATGTGATTGATTCAAAACAAAGTGAATCACATTTTTGGAATCATGATCCACTTACACAAAAATGAGTTTGAATGAGTATAAGTAGTTTCCGAAGTAGTACTCATACGTGATTGATTAAAAAAAAAGTGAATCAAATAAGTATCCCTGTAGTACGGCAGGTGGCAGCATATCCGTTTGGACATTTAATTTCTCAAACCTTTACAGGAACGGCCCAATAGGACAGGAGAATTGTAAAGCCCATGGCAATGCATCGATGTGTTGAAAGGACGTACAAGATAAGAGGCGAGGAGCATGCCCCTACCACTGGGGGTATATGAATTCTCATACCAAGTAGTATGTCCAAGTTTCAACTTGGAACTACTGGGTATAGAATGAATTAAATATTAAGGGTTGCCACCTAATAATATGTATTTTTAAGTTTTAAAAGTCAGTAAGTTGAAGTCAGTATTTTTAAATTCAATATGAATAATAGGGTTGCCACCTTAATCTATGTACAGTGAATCAAAAAAGTTTAGGCACAAAGTTAACTATTAAAAATGTTAGTTTGTTAGTAAAATATTTTCCACTTCACTTACAAAAAAAGAACTAGTATGAGCATTTAAAAAATAAACTACTACGTATTCAGCACAAACGATAAATTAATTTAAATTTTATTTCATTTGAAATGTTAGAAAAACAAAAAAAAAGACATGACTTTGAAATCAAAAAAGTATAGGCACATGCTGTGTGTGTACTATGTTTTTGCAAATAAAACGGTAATATTTTAGTTTTCTTTAATTTTTTTCATTTCTCTGCACATAATTATTGCATAGTCGTCCAAATGTCAATTGACTAAAGTTAGTGTTGAGCTTGATTTCGTGATATATTGAGCAAAATGGGCAGCGGAACCGAAATTTCGGTTGAAGTTCCTAAAATAAAAATAAATCTTTACGTACAGAAAAAGTCACATCGCGAAATTGGTAAAATAGTACAGCGGTCATATTCAAATGTGCGTAACATCATACACAATTATGTAAATACTGGTAAAGTAGAGCGAAAGACCCGATCTGGGTGGAAAAAACATTTACGCCACGCCAGAAGCGAATTGTAGTGGCTGCAGTTGCTCAAAACCCAAAGATTTCGGCTGTTAAACTATGCCCTGAAATGCAGAAATAGTTTAAAAAACTTTGATGCTCAAAAAATTCGAAACACACTAAATAAAGCTGGATATCGTGGACGAGTTCCTCGGCGCAAGATGTTTATTTCAGCTACAAACAAGTGAAGGAAGTTGGAGTTCTCAAAACTCCACGCAAATGAGCCAGATTTATTTTGTGATTGCGTTATATTTAGTGCTGAATTCAAATACAATTTATTTGGCTCGGATGGCGCTCAAAAAATATGGAGAAAGCCAAACAAAGAGCAGCAGAAAAATAATACAATTAACAAAGTGAAACACGGTGGTGGCAATGTTATGGTAGAGGGGTGTGTGGAGGCATCTGGAGTTGGGAATCTTGTTGTTTTTATAAATGAGAAAATGGATAAGAAACTTAATTTGAATATTTTAAAAGAAAATTTGGCACCCTGTGTTGAAAAGTTGGGGTTAACTGGGAAACAATATTTATTTCAACAATATTCACTAACATTCGTATTATCTTGTGCAGGAATGGCTAATCTACCACTGTAAGCAGTTCAAAAGACCTCCGGAATTACCTGATATGAACCCCATTGAGCATATTTGGCACTTACTGAAAAAAAAACATATAACGTCAAAAATACGATAAAAGAGGCCATACCGAATGGCCAAAAGCAACACTTGGAGAGACATCAAATTCAGTGACAAGCATGCGTTGACGTTTAGAGGCTTGTATATTCAGGCCAAAGGAGACCTAACTAAATATAAGGCAAACGCAACTAACAAAATATACTCACCCTGATGATAAAAATAAAACAATATTACTTTTCACTTGTTTTAGTTTTTCTAACATTTAATCTGAAATAAAATTGAAATGAAACTATCTTTTGTTAAAAATACATATTTAAAAATATATTTTATAAGTGCTCATACATACTTTTTCCTGAAAGTGAAGTGGAAAAAATTTTTACTAACAAACTAACATTTTCAAAAGCTTTGTGCTTAAACTTTTTTGATTCACTGTGTATATAAATATGATTAGGCCAAACATTTTGGTACCATTTTCTCAGATGTCTCTCAACTGATTTGGATATGTTTTTTTTTTTAAATAAATTAGAGCAGGGAGAAGGAGTGCATCGAATATTTTTTGTGACCTTTAACTTTAAATATTAGCGTTAAAAAGGAATTTCTTAAATAAAAGCTAAGCTATAAGAGATGGAATAACACGGTGTAAGAGGAAATTTTAGACATTGCTGAGATGTACAAAAATATAAAGAAGTTTTTCGCTATCTCGAACGGATACCCTACAATAAGCATTTTTTTTATGTAACATGTGTGAATATATATTAGGATGCTAAAGCTTCTTACGAATAGTAAATTTTGAAAAATTGAGTTATTTTGAAATTTAACTTTTGACGATATCTCGAAAACGATACCTCGAAAAAAACAATTTAAATTTTAAGTTTTGACTTTGCAAGCAAATATCTCCGCCATTTTCAAAACAATTTTTACCAAACTTACTTTGCCTGAAAGTTTAATTAAATATTTTTGGAGCAATAAGAAAAGATTCACCGTTACCTCGCCAATTCAATGGTTTATATTGTTTTCAAAAACCTCTAAAATATTAAAGTTTTGCTCAAAAAATAGGCCAAAAATTGTTTTTGAGATTTTTTAACATTTCTGGTGTTTTAAACACACTCATAACAGCAAATAAAACACAGTTCCAGAAGTGTTTTTTATACCACTTAGTCCACGAGCTGCGTATTTTTTTTAAGAGGATAACGCAAAAAACTGTTAGCGGACAAATTATCCTCACATGTGTTTCGCATAAAACATATGAAAAAAATGTTACACTTTTATATTTTCTATAAAGAAGTAGGAGTCAGAGCTGTAAAAGAATGCATTAATTTGTAATTTAAAATCATTTAATTCCCAATCAATGATTTGAAAACAATTAATGCATTAATTTTTTAAGTCATTGATTGAAAATTTATTTATTTATTTATTTATTTATTTATTTATTTATTTATTTATTTATTTCACCAAGCAAGGCAATTTACTAATTCTATTTACATTTTTTACTTTTTTTTTTTTGGGCACTTTTTTTGGGCACTGCATTCACGTGATTGCATTCATTTAAATCATTTTTTTATTTTATTTAAAATATTTTGTTAAAAGTGACAAAATCCAAATTTATATTTTCGTTTCATTCGTAATATAACTGATATTTTGGCATATATTTTACCTTTGTGTGATGAATACTAAAGAACCAATATAATTTGCTACAGAAAACTTAATTTTCTTTCCTCAAAGAATCGATATTGCCTACTAAAGTCTCAACAACGCGATTAGGAACTGAAAGAAGCCCAGTTGAACCTGTCTGTCACAACAACTACATTTTTGTCTCAGGAATAGCGTGAGCTGGACAATTCTCACTGAATCCATTGGTTAAAAAATTTATTCGTTATTGTCAAAGCCACCTTTTTGAGTTGAATTTATAAATGGTGTACACAAATTAGTAATCTTTTAACTAGTTTGTATGAAAATTATTGCATTCATTTTTTCAAACCAATGAAATTTTGTGGGACTTGAAATTTCAAGTCACAACTAATGATTTGAAAAAATTAATGCAACCACTTTTTCAAATCATTGAAAACATTTTAACGATGAATGCAATAATTTTTTAAAATCATTATTGTGATTTGATATTTAAAATCGAATTCAATGATTTGAAAAATGAATGCATTCACTTTTAATATAAACTACATGATTTAAAATCATAAATTTTTGCATTCCTTTACAGCTCTGGTTTTATTTTTTTATTCGAGTTTTATTTTTCAAAACGAAAAAAATAGGCGCCTGCTACACGTTCAATATATATTGAACGCGATCCAGTATCGCTATATTTATTAAACGTTTAGTATACAATATTGATGGATCGTGATCAGAGCTGTAAAATCGGCATTCATATTCAGAATTTTAAGTACACACTACATAAGAATACATTCAGTTGAATACAAAATTGATTTATAATTAAAGTTTTTAATTCACATTCATTTCTAAAAAAATGATTAATTATTATCTTTAATTATTAATTTTCGTTATTCAGAATAATAAATATTTTTTTATTCATTTGAATGCTATTCACAAAGAATGCAATTCACAATATTCTTTTTTTATTCATTATTAATTTTTTATTCGTTATTAATTTTTGTATTCATTATTCTTTTGTTATCTATCCATTATTAACTTTTTATTCATTATTAATTTTTTATTCATTATTAATTTTTTTATTCATTATTAATTTGGCTATATAATGGAAAAGAATATTGAAAGCGAGTGTTTGCTGCTGGTAAAATTATGTAAATATTTAGCTCGAGCTTTTGCTCGCGAACCATCAATCCATTGGTATGGATCGCGATCCAAATATCACAATAATTATTGACCACGTCATAAAGTTCAAAAAAGTAAAGCGAAGTTTTCTTTGTTTTTGTATTTGTAAGCGAGAAAGTTAAATTTCGCTAGTAATGTTTTGTTTATTTTATGCACTAGAAAGAGCGTATGCAAATTAGAAGGGAGGACACTTAATACACCAGGAGTGTATTAAATACACCACATAGGTTGTGTAAACAACAGTTGTGTAAATTTGTTTAAATATAAAAATAAAAATTTCCCTAACAGTACTACTTGTATTCGGGTTGGGGAAGTTTCGCAAAATTTAAATAAAATCTTTAAAATAAAATCTTGAAAAAAAATTTGGAAAAAAAATTAAAGAAAAATTAAAAAAAAAATCTTGAAACCCAAAATATTTAAAATGTTTTTCAAGAATTCTGTATTGAAAATTTGACACTATTTCCAAAAATGTTATACATTAAAAAATGTCTAATTTTGAAAAGTGTAAAATTTCGAAATAAGTATCATATTTTCGAAAAATTTTAAATTCCGAAAAAGTTTCAAATAAATTCAAAATCAAATTTCAAAGTGTCAAATTTCGAAAAAAGTGTAAAATTTTTAAAAAGTATCAAACTTCGAAAAAAATGTAAAATTTCAAAGAGTGCAAATTTTGCAAAGAAATGCCATATTATGAAAAATATGTGAAATTTAAAAAGTGTCAAATTTCGAAAAATGTTTAAATAAAAAAAAAAAAAAAAAAAAATAAAGGAAGAGTTATATTTAAGGGTCTTGCGCTCCATTATTTCATATTTTTAGCATATGTATTTGGATGTCATAAGCCCAAGGTGGTTTAGTACTAGCTGCGTTCCATTCGCTTCAAAATAATCCAGAATTTATTTTTACATGCGAAGCATGTATTTACTATAGCAAATAGGATTATTTTTGCTATCCATATAAAATTGTGATATAGCCTTTAAAAAATTTGAAACACAGGTGCCGCTTCTGTATATTTTTATGAGCTGTCATTTAATTTTTTAATTAATTGTTTGCATGATAAAATCACTATTAGGTAGTCTTGACAGCTACCTATTTTCTTACGAGCTGCGACCATCGAATGTTAAATAAAAGAAAACAAAATAATCAGTGCGCATTCAGCGGAGTCGCATTGAACTTGAATTATTTATATAATTGCATAATAATTAAAATAAATAATTTACAATTTTTCTGACGTTTAGAGTAAAACACATTCAGAGAAAAACATCGATCACTAAGGTATCGCTGCCATAATAGTTCACAACAGTTATGAACGACACACGTTCTCACGACATCTAATAGTTATTGTATCATGATTGTTTGTTTGAATTTAAATTTGACTACAATAGTAGTGCTCTCTACGAGTAGTTTTTCTTGTCGTTCCTTTGAGAAAATTTGTTATCGCGATTATATTAAGGCGAAAGAAACGCAGCTAATGTCCAAGTACTTCTGAATATAAATCACTTTTTATCTAATAGGATTTCATATTTTTTTTTTGGGTTTTATTCCACTCATTTCAAATTTGACATTTTTGTTTTCGAAAGTTGATACCAGGGGCCCTATTCTCTAACTGTGAGTTTTAAAGTGTACACTTTTTCTGACTGAACTCACCGACTGAAAACCAGTGAGTTTTTGTGACAGCCCGTGTACACTTTAAAACTCACAGTTACAGAATATGGCCCCAGGTCTGTTCCCGTACTTTTAAGTTTTAGTCCTATTTTCTAGTTTTGCAGGTTTTAGACTGAAAAGCGTTCCCGTACTTAAAAAAATGGTAAAAGAGAGTGCAGTCGAGAGAGCAAAAAATTTCCCCGCACTGTCAAACGTTGCAAGTTTTAGTCCGAGAAATTTCTTCTGGTAAAAATGTTTAGTGTCAAACTGCTTTAATTCAGCTGTTTACAAGTTAGCAAGGAAATTGCAAAACATAAAAAGTTCTTTGAAATACATATAAACAATAGGAATGGAAACTAGAAGCATGTTAAATTGTAAAAAACTAAATGTAAATGTTAGTTTGAGAATGAATTTCAATATTGTAAAACATATGAATGTGATAATTTTTCTTCATTTTGGAAAATGATTTTGTTTGACAGTTTATACAATTTTAGTCCAAAAAAAGTTCCCGTAATTTTTTGTTTTTTTATCTATTTTTGAGAGATTTTTTCTTATTCTCACGCTTTTGACAGTTTTAACATTTTTAGTCCAAAAGTACGGGAACAGAGCTACTATTTTCCCGTTTTTTCTCGAAATTTTACACTTTTTTGGGGCCCTTTTTTAAAATTTCTAGATTTTTGCATATTTTCTGTTTTCTAGAGTTTTTGTTTTCAATATTTTTTTTCAACACTTTTTTATTTTTTTAGTTTTTTTTTTCAAGTTTATTTTTTCAAGATTTTAGTTGTTTCAAGATTTTGACATGCAAGCAATCGGACTGACCATCTTTTATACACTTATTACCATTAAGTTCGTACTCGAAAAGAAGTGTATAAATTTGTGTAATATGTAAAAAATACCTCAAAATAAGTTCTATATTTTTAACACTTTAAGAAGTTAAAAAAAAACAAAATAGTGTACAAAAAGTGGAAAAAACCCAAAAATAGGGTGCAAATTTTAAATTGTTTTCAATAACTTAAAATATTTCATTGTATTTAACAATTTTAAAAATTTAATATGTATAAAAATACCAAAAGAATTTTTATAGTATTATTCAAAATCTAAAAAAAAAGTATTTCAGGGTAAAACTGAAAAAATATACTGCTTTCTTACACATCTTTTGCTTAAAATGGAGACTGAGATAGTCTAACACAAAAAAATTGTTTATGTACAATTCGTAAATAACTAGATAGATTTGTATTTGCATACAATATTTGTTCTTACAGTTGCTTTGGGGCTTACCCAAATTCGATTCCAGCTCTACGAGCGTGCCGCTATCAACGGCGGCTATATCTGCTACTCCTAAGCCACCTTTACCCAGAGTACCATCATCCATGCCATGCGCAATCATTGTGGCGTCGGATGCTTGCTGATATTCGCCGAATTTCTCTGGCACCAAAGTGCCAGGATCATCAATAAAAGTTTTCACCGTCTCGGCTGGAAACTCTTGCTCTTCATCCGGCACCAACTCAAGCTCTTGTTGTGTTGCCAAACTCTTAGCTTGGCTCATGCCATTGCCACCAACACCACCAGAGGTACGAGTGGTTCGTTGTTGCTCACGCATGGCACAAGTCTCCTCGATCATAGCCTTTAATATGCTACGATTTTTTGCATTCCTAATGAATTCATGTTCCAGCAGATCCGAAGCTGTGGCACGTTCTTCTGGATTCTTGACCAGACAGAGACTGACAAAATCAATGAATTCAGTGCTCCAACGATCTGGTTCGCGAAACGATGGTGGGGGCTTTTGTGGTATCATGAATATGGCACGCATCGGATGTATATCGCCGTATGGTGGTTTTCCCTCCGCCATTTCCAAAGCTGTTATGCCTAGACTCCAGATATCAGCCACGCAGTCGTAGCCAATCTCTTCAATTACCTCTGGCGCCATCCAAAAGGGTGTGCCAATTACCGTATTGCGCTTGGCCATAGTGTCTGTAAGCTGGCCGGCGACACCAAAATCCGCTAGCTTAGCATAACCTTCTGTATTGAGCAAGATGTTGCCGGCCTTGATGTCGCGATGAATTTTTCGACGCAGATGCAAGTAAACCAAACCCTTTAGTGTGTCGGACAATATTGTAGCAATCTCATCTTCAGTTAGCGTTTTTTTACGCAATCGCATTATGTCTGATACGCTGCCGGCGCCACAGTATTCCATGCAAATCCACAGATCGTATTGCTTGAAATAGGAGCCATAGTAGCGCACCACATATGGCGAATCGCACTGCTGCATAATCGATATTTCTTTGATTATTTCGTGTAGATCAGATTCTACCGGCACCAGCTTGATGGCCACAATTGAGCTGCTCTCCTTGTGTAACGCTTTGTAGACAGATCCATAGCTGCCTTCTCCAAGCTTACAGATGATGTCAAAGACCTTCTCCGGAGGTTGCAGTAAACTTTCCTCTGAAAGTTTCTTGAGTTCACTTTTGGAAGACATTTTATTGCTTTTGTTGTTGGACTTTGTTGATGTGTAAATTGTATTCGTTCTATTTTCGTGCTCAACTTGTTGTTAGAACATTTTTTTGCTTGATTTTAAGACGATTTTTTCACGAAAATGTTAATTTTTCATTACTTTGTGTTCTAACAAAAGAAAAGGAGGAAAGGAAAAAATTCTTGAATGAAATGTCAAATGTCCGTGTGTTGTTTTTTTATTATCTTTTTGTACTTGTGTGGGGGAGTGTAGAGTTTACCGGCATGTAGAGTTATAGGGTGATGCAAAGGTACGAAATTGCCTTATAAGATAAATGCTAGCTATTCACAATAGGGTGATTCACGATCTTGTTGCATTGTTACAAATGCGTTTTTGCAAGGGTAGATATTTGTGAGCTTATCTTTAATGGCTCATTATCATAGGCAAAATAAAATTCGACTCTAAATTTAGTGCAAACTTCTTGACAACATCTTATATTAATAAACTGTCAAAAATGCTTATACTAAATTTAGAGTCGACTTTTATTTTGACTATTTTTTATAGCCAAAGTTATTATGGTTCAAATGTTTAACAACAGCTGTTGTTTGTTAAATTTTTTCAACATCCGTAAAAAGTGTTTAGAATCTAAGCTTTGGAACATTTCAAGAGTAGTGACAACTCTAATATTTATTTTTTTTTGCGGATTATATGGATTTTGACTTCTAAATGTAAATCTGGAAAAATTGCAGGCCGCTCGCAAATGGTTTAGAAGTTACAGGCCTTCAAAGTTGAAAAATGGCCTAAAAATCTTGTTTTTTTTTTAAATTTTCAACAAAACGCTTTATGGGTATCATAAGAAAGGTAATGGTAGTACCTATTTAACAAGGTATTAAACATAAAAATTCATGCAAAATTTTTTAAGATATAACCGTTTTTAGTGTTGTGCTTTCGTAAAAGGCAAACCTATAGGCAATAGTATTGTAAATAGAGGAATAGTTATATCTTAAAAATTTATGCATGCATTTTCATGTTTGATACCTCTTTGAATAAGTACTCACATAACCCTTCTTTTGATATCCATAATGCGGAAGACTAAAAAAAACCAGCAAGATTTGTAGGCCATTTTTGCAATTTTGGAGGCCTATGACTTCTAAACCAATTGCAAGCGGCCTGAAATTTTGGATTTTGGAGGCCAAAATCCATATAATCCAACAACAAATAATTAAAAAAGAAAGTTGTCGCTATTCTTGAATTATATCTATACATTAAATAGATGAATGGAATATTTAACGAGTAAATTAAATTTAATTTTCCAAAAAACTCTCTCTATTTCTCTACCATTTCTTTCTTTTATTATAAATTCAACTTTTTTGCACCTAAAAATGTAAACAACGAAAACAGCTGCTCAATCAGTGGCATTGAAAAAGTATCGGATATTCGATATAAATCGATGCATCAGATTGAATCGATGTTTACAGTGCAATACAAAGACTTGATCCGTTATTTTGAAAAGCTATTGATCTAATAGATGAATCTATGTATTTCCATAAAACATCGAATGAATTTTAATTAGTTAGTGAAATGATTATATTAAAGAATAAATAAAGAAAAATTGGGAAAAAGCCTGTGCTAAAATGTTTCCAAGAATGCAGTTTTGTATCTAGAGTAATTACAAGCACTATGCTATATAAGTCCTTGTCCGCTGTATGGCTTGGGAGTTACTTAAAAAAAGGACCAAAACTTTTATCGCCTAGGCCTAAGAGTGGAAAGAAGCTTAATTTAGGATCAAAACATTTTCATCCGCAAGTCAAAAACGTGGCTAGATATCGGTAAAATAGACTAAGCGAACCAACCAAAATAACGTTTTTAGCACCAAAAACTCTTATCCCAGATTTTTCTAATTGTGTTACTTGTTCCGTATTTTGTAAATATCCTTATATTTCTATACTATTATATAAAAGGAGACACACGAAATTGATCCAGAATAAGCTCGGTAACCGCTGAACCGATTTCGATAATTCTTTTTTTATTCGATTCCTATTATAATATAGATTATAAGCTTATTAAGTTAAGCTATAAGCTTACCAAGTTTTTCGAAAAATGTATTTTTTAATTATTACAAAATCACGCATTTTATTTGATGCCTTCATTCAACTAGCAGCACAATATAACAGCAAACAAAGCTTTTCTCTCTTGGTCGCGAGAGCTTCTCTCAATATAAGACGGCAGCCATGTTGTGTAGTTAAGATGGATTCACTGATAACCTTCAGAATGTTTTTGTGTGATTTAAAATAAAGTTAATCAAGTTGAGAGCGTGCAGAAATTTTTCTCTCCGAAAACTTCATATAAAAAAAATTGTAAAACATGCTGAAGGTGATCAGTGAATCCAGCTTTACTTTCATTGAGATTCTCGCTTTCATACATTGTTGATTAATTTTCTTTGCAAATGTTTTGAGGGGAGTTGCCAGAATTTAGTTATAAGCATTAAGTATGTTTTGCAGCCTTGCCAGCCAGCTTTTCCCCACTTGAGATTGTGTTAGTCTATCTATACAAATATATAAAAGCGTTGTAACACTGCACATATGTTTGACAATCACGCAAGAACTACTCAACCGATTAACACAATATAGGTATCAAACGATTTGTTATTTCAACTTAGTCGTAATATGCTATGTTAGATTTGCAGTGTCTACTTTTCATGCCCACTTTTTGCAAAAAATGCTATATTTCAGACAATTTTGGTCGTATGAGACTAGAATTTGGTAATCTACGTTGCATGGTTACGTTCGCTAACTTTACTAAAAATGGACATGACCCACTTTAGTTAAGTCCACTTTCCGGGGGATAAGCTTGGAGTAAAGCAAAGTGCACTAGGTTTAAGCTCAATTGGGCTGAAATTCTGGCATTCTATTTTTTCGAGTATGAGATGGTTTAAGTGAAAATATTTAGCCACACCCCCATTACCGCCAGAATTAAACGAAAATGGTATATTTCGAACGGTTTTGGTCGTATTAGACTAAAATTTGATAATTTAGTTCATACAGCTACTTTCGGCAACTGTACTAAAAATGGCGAATATATAAATTTTTTTTAACAGCGTGAAAATTTGTATATGGCAGTAAGGTGGTCTGCGGCAGGACAACGTCTGCCGGGCAATACTATACATCAATAGACTGCTGTATATATCAGAAAATTCTGATCGTCATGCATTGACGTTTCAAACGGAAACGTCTAGCATGTGTTTTGTTCGAAGGTCAATTTACACTTTTGCAAATTCACAAAACGATCATAAAAATTTCATTGAATTGGGTCAGGACAAAGTCTACTATAACTATAACGTTAACTATGAATATATAGATAAGGAAAAAGATTAAAACATAGATTTATGTATATAACTTTAGAATAGTTTGAAATATTTGAAATATTTTTCACAGAATTATTTTTTAAGCTTTATTTGAAAATGTTTTTCACATAAATTAGTTTTTAAGCTGTAGAACATTGCAAAAACAATAACAAAAGCAAATTATTTTTCATCAAAAAATCATAGAGGTGACCAATGATTTTTAATGACAGACACTGTTTGTGTCAAAAAAGATTAATTTTTGCAGATAAATTATATTATATGAAAGAATAAGAAAAATGAAAATTACAAAAAAAATTAAAATTAAAAATACATATGTACAACAAAATTAACTCTTGGCCTATTTTTGAGTACAAGTTGGATATTTAGAGGTTCTTTGAAAACAACATAAAACATTGTATTGGTGAGGTAACAGTAAACCTTTTATCATTTTCCCAATTTAGTTAATTGAACTTTCAAGCAAAGAAAATTTGATGAAAATCGATTTGAAAATAGCGGAAATGTTTGCTTGCTAAGTCAAAACATGAAATTTCAATCGTTTTTTTCTCATTCTGAGGCGTAAGAAAATGAGTTATACTGAGAAAATCTATTTTCTTATGTTTTTTAAAACATACCTTATATCCGTACAAAATATTTCCGAAAAGATTTTAATTTTTACCGTTAATTTTATTAATAAACGACTGTCCATACAAAAATGCATTTTTGTGCATTGAGAAAGTCTATAGTTTTTGAGATATCGCCATAGTTGGATGTCATTATAACGGCCTTTTTATTAAATTTAAGAATATATTTGTTTTCAGAATATATGTACAAAATTACCAAAAAAAAAAAAAAAAGAAAGCCAGGTAAATTTATGTCATCATAACATTTACAGTTTAAATAAAATATTCAAATTATATAAAGAATTTTTTAATATTTATAACATTTTTACATAATCAAACAAAACAAACACAATAATTTTTATATTTAGAATTTGATTCAATGTAAATACTTAAATTTTAAGATTTAAAATTTTTACATGGTATTTAATATTTTTATCGCAGGCGAAGCAGAGGGTATTTGCTAGTAATTTAATAAAGATTATTTGCTGTATTATAAGCCTAAGCAATAGGGATATTTTCTATGTCTAGAATAATTGCATTAAAGCACAAATTGTAACAATCTATACTATAATATCCAATTGCGCCCTATTTTACAAGTGTAGCATCTTAAAATCAACAGCTCAAAGAACTCTATAATTAGCCATGGTGTAAGAAATCAAGGTGTTAGCGAATTTTCATTTTTATTGTAAAAATCTTACACTGAAGTTGGCAAACCATACCAAATAAACTTTTCTGTCTCTATCACTCATTCATAAGTTTGACAACTTTAGAGAAATATTTAGACGCCACTAACGCCTTGATTTTCTACTTTACCACTATTTTGATAGATATACCATATTTTTTCATAATTTTAATATCTACCACTTTTAACACTGAAGTCTTAAAATTTTCCACTATTTCCACCATCATACAACTTTTTGATGAATTTGTTCTCTATAAAATACTTATAATAAACACATCACTAGAAGGCTTAATTGTGAATATCATTAGATTTTAAAAGCTTGTTATTGTGAATGTCATTGATATTTTGAGGTTGACTGTCAGCTGTTAACAAAACGTTTGCGTGGGAGTCTTATGCGTACTTTACACGGTCAATCATTTGACGTCAATCAGGTATATGTTTTAGTAAATATTTGTTTGTATGAATTACACAGGCACGTTGATGGCTTGATTTATAAAAATCTAAATTTGATCAATCTGTCGTCATTTCGTTTGCTTTCGTCGTGCAGTAAACATGACTGCGGGAAAAAAAAGAGCTGTAAATAATAAATTTAAGAGGACAAACACTTTTTGGCAGAGTTTATTGACTCTTGCCTTTTTATTTTTACGCTTTTTAATGCGTAGCTACTAATTACTTGTTTAGCAAGTAGTGCAATATGCGCGATACAGTCGTCCGCTTAGCTCATAGCACGTCTGTGTTCCATAAAAAATAATGCAGAATGAAAATTTGACGATATGATTGGTGTGTGCAAGGACGCTAGCATCAATCCACATGTACACATGCTGGACGTCAAATGATTGACCGTGTAAGGTGCGCATTACACGCGGCACGAATCGATAAAGTTACCGTCACGGTAAGGCCTTTTCCACACTTGGTCAACGCAACTCCAACTCAAGTTGCTAGCCTGTGTATTTATACCGGAACCTTCAGATTAAGCAACTTGCACGAAACAAGTTCTCGACACGTTCTCAACCTGTTCAACGCAACGCGGCTTTCCGCAATTTTCATCGGCGACGTGTTGCATCAGTTTGTTTGTTTTGTGAATTCAAGCATTTGTAGTGCAGTAGGCTTTATATTAATCAAGGTGAATAAGCTAATTAATTAGTTCCTAATAGAATCTAAAAGAAGAAGAAATAGTTTGCAAGATGAATGAGCAAGTGTTAAATATTAAATTAGTGCAAAAAGTCGAAAAACAAGTGTTATTATATAATAACAATTATAACATGTTGCATGACTTTTGAAGCAAGTCTGAAAGCAATCGGTTTATAGTTGCATTGCTTTTCAACTTTTTCGCTGTTGCGTTGAAGTTGTGTTGGAATTGCGTTGACCAAGTGTGGAAAAGGCCTAAACTCACAACTTGCTGGAAAATCATGCTTCCATTTCCGGCGAGTTGTGAGCTTACCGGGACTGTAAATTTTACCGGACTGTGAAGAAATTGAGACTTAAAACAAATATTTAAAATAAAATTAGGGTCTGCCCCAAAAGCTAGATTTGTTAAATTTTGTTTTATTTTTTTTTTGTATTGATAGAAGGTTTGTTAATTTTTAATCTATTTTTGTTTTTTATATTGAACTAGTTTACCAATAGCCCCATTTGCCAAACCATCACTGACATTAAAATTATTTTATTAGATAATGTTTATTGATGACAAAAACAATTTCAGAAACCACCTGTATCGATGACTTTCAAATTATGCAATTTTTGTTTAAGTTCTTGTAATTTTTCATTATTTTTACATCCACTAATGTTATTTATTGCAGAGGAAATTTTGTTATGTTCTATTGCGCGTAAGATAGAATTATTAAAAAATCTACAGAAGCATTACTAAAAAATAATCTTATTCCATTTGGACACAGGCGGCTGGCTGTTCTTTCGTAAAAAATCGACTCTCTATTAAATGTAATTCGTTTTGCTCAAGTTTTTTACCATCACCAATCTTCGTTAGAAATGACGAAAACTGTTAATTACTTTGCCGCATAAGGGCATGAACAGAATCAAAAATCGTTGCGGCCGACGTAGAAAAAACCGCAGCTCGTTTTCCGCAACGATAAATCGCAGACTTAGAATCTATTCTATTTCAATCGTCGGTCGCAACGCTTTTTGATTCTGTTCAGGCTCTTACTTGTGTCAATTCTTAAAATTTAAGTTCCAGCAGTTCTTGAAGTTAGTTCGGGAACAGACCATTCTCATCAACAAAAGAAAACACGTACTTAGCGATGTTAATGACAATGGTAGTAAGTAGAAGCAACATTTGTTTTGTTATATTTTTTACTGATTTTGTTGTTTGGATAGCCAATACACAATCAATTTTTATAATAGATTAATGTGATCTGCACCATAGCTTCACGCATTCAAATGTTGGATAGCTAATGAACAATCCTTTATAAGATTCTTGTTAGCTATGCAACATAGCTTCAGTAAATACTTAATATAAAATAAACTCACATAGTCAACGAAAGTTTTTAGATCGGTTGGTAGTGTATAGGACAGTCAATCGAGAGGGTACGAGTTCGATTCTCATTGCTAACTAGAAATATTTTTACTAAGTTTATATTCTCTTGTTGCAATCGACACAAAAAGCAACAACAATTCTAAGAAAAAGTTGTACTGCATTCTTAGAGAGAAATGGGGACGTTCAAACTATATAGAGAATTTTAACACAAAACTAAGTTTTATTAATAGTCTGGTATAAAAAAATAGATTTTTAGCCATAACTTTTGATTGAAAAGAGAAATTGTAGACTTGATTTTTTTGTAAAAAATATAAAACAACATTTTGGAAAAATAAATTTTGCGAAAAAAATCAAAGGCGGTGCCCTTGTTGTTTTGATGACAAAAATAGTAAAATAATTTTTGCGCTTAGCTGGAAGAATTTTTGCAAATAAATGCTATGTCATATGAAAGGTAGCCAGATGTGCAATTTTTAATTGATTTCATTTTTACAACAACAACAATTTTTGAGTCATTTTTTGAGTAAAAAGTCAATATTTTGGACCTTTTTTGACATAATCATAAAACATATATACACTAACTTAACGGTACAGTTCAACTTAATTTTGTAAAGTGATTTTATTGAACTTTTGAACAAAAAAAATTTGAATAAAATATATTAATGGACAGCGGAGATATTTACATCGCAAGACTAAACTTTGATTTTCATGTCGTTTTTTTCTCATTCTTAGGTAACGATGTTTTATGAAAAAGTCGTTGTACTGAAAATTTCTCCAATTTTGAAGACATTTGAGTGTTTTTGATGTCAAAATAACAAAACATTTTTAAAATTAAATACACAAAAATATCCGATACTAAAAAGTTTTATAATAGCAAAATTACCGTTTATTAAAAAATTTCAGAGGGGCGTGGCAAAAAATAAGTATGTAACATTTTAAGTTGGGATAAACTTAATATGTGTACCTAGTTTGAACGAAATCCGTTGAGCCGTTTAGATTTGTATAAAGGCCAAACAAACAAACAAACAAACAGAAAATGAGTTTTATTACTATAGATATATACTACTACTTGTGTTATTGCAAACTGTGTTATAAATATTTTTTTTTTACATAAGACATATAGGCAGATCCACAAAAAAGTCAACCGTGACCAAAAAATTAAAACTTATTAAAAACGGCTTATTTTATGATATTAGAGAAATATAATTTTATTAATTTAATCAATTTATACATAAATTCATTTACCATGATGATTAAACTGCCTGCACTTTAATTTATTTATTTTATTTAAGATCTACTACGTTTCATTGGACCACATGACTCATTTGAAATGAGTCATTCAAAAGTGTTAACTTTTGTAGTATCGTGTAAACGCCCTAATCATAGCATCCCTGGTTTGATAACTCACCTTTCGACTTTAAAGTTGAGTTATCGAACCAGGGATGCTATAAACAGGGCGCTTACACGATACTACAACTGTAAACACTATTGAATGACTCATTTCAAATAAGTCATTTGGTCCAATGTAAACTGTGTGAGAGAATCTAAATAGTTTCATTTGAGCTAAATTTCCTCCTAGTCGAGCCTTTATGAATATAAATAACAAAAAGAAAGTTGATAAATAATGGCCGTAGAAATAAAAACGGTGGAGTAAAGCAAAATATGTTTTTTTTTATTCAGCCGATATATTGTTATAATATGTCTTAATACCTAATGACATTAAATGTTTAACTTATTTAGATAATGAAACATTAGCTACTTCTTAAAGTGATAAAATTTTGTTTAATGAAATAAACAGACTAACTTCAAAGTTATGTGAGATCGCTAAAATGTATGAATTAAAACTGAGTTCGCTGGAGATCACGATAATTTTGTGTGCTAATAAGCAATAACAGTTTAAGTTTGATTTCAAGGTTTAAAAAATCTTGTTTCAAAGTATTCAATCGCCACATAAGTTGGTATTTTTTCGTGTCATAACTTTGGCTAAGGTTATGCTAGAAGCTTCAGAAAATGTGTGTTTCTAGTGCTATATACCTGGAATATAGATAGCTACATCGATAATTCAGTTCTGTCTCAAGTTGGCTTAAGCTTTTATTGCTTATCGACAAAGAATTGATAACTTAAACATTAATGGTTATGAAAAGCAAATGAAAAATTTTGCAAGTATGAAGAGTATGTTTTCACTAAGCTTAGAAACTGATGTAAAAATTATGAATAAAAAATGCGTAGTCGCAGTCTGGTTACTAGTCCACATCCTCGAATTCCATTTCCTCCATATTATTTCCGGTCCAACGTACGCTACCATGTCTGGCGTGAAAGATTTAATTAGGATTGATTTAAAAAAAAATTTAATAACGCTGATTAAACCTTTTCATCATGCCAGGTGGTGGTGGTGGGGGTGGTGCGGTATGCGGTGGAGTGCGACGAGCGCTGTAACAAAAAAAAAAGGCTCTTCATATATAAAAATATCATATAGCTGACAAAAGAAACTGTCAAAGCATTGGTACGCTACTTTAATTTTGTCTAACAGGAAAAAGTTTTGACTCTAAACACTTACGCAGCTACAGCAGCTGGATTGTATGAAGAAGCTCCATAGGTTTCACTCTCATCCATATCAAATTCTTCGGTGCCAGAGCGAGTGCTGAATAAATAAAAAATATTTGTTAAACTTAACATCAATTCAGCTGTTCACTTTTTATTACACTACACTCCAAATTGTCATCAATACCATAAAATATATTTAGTGAATAAAATTGTAGTCTACATTTAGGCGCTCTACTTAAGCCTAGCACTCACAGATTGCGATTCCGCTGACTGGCGCGCACAATATTTTCTACAGAACGCGTTGTCAGCGAGACACGATTGCGCAGGCGTGTTGGTGTTCGTGGCCTTGGCATTGCGGCACGTGCATCCGGATTGGCCGTCAATGTTGGCGTCATTGATCGTCGTTGGTCACGTTCATATTTTTCTCTGTCCGAGCGTCGTCTGTTGTCAAATATTTTGAGCATTATAAAATAAAAGTAATGAAATCGCTTTCATACTCACAATTTTGGCTTATTACGATCGTTTTTATGCTGTCTTCTATCGTCACGCCCATTTTGACTTTCGCGTGCTGCTAGATCACGATGAGCAGCTCTCGGACTCCACTGATCGGTTTCTTCAAAATCAATATTTGACTCTTCAGTACCTTGTCTGCGTCTGTTTGGTGGAAGTTTTAATTTTGTTTTTAATTATTATATAAAATTGTTGTGAGCTAAATAATTTATAATTTTTGTAGCGTTATTCTTATTTAAATTTCAGAAATGTATTCGTTAGTGGCGGAAGTGGCATACTGGTTAGAGTGAGTGGTTCTTATTCTAAAGAATCGCTGTAGCCTGGGTTTAGTTGCAATCTGAGGCAGAATGCGTTTTTAATAGCATTAGTAGGGGTATTCACGATTCAATGCACTTGAAAGTTCAGTTCAAGACTTGATGACTTGTGCACTTTATAAAAATAAAATACACGTACGTCAAAAATATGCACAATTGCTTTTCTACTCTAGCCTCAAACTTTAGGACTTGAGCAGTTGTGTACTTGGGCACATTGAAAATTTTGGAAGCTTTGAAAAATTGATTGTGGTGTGTTTACGAAATCCTAACTGCACTACTGCACAAGTCCCTAAGTCATAAACTGCGCACTGGCAAGTGCTTTCACTGAATCGTGAATACCCCTAATATTTCTGGTCGGGTGTCTACTCTCTGGGGCAGACCTTAGAGAGTAAAACCTGCCATTAAAGTCGTAGGTCCAGTTCTCGATCAGTTGTGTTCAAGCATTTGATAACACGCACAGCACCATTGATCTACAGCTCTTTCAAGAACTACAATGGTCATTTTATTGTTTTTTTAGTTAGTGGAAGATTTTGGAGAAAAGTTTGAATTTTCTTCTAGAAACTATTGAGAAACTACTTATGCAAAGAACACATTAACGAAGGTAACGACACTACGACATCTGTAAAATTTGCTTTTCTTATGGATATGAATTTGATGAAAATGACGCAGCGGCACGACAAGTTTCTGTCGTCGGTAAAGAATTATTTTTAATTTGACGAGCCACAACAGCGCAAATATAAGGGTTTGTGTATGCGTGAATGAAACAATCGTATGGTTTTTACAGATTGACGACTCTTTCTTCAGGTCGAGTCGTAATGTCGTGTAGTCGAGAATGTGTTCAGTACATTACTTACTTATTTAGTTGTCGCTACAACCGTATGTCGGTGGTGACCTCATCTAAGAATTTGCACCAGCCATTTCTATCTCTCACTTGCTGGCGCCAGTTGGAAATTCCAAGCTTCGTCAGGTTGTCCTGTAATTGGTCTTTGTAATGAAGATGCGGTCGTCCTCTTCTGCGTTGACCGCTGCTGGGTACCGAATAGAATATTTTCTTCACTGGAGCATCATCTCTTTTAAGCGCTGAACATGACCTAGCCAGCGAAGGGTTGGCTATTTCAATGCGCTTGACTATGTCGATGCCAGCATACAGCTCTTACAGTTCATCATTCCACCTATTTGGTGCTCGCCATTGATTGGTCCGTAGATCTTTCGAAGAATCTTTCTCTCGAAGGTTCCTACAGCCTTTTTATCTGAACTGCTCAGTGTCCAGGCTTGTAATTAATAAAGTAGGAAGGGCATGATGATCATCGGTTTATAGTAAGCGATTTTCGTTCGTCGAGAGAGAACTTTGCTTCTCAATTGCCTACTGAGGAGGAAGTGTTATTCTTCATTTGATCTGAATGCTGATGTCTTTAGTTTAATTAATGCTGAACCCCAGATAGACGAAGTCTTTCACAACCTCGAAGAAGGTATTGTCAACTGTAAGATGGGTTCCAAGACGCTGGGACTGTTTGTTTGTTGACACCAAGTATTTCGTCTTATCTGCATTTACTGCCAGGCCCATTCGTCTTGACACTCTTTCTAATCTGGAGAATGCTGGACTGACTTCGGGCGTATTATGGCTAATGATATCGATGTCATTAGCATACGCAAGCAGCATAACACTCTTGTAGAATATTGTGTCACTATGCCTCAGAGCAGCAGCTCGGATGATATTCTCCATCATTTGGATGAAAAAGTCGCACGATAAGGAATCGCCTTGTCTGAAACCTCGTGTGGTAACAAGGTGGGGAGAGGCCCCTCCCGATATTAACTGCACTGCTGGTGTTGCTCAGTGGCATCCTGCAAAGACGTTTTAGTTTTACAGGAATACCAAACTCAGACATGGTTAGGTTAGGTAAATAGTGTCGTGCATCATTGCGAGTCCCTCTTTTTTGTGGTACCATATTAACCATTATATCGGTTATTCCTCAAACCAGTCTGTGCGTTTTATGAATCTCCAGATGTCTAGCAGTGGTGACCTCGCTAAATTTTCCAGAAAAATCTCTTTGAAATATATCGTAGTCAACGGTTCTGTAGACTTGGATAGTATTTGCGTTTTATGAACCTCCGGATGTCTAGCAGTCTTGTGTTCGCTAAATCTTCCAGGTCATTGAAAAATCTCTTTGAAATATATCGGAGTCGACGGTTCTTGGACGACTTGGACATTCGCATAGAAGGTGAGTTATTGTTTCGGTTTCTTCTAGATCCTTGCAGTTCCAGAGCCTTCGAGATATGTTGCAGTCACCTCTGGAAGCTCAGTTAGTGTTAGCATTATCTCTGGCTTTAAGGTCTATACTCCTTTTAACGACGCCTATTGGAATGTACACATCTGCATTAGCTCTGTTTGTACTTGTGGTTACTTCACTCTTAGCCAGTTCATCCGTTGCGTCGTTCCCTTCGATATTGCTATGTCCGGGAACCCAGCAGAGGGTGACATTGTGGATATTGCAGATACTGTTTAGTGCCAGTTTATAGCTCTATACCGTTCGAGCCTTCGACGTTTTACTATTCAGCTTTGATGGCCGTTTGGGTATCCACAAAAATTACTACCCTTGTGGGGGTAAGATTTTTTCCTATGAATGGCCTGTGAAGCTTTTTCAATAGCATATATTTCTGCCTGAAAAACGCTACAGTAGTTGGGGAGCTTTTAGGAGTCTTTGATTTGCAGCGTTTCACAGTATACACCTGATCCAGTTCCGTTTTCCATTTTGGAACCATCAGTATATACTTGGTGATTGCCGTTGAATTCTAAGGTCGTTTCTTCTCATTCTTGTCTGGTGGGGATGGATGTGGTGTATACTGTGCCGAATCCGAAACTGTGTATGTTATAGTCGGTTATTATTTTTGATTCCTGGGTTCCAAAGAGATTCAGAATATATGCATGTCCGAAAGTGTTGTTCCTCCAGGCTTGTGATTCGTTAAGGCGAATCGCGCTTTTGGTCGCCGAACACTTAAGGACCTCTTTTATGAGGAGAAGATTTAGCATCGTTGCCAGACCCACCTGTGGTGTTGATCTCATGGCTTCTGTTACTCCTATGCATGCTAACCTTTGGACTCCTGTTAGGGAGCTAAGGTAGCTCTTTTTGTGCGCTATCGGCCACCATACAAGAGAACCATGGGTCTCACGATCGCTGTATAAATCCAGTGGATTATGTGAGGTCGCAGTCCCCTTTTCCTGCCAAAGACTCTCTGACATGCGTAAAGAGTGCATAGTGCTTTTTCCTTCTTTCTTCTGTGTTGACTTTTCGACTCAGCTTGTTATCAAGGATAATTCCAAGGTATTAAGCTTCCGTGGAAAGCTTCAGATTTACTGCGTTCAGTTTCGGGAATGTGAAACTTTCTATTTTCCTTCTTCTTGTGAACAGAACGAGTTCGGTCTTCGTTGGGTTAACACCAAGTCCATTCGATTTTGCCCAACTCAGACATTGTGAAGTACAGGTGCTTTCTTATAGGGCTGTCGAAGGCGGCTTTGTAGTCGACAAAAAGATGTTGGGTGTCGATTTTTTTTCATGGATCTTTTCTTCCAGATTTGTTGTAGCGTGAAAATCTCGCTTTTCTTGTGGATTAGGTAGAGAACACTGAGATTTCTATCACTCGGAAAGCATTCTTCCGATCAAATTCTGGATGGAATCTCGTGAATTAATTTAAATAGAGCTTCGCCTCCGTTCTTACATAGCTCAGCAGGTAAGCCATTAGCACCCGCAGTTTTGTGATTTTTAAGCCGAGCTATAGCTTGCAGAACTTCATCATAGTCAGGCAGCGGAATCTTAACGCTGTCATCTGTAATTGGGGTTTCCAGGATATCATCTCTATTGCCGGAATTATTGTCAGCGTCGCCATTTAGAAGCATTAAGACAAGTGTTCCCTCCATAACGTCAGAGTATTCTGGATATCTGTCACTAGATTCCCGTTTTCATCCTTGCAGGAAGAGGCCCCGGTTTTAAAACCATCGGCAAGGCGTCTTATCTTTTCGAAAAATTTTCGGTATTCATTTCCAAATATGTCGAAATATTCCATGAAACCAATGAATTTTGTATTTGTTACTTACGGCTTTTCTTACTTTATATGACGATATACAATATAATGTAGCATGCGATATTTATCACGTAACATATTTTTATATCACTTGTAAAGAATCTCCCGGCCTTCCGGGTCTATAACTGAGGTAAGCTCGCTGGGATTTCGAGGCTCGTAAAAAAGTTATAATGAAATATTCTAGACGTGCAGAAACTAACGATGAAGAAAATCGTCGTTAGCGCGTTTGGGAATTCAACTATTCGGCCTGGTGCCTTGTGGCTCTTGACAGATTTAGTTATTCTCACCACCTCATCTTCGTTAACCATCAGAGTTGGATGAAAATTGTCGACCTCATTATCGTGGGACTGGTTTGCCGTTTGTAGCTTAGCAGGTTCGGGCTCGTAGGGGTTACCTGTCTGGACGTCTTTAGCTTTTTCACTAACAGTTTGTGAGCTGTTCCGCAAGGCGATACTTCTGCTTCGTTGTATAGTTGCAGAAAACACTCTCGCTGCTGTAAATTCTAGTTTTTTTTTAAGAGGGTTCTTGAGTCCTGGGTAGAATACACGGAGTTCTTCGAATCTGTCGGAACCTCTGGCACTATACACCTTCTAGTTTGAAGGCAGTAAATGCGTGCTTCTACAATTTCGAGGGTCAACCAATACACTCAGATAAGTTGCCATTTGCTTGGTTGCCTCAAACGCTTCGCAAAATTTTCTAACTAGCCATGTCGATTGAGATGCATATAGGTCATCATTATTTTAAAGATGTCTTAATTTAGCAAAGCACTCTGTAGGTCACTCTGCTTTCGCTGCCAGTAGCTCAGTTATTGTTTATTCAGGGTGTATGTAATAACATTGTGATCGCTGTTAAGGTCTATGACCCCGAGAAACAATTTGTGTCCGTACCAAACTACTCAGGCACAAAAGTCCAGATTATCGGTGTGGTTGGTGTACTTTATTTTTAAAGATTATATTTATTTTATAAAAACTTTTATTTAAAAATTTATATCTTTATTGGACAATATATTTTTCTATTCTCAAATTTTCATTTCAAAAAATATTGAAACATAAAAATTGAAATTGATTGAAAATAATTTTTCACATAGCAAGTGATATAACAACTAATATAACAAGTAATATAAGTAATATCCTCTACATATACTCTCCCTCCAGTGAAACGATTACATTAAATGTGATAATATTTATAACAATATTTGATGACATTAGTTAATATTAAAGGTAACTTTCTTTTTTTGTGTTAAATGTGTAGGTGATGTTTGATGAGTATTTGAAGAAATTATGTGGGCTGGTTTTAAATTATCGATTGAAATTGATTTTATAATATTTCCATGTTGTATTTTAAATGTTCTATCGAATTTTTCAATCACTTTAAAAGGTCCTTGAAAAGGTGGTTGAAGGTTTGCTGGTCGATTTACTTTAACGAAAACGTATTCACAAGTGTTGAGTGATTTTGGTAAATAAAAAGAATTTTTATTGTGATGAACTACTTTCGAACGAACTTCGGAAAAATGTTTTCTTAGTTGTTGAAGAGTTTCTGAAGAGTTATCAGTATCATTTTGACTAGAAACAACTAATTCTCCAGGCAATCTAAGAGTTTGACCGTAAACTAGTTCTGCTGAAGAGCATTTCAGATCTTCTTTAATAGCAGTTCGTAAACCAAGAAGAATCCATTGTAAATGTTCTGACCAATATATCGAATCGTTCGAAGCTACAATTGACGACTTCAATTGACGGTGAAAGAGTTCTACCATTCCGTTGGCTCTTGGATGATATGGAGATGTATGAATTTTGTGTGACCCAAGTAATTTAGTTAATTCCTCGAATAATTTTGAAGTGAATTGTGTGCCTTGATCTACAGTAATTTTAAGTGGGACACCAAATCGTGGAACGTAATTTTGAACAAAAGTATTTGCTATTGTACTGGTCAAAATGTTTTTAAGTGGGTAAACTTCTGGCCAACGAGTGTGTCTATCTATAATTGTTAATAAATATCGATAACTGTTAGATATTGGTAATGGTCCTACTAAATCCATGTGGATATGTTCAAATCTACCCGAAGGAATTTCAATTTTCTTAATAGGAGTTTTTGTGTAAATATTAATTTTTGATTTTTGACAATTAAGACAGCTAGATGTCCATTCATTTATTTGTTTTCGCATGTTTGGCCAAAAATATTTAGATTGTATTAAACGTCTTGTTGTACGAATTCCAGGATGAGATAATGAGTGTACTTTCTCAAAAATAATTCTTCTCATTGAATTTGGAACATATGGTCTGGATGAATTGCTTGAAATATCACACCAAATTTTAATCTTTAAAATTGGAATAATAATTTCTTTTAAATTATGTTTAGAAGTTGGAGTTGATATTAACGATTTCAGTTCTTTGTCAGATTGTTGTTCTTCGAATAGTTTTAAAAAGTTAATGTTTTCTGTTGAAATTGCTTCAATATATGGAATTCTGGAGAGTGTATCAGCTACAATATTGTTCTTTCCTGATATGTATTGTATGTCATTTGTAAATTGTGCAATATATTCCAAGTGTCGTGTTTGTCGTGGTGATCTGTCAGTTTTAGAATTTAGTATGAATGTCAGTGGTTTGTGGTCAGTAAAAATTGTAAATGTTCGACCTTCAAGAAAATGTTTGAAATGTTTTACGGCACGGTAAATAGCTTAAAGTTCTCTATCGAAGGTAGAATATTTCATTTCTGTCATCGTAAGTTTTTTGGAATAATATGCGAGAGGTTCCAAAACATTATCGGAATTTTGTTGCAAAACTGCTCCTATTGCCACGTTCGATGCATCGACAGCTAAAGATAAACATGCGTGTTTATCGAAATGTGTTAAAAGAGTATTACTAGCAAAAAGTGATCGAACTTTTTCAAATGAAGTAGTTGTTTCGTCTGACCAGATTAATTGTTTAGTTTTGCTTTTATTTGCCAATGTTAGCATGTCATGCAAAGAACTAAGTTCTGCTGCTAACATTGGAATATAACGATGATAGTAATTTATCATTCCGAGAAATTTTTGTAATTTACTAATAGATGTTGGTTTTTCAAAATTGAGAATTGTATTTATTCATTCTTTAGATGGTTGAATTCCTTTGTGTGAAATTTCGTAACTAAGGAAATCGAGTTTTGGTACACCAAAAAGACATTTTGTAGGTTTAATGTTTAATCCGTATTTTTGAAGTCGAGTAAAAATTATTTTTAAATGTTCGACATGTTGGTTTTCGTTATTACTTGCAACTAAAATATCATCAATGTATGCGAATACAAAATCAAGACCGAAAAGGACTTCATTGATGAATCTCTGGAATGTTTGAGCGCTGTTCCGCAAGCCGAATGGCATACGTGTAAATTCAAACATTCCAAATGGAGTTGTTATTGCCGTTTTGTACACATCTTCTTCTGCCATTGGTATTTGGTGATATGCACGTACGAGATCTATTTTTGAAAATATGGTTTTGTCTTTTAGTTCGATACTTAGATCGTGAATATGTGGAAGTGGATAACGATCTGGAATCGATATGCAATTGAGTCTTCGATAATCTCCGCATGGTCTCCAATCATTTAGATCCTTTTTAGGAACTAAATGTAGGGGGGATGCGGTCGAAGAACTCGAAGGTCGACATACACCTGTTTTGACGAGGTATTCAAATTCTGTTTTAGCAATTTTCAGTTTTATCGGGTCTAAACGTCTTGGTTTTGAAAAAGGTAGAATTCCTTTAGTTTCAATTCTGTGAACGGTATGATGTTTCACAGGATGGGAGTAGTTTGGTTCAGATGTTATTGAAGGGAAATTCTTTAAAAGTTCTGTAAATTTGTTTTCTATTATCGGAATTTTTAGTGAATAAATGTCGCAAAAACCAGAGGAACCAAATGTTTTTAATTTTGTAGTAGAGTCAATCAATAATTTTTTTTTAATATCTACAATTAAGTTGAATTTTTCTAAAAAATTAACTCCTATAATTGGTGTTGAAATATTTGCTATAAGAAATGGAAATTCAAAATCACGTCGTAAATTTAAATCAATTTTTAGAAGTTTTGATCCAAAAGTTTCTATAGAAGAGCCATTTGCAGCTGTTAAATTAGTGTCAAAATTTCTTTTTAAGTTTTTGAATTTAGAAGAAGGTACAACTGAAACGACTGCACCAGTATCGATTAAAAATTTAAGTTTATTAATTTTGTCGAAAATAAAGAGACGGTGAGCAGGTTTAACAAAAATTCCATCATGTGTCACCGTCATGATGGAACGATTTAATTTAAATTGTCTGAATTTGGATTATTATTGTTTGTATTATTTTTAAAATTACATGGTTGTATGCATTTAAAAGCTTTATTTTTAAATTTTTTATGATACCAACAAATATCGTATCTTGCGTTTGAACTTCTTCGTTTTGAAAATCGTCGATAGTTTGAATGATTCCGTTCATGAGTTCTTGATCTAGTTTTAATTTCAGCGATGTCCAAAGTGATTTTACTAAGATTTTGGCATAGTGTTGCTGTAATTTGGGAGAGATTTTGAATACATTGTTCCATTGATTTGTTGTCAATACTTGCGATTTCAGTTGAATTTTGAGGTCTCTTGGTTACTTCGTGAATTTTGTCAGCAAGTACAATTTTTTCTTCAACACTTTTATCACTTGAAGTCGTCAAATGCACTTGTAAATGTTGGGGCAATTTACGAAGCCACAACTTAAAAAGTAATTCGCGACCGATAATCGAATCAGAACCTGCTAGTGATTTCATATCTCTAAAGAATTCTGATGGTTTACGATCTCCAAGCTGCGTATTAGAGAAAAGTTGTTCTAATCGATTCTCTTCGCTAAGGGAAAATCGTTCGCAAAGTGTGTTTTTAATACATTGATATTTATTTATTGTTGGAGGTGGGTGAATTACATATAAAATTTTAGTAATGATTTCTTGTGGAAGTGCAATTAGAACATTTTGGAATTTAGTGTTATCATCGTTAATATTTTGTAATGTAAATTGAACTTCTGCGTGTAAGAACCAAGCGTCAGGTGATTCAACCCAAAATGTTGGTAGTTTTATTGATTTTGAAAAAATTATAGGGGATGAAATGGGATTCTGATTTTGAGAAATTGTGTTGTTGTTAAAACCATTATCGCGTTTTGGTTTGATGGGTGATTTGGTGTATCAGATGAAGGTGTTTGAGAAGTGTTTTGATTTGGTGAGTTATGAATTGGTGTTGATGTGTCTGATGGAGGGGTTTGGGGGTTGATGTTATTTTCCGTAGTGTGATTATTAATATTAATTTGTAATGGATTTTGTCGTGTAAACGATCTTGTTAAAACCATTTAAAAAAATTGTATTTTAATACTGATATTCACTGGAAGAAAGTTTACAGAATAGGAAAAACCAAGTAGGTATATTTTTTTCAATAATAAATTCAGGTTAAAATAATTTAAATAAGTTGTTAAGGTAAGTTAAGTTTAATTAATTGTTTCAGTTATTTAAATTCAAATTTAATGCTAATATGTGTAATTCATAAGGACTTATTGTTATTAAAATGGAAAATAAATATGTAATAGTAATAATAATAGAAATATTATTTGAATATTTATAGATATATATTATATATAGCATTAATAAATATAGAATAGTAATTAATGAAAATTTGTATATACACTTATCTTTTAGATTGTATTTCTTGTTGTTAAGATTATCCTTGTTTTAATTGATATTTGTAACGGGGTTGTTAAGAATTTTTCTGTTGTTTTGTTTTTGATGTTGTTGGCGTCACTAATGAGTAGCCAAAATGGACCTGATTTTCCTCCAAAACTTCACTTTGATTGATTTATGTTGTTCTTGATTAGCTAAGTTAGTTGGCGTTGTTAAAGTTAATGACTGTGATTGCTTTTGCTGCTGTTGTAGGTTTTTGTGTTAATCGAGGAACCGTTTGTTTGTTGATGACAACATTTTGTTAGCAAATATTTTGGCTAATCAACGTTCTGATAGCACAACAGATAAAAAACGTAATATTGTTCGTAGAAATTTGGATTAAATCCATATGTTTGCTTTATTGTAGCATTCAATTACAGGATCGCAGGATCGCCAATTTGTGGTTGGTGTACTTTATTTTTAAAGATTATATTTATTTTATAAAAACTTTTATTTAAAAATTTATATCTTTATTGGACAATATATTTTTCTATTCTCAAATTTTCATTTCAAAAAATATTGAAACATAAAAATTGAAATTGATTGAAAATAATTTTTCACATAGCAAGTGATATAACAACTAATATAACAAGTAATATAAGTAATATCCTCTACAATCGGACTCAATTTTATTTTTAAAAGCTACGAGTAGTAACCAAATGAAAACAAATTAATCGCACATTGATATTAAGCCGAATGCAAACGAGCTTCAGCGAACAGGACCCGAAAAAAATTGATGTATTCTGTCAATAAAGTAGCTGATATGTATCGAAACTGGCCTGAGTCTTAACTATAATATACCCGAAATATACCCAACAAGTACCTTGAAAGGCACCTGAAATACTACCGTAGTAAGTCTGTATTATGTCAATAAAGTGTTCAAAAACAATCGACTATATTTGGACACTATAAACTGACGAGTGCTCGAATCGGTCTTAGTTCGTACATTGTGCCTGTTCAAGGTGTTCCAGAAATAACACTCCTTCGGTGCAGAGGTCGGATATTTACAAACACGGACATATAAAAAAAAAAATAAACTGGCCATTTCAACCCTTGGAAGGACTTTGACCTAGCTTCTATTGATCAATTGTGTTGTGCGTGTTATTAAATGGTTGATCACAAATGACCGAGAACTGGACCTACGTGTTTTATGCCGACTCCGAACGGCTTATGTTCTCAAGAAGCTTTACATGGCAATTTTTTTACTCTCTGAGGTTTGCCATTGTCTGCAGAGAGGTGACGACCGAACAGAAAAATTATTTCAATTGAAAAAACTTTCTGTCTGAGCTGGAATTGAACCCGGGCTACCGCGGACATATAACACAGACATATACTAGGTACTTTATTGACACAAAATATGAAATTGTTTCTCGGGAACGGAGCTTCTAACTGCCGAAGTGTTGCTGCATTTTGGTGTTGAGCAGCATCAAATTCAGTTATGTGAGCGCTTTGAGAAGTACGAGACCTTATTGTATATTTCTCTGACTGCTCCATTTAACGGACCACGCGTTCAAGTCGTCTAGGATCTCTTTGCACTTTTCCATGGACTGATTTGGGGTTAGACAGTAGTTCACGACTGCTACTTCGATTTAAACAAAGTCATTTGCGCGTGCATGCGAAGAGAATTCTTTCCGCAACACTAACATAAAAAAGATTTGTTGCAAGCTAACTGTTAAGTGTCTACTCTTTAGGTAGACAGTAGTAGATGTCTACAATAGACATTATTTTTCTTAACTTCAGGTTTAATAGAAGTAATAAGTTAAACTTTTCCAAATTGCCTATTTGGAAAATCTTATGTGCAGTCTACAGTATTTTATAGAGCTGGGTTGGTAGTTTTTTATATTGAACCAACGCTCAGGGGATGCCCCCCTATAAATGTGTAAGCATTGTGTAGATTCGGAAGATGGGTGATAGCTAGTTGGAGGGTGGATAGAAGAAGTAGTTCCCATGAAGATTTGTTTTAAATATGCACAGCTCGAAACTGCCAGGAAACACGCTAGCAGGGAGACTATTCCACAACCTTACCGTGCTATTGAAAAAGAGTTACCTCTGTAATGCGACTTTCTGTTGCATATAGAGTTGATGGTAAAGGGCTTCAATAGCTGCCCGAGTGGACCTGGGAAACACATGAGCTGGTGGTGTCAGACCATGTATCTCTATTGAACACTTCCTATGGTAGTACCTATACAGAAGGCGTAGACAACCAACATTGGGTCGATGCCCAAGAGAGTTAAGAGAAAATGAAATACTTACGTAGTTTAGTACGTCGTTGAACTCGGTCTAGAAGCTTCAAATAAGATCTTGAAGCTCCTGCCCAAGTGTGCAAATTGTACTCCATTTTCGGCCTGGTATATGAGGTGTAGATTATGCAAAGATCAGTTGAAGTGATATATTTTTTGCACGGTTTTAAAAAAACTTGCCCACTTTCGATATATCCAAAATATGATCTTTACAACGGCTAGAATCTAGATTATGACGGAGTGTGTCATTCATATTTTGCCTTTTCCTCTCAATCTCCATAGAGCTTGGGCGTTTTTTGAATGAGTATTAGTGACAAATGCTGCTGTCATCCACAAACGAATGAATTGGGTTATGTGTCAACGAACGTCGTTGATAAAAACCAGAAACAAGGTTGGCAATAGAACCAAACCCTACGTTGATGGAGTGTTACTCGAAAGAAATACCGTCAACTACGACACGAATCGCTATGTCCTTAAGGAAACACGTGATACATCGAGCAAAGCTCGGAAACACGAGCGCTTCATGGTCAAACGCCTTAATATCCATAACTAAATATCCAGAGCAACAACCCTGCTTTCACTGAAAATTTTCCATTTTTCAGTTAAGAACGCTATAAGATCAAAAGTAGAGCAGGCCCTTCGGAAACTATATTGAATATCACTTAGCAGTTGGTTGTGGTCCAGATAGTTCATAAACTTCAAGTTCATTAAGCTTTCCATAACCTTGGAAAGCGTAGAGCATATCGCAATGGATTGAATGTTTGCAGGATTCATGGCATCGCCCTTTTTAGGTACCGGCAGGACATTTGCCACCTTCCAACAAGATGGAAATACAATGGTTCTGTAAAAGATATTGAAACGGTTACGCAAAGGCCGAGCCTGTAAAGAAGCACATACTTAACTGCTCTCGTTTGAAAGAAAATATCTTGAATTGCAGAAGATTTACCCTCAATAAAGGGCAGTGGATGGTTGCTATCTGTGAGAGTGGAATTATGTGCAAACAGTCTAGCCAGTAGGTTCGCTTTATTAGCCGAGTAAGTGAAGGTTTGGTTATCGTTTAAAAGAGTTGAAATCGATGACAATGTTTGATCCTTTTTGGTTTCCTTTTGGGCAAAAAAAAGCCTGTTCTCGAATGTGAGTTTCATGTAGAAAATTTTCGCATTTCAAAATTGCATTACTGGGATTCCTCGCTTCGATGCGAAGTCTTTTGGTGTCAGTATTTTAATTAGAACGCCAATTCTGAAAGGCTTCCTCTTTGGACCTGACACCAATTCTGCAAGTCTCATTAAACCAAAGCTTAAAGCTTCTCATCTTATTAGGAATTAAGGCCTGCACACCCAATAAAATAATTTCCTGTAACACGACATTTCTATAGCCAAACAAATTTTCCAACTGAAGTTGTGATAAAGATTATTTAACGCAGTCCATTTTGCTTTCCCATAAAACAATGCAGTCCTCATCGGGGCTTTTGGCGTAGAGGTGCGGGGTTAGAATATGGAAAGCAGCGGAGATGCTGCAAGGGTCCGAGTTACCAAGAGGAGCGTTGACATTCACATCATATTTTTCATTATGCGAAGTCAAAAAAAAAGATCAAGGATGTAATGGCTTTGCATAACACTTTGAGGGGAAAAAGTTGGTTCCTTCACTAATAAATTGAATTGGTTCAATTCAGCAAACAGCGCAACATATACTTTAATGAAAAGTTTGTATTTAATAAGAAAAATCTTCAATTTGAAGTTAATTTACTTATTCTTGGAAAATTAGCTTAAATTAAGGTATGACCTGCGGTTAAAAATTTTTTCGATTTTTTTTTCATAAATGTCTTCTAAAATTTTTTAAAAATAATGCCTTTAATAATAAAGCATTTCTTAAAATTCGAATTATTTTTGGAGTTACAGCGCTATATAAGCATATATACAGTAAGGCGCCTCACTCAATATGTAAGAAAAAAAAGTTGTCCGGGTTACCAATGTTATGATGATTCCCCAAATATTTCGGCTCTAGCGATAGCTGTCAGCTACCTAAAATGGTTAAAAAAAACCTCTTAAAATCGCGTTTTGTATGGATAAACTTTTTTGCCATTATATTTTTAGTATAAAAAGTTGTCATAAATAGTGTAAATCGACGAATTACAGAGTTCTCTATCGAATTGACGATTTTACATATTTTACTAAATATTGCCAACAAAATATTCAAAAAATCACTGCAAAAAACTCAATATCCTCTGTGTTTGGGCAAAATTTCAAAAACTTTTCATGAATAACTCTGTAATTCTTTGATTTTTTTTTTAATCGCACCATTTTGACAATTTTTTATATTTTGAAAATATCCTAGTTCAAGACAGAATTTTCGATACGACATCTGGTTATCAAGAACACGACACCCCGTTTGCCTTCTCATTTTTACTTACCCATTTTCATCGCTCTGGGAGGGGGGAAGAAAAAACATCGAAACTTAAAAAAGTACGAAAGAAGTTAGAAAATTACGTTTACTTTTACGTAAAAAAACCCCAAAGTTGATAAATTGAAAAACGACTGAGGTACAGCAATTTTAAAAAACGTTATTTTTGTGGGCTTGAACCGCATGTCATACCTTAAGGTACTATTACAGTGAGTAAAAAATTTTTCGTTAGAATATGGTTTTTTAAGGTCTTAAGAATACGTTTACAAAATTTTAGAAAAAAAATATTAAATAGAAAAAAGTTATAACATATATTATATTCGTGTGTCGCATTCTTGAATATCACATTCAAGAACCTTTAAATCTTTAATCGGGTTTTTCTCGAAACAAGGTTTTTCGAATCGGCTTCTAAGATATCTGGAGTTCTACTTGATCGATTTCGATGAATCTTGATTCATTGTGATCCTTATAGACTCTGTTAACCACTACACCTATAAAAAACTTTAAATTTTTTTTGTATGAAAGTTTCGGTAAAAAAGGGGTTTTTTGTCTTTTTTTTAAACGCATGCCATTTTTTTATTTTTTTTAATTTTTTTTTAATTTTTTTTAATTTTTTTATTTATAGACCCTTAATTCTAGAATGCACTTTGATTTTTACTTTCATACGTTTTGTAAATGCTAAAGAGACGAGAAGCCAGTTACAGCAATTTTTTAAACACGCTAACTTCAACGCCCTGTAGAAAATTAACAACTACCATAAAGACAAACAATTTTTTTTATGTTCTCATGAATAGTTTTTCATTATGTAAAAAATTTGAATCATTAAGATTAATAACACTAGGTAAAAAAATTAGTAAAATAGGTGTTTTTTTATAGCTACATTACAGTAATAGTGTCTTAAATAACGTCTTCTGTGAATTTACTACACAAAAATACTTACAATGTTGATTTTATTTTCGTTCTCTGCTGCTGACTGCTGCTAACATTTCTTGGTTGACTAGACTCACGCTCATGCGATGTGCCTCTACTGGCGCTAGATGAGCCCCAATTGTCATCCATATCGGTGTCGGTGCGGCGTCTTCAAAGAAAAGTTCAAATACATAATATCAAAGCTAAATATCAAATCTAAAAAACAAGACTGTGTGAAACAAGAAACTAGGCTAACACATTTGCTTGTAAGCTTTTTCTAGACTTAACTACGTGTCGTAATTTACGGACAATTTGGAGTGATTTTTATGGTTCTATAACATCGTTGTCTCTATACTCGTTCTTACTCACAGTTGAGTTCTATTTCGTGCTGGGGTGCTGCTGCTTCCAGTCATGATTACCTCACGTGATCTGCTGAATTCTCGTTCACCCCGTGGTGTCTCCGTTCCATGCCGTGGTGGTGATGGTGGTGAATCGTCGTCTGCCATGTCAAGTGTTTCTTCTGTGGCTGATCGGCGTCTAGTGGTGAAAAATAGATAGTGCTTGAATTGCATATTAATTGCTCTTTAGTACTTACAATGGTCTGGGTCTTCCAGTACTACTGGTACTACGATCTCGAGTTGTACTCGTCTCACGCACATGTCTTCGCCCTCTACTGTCTGAACTTTCCTTAGATCTTCTGGTGCGTACCTTTTGTAATGCAGTCAGCCTACGTTGAATTGTTATCAAATTTAGACCTACAGGTGCTCCGATGGACCATAGCAAGAGCGTTAAAAATGTAAAAAACCACAGTCCATTCATGAAATCCACAATATTTCGACACAGAAACATGCGATTGGCATCGAAGATATCAAAGAAGGGACGACATTTGGCTGTGGTTTCACCAAGCTGGGAAGACATCGTCGCTTTGCTGCTGGTGAGATAGTTTTTGAGTCTGAAAAAGAAGAATAAATGTTATAAATATCGTTGATTTTATAACATAATAAATAACAAGGTCATTTAGAAAAAAACTGTTATAAAAATCTTAAAAAAAAAATATATATATATATAAAGTACTAACTAAATCATTTCAATAAAAAAATGTATTGCAATAACAATGGGCCAGAGTTTTAGACGTTGCTAAGATGTATACAAAGCAATTCAGGCATTTTTCGAAACTTCTTAGGGATACCCTACATTTAGCATTTTATAACATGTGCATAACATGTCTGAATATACAGGGTGTAAGAGTACGAATATTTACGGAGGTGAAAGAGGAGAATGAGTTAAGTAAAAAATCGTATGGGAGGAAGAGGTCCATTTTCACACCCTTAGGAGCTACGGGGTTAATTGGTATTTCATGACTTTGATTCATACTATTGTTTCTAGCAGAAAAACTAACTCATGGAAAACTTATTTTAAGACTTAATATTTAAGGCAATAGCTGCGTTCCATTCGCTTCAAAATAATCCAGATTAATTTTTTTTACATGCAAAGCAAAAACAAAAATAATAATCCTATAACAAATAGAATTATTTTTGCTATCCATATAAAATTGTGAAACAGCCTTTAAAAAATTTCAGGTGCCGCACCTGTATATTTATTTGTATTTTTTGTATTTATTTAGTCTATGAAACAAAATTCTTACAGACTAGAAATTACAATAATTGTTTACATACTAAGTTTCAAATAAATTACAAGAATAATTAGAAAATACTATACAATAATGTTTTCATAGAATTTTTGGACATTGAAAAATCTAGGTTACAAATTTGGTAAATATCATTAAACAATTTTAAATTCCTATAAATTGGTGCATTAGCTGCATAACTAGTGCGAACAGTATTTAAATGAAAAGGATCATAATTTCGTAGTGCTCTTGGAGGTACATTGAACCGAATCATACTGAGAAGATCAGGACAGTCAACTGCACCAGACAAAATGTCAAATAGGAAGAGTAAAGATAAAATTTGTCTTCTGACTTCTAAAGTCTTTAAACCAATTAAAAGGCAACGGGCATTATATGGCAAAGGAGCAAATTCGAGATAACAAGTGCGTAAAGCGAATCTGGTAAAAGATCTCTGAACCCTTTCCAGCCGAACTTTGTGCAATTCAAAAGATGGATTCCAAATTACTGAGGCATATTCAAGTCTTGATCGAACAAGACTAATAAATAAAGCCTTAAATGTATACGGATCTCTAAAAGCTGAACTATTACGCCTTATGAAAGCCAGCATTGCATACGCCTTAGGTATAATATAATCTAAATGCACACGAAACGTAAACTTCGAATCAAAAACTATTCCAAGGTCTTTATACTGACAGACAGATGATAGAGCAGAATTTGATATAAAATAGGACGAAGAAAAAGGACATAAAAACACATTTGTTTAAATTAAGGTGTAACTTATTAAGAACACACCAGTTGTACAGTTTATTTACTTCACTCTGGAGAAGAACTATATCGGACACACTTCTGGTTTTAAGGAAGATCTTGAGATCATCCGCGAAAAGCAAACATTTACAGTGCACAAACAAAGATGCAATATCATTAATGAAAAGAACAAACAGCAAAGGACCCAAAATACTCCCTTGCGGAACCCCAGATGTTGCAAAAAAAGGATATGACTTTACATTATTGAAAGCAAGAAAACTTTGCCGATTATGTAGATAAGAAGTAACCCATTTCAAAAAATTTGAATGAATTCCTAGCAGGTGACATTTTTTAATTAAAATTGTATGGGATATTTTATCGAACGCCTTAGAAAAGTCAGTGTATATAACATCAACTTGACAACCTTCTTGAAAAGATGTTAAACAGTATTCAGAAAATAACATAAGATTGGAAGTAGTAGACCTACCCTTAACGAAACCATGCTGATACGGTGAAATTATGTTTTTCACCGCGAAAAAGAGTTTGTCTTTCACAATGTACTCAAAAAGCTTAGGTATAACATTTAATTTAGAAATAGGCCTGTATTTTTATGAGTTGTCATTTAATTTTTTGAATTATTTGTTTGTTTGATACAATGATTATTAGGTAGCCATGACAGCTACCTATTTTCTCACGAGCTGCGACCATCGAACGTTAAACAAAAGAAAACAAAACAAACCGCGTATGTCACACACATTGGACGCATTCAGCGGAGCTAACAATTGCACTTAAATTATTTATATAATTGCATAATATTTATAATTAAATTAAATAATTTACAATTTTTCTGACGTTTAGAGTAAAACACATTCAGAGAAAAACATCGTTCATTAAGGTATCGCTACCATAACAGTTTTGAACGATACACGTTCTCATGACACCTAATAGTTATTGTATCATAATTGCTTGTTTGAATTTAATTTTGACTGCAACGGTAGTGCCCTCTACGAGTCGTTTTTCTTGTCGTTCCTTTGAGAAGATTTGTTATCGCTATTATATTAAGGCGAAAGGAACGCAGCTAATGAATTGACCGGTGTGTCAACGAACCTATCCGACTTTTCCATTACTGAGCTATGCTCGTGTGAAGATGAAATAAATCCGTTGAAACTACAAAACTTCAAGTTTGAGCGCAATTTTCTCAGAATTTAGCGTATTTAATAAAAATTTATTTAACGTTGATGATCTATGATTTAGCATGATTTATTTAATTTTCTTTCTAATGACATCAAAACTATAAACATATCTTTCGTTGTACTTTAAAAATGTCACTAACTTAAAAACATAATGATTGCTAAAAAAACGAAAAATTATAAGAAATGTCCAAAGTGAAATTTTTGAAGTACAACTAACTATGTTAATTTTAAAGAAATGTTAATGATTTTTTTGTCATTGGAAAGAAAATTGAATAGATCACAAATTTGATGCTGAAAAAAATTTGATTTCTTAGGCGAAATTCTGAGAAAATTACGCTCAAACTTGAAATTTTGTAGTTTCAACGGATTTAATTCATTTTCGCACGAACGCAGCTCGGTAATGGATAAGTCGGGTTGGTTCGTTGATACATCGCTAGAAAGGTCAATTTATTGTCTTTGAAAGAAATTATTTCCTAAAATAAGTTCTTCATGAGTTAGTTTTTCTGCTAGAAACAATAGTATGAATCAAAGTCATGAAATACCAATTAACCCCGTAACTTCTAAGGGTGTGAAAATAGACCCAGCCTCCCACACGATTTTTGTTTAGCTCAATCTCCTCTTTCACCTCCATAAATATTTGTACTCTCACACTGGACACCCCGTATATTGTGATGTTGAAATCAGGAACCGTAACGGTTATAATTTTTTTCAAAAAAATCAACAAATAATCGTTGAAGCAGCTCTTTTATATATACAATATATTATGCATAAGTAGTGTGTATAGAGCCTTACATATGTTTTCGAATATTTTCTTTTTTTAAAACACAATCAGATTTTTAACTTTCAAAATAATTTTTATAAGCAACTTTTGTGTTTAACGTATTTCTGTTTTATATAAAAGGAAGTCAATTTTAATATTTCATTCATTCGTGTTGTGATTTTCAAAAATAAAACATTTTCGTCCGGACTTTCGGACAGGATATTTATTTTCTGAAAAAGTTTAGATTGAATATAATTTTCTTACAAATAAAATCAAATAAAATTCTGCTGTCTGAAAAGAAACTCACGTGTGTTTAAATGATATACAATTTGAGCCGAAGGAAGAACGACATTTTATAGTTATTTTGAACTGATCAAAAATAAAAGTTAAAATTTCACTTTTATTTTTTTTTAATCTAAATTAAAAGTCAAAATATGACTTTATTTTCTCGATCAACAAGAAAAGCTAAAATTTGTCTTTAATTTTTTTGATCAAAAATAAAAGTTTAAATTTGACTTTTATTTTACCAATCAAAAATTGAGATAAAAAACTTGACAGATCTATTTCTTATAACCTATTATAATCGTTTAAATTTTTTAAAACAATTAATAGAGTAGATTTTTTATTTTTTTACACCTACATCGTAACATTTTTGCAGAGATAAAAACATTGCTATCGATCTTCATATCGTTGCATTGCATCGCTTAGTTGCTGCTCATTGCACATTCTGTTTTCATTTTCACTACAAGCAGATGATTTAGGAATTAAAATATGACTTTAAATTTTGATCAAAAAAATAAAAGTCAAATTTTAACTGTTAGTTTTGATCGAAACAAATAAAAGTCAAATTTAAACTTCTATATTTGATCATAAATTAAAGTCAAATTTTAACTTTTATGTATGATCAAAAAAAATAAAAGTAAAATTTTAACTGTTATTTTTGATCGTAAAACATAAAAGTCAAACTTTAACTTTTATGTATGATCAAAAAAACAAAAGTCAAATTTTAACTTATATTTTTGATCGAAAAAATAAAAGTAAAATTTTAACTTTTATATTTGATAAAAAAAAAATAAAAGTAAGATTTTAACTTTATTTTTAGGAATTAAAATGTGAGTTTAAATTTTGATCGAAAAAATAAAAGTCAAATTTTAACTTTTATTTTTGATCGAAATAAAATTGGTTAAAAAAATAACGATTATTTATTGACTTTTTGAAAAAAATCAGAAAAATTAAAATCATTAAAGATTATTATTCCTTAGCTAACAAGCATTACATTGCTATATTCGAATATCGAATAGACTTACTCTTTTTATTTGACTTTTTGAATATAAATTTTGGAAATAACTGTTACTTTCGGTCCCTGGTTGAAGTTTCTAATAGTAAATTATTGATAATTCGCGTTATTTTGACACCAATCTTCTAGCGATATATTAAAAACTATAGATTTTCGTAGTACAACGTATTTTTGTTTGAAAAGTTGTTGATGCTTTTGACATAAAAATTATTGTGATATCTCGAAAACTATAGTTTTTCTCAGTACAACGTATTTTTGTATGAAAAGTCGTTCATTAAGAAATTTTACTTTATACGGAAGCTTTTTTGTGTAATATTATATATTAGTATCGCCTGTGGCCGAAATTCGGCAAACTTTCTGAAATTTCAGTAGTTTTTCTCATTCTGAGGCGTTGACCTTGCCTTAAAAAAATCTGCTGTACTAAAAAAATCTCAAGTTTCAATAAAAAATACGTTGTACTGAAAAAAGCTACAGTTATCGAGATATCGTCATACTTTGATAAAAAAATAAAGGGAATTTTTCAAAATTTAATATTTGTAAGAAATTTCACCATCTTAATATACATATATTCACACTTGTTACATAAAAAAATGCTTATTGTAGGGTATCTGTATGAGATGGCACAAAATTTTTTTTGTACATTTTATCAATGTCTAAAAATCCCTTTTACATCACGTTTTTCCATCTCTTACAGTTTAGATTTTTTGTAATAAATGCTCTTTTTATGCTCATAACTCAGGTCAAAGGTCACCAACCAAAAATGCAATCATACTGTGCAACCTCGTTAACTATTCTACATCTTCCTAGCCCTGAGATTCCTTACAAAAATTAGTATAAGCTTTCAACGTTAATATTTCGGGTCAGAGGTCATCAATTTAAAATCTAACATGATTCGGCACATTTATGGTTCAGTACCTTTCCCTTTGCCTTTATTCAAAAATACATATCAAAAAAGTGTATGAAAACATTTGATGTTTCCGTATTAATATATAAGAAGATTATAGATAGTATGTTAAAAAATTCCCGTTATTTCGGCATCAAAACAATTGCGATATCTTTTAAACTTAAGATTTTCTTAGAACAATGCATTTTCTTGAGGCAGGTCATCAGCTCAGAATGAGAGAAAAAAAAAACTATTGAAATTTTTAAGTATTTATTTTGCAAGCAAATATCTTCACATTTTTCCAATCAAAATCCCTCAAATTTTCTATGACTCTAAGTTCCAATTAATCACGATATGAAAATGAGAAAATATTTACTCTTACCTCACCAACTCTATGTTATATATCTGTGGTCACAAGGAATAACGACTAAACTCAAAGTATCGTAAAAAACGATATTTTAATTGCACGAACTACGACCCATTTTTTTGAAATATATGAACCGTTACAAACAAAATATGTGCAGACATAAATGATGATCAATTCTGAGCAAAAATTAGATATCTGCATGCTTCCAAAAATTGGCAATAAAGTAAATTTCATATCGTTTTTTTTACGATATTTTGAGTTTAGTCATTATTCCTTGTGATCACAGATATTGCTTTCAAAAAACTTCTTAAAAATTTAATGTTTGCTCAAAAATAGGCCAAAAGTTGTTTTTTTTATAATTTGTTGTTGTTTTTTTGTATTTTTTTACAATGTTGTACAAAGAGCTTTAAAAATAATTTCTGTGAAAAAAAATGTAAAATTTCTTCAAAGATATATACACAAATAAATACGCTGAGAACGAAGACTGTCGAACACTTTTTGATATTTATTAAATACCAATTATGAATTATTTATCAGTAGAAAGTAGGGAAGTCAATTCCGGGATCCCGGGATCCCAAACTATTTAAGCCCCTTTAAATCCCAGAACTTTCTTTCAGGGATCATGGGATTTTTAAATAAAAAATTTCTATTACAAATATTCATGTAAATGCAACCATTTCAATTTAAGTTGATATGAATTTAGAGTTAGAAAAACTTTTTATTGAGGCTGAAAAATATTGTTAGGTCGATGAGTGTAAATCACTGGATCAAAGAATTTACAAGTTTTAGAAGAATTTGCAACATCGGGAAATCAGCTACGTATTAAAAAATTGTCAGATATTCTGACTTAGGAAATAATTTTGTTTTGTGGTGAAGGCAATCGTGAGCAAAAATTACAAATTGCTTACGATTATCGTACAACTATTTCCCCAACTAGCATAGAATCAGAACGGTGCTTCTCATCAGCGTGCGTTATATTTGTAATAATATCCGAACAAAACTCTCTAATGAAAAATAAGACGCGTTGATCAGCTTAATGTATTACTTTAAAAATAATTAAAACAAAAAATTTCATTTGGAAAAGTCTTTTCCAACCTTAATTTGCCTTAAACACAAAAAACATAAAAAAAATGTTTAGCATTTATATAATAATACCTTAAACTGTTCTGTATTTTACTTTTTTTATTTTTTGTTCTTTAAATGAATACAATTTGCTAGTCATTAATATTATTTCAGTTTTCTTGTGTTCATTAACAATAAGGGTACTCACAATTGTGTGGTATCGTGGTATTGTGCTTTTTTTGCTATTGTTTAAAACCACAACTATGAGCACCCTTTAAAATAGAATTTTTGGTTGGGAATCTCCCACTATAGCTTTTTGTTACTATGCAAATAAATTAACTATCCAATTTGATTTAATTTATTAATATATGGCATAAAAAAGTTTAACTTGCATTTTGAGCTTCTTCCAGTTTTGCAATTAGAAAATAACTGGTAACCGATCAGTTGTTTATGGAACTTTCAAAACCACGTTCGTTAAACATATAATTGGGCTTTCTATAATTACCACACTTTTGGTTTTTAGAGATTTTATGTAAAACAACAAAAAATATAAACACCGCTCGGTAAATTGTTCAATACACTCAGAAATATTTGTGTGTAAATATTACTAATAACTGCGTAAATTCTACGAATTTTATTCGTAGTTTTCAGCCACGATTTGGATTCGTAGAATACACTTATATTAGTACATAGTACATATTACGAATATTTCATTCGTATTCTTAAAAAAACAAATGTATATTGTACGAATAGATTTGTAACATTACGATCATAATATCTTATAACGAAAAAAAAATATTCTGTCTGAGCTGGGATTTGAACCTTGGCTCTATAGCTTACGGGCCACGCACTCCACTAGTAGGCTACAGCCATTTTACAATGATACAGTTCCTTATATTCTTTAGTTGTTCGACAAACCAGTAAAAAACAAAATTCTGTCTGAACTGGGGTTTGAACCTCGGCTCTTTAGCTTACGGGCCACGCACTCTACCAGTAGGCTACAGTCACTTTAAAATCATACAGTTCCTTATGTTCTGTAGATGTTCGATAAACAAGGCTGAACGATTTCGGTTTTCAATTTTTTAAATTCTACTAATAATTCGTACATTTTACTAATAATTCGTACGGTCAGCCTACGAATGAATTGTTTCTTCTAACATTATTTTTCAATCGTAAGTAGTACAAAAGCATTAGTAAATACTGCGAATGTGATTGTAATGAAAGAAATTACGAAGTTATTCATACGAGAAATTTACGAATATTATTATTTATATGTACACAATCATTCGTACAATGCACTAATACGAATTGATTTATTTTTGCCTACGAATATCATAAGTAGTATATAAAACAAATATATTCGTAGTTTTACGAATGAATTCGTAAATATATCACAATAAAAATACTTTGTATATTGTACGAATATTTGTAGAATGTATGAATATTTTGTTTACTAATATCATTTGTAGAAATTTTATTAATAAATTTTTTGAGTGTACCACGGGGTTTTTTAACTACACTGAAAACAACGCAATTGTGAATACCCTTAATGTGTTTTTTTTTTGTTTGAAGTAATAAATAATAAAAAATTGTATTAAAAAGGTTTTGAATTATTTACTTCTTAAAGTTTTCAATGCCGAACTAATACCGGTATCCTGGGATTGAGATTTTCAATCCCGATAATCACGGGATTGAGAAAAGCTTCCGGGATTGGACTCCCTAGTAGGAAGGTACTGTTACAAAGATGCGCAGAAAAAAGTTTGAATTTGAATTTGTGATCCTTGACCAAAAACATGAGCGTCGAAAAAAATTAGTTCTGCTGCCCGAAAAGTGCTAAACCATATAAGATACAGGAAAATTATGTAAAATAGAATTTTAAGCAATGAATTTCATAAGGGTATTCACGATTCAATGCACTATCCTGTGCAGTTAGGCTTTTATGAACACACCGCTATCACTTTTTTCAAAGCTGTCAAAATTTTCAATGTGGGCAAGTGCACAACTGCGCAAATTCTCCAGTTTGAGGCTACAGTAAGTAGAAAAGCACTAGTGCGGATTTTTGACGTACGTGCATTTTGTTTTTGAAAAGTGCACTGGTAAGTGCACTGAATCGCGAATACCCCTATTGTCCAAAGTTTTGTGAAAGAACATTTACACTTTTAACTGATATAAATGGTAAAAATACATGCCACACCAACACAGAGCCAAAAACAACCACATAAAATCAATAAGATCACCTAATTGAGCTATTTTATTAGGTTTTCTTATTAATACTACCAAATAAAAAGAATTTTCCATAGAGAAATCTCTTTAATTCCATAGAGAAATTCTTATTAAAAATTTACAACTACTAACTATCAAACATTTTTTAATAAGATTTCTTATTAAATGGATGAAATGATGTGGTAATCTTAGTAATACTTTACTTTAATAAGGTACATTATTTTTTTACTCTCCTAAGTTTAAGAAGAGACCACCTTAAATTAATAAGAAAATCTTTTTGATCTGCTTTTATAAGATTTTCTTATTAAGCACCTTTTAAAGAAGGTAATAACGGTGAAAAAGCTACTTATTCTTTGCTTTAGCTTTCAGTCGTAATTGTGAAGTGAATTCATGAAGTTTATGTGCATTTTATGGATTTTAATTATTTAAAGTAAAATAAAAATATGTGATAATGAATAATGATACTTTTGTTCCCGAACTTGTTTTCGACTAGGCTGAAATTCTTTAAACTCAAGCCATATCTCAGTCGTGGGGCTTGAGTGACTCAATTTCGACTTTACTAAAAATTTATGGAGTTAACTCGAAGGAGGTTCTTCAAAAAATGGAGAAGAACCATTTTTATATTATATTATAACCTTTAATATTATAGGCAATTGAAAGTATATTTCTAGGTAAAAGGTTAAAAAGAATCCGCTTTGATTTAAAAATATTTCTTTATTAAAATTTAAAAAGAAATCCTATTAAATTAATACGATGTCTTTCTTAAATTTCAAAAATAAATCTTATTAAATCTATAAAATTTCGTCTTAAAAACCAAGAAGTTTTGATAAGATTTTCTTATTATTTTTAAAAGTGTTCTTATAAAAAAATAGGATTTTTCTTGAAATTATGTGGTTTGCCTAATAAAAAAAGCTCATAGTCTTAATAAGATTTTCTCTGTGGTTTTAATGGACAATCTTCTTGGATGAAAACCATAGAGAAATCTTATTGATATTCTTCTATTTTATAAGGTTGTTTTGGCTCTGTGAACATCAGTAGCGTAATCATATTTTGTGCGCCCGCCAGCAGGTTTCTAAAAGCACCCTGCTATTTACTTTTAGACCAAAACTATGTTATTAGTAGGTTACTAGAAGCGTAAGAGAAAACAAGAGAACTCTTGACAAAAAAAAAAAAAAAGAAAAAGAAAATTATTTTTTTAATTCAATAGTCATCATTTATTACAACAGTTATATTTTATTTCATAAATAAATGTATATTTTATTTTAATAGAATTTGTTAAAAAACAGCAAAAATGTAAAAAATACTTTTTATAATATCAAATATAATAAAATTTATAATAAATATAATAAGATTTTATCAAAAAGTAGGCAAAAAAAAAAACAAACAAATACGCAGGCCTTAGGTCAGTTTTAATTAATTATTAATTAGTTGCAATATTTCTAACTCCTTCGGATTACATTATCAATTTATGAATTTATGTTGAATTTATTGCTGAATCAGGTGTTCCTCAAGGTAGCCACCTTGGTCCACTTCTGTTTATTTTAGCCATTAATGATGTAACCCACATCATCAAACACTCTCATCTTCTTATCTATGCAGATGACATGAAAACATACAGAACAATAGATGCTAAAGACAATTCAGATCTGCTCCAGTCTGATTTGAAATCCTTTGAAATTTGGTGTTCTAAAAACAATATGTTTCTAAATCCAGATAAATGCCAAACTATGACCTTTTCGCGAAAAAGGAATAATTTAATTTTTGATTATAAGATAAAAGATACTGCATTAAGTCCTGTAGATGCTGTCAAAGATCTGGGTATATGCCTGGATTCTAAGCTATCGTTTAACGTTCATATTGATTACATTTGTAAAAAAGCATCTTCTATGCTCGGGTTTATGAAACGCTGGGTCAGAGAATTTAATAGTATGGTCACAACTACAACGCTGTATTATGCAATTGTGCGACCTCACTTAGAGTATGCAAGTCAAGTTTGGTCCCCAAGTTACAATGTACAGTGAGTCACAGTCAAAAGTATCCACTTCAGTTTTTTATATTAAAAATGCGATTGTTGATAGTTCATTATTGAATTCAATGTTATTCTTTTTTATATTTTAACATTAATGTCTTAACTTAAAATTAATGAAATAAAATTAACAATATTCATGTAAACTCAAAATAAAAATATAATAATTGTTAAACAACATCAATTTCGACCTCACAGTGAAAAGTATCCATCTGGCAACACTTACAATTTTATAACGGTTTACAGTAAAGCTTGTCATGAAATAGCAAGCACTATATTGCATCAGTTATTTTCTTACATTTGACGTATAAGTTCGCCAATTGAGAGAGCATTTTTAAGTAATTAAGACCATGGGACGCCATACAACGATCGCCGAAAGAAAATTAGTTATTCATCATGCTGAACTAGGAAAATCTCAACGGAAAATAGCGGAAATAACAAAACCGAGAATCGTTTCTGCAACAAGCCTAAGAACAGCGAGAAAAAAATATTCTCTGAAAGAGACGAAAAGTGGTTGCTTCGACAGGTAGCCGATAATCCGAAGCTTAGTGCACCTAAACTTGCTGAAATCGCGGAGAAGTATCTAAAAAAAAAGTGTAACCCAGAAACTATTCGGAGAATCCTCCGTAAGCATGGTCTTCATGGTAGAGTTGCACTAAAAAAGCAAATCATTAATCCCAAAAACCGCCAAATTCGATTGGAGTTCGTTCAGGAACACGAAAAAAAGGATTTTGACTTCTGGAAGACTGTTATTTTTGCCGATGAAAGCAAGTTTAACATGTTTGGGTCAGATGGACCAAGTAAGGTATGGCGTAGGGCGAATACGGCCTTGGACCCTAAAAACACAATTCCAACCGTAAAGCTCGGAGGAGGCTCAGTTATGGTGTGGGGTTGTATGAGTGCTGCCGGTGTAGGAAATCTAGTTTTTATCGAAGGAATCATGGATAAGATGTATTATTTAAACATTCTCAAAGATAATTTAAAATGTAGCGTCGAAAAATTGGGATTGGGATCAACATTCCAATTTTATCAAGATAATGACCCCAAGCACAAATCCCACATTGTTCGAGAATGGATGCTTTGTAACTGCCCAAAAGTGATTCAAACACCTCCCCAATCCCCGGATTTAAATCCCATAGAAAATTTATGGAGTATTTTGGAGACAAATATTAGAAGTCATAACATTTCAAGCAGACTAACTCTGAAAAATGCCTTGCAAGAAGAATGGGGAAAAATTCAGACTTCTTATCATAGAAAATTTGGTTAAATCTATGCCAAAAAGGCTCAAAGCTGTAAAGGACAACAAAGGATATTATTCCAAATATTAAACACCTAAAAAAATCCTTTTTCTAATAAAATATTTATCGTGGATACTTTTCACTGTGAGGTAGAAATTGATGTTGTTTAACAATTATTATATTTTTATTTTGAGTTTACATGAATATTGTTAATTTTATTTCATTAATTTTAAGTTAAGACATTAATGATAAAATATAAAAAAGAATAACATTGAATTCAATAATTAACTATCAACAATCGCATTTTTAATATAAAAAACTGAAGTGGATACTTTTGACTGTGACTCACTGTACATGTTGAACGTATAGAGAGAATTCAAAAATGTTTTGTTCGGTTTGCTCTAAGGGGCTTAAGTGCAACTGACACTTTAAACCAGAGGTCGGCAAAACTCAAACTGAGTGTGTGTTGGTGAGAGCAAATATTCTGCAGTGAAAAAATTTATGCTGCATATGATTTTAAAATTTGTACACTTGCACACAAAAGTGATTTAATGAAAATATTTCAAACATACTATGGCAAAGGTATGTTATTAATAAGTTCAGAAATGTTAATTTTGTTATCGCAGTTTCTTATTAAAAGAATGCTTTTTAGAGGAGAATTAGTTAATCTATTTCGCTGCTTTGAGCATATGAATTTCAGGTCGGAAAAAATTTGTTCACAAAAGTAGGTGGAAGGATAAAAAGCTAACAGTTTGTAAGAAACTGCTTTTAGTTTTGGGTAAAAGCTGCCATCAATGGTTTTCCAGAATTCTACAATATGCTGTTCATCGATCATTTCTATTTCGGTTCGGAGAATTATCAATTCAGATTGAATCTGGAATTCATACTTCGTTACATCACATTTTAAAGGATTTTCAAATAAATTAAATAACGGCTGCATTTCTTCAAAGTCTTTAAATCTCTTTTCAAAATTATTTATAAGGGTTTCTATTATGTCAATGTGTTCATTCTTTTGTTTGCTTGTAATATTTTCAAAAAATGATGCTCTTGGGAAACTTGAATAATTTTCTTCTTGAATATTAGCTAAAAGTAAAAATAGTGTTGTTTTGAATTCAAAAATGCTATTGTATGAATTGTAAACAGTCTTATTTTTTCCTTAAAGCTGAAGGTTTAGCTTATTTACGAAATTGGTTATATCTGTTAAAAATGCAAAATCCAAATTAAAGCTATTGTCTTGTAAAGCATCTATTAAATGTTCAGTATTATCTATTTTTTCGATTTTCAAAAACTGCATTACTTTATCCCTTAGATCGTAAAGCCTGGAAAGGCAATCGCCACGACTGAGCCACCTTACTTCTGTGAACATTTTCAGGTCATAATGTTCGGCGTCGGTATTTTTAAGAAATTGAACAAATTTCCTATGGGTTAGAGAATGATGTCCTCCTCTTATTGTGTTAATAATTTTCTCTGCTGTTTTCATGGCAGGAAATGTGCTCAAAAACTTTGAAGCAAGTGCAACCTGGTGGATGATGCAATGAAGAGATGACATTTCGATCCCGTGCTTTATCAATTGACCCACAAATCCATCATTTCTACCAACCATAACGCTAGCACCATCCGTACACACTCCAATTAATTTACTCATATCTAATTTGGAGAAAACGTTTTCATTTAGAATATCAAACAAAATTTTTCCCGTAACATTTCCATGTAATGTTTCCATGGAGATCATTGATTCAAAAACTATCAGAACTTACACTTCGGATGCAAATTACTAATTGACACAGATCGTTAATATCAGTGCTCTCATCTAATGATATGGAAAAATATTTGCAGTTATTCACCGTTTTCAAAATTTCAAACTCAATAGAGTGAGCTACTTGTTCTATACGTCGAGCTATGGTTCTCGCGGACAAGGGAATGGATTGAACAACATCAGTTTTATAATTTATTTTATTCAAAATATCAGTGCAAATGTTCTTAATAAAAGTTCCGTCAGTAAAAGGTCTACCATGTTCTGCTATATGAAGAGATATTATGGTTGACAATGTCACTTTAAGTTTCTTTTGGGTTTCCAGATGGTTCATTTCATTATCTGTTGCTTCCATATCAGAAAGCCATAACTTGAATTTTTGTAACACAGAATCTCTTTTTTCCCTAAAAATCCTATATTTTTCAACTCTATTCAATTTAGTTAATTCATTATGAGAATGTTCATAATGCCTTTTAAAAGCGTCTTCGCGTGGACTTTTGAATGCTGTGTAACAAATTAAGCATTGCATTTCATTAAAGGCATTCCTAAATAAGAAAAATTTTTCGCATATATTTTCAGCTTCCATTTTGCGCACGATGTTCTCACTTCGGTGGCTCAAAGGCGAATGAACAAAATAACATATTTTGCGCTGTGTGGTTGAACGAAAGAGCGCAAAATACGAAAGAGCGTAAGCGTCTGTGTGAATTGGTTTTCCACAATTGTGGTATGGAGTGCCGATCTATGCTTTAAACCTTCCTCCTTATGAGGATCGTTTAAAACTATTAAAAATGCAATCTTTGAATGAGAGAAGGAAGTCTGCAGATATCGTCTATTTACACCAACTCATAACTGGTGTATTCGATTCACCAGAACTCCTAACTCTTATAAATTTTAACACTAACCGTAGAAGCAGTAGAAATGCTAACAATTTAATTTACTTACCTTTTAGTAGAACAAATTATATGGCTACTGCTCCTTTACATCGCATATTTTAGTGTACCTTTGTTAACAACTGTAGCTTTTTTGATGTTAACTTATCGAAAGGTCAACTCAAAAGTAGATTGAAAACTATTGTATGATTAGATCTATGTTAACGCATGGTAAGTTGTTATGTCTTGTGTTGTCCCTGAGCCCAACCCATATTATGGTGGGTAAATTTTTCTCACTTTGGATTGTTTTGGACCACTCTTATCGATATCGTTAAGGCTATTCACGGTTTGAGCGTACTTTTAACAAATCGTATTTATAGCATTTGTTATTGTTCAAACTGTGAGCACCTCGCCATGTGACTGTCGTATAAAAAGATTGTGCAACCCTGTGATGTATGTGATTATGCGGCTGTAGACAGAGCATAAAAATACGAGGTACAAAGAGCACGTCCAAGGGCTGCTTTTATTTACGCGTGCCTGCGTATTTGCATTTGTATGCAAAACAACAACGAAGCAAAATACGTTTTCGTAAATTGGCGAACAAATAGCAGATCGAACAAATGGCAGACCAGCGTATTCGAACTGTGAATGGCCTTATTGAGATGTTTTAATGTTATTTGGGCTGGTTCTTAAGATGATCTAATGCGGAGAAAGTGCGAAAAAGCTGTAGTAGCTGAACTCTATTGTTATTGCATGCTTTAAAAACGATTGAAAATACTTATAATAAAACAATTTTGCACTAAGACAATTATTCACTGGGCTAACAACATTGACACCAAATATTGGAATTAATTAATAAATAATAAAAATAGACCTAAAGCCTGCGTATTTGCTTATTTATATTAATTTTTTTAAAAAGTTAAAGAAACTAAAAGTTTGATTAAATGAGATCAATAGTTTTCTTATTGGTGAAATGATAAGTTTAAGATGTTATTTTTAAATATTTTGTATTTGATGTTAACTGTTAACTGAAGAATTTGCTAACGTCACAAAATATGACCAACTGATTGATTAAAATAACATCAGTAGCTGACTTGCTGAAAATATGAAAGCAAACGGATAAATCGACTTCGACCATAATCGAGTTTTGCCAAAAAAAGACGACTTTTGCTCTAAATAGTCGGCTTTTTTGACGTCGATTATTGCACTCTGAGAAATTTTATTTCATCACATAATATTAAATTATTTTTCATTTGTTGTTGTTAATTTAAAAAAATAATATTTTGCGAAGGAAATTAATATTTTAGTATATCTAATTTTTTTAAAAACAAAGGTCGCACAGTGTAACGTCCCCATTCTTGGCCAAAAATAGAAAGATTGATCGTAGTGCTATGAAAATTGGCACGAATTCGCCTTATGCCACTTCCCATATTAACGAAACCCATTTTTGCCTGAAACTTCACTAAGTCTTTTTTAAAAAAAACGAAATTTACTACATAAATTTCTTTTGTGATTATAAATAAATGAAAAATTTCGTAGGCGAATGTCACGGCCATTAATTATTTTTTAGTAACTCAGCCTTGGAAATACTACCAACACAAGTTAACTACGTTTTTGTTTATATTTGTAAGCTTTTTCGACTACAGGTCACCATAAAAAATGTATATCTTCTGTATTAGCAAGTATCAGCAAGAAATTTTTTTGGATTTTGTGTGACGCAGTTCTAATTATGTTTTCGTGAAAAACTTATAGTCAATCTTTCTCTAAATTATTTTTGAAACACTTTTAAAAATTGAATATTTAAACATTTGTATCCCGCTTTTTGTGTTTACTTTTATGATAAGCTTAAAACCATATATTCAAAATGTAAAAAAAACAGTAATATTGCCAGACATAAAAACGTTTAAAATTTTTTTTTTAAATTATGTTGATTTTATATGATTTAATTACAATTTTTTTTTATATAAAAAATAGATTTTTGACTGCTTCACCTGTCATTTTCATAAAGGGACTTGAGGGCGCCCATGGCTTAGTTGCGCCCGCCCGCAATGCGGGCTCTGCGGGCCTGCTTTTTACGCCACTGGTGAACATTGAGCATAGCAATAATAATAATAATATACATTTTGGTATAAAAAAGTGTTTGTCAAAAAATATTTAACCCTTTTGTACAAGCCCAAGTTTCAATTTATAAACAAAACAAATAATAGAGGTGTTAGAGAGTTACTGTTATGTTCTATCAAATCTACGCTACAGTACTTTAACATACGCTTCGTTAGTGTTTATTATCGTTCACTGTTTTACAGACAGCCGGTCGAATAAAGACCGCAGGCGATACTGGCATAATCAAATTCTTTAAACGAAATTTAGGGCAAAATAAATTCACCGTTTCCACATGCTTCCCACGAGATTTTTTTTTAATATTTACCATAAAATTCGAAAATCATTGACCCCAGACGATCAAAATTTCGTTTCAAACAAATTGACCCGCTTTAATATATATCAAATCTTCCTTTTAGTATCCTAATTAAGCAAATCGAGTATTTTTTTAGTTTTATTTAAAAAATTATTCTTCGAATAATTAGTTCGATGCAATTTTCTTATCGTTGTATTCTTATAGCAGTTGCAGAAAAAAATGGGGATCAGACTAAGGGTTAAACTGTTTAGCAGTCAACAAATTAATTTAATTTAATTTCGCTTCTTGCTCATTTTTTAAATCTTTCGCCAGTACAAACCTCTGCATGTAGATTCTTGTTTGATTGTGACAAATCTCGCCGGCTGTCTTCTCAAGATAACCCTGTATATTGCGCAAATGGATGAGAGTCTGATTGACCTGTTTGGCCCAAGGGTCTCTTTGTAACTCCAACGCTGTCAGATGATAGAGTATTTCATTTTGTAGCTGTTCCAGGGGCTGTAAAATTGATGCTTGCAAGCGCTTCGAACGACTGCCAAGTGTTGTCATACGCGAAGATGTTGCAACATCCTGAATCTGTGCAAGAAATAAAATAAATGAATGTGTGTTAGAGTTGTAAAGTTATCCGTGTGGTTGTGAAAATGTAAGTAATGGGCCATAAGGAATGGTCGAGGTTTAAAGTGAATGAGTGTGATGTGTTGGTGGTCTTAATGAGATAAGTTAAATCGTGTATTGAAGTTTGGTTTTATTTTTGTTTTTCCCAACTTTTGTGTGTGAGGTTGACACATGTTTCTAATTACATGTTCCGACATTTTATGTCCGATCTATGTTGGTGGATAAGCGTGGTTGTAGTGGGTCGGAGTGGTTTTTAAAGTAAAAAATATTTATCATTGACTGAAGTTTCGTGTTTATGTAACAGGACTTTGATGGCGAGTTTTGTAAAGAGGTTTATTTTTAACTTGTTATGATGCTGTCAGAATTTCTTTAAATTAAAAATTTTAAAAATAAAGTGAAGGTGAATTCATTCCATTCGTTAATAAAAGAAAAAATTATCCACATTTAATCCTTGATGCGAAATGTTGCTTAAGCCTAGTCACCTAGATATTATAGCAAAATTAAATAAAAGATTTTTTTTAATAAAATAAATTAACTGCACTCTCTTCAAAATTTACTTCTAAACGAAATTCCTAGAATACTAAATACACTTCTTGCGGCGAATTTTAAAACACTTTTTAGCGTATAAAATACACCATTAATATTTTGTGCCGCAAAAGTAGTATTTTTACGGGATATTTTTTACAACTTTTAGACAAATTTATACACTACTATCTGATGTACCAAACACACTACTTCTGGTAAATAAAATACTCGTTTTTCCTGTGAACTTCATACATTCCTAGTTGTGTTTAAATACACTTCCAAACATTTTTCGTGTATAAAATACACATCTTGTAGTGTTTAAAATACACTCTTAGTGTCTTTTGTGTATGAGTGTATATAGAAAATGTAGTACCTACTTATTTGGAATATTTTCCATCCCATTTAGAAAAATGTACACACTGGTTTTTGGTGTAACAAAGACATATTCTCTGGTAAATATAATAAGGGTTCTCATCTAAGCATGTAAACATGTAAATCATTTAAACTTTTGATGAGCGATAAAGTGTAAATAGCGTAAATGTGGACAAAATGGCGGCTGCAGCAGCGACAACATTATGAATTTTTTAAATTTTAAACCTTTTAAAAACCTTCATTAACATAGAAAAATAAATAAAACGTGTTTATATTTACTTCAACTACTTTAAATATTTAATGATTAGCGCCAAAGACAACCCTCATTCAAACACGTAGATTTACATGCTAGTTTACACCACAAAATAGGCTCGGAAATGATGTAAGCTCACGCCCATACAAATTTTGACAGATCGTTTACGCGCATGTAAGTTCACAAGGTTTACAATGTTTACGGGTCAGTTACATGCTTAGATGAGAAGCCTTAATGTTCTGCTTTCTGTTGTAATTCATATACTACTTGTGGTGTAAGAAATACACTTTTAAATATTTTTCGTGTATAAAAATACTCCTTTTAGTGTGTTAAACTCGCCTTTGCTATAAAATTTCTTTTGTATAAAACACACATATTCTTATCATAATACACTATTAAAAAAATGTTGCTTGTATTTAATGCACTATATCTAGTGGATAAAATAAACAAAAATTTGTTAACAGAATTAAATTCTCTTGGGTACACCAAATACAAAAGCAAAAAAACTTTTTTATTTTACGAGTAGCATCAACTTCTGACAAAGTTACTTACTTTAATCGGTAAAATTTCTTTAGATTTGACACCAACTAATCTAATCACTTTAAAAATTGCACATGAGCGTTAATCTCAAAAATGCACTCTGAGCATGAAATTTGTCAAAATCGCCTACCACGCGATGAAAACCAAACCTACCTCCCATACAAAGTGGCTTTATGAGAACGATAAAATCTACTTAAACTCACAAAAACGCTTGCAATGCCTTAAATTTTGTAAACTAGTTTTAATTTCTGAAACTGCACTCAAATTTTGGAATATGGAAAAATAAAATCAATACTCATCTCCCATAAAGTGACGTCAGAATAATAGCAAAACCATCATAAATTCTACAAAAATTAATGTATTGCCTTTATATTATATACATAAGCTTTGACATTTAAAACGTACTCTGAGTTTGAAATTTGAAAAATGTGGATAACACCACGCTCCATAAAATAATCGCCACACTCAAATATTACTAATGTTACTAATAACTGCGCCCATTCTACGAATTTTATTCGTAGTTTCCAGCCACGAATTGGATTCGTAGAATCGATGTATATTAGTACATATTAAAAATTCATGTAAAATTATTCGTATTAAAAAAAAAGAAAAATTCTGTCTGAGCTGGGGTTTGAACCTCGGCTCTTTAGTTTACGGGCCAAGCACTCTACCAGTAGGCTACAGTCACTTTACAATCATACAGTTCCTTATGTTCTGCTGATGTTCGACAAGCAAGGCTGAATGATTTCGGTTTTAAATTTTTTAAATTCTATTAATAATTCGTACATTCTACTAATAATTCGTACTGCCAGCCTACGAATTAATTGTTTCTACTAATATTATTTTTCATTCGTAAATAGTACAAAAGCATTAGTAAATACTACGAATGTAATGAAAGAAATTACGAAGTTATTCGTACGAGAAATTGGCGAATATTATTATTTGTATGTACACAATCATTCGTACAATGCACTAATACGAATTGATTTATTTTTGTTTACGAATATCATTAGTATATAAAACAAATATATTCGTAGATACTACATCAGGTGTTAGAAAAATTTTACGAATGAATTCGTAAAGATATCGCAATAAAAATTCTTTGTATATTATACGAATATTTGTAGAATGTACGATAATTTTGTTTACTGATATTATTCGTAGAAATTATGCTAATAAATTTTTTGAGTGCATCTAAAGCTGTGAGAGTATTTTTATAGCATTGGCTTAATCGAAGATAATTCTTTAGTAGTTTCAAATTCGAATGATACTCTGATATGATATGTGGCGGCCGTAGCCAAGTGGGTAGAGTGCGTGGCCCCTAAGCTAAAGAACCGCGGCAGACCGGGTTTAATTCCAGCTCAAACAGAATGTTTTTTCAATTGAATTAATTTTTCTATTCGGTTGTCACCTCTCTGCAGGCGATGGCAAACCTCAGAGAGTAAAAATTGCCATGAAAAGCTTCTTGAGAACATAAGCTGTTCGGAGTCGGCATTAAACTCGTAAGTCCAGTTCTCGATCATTTGTGTTCACAAACATTTATAATAACACGCACAACACAATTGATCAATAGAAGCTTGGTTAAAAGTCCTTTCTAAGGCTGAAATTGCCAATTTATTTCATTTTTATATGATACTCTAAAAAGTAATGAATAATTTAAAAAACAGTCAAAAAAATGATTTCAGTGTATTTTCAAATTTGTAAAATTTAAACTGAAGGATTCAGGTAAAAATAATCCCCCTCAACCTTGTGGAGCATTGCAGGAAAAACAAACTTTCACTTCTAATCTGCTGTGACGCCAACGCGCGTCACCACACTATCTGGGGAAGTACCGATGAACCCACCATAGGCGAGCACCTTTTAGAATATCTTCTAGGTAGTAATCTGGAATTTTTCAATGTGGAGGCAACACCTACTTTTGTAACTAGGGCCAGAGAAGAGATATTATATCTCACTATAGGAAGATCAGATGTTGGGGATATGATTAGGGAATGGAAGGTATCACCGGAACCATCAATGTCTGATCATAGAATTATAGAGTTTAGACTTGAAGCAAAGTGTCAAGAGATAGAACCCAAAAGAAACCCTAGAAATGCCAATTAGGACACACACTACACTAAAAGAAACCGTAAAAGCTAGGAGTAGAACTAGTAACGTCAATAAATTCGAATATTATTTAGAGCAGGGAAACAATGCAATGCCAACGAATCTAGTTGTCCATCAGGGCACAAGGCAAGAACTAAACATACTACTTTTTGGAGCGCAGACCTGACTAGACTACGGAGAAAATAGCAACGAGCCAGTCACTTTCTAGAAACTCATTCCACAGGAAGCATACCAGTAATTGACTATGAGACGGCAAACAGGCAGAAACAATATAGCCAAACCTAGACAAAATAACTAAAATTAGCCTAGCTCTGGGCTATATCCCAAGCAAAGGGAGAAGGGGCATATTCACCTTCATACCAAGAGTAGGGTAAAAGGCTATACGCTACCAAAGGCCTTTAGACCCATTAGCCTCACCTCATTTGTTCTAAAAACAATGGAAAAGGCAAAAGCATTGGCGTCGGAAGCGGGGGGCAAGGGGGCAGTTGCCGCCCCACTTTTTTAGCTAGATTAACAATTTAAAAAGAAAACTTAAAAAGTTATTCAAAATATCAGTTTTTTTTACAACGATAATATTTTTGTATTAGATATTTTCCTCTTCTTTCTCTCTTCTTCATAAGCATGCTTGCGGATAACCATTTTCTTTCTCTGTGTTTGCAAAAAGATAGAACAAAATGTAGAGTTTCTACTGCAAACCCACCACTTCAGTTTAAGAGCACCCTTAAGTATGAAGCTTAATACTGTAATATTGTTATCGAAGCCTTCAACGGAAAAGTGCCTTCTGAACAAAATCTAAAAACAAAACTAGATCTTTATGCAGATGACTTTGATGTGAGCGACCTCCACGCGCAACTTAAATTGCTGAAGCAATTGCCTGGTCAAATACCTTCAAATTGTAGTGGTATTGAATCCCAATTTGCAAAAAATTCGGATACTTTTAAAAAAATATTAAATTAAGTTGAAAAACTTATTGCTTTGCTTTTGACTGTGCCTGCATCAGTAGCTTCATCTGAGCGTTTTTTAGTGCACTAAGACGTCTTAAAACGTATCTTCGAGCAACTATGACTCGAGAAACGACTCACTCATGCGGCACTTATACACATTCACAAAGATAAAACCGAAGAATTGAATTCGATGGAGGTGGTGAAAGAGTTTGTTTCTCGCAAGGACAGAAAGAAACATTTTGGAATAATTTAAATTGATATAACTTTTTGTACCTTATTGCATTTAAATCATGTAAAGATATACCTATATTTCATATTACCATATGAAAGATTCTTTAAAGAATGATCTCTAATATTGAAATTGGTAGAACTTTTAAAAATAATGAAATTTTAATATTTTTTATGTATTTTTATATTTTTTTTATTTTAAACTAAAATAAAAAATTTGTTTATTCACATTCATGTTTCTTTGAAGAAATTTTGGTGAACTTTTTTTGCACCACCATTTGTACTGCCCCCCGCTATTTGTACTGCCCCCCCTATTTGTACTGCCCCCCCAGATGAAATTCGCTTCCGACGCGCTTGGGCAAAAGATAATTATATAAGAACTGAGATTCTGGAGAATGCACAAAAAGTTCCACAGAAAGGTCCACAAAATCTATACCAACTGACTAGTAGGTTAGGTAATTAGGGTCGTGCACCGTTATCGGCGTTTCCGCGGGGGTCTATAGGTTCATTACGAGTACCTCCATGTTAACCATTTTTGTGCTACCATGTTAACCATTACTGATTATTCCTTAAACCAGCTAGTGCTTTTTATGAACCTCCAGATGTTTAGCAATGGTTTGTTCGCTAAATCTTCCAGGTTTTTGAAAAATCTGTTCCCCACATATCGGAGCCGACGGTTCTGTAGACTTGGACATTCGCATAGAAGATGAGTTATTGTTTCTATTTCTTCCAGATCCTTGTAGCTCCGACAGAAGTCTGGGGCTGGTATGTTCATTCTATTGGCCATTACCCAATGGGGCAATGACCTGTAAGAACTCTAACAAGAATCTGGATTTCTCGTTTGACCAAAAGCAGAAGGCTTTCCGTTCTTTTATCATTTAGCTCCGGCCAGAGCCTTAGAGATATGTTGCACTCTTTATCTTTCCCATTTCTCCCATTATCTCTGGCTTTAAGGTCTATGCTCCTTTTGATGACGCCTATTGGAATGTACACATCTTTATTAGGTCTGTTTGTACTTGCGGTTATCCACTTCTAGCCAGTTCATCTACCGCTTCGTTCCTTTCGATATTGCTATGTCCGGGAACCCAGCAGAGAATGACATTGTGGGTATTGCAGATACCGTTACCCACGGTTACCCACTGCTATCCAGTTCATTCACTGCTTCTGTCCTTTCGATATTGCTGTGTCCGGGAACCCAGCAGAGAGTGATATTCTGGGTATTGCAGATACTGTTCAGTGCCAGTTTACAGTTCTGTACCGTTCGAGACTTCGTCGTTTTACTATTCAGCTTTGATGGCCGCTTGGCTAGCCACAAAAATGACTACCCTTGTGGTGTGGGGTAAGATTTTTCCTATGAATGGCCTGTGCAGCTTTTTCAATAGCATATATTTCTGCCTGAAAAACGCTACAGTAGTCGGGGAGTTTGTAGGACTCTTTGATTTGCAGCGTTTCACAGTATACACCTGATCCAGTTCCGTTTTCCATTTTGGAATCATCAGTATATAATTGCAGATTGCCGTTGAATTCTATGGCCGTTTCTTCCCATTCTTGTCTGCTGGGGATGAATGTGGTGCATTTTGTGCCGAATCTCACAGTGGGCATGATATAGTCGGTTGTTCTTTTTGATTCCTCGGTTCCAAAGAGATTCAGAATATATGCATGTCTGAAAGTGTTGTTCCTCCGGGCTTGTGATTCGTTGAGGCGTATCGCGCTTTTGGTCGCCGAGCACTTAAAGACCTCTTCTATGGGGAGAAGATTTAGCATCATTTCCAGACCTGCCTGTGGCGTTGATCTCATGGCTCCTGTTACTCCTATGCATGCTTACCTTTGGACTCCTGTTAGGGAGCTAAGGTAGCTCTTTTTGTGCGCTATCGTCCACCATAAAAGAGAACCGTAGGTAAGAACGGGTCTCACAATCGCTGTATACAACCTGTGGATTATGTGAGGTCGAAGTCCCCATTTTTTGCCAAAGACTTTCTGACATGCGTTAAGAGCGCACAGTGATTTGTTCCTTCTTTCTTCTGTGTTGATTTTCCAGCTCAGCTTGTTATCAAGGATTATTTCAAGGTATTTAGCCTCCGTGGAAAGTTTCAGAGTTACTGCGTTCAGTTTCAGTAATGTGAAACTTTCGATTTTCCTTCTTCTTGTAAACAGAAGGAGTTTGGTTTTGGTTGGGTTAACACCCAGTGCATTCGATTCTGCCCACCGCGATAGCTCGTTCAATGCTCCAGTCATTAGTTCGCCAACTGTTTGCAGGTATTTTCCGCATATTAGGATGGCGACGTCATCGGCATAGACTACCACTTTTGTTCCACTAGTTTGGAGTGTAGTGAGAGTTTTGTCAACCACAATCCGCCATAAGAGGGAAGATATGACTCCTCCCTGTGGTGTGCCTCTTGTGACCTCTTTCCTCACATCGCTCATTCCCATTTGTGAGCTTATACGTCTGCTGTTGAGCATTTTATAAGTCCACTGGGTTATTTTAGTGTTGAATATTTTGTCTACTAGAGCATTCTTGATGGAATCTGTATTCAAATTTTTGAATGCGCCTTTGATGTCCAAAAAAGTTGCTAAAGTATATTCTAGGTGATGAATGACTGAAACTGGTTCCTTCTATGACTGCAACCAACTCATGCAGTGCCGTTTCCCCTGATTTACCTTTAAGGTAGGCATGTTGCACACTGCAGAGATTGGTATCGTTCAAGGATTCTCTTAGGTGAAGATCTATTATTCTCTCTAGCGTTTTTGTCATGAACGATGAGAGACTAATAGGCCTGTAATCCTTTGGCGCTGAGTGTATCGGTAACATCCAGTCAGCTCTTAAAAATAAAGCTACTGTACTCTGTGCCTTTCTAGACTTGAGGGAGCCTTCGACAACACTTATCACGAGGCTGTGAGAAAGTCACTACACAAAAAAGAAGTAAATGATATGCCAAATGCATAGCACAAGAAATGCAAAAATAAAAGTGAGCACCACCACGATAAGAAATAAAAACACAAATATGGCTGTCTACAAGGTGGAGTCCTTTCTCCACTGCTTTGGAGACTTGTTGTGGACGAACTCCTATTAAAGGTAACCGAGAATGGCATAAAATGTCAGGGTTACGCAGCCCCTCACATCACCTTAATAACGAGAGGAAAATTCGAGGATACACTTTGTAACCTGATACAGAGAGGACTGTCAGTAAAAAAAGAATGGTGCAATGCAGTAGGATTAAATATCCCTCAGCAAAAACTAACATAGTACCTTTTACTAACAAAATAAGCCTGCTAAATCTCCGAACTATAAGAACGGCTGGCACAGAAATTCCCTTCTAAGGAGAAGTAAAGTACCTGAGACTCATACCAGATTCAAAACTTCTCTGGAGAGGACATGCAAAGGAAACTATAAAATAAGCAACGTGCGTACTCATGGCATTTAAGAACCTTTTCGGGAAAAAGCAGGGGTTGCAACAAAACCATTCTGCGCTGGATGTACATCATGATGGTGAGACCAATCTTCATCTATGGTGCAGAAGCATAGGCTGAAAGAACCAAGCTATCCACAAGGAGGGATATGCTAACATTGGTGCACAGACTGGCCTGCGTATGCATCACAAGAGCCATGAAGACCTACAGCAGCACTACAAGTAATTATAGACCTAACTCCCTTGCACTTCTTCATAGAGAGATCAGGAAAGCGAACTCTGCTATGCATTGCTAAAGAGGGGGAGAAGATTAGGTAAAGCTATTAGCAGTAGAGAGAAGGAGGATATTGCAAAGCAGATACCTTACATCGATCTACCAAGAGACGATATAGTAAAAAGGTAAAACTTCGAAAAACACTTAAAAATTAAGTTCAGTACCAAAAAGGAGTAGGATAGCGAAATAATATCGCAGGCTCCCAAGCATTGGAAGGTATAGGTGCAGGGGGTGTACGGGCCAAGAATAAGTTCTTTGAACCCATGGAGACAACATCCAGTATCTTCCAAGCGAAAGTCCTGGCAATACTAATTTTAATTGTGATGTACAGCCAAGCAGCAATTAAAGCACTATTTTTCTTGCACTGTGAGATATCATCGAAAATCACATGAGACTGCCTAACAAAACTTAATGAACAACAAAGCAAGAATAACACCGTTACTATACTCTGGGTCTCACGACACGAAGGAAAATAAGATAAGTAAGAAGCTGATGATTTAGCGCAACAGGGTGTAGGCACAAAATTTATAGGACCAGAACTATTCTGCGGATTGGACTCACATTCTATATATGAAGAACTAGGCAGGGAGGAGAGACACAATCAAAATTTTGGAAAAGCCTTTCAAAGCTAAGATAGTTCAAATAGCTCCTCAAAGATTTTAATACTCGGAGAGCAAGATTGTGCATAAGCTTAGGCAAACAAAATCTAAGAGTTCTAACCGGGTTTCTTACAGGACATTATATACTTTTTATATATTACCTGAAGAAATTGGGCATCGAAATCGATACTGATTGACTTTTCTGCGAAGTATAAGAGACTCTAATACACTTACTTATCAACTGCGACGCTGGTGCTCGCAGACGTAAACTAATACTGGGGAACTACGAGCTGAGTCTAGAGCGAATTTCATCCATTGAACTATGGTCCAAGAACCCATTTTTTGTGCCATTAAATCAAACAAGGCATAAAGAGTGCCCAAACTTCACACATTTGCTTTTGGTACTACAAACGAAGACGTGTGTAAAAATTAGCATCATCCGCCTACGGACACGCCCACCTCCCATTACTTTCACAGATTTTTTCACAGAAAACATCTGGTTTTTTGTCATAACTCCCAAACCATACATCCTACAAGAACGATTTATGCACCAAAATGTTTGTAATTGCAATACCCATATGACTGCCATCTTAGAAAAAAGATTTTTTCAATAATTTTACATAGTTTATTAAGTAATTTTCAGTGATTTTCCACTTTTTTGTTTTTTAGTTATAATTCACATACCACACATCATGAAAGGATGATTTATGCACTTAAATGTTTGTTAAGTCTCTGTCTAAGAGACTGACTGCATCCTTAAAAACAATTAAAAATAATATTCAATTGATTTCATGTCCTTATTTTCTGAATTTTGTATCTTTAGTGGTTCTGAAATATACCGATATGTCAAGTAGCTGCAAATTGCTGCAGGAAAATCAATCAGCACCATAAAGTGTACAAGTCAAACTTTTACCACATATATAAAAGTTTGACAATACCTGACAATATCATTATTTTTCTTCTACGAAAGACAAACACGATTCTTAAACTAAATAAAAAATGCCTGCACATTAAATTAGTCTAACCATAAAAATTACAACATATACAAAATAATTTTATTATACTTTATGACAAACTTACTATGATGTTGATTTTCCATTCCGAAATTTGGTTTTTTATTTGTAAATTTTGAAAATATTTAAAGTTTTGCTACACTTTTCTTTTATGCACATCAATCAAAAAACATATGTTCACATACTGACAACTTTTAGAGCGTCATAATCGGAAAGTGCTGCCGCATTTAAAAAAATATATAATTTTATAATTATTTATTATTTCTGTTCAATTTTTACACTGAGGCATATTCGTTTAACCGCACTACATTTATTCTATTAACTATTCAATTTGTGGAAATAAAAGGCATGGCATTTTGCAACCGTGGTAATAATGTAATAAGCCGCAATGTCTGTTGTTGTTTTGTTGTTGTATTTTTTTTTGTTTTTTTGTTTATTTATTTTTTGTTTTTTTTGTTTACAACAACAATTTTAGTTTTGTTGTTGTAAAAATTTAGTACGACTGTGAACGCACTTCGTAGTAGCTGCATATTGGTATAGACGCAGTGCAAGAAATTTAATTTTTGAGAGGAAATAAAAAACAAAATAAAATATTTTCTTTTCATAACTATAAAATAAGTAAGTTAGCTTCGGTTTTTTTTAAAGAAAATCCTGAGAAGTAATTAACTTTCATTATTTTAGGTACACATTAAAAAAATGCTACGTGGAACTTACTTAACCGATCAAGAAAAAATTCAAATACATTTTTTTAAAGAGCAGGATTGGAACACCCTCCAATCGGGAAATTAGCCGAAAAATTTCGCGTTCTGATAAAGTTGTAAGAAATTACTTAAAAAATGGAGCTCGTTATGGAATAAAGAAACCAACAAAAGGTAATCAAAAGCTGACAAATCGTCAGAAAAGTTTAATTCGAGAGGAGGCTACTAAAAATAAATTAAATTCAGCACAAATACATTCTAAATTGTGTTTACCAGTAACAAAAAAACATATTGACAATGTTCTACGCACAACACCAAATGTTGTTTGGTAGAAACCTGCTGGCAAACCAATGTTTAAAGAACACCATAAAAAGGCACGCTTGAATTTTGCTAAAAAGCATATGCACTGGACTTCCGAATGGCAGAAAGTAATTTTTCCGACAAAAAAAAAATTTTATTTGGATGGCCCAGACTGTTACAGTTGCTATTGGCACGATATTCCCCAAATCTAAAAGCAACTTTGGAGGCGGAAGTTTGATGGTCTCGGCCGCCTCTTCCAATGAAGGAAAGGCAACTTTGTATTTTGTTCCTCCCCGAATGAACTCGGAAATGTACATTGATATGTTAGACGATGGCCTATTCAATTTATAGAGAATAAAATGAACGACAGTGCCATTTTTCAACAGGACAATGCGTCCATTCGTGTCTCTAAGAAATCAATGGCTTGGTTTGAGCAGCAAGACATTAAAATTTTAGAATGGCCTGCATGTAGCCTCGATCTAAGCCCCATAGAAAATATATAGGGTATTATGGCACGGGAAGCTTACACCGAAAAAGCGAAAGTAGGCCCATTTTTTACTGTTACAGAATTGAAATTTAAAATTAAAGAAGTATGAGCTTCAGTTCAAGGAACCATTCTACAAAACCTTATCAATTCAATGCCTAAAAGGATATTTGAGGTGATCCAAAGAAATGGTGGGCATACTCATTGCTAAATTTTAATAATTTAAGATTTAACAAAAGTGCGTCTAAGCAAATACGCCAATTGTTTCAAGCGTTATGTTTTAAGTTATTTAAAAAAAAAATATAACATAATGTTAACAAGAAGTTTTTTGTCATTATTTTTTTTGTCATTATAAATAAAAAAATTTGTTTAACCCTGGATAACCAATCATATTTATAATACGTTATAACCAATGTTAGTCGATTCGACTAACATGCTCCAGAACTCGTTTTAGAGGAGCTGTTGGTACATAAAATACATTAAAAGTTGTTGAAAATTGAAAAAATATGTATATTCTACTAGAAATAAAAAAAAAACATTAATAATAGTCTTTGTTTTTTTTTATTTTTTACATTTTTTTATAAGCTTCTTATTTTATCAGTTTGAGATATACAACATTAGATTATTGTAAAAAAAAAATAGTACATAAACATAAAAAACTTAAAAGACTTCTATCATTATACGAATAAGACATTATTTATTATTATTAAAATAAAAAAGTTTAAATCAACTGTTTAGCACAAGAGAAACAATTCGCTGCACCACTATAAAAAAACTTGTAACCAAAATACTATATTCCTACAACAAAGGAATTAACTTCAACTGAACCGATTTTAAAATATCCCCACATTCATATTTTAGTATATACGAAGTTGTCAATGTTGTATAATTTTGATAACGCCACTTTTATGGAGCATGGTTTTTATCCAAATATATAAAATTTTAAACTCAGAGTTCATCCTAATTATCAAAGCTTATGTGTAAGATATCAAGTTTAAACCATAGTTTTTTTGAATTGATGAAGGTTTTGTATTATAATGACGCCACTTTGTGTCTGAGGTGGGCGTGGTTTTCATCCAATTTTGAAAAATTTCAAATATGTGGTGAATATTTTACTCGAAAGCTAATGTGCAAAATTCCAAATTCATATATTTATTTTTGTGGCATCTTAAGAGATACCGTTTTGATAAAGTCACTTCTTATGGGAGGTAGGCGTGGTGTTCATCCGATTTTGCGCATTCCCGAATTTTATCTTCGTTTTTTGAATATAAGCATATATCTTTTATTTCATTATGATAGCTTAAAAATTGTGGCTGTAATCGTGTTGACACACAGACAAATAGATAGACGGACAGACGGACATGGCTTAATCGACTCAGGAGGTGATGCTGATCAAAAAAATATATCCTTATAAGCGTTACGAACGGAGTGACAAAGTTAATATTCCCCTTACGCAATACGCGTGGGGGTATAAAAAGTTACGTTAAAGCCAATGTTAGTCGCTTCGACTAACACTACATTTATAAAAAGATTCACCCAATCCTATTAAAAAGGCAAATACATCCGAACGCAACGAGAGCAGCTTAACAACTAATGTGGTTACTACAATATGGATAGAGAACACAATCAGAAAAAAAGCTGTGAGCAAAAAATTGAGCAGTGTTAGTCGAAACGACTAACATTGGTTATCCAGGGTTAAAAATATTTTATGTGTATTTTATTATGCGTCTGACTCAGTGTGTAGTTTTTATACCAAATTTTAACAATTATTTTTTGTATTTACTGCTACTTATACGTGTCAGCAGGACCATTATGCATTGAACCTAAAAACATTCTCAAATTCAGCAGAGTACTCGGTCTGGACGAAATTTTGTAATCCGCCAAATAGCGGAGCCTTGAGAAGGAGGTACTATAAATCGTTTTTAGGTCGCAATACGCATCTCCACCATAAAACATTAACATTAATTATTCCCAATCTTTCGGTCAGTTCTTCAATTCTATTTTTTTGCAAAGCCCGGCAGAAACCGACCAGAGAACTAAACTAAAAGTTTTTTCATTCTACTTATTTGCTTCAAGTAGAAATAAGAAAGTGGAAGACTTCAAACATTCTGTTCGAGCCAATTTATTATTGAGAACAACAAACAATATCTAACTCTTGAAGTTTTGAGCCAATTACCTTTTACTGTTCACTGCAAATCAGCCATGCTTCACACACTCACACACCTTCCAATACCCCACCAAAGACACACACACTCACACACATACACACACACACACACTCACCTGTAATGCCACACGCTGCATTTGATCGATAAACGTGGCCAAATCCTTTTCCGGTGTCGGTGCTCCGATGCTAGCCCGATACGTTGTCAAATTGAACGATGATGTTTGCAACATATTCTCCAGTATATTCTGTATGGTCTGCGTCAATGAAAGCATTGTACGTTCGGACACATCAATCGCTTCGATGGCTGTCGTCACTTTCGGGAATTGCTTTAAGTCGGCTATTTGTGTGGTATTCACGAATGCATCCAATTGAAAGACAGTGTACGAGGCTCGATTTTGTTCACAAGCTCTGAGCGCGCAACCGAGTGTCGTATGTAGTAGAGTCGTAGTGCATAGAGTATGTATGACAGAAACAGTGATTGAAGTTTGTTTGAGTGTAGTTGAGTTGTAAGTTTGTTAAAGTTGTGCCGCACATGGTTTTGGTTGGTTTGTGTTGTGAAGGTGTCAATGTGGCAAAAGCAAAAAACAAAATATTTGTGTAAAATGTAGGTAAAAAGCGCAAAGGCAGCGCGTGACAGAGTTCAACACTCAATGTAGCGGCTTCAGAGAGAAGTGTTTTAAGTTTGGTTTGGTTTGCTTGGCATGGGTTTTTGTGGCGAGCAAGAAGTAGATTAAAACAACACAAAAAATTTAACAAAAAAAAAAAAAAAAAAAAAAAAAAAAATTGGACAAGTAACTCGGTTGGTCGTTGTAATTGGAAGCGTGCTTGTGGCAATATTTACGGTTTTGTTGGTTGCAGGTAGTTAAGTTGATGTAAATTGGTGCTTACGTTGTGTCAATAGACAGTGGTGGTGGCAACAAGTGGGGACATTTTTAGGCATTGGTAATAAAATCAACTAAGTGGCTTTCAATTTCGACTGCTCTCTGAGGGTATAATTATGATACTTGGTGTGGGCGCCTAGTAGTTAAGGGTTAACGACTCAGGTAATGTCTTAATAATACCGCTGGGCGTAGTAAAATAAACAGTGTGCTAACATTTTTGACACTATATAAAAATTTAATACATTTTACGATATGACTTTTACTACGTTTCAATCGCCATATTTGAGGAGATTTGTGGAAGGGAGGTTAAACAAAAAGATGCTGAGCACACTCTAAGAAAAAGGTTTGGGCAAATATTTATCTATAATAATTCCAAAACTGCTCCATTTGATTACATAGTACATGATATAAAAATTATTTCAACGGATTCTACTAAGCGAGATTAAAAAATTACACGTTTTATTGTTATTTTGAACGTAATTTCAATGGTGATGTGGTCCAGATGTAGCCCAGATGCGGCTCGAACGCCTATTAACATATGAAAACGCTGGAAAAATACATTAATGAACTTAATTTCTTATCTATTTTAATTAAGATCTTAACGATTAAGATTTTAATTAAGATCTTTGAATACGAACCAATTTTGATGTTATCTCTAAATTAGGTTACTTCGTCCAAGCGCTTATACATATGTATAGGGAAGAAAATGTTGCAAACATTTAGCGGTCAAGAATTCATGCAACGTTTATGTAAAATTTTATATTAAAAAAAAAATTAAACAGATATGTTTTAGAGTAATTTTGTGTTCAGGTAAAACACCGTTGAAACCAACTTGACCCATTAACAAACGCTAGCTGCTATAATTATACCACTTTCTATACGAATGCAGTCTTGTTTGTCTTTAGGTTAAAGATCTGATTTCATAGGTGGCACGCGTTTGACGATCAAACTCAAGAATCTATTACTAGCTTTATTCTTTGTCCCTGTTTTCTATTAAATTATCTTGAGATTTTGAGAAAAGATTTTATGGTATTTCATACAAACACAATTTGCTTTACTTAAAAAATTATTTTTTCATATTCAAAATATATAATGTAAATATAGTATTTAACCCTCGCACAGTGGGAAGACTTCATACAAGCTTTGACCATAAATAGTAAAAATTTACCTAGAGCTTTGCAATTTGGTATGAATGCTTTGTACAGTTATATATGAAATATGCATGAGTTTGGACGAATTCCGCACACAGCCACGCTCATCTTGCATACGAATTTTTTTGTGAGAAATAGTAAAAATAAACCTAGAGCTTTGAAATTTGTTATGAATGCTTTGTACAGTTAGATATGATATAAATAAGTTTGAATTAAATACGCCTACAGACACTTCTTTCCGAAAGTAGTAAAAATATATATAGAAATCTATATAGTATATAAAACAAAGTCGGGTTTGTTACACCATTTATAACTCAAGAACGGCTGGACCGATTTTAATGCTCTTTTATTTGTTGAATTTGTGTTCATCCCGAATAGCAGAATAACTATTAAAATATCGGAAAAACTCAGGGGGCATGGCACCTCCAATACAAATCAAATCTTCTATATCGAATAGCTTTGGAACTATAGGTCGCACAGCAACGGAATGCGGTATTCAACCTAAATTTTCACTTGTCGTTCTACTGGTAAAATTTTATGGGAGTTGGACGTAGGGCGTGGCACTTTTTCAGCAGCCCAAATTTTCAGTATAACTTTCAAGCTATAAGTCACACATTAATGAAACTCGGTTAGAACGTACTATTTAGTCGTGTCTTGAGCAAGTATAGGCCAAAGGGGTGTAGCACCGCCCATATAATTCAAATTTATGACATCGAATAGCTTTGGAACTAAATGCCTTATAATAATGAAATTCAGTATGGAGTTGCCACTTGGTGATATCCTTCTACTGAAAAACTGGGATGGGCTTTGCAAAAGGGGGTGTGGCTCCGCCCCTACACTGTAAATTTTTGATATCAAAAAGCTTTGGAACTAAATGTCGTACAACAACGAAATTCAGTATGGAATTACTATTGGGTGATATCCTTCTACTAGAAAACTGAGACGGTCATTGAACAATGGGGTGTGGCTCCGCCCATACAAGCCAAATTTTTGATATTTATTTATTTATTTACTTGATTGCTAAACCTTAACAGGTTTTATAGCAAATTTAAAATTATAAAATAAGATATTTAATACAATTCAAAAATATAAAGTATGATTTTGATTGAAATCATGTATTATTAACAAACTAAAAAGTTTTAATAAATTGCTTAAAGTATATAATTTTATTAAAGTATAAAAAATAACAAAAAAAAAAGTTAAGTCAAAATCGATAATATCAGACAGCAAAGCAGGGTTGCGTTTTCAAGACAAACAAGGTCAATTTAGCAACAATTTTTGTATACGGCGGAGTCGTGTGACAAACAAGGTCTCATACCCAATAAAACACCACTCCAATAGGTATATATATATAATATATATCGTTCTGTCTTCCTGTAGCCGGTGAGATCCTGGCTTGACAGGGTGGTTACTCGACAAACTAGGTCAACTTCAACAAACCAATTTTCATAAAATAAAGAAAACCAGTTGCGAACGCAGGCACCAAGACAAACTAGGTCTTATCGGCCACTCATATTAATATATTACAAATCGATCTAACGTAGTGTTTCAAGAGGTAAAAAGACCCAAGACACCACGGTACCGTCGACAAGTGTAGTTCATCATGAAGATATGAGGCAACTGAAGATCCCAGGTTTAGGTCCATTCAGATTATTTAGATGTTTTTTCACCAACATTTTCCATGTTACGCTTAGGTCCATTTATCCATTTAGATTGTTATATTAATGTGTTTACAAATCACCAGATGCATCAGATATATGTTTGAAAGAACTTTACATAATCAACGACGGTACTGCAGGTATTCTATAATTTTATGTTTGATTGAGTCCATGGATTCACTTAAGGATATATCATCAGATACAAAATTAAAATCACCGCAAGCGCTTCTAAGAGGTTCATTTTGCAAATAATTAGTTCTACAAAAGTTCATGGATTAACTCAAAAGATCTTCTAGGACGAAGAGGAATATTAAAATATACTTTACTCAATAAATATGGACTGTTGACATATCCATGTAAAAGTTTTGTAATCCAACAAGCATTTATCATAATTCTCCGATTTTTTAAAGAAGGAAGATTTAAGAGTTGTAACCGATATTCATAAGATGGTAAGTGAAAATCAGTATTACAATAAAGATAACTTAAGCAAAACAAAAGAAATTGTTTCCGCACTGATTCAATGTCGTCTATGTAACAACCGTATCGTGGGCACCAAACAACTGAAGCGTATTCTAAGATAGGCCGCACTAGGGAAGTAAATAAGGTTTTCGTTTTGAATGGATCATTAAACTCTTTTGCCCAACGTTTAATAAATCCTAAAGTACTATTTGCTTTATTTATTATTTTATTTACATGAATATTAAAGCGTAGTTTAGGATCCATTGTAACTCCAAGATCATTGAAAATATCTAAGGACTCCAATGAATAACCACAAACTTTGAAGGTACATTTAATTGGTGGTTTGCGCGAGAAAGACATATGCTTGCATTTCTTCATGTTGAGGTTCATACGGTTCGTTTTGCACCAGTTATGACGATGATCAATGTCGGCTTGCAAAAATACAGCGTCATTATCATTTTTAAAAGAAAGGAAGAGTTTGACGTCGTCAGCAAACATTAGGATGCTAGAATGCATTATGACAGATGGCAAATCGTTTATAAAAAGTAGAAACAGAAGGGGCCCAAGATGACTCCTTGAGGTACTCCTGAAGTAACAGCAAACTCATGTGATTTCTTGAGCTTAAAAATAACAGATTGTGTTCTATTGCTTAAGTAAGATTCAATCCACTCTACCAACGGTATAGGAAATCCAACAAGATGTAATTTTAAGATCAATAGTTTGTGATTTACAACGTCAAAAGCTTTGCTAAAATCCGTGTAAATAACATCAGTCTGCATGCCTTTTCCAAAGTTTTCTATAGTTTTTGATGTAAATTCGAGAAGGTTAGTAACAGGAGACATTAAAGATTTAACGCTATGCGATAGTTGTGATGTAACAATTGCCTCTAAAAGTTTAGGCAAAGCGCTTAATTTTGCGATGCCACGGTAGTTATCAATTAAAGACCTTTTTCCGGATTTATGCAGCGGAATGATAAATGAATGCTTCCAGGCTGCAGGAATATAGCAGGATTTTAATGATGAAGTAAATAGTAAAGAGATTGGAGTTACTAATTCTTCACAGCAGTATTTTAATATACATGAAGGTATGTTATCAGGACCACTTTTATATGATGATTTAATATTTTTTAAAAATGATAAGACTGTGTTTGTGTCAATTATTGGGAAATAAATATCCCCAGATTGAATATTGAAAGGATAACTTAAATAATCATAGGACGATGATGAATAAGTCGTCTTAAAAAAGTCAGCAAAAAGATTGCAAATACTATTATCGTTTTTAGACTCAACAGAATTATACTTCATAAAAGAAGGATAGGAATCAATCTTACGTTTTGTGTTAACAAAGTTCCAGAAGGATTTAGCATCAGATTTGATGTTTAATTTTACTTTTGTTAAGTAGATATTATAGGATTGTTTGCATAACTGTTGGTAACTGTATTTAATCGAGGTATAGCATCCAAAATCGCATATGTTATGTGTTATTTGATATTTTTTATAGTATTTAGATTTCAAGTTTCTCATTTTTCTTAATTCATTTGTGTACCATACCGGAAAGCTATATATCGAATAGCTTTGGAAATAAATATCATATAACAATGGAATTCAGCATGGAGTTGCTTATTGGTCAGGCATTTCTACTGGAAAACTGGCACGGGCATTGGAAACTTGACGTGGCTTCGCCCACACAAGCTAAATTCAATTCAATATACTTTACTGCAAAAACTAACTTTTTTCTGGCATTTAATAATCAAAATCAAATCTTCTAAACGACTAAAAATTTCTTCATTTTTAATTTTAAAACCGTAACTTTTGCAACTGAAAGAGATTTTTATTTTCATTACTTTTTGGTAAAGTTGGTTTTGTTGCATTTTTCCTAAAATAAAAAAAAAAATTAGAAATAAAAAAAAAATTAAAAAAAAATCATTTATTCCGCTCATTTTGGGAATCGCTCCCACTACCTCATGGCTTCAAAACTCATGGTTGAGCCGACTGAGCTATCGAAAGTACATTTATTCAAGTTGAAATGTACTAAAATAATTTCCTAATAGAATTTGATATAAAATTAAATGACAACAGTGAAATGACAATGGCCCCATTCAGCGGAAAATTTGCTACGTAGCTGTTCCACAACTTTCGGGCTGAATGGTATGTATCATAATGCGCTCAAACAAAATGTTCCCCGAGCGGTCGCCATCTTAGGTATCGAAAAAATTGTATGCTAAAGGGTGATTTTTTTGAGGTTATGATTTTCATGCATTAGTATTTGACAGATCACGTGGGATTTCAGACATGGTGTCAAAGAGAAAGATGCTCAGTATGCTTTGACATTTCATCATGAATAGACTTACTAACGAGCAACGCTTGCAAATCATTGAATTTTATTACCAAAATCAGTGTTCGGTTCGAAATGTGTTTCGCGCTTTACGTCCGATTTATGTTCTACATAATCGACCAAGTGAGCAAACAATTAATGCGATTGTGACCAAGTTTCGCACTCAGTTTACTTTATTGGACATTAAACCAACCACACGAATGCGTACAGTGCGTACAGAAGAGAATATTGCGTCTGTTTCTGAGAGTGTTGCTGAAGACCGTGAAATGTCGATTCGTCGCCGTTCGCAGCAATTGGGTTTGTGTTATTCGACCACATGGAAGGTTTTACGCAAAGATCTTGGTGTAAAACCGTATAAAATACAGCTCGTGCAAGAACTGAAGCCGAACGATCTGCCACAACGTCGAATTTTCAGTGAATGGGCCCTAGAAAAGTTGGCAGAAAATCCGCTTTTTTATCGACAAATTTTGTTCAGCGATGAGGCTCATTTCTGGTTGAATGGCTACGTAAATAAGCAAAATTGCCGCATTTGGAGTGAAGAACAACCAGAAGCCGTTCAAGAACTGGCCATGCATCCCGAAAAATGCACTGTTTGGTGTGGTTTGTACGATGGTGGAATCATTGGACCGTATTTTTTCAAAGATGCTGTTGGACGCAACGTTACGGTGAATGGCGATCGCTATCGTTCGATGCTAACAAACTTTTTGTTGCCAAAAATGGAAGAACTGAACTTGGTTGACATGTGGTTTCAACAAGATGGCGCTACATGCCACACAGCTCGCGATTATATGGCCATTTTGAGGGAAAACTTCGGAGAACAATTAATCTCAAGAAATGGACCGGTAAGTTGGCCACCAAGATCATGCGATTTGACGCCTTTAGACTATTTTTTGTGGGGCTACGTCAAGTCTAAAGTCTACAGAAATAAGCCAGCAACTATTCCAGCTTTGGAAGACAACATTTCCGAAGAAATTCGGGCTATTCCGGCCGAAATGCTCGAAAAAGTTGCCCAAAATTGGACTTTCCGAATGGACCACCTAAGACGCAGCCGCGGTCAACATTTAAATGAAATTATCTTCAAAAAGTAAATGTCATTGACCAATCTAACGTTTCAAATAAAGAACCGATGAGATTTTGCAAATTTTATGCGTTTTTTTTAAAAAAAAAATTATCAAGCTCTTAAAAGATCACCCTTTACTTTGGTTGAGCTGCTTATGCTCTTTTTATTTTGACAGCTAAAAAAACATGGCTGCAAATTGTTAATTGTTGCTGAAGTTGAGCTGTGAAGTGAAAATAGATAATTATTAATTATTAGAAGATTATTCTTCAATAAAGCTGTTAATTAATGATTTATTGTGTGAAACGAATGCACAATAGTATAAACAAATTTTAGATGTTAAAAAAAACAACGAATGGCGAACAGCTGTTTGCCATTTGACGTTTCGCAAAAAACCCATTCAGCAGAAAGTATCACTTTATGCTACTTCGCTACCTGAGCACTTTTTCAGCTGAAATGCGGCCAATGACAGCAGTGTACTATATTTTTCTTAGACACAAACCAATCGTGTTTGTCATATGCATATCTATATAAATACTAGCTGATATACCCGGTCTTACTCCGGGAAATAAACGTAAAATTTTGATGTTTAGGTTTTATTCGTTCAGAAGATAACGATTTTTAGCCAGAAAAAAATAAGTTTTTGACGTAAAGCGTATGGAAACATGCAATATGATTTTTTGTCATTCTAAGAAAACTGCGTTATTAGCAAAAGACGTTGTACTAAAAATTTGTGCAATCTTGAAGATATGTGAATTTTTTTGTGTCAAAATTACAGAATTTTTTTTAATTAATTAAACGAAGCTTTTCGCTAAAAAAAGTATGCTACGTCTTTTTCTAATAACGCCGTTTCCTTAGAATGACAAAAAACCATTTTGCATATTTCAATACGCTTTACGTCAAAAGATTATTTTTCTGGCTAAAAATCGTTATCTTCTGAACGAATAAAACCTAAACATCAAAATTTGACGATTTTTCCCCCGAGTATCACTGGGTATATCAGCTAGTTTGAAATAAAATACACACGTCTAAATCACATGAAAATTCAACCTGACTCCTTTAAAATTGTGCTTATTTTTAAATTTTTAAATGTTACTCTTCTGGAACTAAAATTTTACTTAGGAAATGCCTAATTATACAATTGATTATATTTACTAATGAAAATTACGACATCTTTTTGGGCAAGTTACAAGTCTTAATTCATCGTTAAGCTGAAGCTGTAGCAGCTCCTTAGCTTCTACTTTAGCTTCTTATACTTTTTTCTTTCTTTAGTATTAAATGGCTGATTAGAGGATTAGAAGATATTAGCAGATGGTGCTAACATTTTAGCTAACATAATAAATGCCTAGAGTACTTTAACCAATTTAAATCGATTCCTAATGAATTTCTTGAATGAAATGGTTTTGGCTAAAAAACTGGCTTTTAGCCAAGCTAACATTAATTTCGGCCAAGTAAGCAAATTGGCATAGATTACAATACCAATGTCAATAAATTTCTTATCCAACGATTGAATAATATGGTTTTAGCCAAAAATGGCTTTTGACCAAGTTAACATATTGGTATTGGCCAATAATGGCATAGTTAATAAAAATTTTATCAAAATCGGTCTAATCGTTTATGGTCAAATTATGTTCGCGTAACGCAACGCAAGATGGCCGTAGCAAATGCCAAGTGAATTTCTGTTGTATGAGCTTTGTGTGTATTTGGTTATGCACCACGTAACGAAGCTCAGAACAGTATAGATAAAAACAGAATCTTATCTCTCAACCTTAAGATAAACGTATAACAAATAAAAAGTTCAATTTCATTTTGAACTTACGTCGTCTTGTGACAGCCAGCGTTGTCAACCTATCACAATCGTGGTATATCTATCACTTTTTTGGATGCTACTTACTTACTTACTTACTTAGTTGGCGCTACAACCGTATGTCGGTCTTGGCCTCATCTAAGAATTTGCGCCAGCCATTTCTGTCTTTCGCTTGCTGGCGCCAGTTGGAAATTCCAAGCTTCGTCAAGTTGTCCTCTACTTGGTCTTTCCAACGAAGATGCGGTCGTCCTCTTCTGCGTTGACCGCCGCTGGGTACCGAATCGAATGTTTTCTTCACTGGAGCATCGTCTTTCATGCGCTGAACATGACCAAGCCAGCGAAGCCGCTCGATTTTAATGCGCTTGACTATGTCGATGTCAGCGTACAGCTCATACAGTTCATCATTCCACCGTATTCGGTACTCGCCATTGACGCAGATTGGTCCGTAGATCTTACGAAGAATCTTTCTCTCGAATGCTCCTAAAGTCTTTTCATCTAAACTGCTCAGCGTCCAGGTTTGTGATGCGTAAAGTAGGACGGGCATGATGAGCGATTTATAGAGCGTGATTTTCGTTCGTCGAGAGAGGGCTCTGCTTCTCAATTGCCTACTGAGCCCAAAGTAACACCTGTTGGCAAGAGTTATTCTTCGTTTGATCTCAATGCTGATGTCGTTCGTTGGTTGAATTAATGCTGGATCCGAGATAAACGAAGTTCTTCACAACCTCGAAGGAGGTATTGTCAACGGTAACGTGGGTTCCAAGACGCTGGGACTGTTTGTTTGTTGACACTAAGTATTTCGTCTTATCTGCATTCACTGCCAGACCCATTCGACTTGACTCTTTTTCTAATCTGGAAAACGCTGCACTGACTTCGCGCGTATTATGGCCAATGATATCGATGTCATCAGCATACGCAAGCAGCATAACACTCTTGTAGAATATTGGGCCACTACGTCTCAGATCAGCAGCTTGGATGATCTTTTCCATCAGGTTGAAAAAGTCGCACGATAAGGAATCACCTTGTCTGAAACCTCATTTGGTAATAAATGGTGGGGAGAGGTCCTTCCCGATTTTAACTGCGCTGCTGGTGTTGCTCAGTGTCATCCTGCAAAGTCGTATTAGTTTTGCAGGAATACCAAATTCCGACATGGTGGGGTACAGGTGCTTCCTTATTGGGCTGTCGAAGGCGGCTTTGTAGTCGACAAAAAGATGGTGGGTGTCGACTTGTTTTTCTTGAGTCTTCTCCAAGATTTGTCGTAGCGTGAAAATCTGGTCGATGGTGGACTTTCCAGGTCTGAAGCCACACTGATAAGGTCCGATCAGTTCGTTTACAATGGGCTTCAATCTTTCAAATAAAACGCTCGACAGGACCTTATATGCGATATTAAGAAGGCTTTTCCCACGGTAATTGGCACAGATAGTGGGATCGCTCTTCTTGTGGATTGGGCAGAGTACACTGAAATTCCAATCGTTCGGAATGCATTCTTCCGACCATATTCTGCATAGAAGCTCGTGAATGCATTTAAGTAGAGCTTCGCCTCCGTTCTTAAACAGCTCAGCAGGTAAGCCATCAGCTCTCGCGGCTTTGTTATTTTTAAGCCGAGCTATAGCTGTTAGAACTTCATCATAGTCGGGCAGCGGAACCTCAACGCTGTCATCCAAAATTGGGGTTTCCGGAATATCATCTCTATGGGCGGGATTGTTGTCAGCGTCGCCATTTAGAAGCTTAGAGAAGTGTTCCCTCCATAACGTCAGTGTACTCTGGACATCTGTCACTAGATTCCCGTTTTCATCCTTGCAGGAAGAGGCCCCGGTTTTAAAACCATCGGCAAGCCGTCTTATTTTTTCGAAAAATTTTCGGGCCTCATTCCTGTCACCATACATCTCAATCTTCTCTTGCTCGCGCTTTTCTGCCTCTCTTTTTTTCCGCCTGAAAATATGTCTCTCTTCCCTCCTCTTTTCTTTGTATCGCTCCTTAGCAGCGCGCGTTACAACCGACTGCAGGGTGGCTTTGTAGGCGGCGTCTTTCTCTGCAGTGGCGTCGCGACACTCCTGGTCGTACCACTGGTTTCGGCGAGGGCGTTGGTAGCCAATCACCTCTTCTGCAGGCGCACGCACGGAGCTGGAAATGTGCGCCCACTGCGCGCATATATCATTGATTGGAGGATAGAAGTGAGAGTCGAGTGGCGAAAGCATCGGCTGTCTGTTTCGATTGCAGCTTGTCGACGTCTAGCTTTCTCTGTGTAGGGTTGCGTGTATTCTTAGCTGCGCATAGACGTGTACGGATCTTGGCTGCAACAAGATAGTGATCCGAGTCAATGTTTGCACCACGGATCGTGCGTACATCCAATACACTGGAAGAGTGCCTTCCGTCGATCAAAACGTGATCAATTTGATTCTTGGTTTTTTGATCAGGGGACATCCAGGTGGCTTTATGAATATTGAGATGCTTGAATCTAGTGCTACTTACGACCATGTTTCGTGCTGCGGCGAAGTCAATCAGCCTCATTCCGTTATCGGAGGTGTTGTCGTGGAGGCTGAACTTTCCGACTGTTGGACCAAAAATATTTTCCTTGCCCACCTTTGGATGCTACGCTATTTAAAATTTTCAAGTAACAACACTGGTGATAGCTGGTGATTTTCATAGCAACAGTTTATGTACGATAAATTTGCTGATAAATTGTGTCTTTTAACCCACAATTCTTTTTGTGTTCTGTCTTTTTTTAGTGCGTTAAATTAGCTAATAAATATAATTTGCCACCAATTAAAAATCTTACTTTATTTAATCAAAAGCAGCTGAGTTGAAGTTTTTTAAGTAGATGTACGTCTGCATAATTAACACTAAATTATCTACGTGCAATCCGCCATTTGCTGCGGTCACCTTTGCGTTACGCGAAAATAATTGGACCATTATGGTCCAGTTAGCCTCGCATGGCACAGCAGCGCATGCAACGCAGATAAGCAGCTAGCACACAGCCAAATAAATGGTGATTATTCAACGTATATTCACGTAGTCAAAATAAACCAATAAAAAAAAGAATACAACGATTTTATTTTAATAAATTAACCGCACTTGGCCAAACAATTTTACAACTTCACATCTGTTTTGCCCAAACGTCAAATACATAGAAGAATACACAGAAATTAAAATGAAATAGATCTTCCATGTTTATCTATGTAGTCAGAGATGAATTTTTGTTTTTATCTGAGCATTGCCATGCGTTGCCATGTTGTGCATAATCAGATACACACAAATCCCACTAAACAGATTTCGATGTGACGCTTGTTAAGCCATGCACTGCTATGCCATGCGAGGCTAACTGGACCATTAGGCGTGAAGGAATAAAATCATACCTCTAGGACTTGCAGATGTGCTGGAATATACTAATACACATAGGGATTGTACAGAAAAAATTATATACAACCGCGTAGAGCAAGTAGGCGCACCCACAAACTTATTTTTGATTTAATATATACATTTAGAAAAAATTGTAGATATGTTTTGTGATGTATTTTTTTATGGCTCTATGAAATAAGGCCCCAAACAATTCCATAGAAAACAACAACACAAATAATTGGGATGTTATTTCCTATTTAGGGGCTTTATTTCATTTTTGAAAAAATGGGGCTTTATTTCATAATGACATAAGGCCCCAAGAGTAAAATGAAATAAGGATCCAAAAATTGTTTTTGGAATTAAAAGCTTGAATATTTGGGTATTTATTTCGATATTTGTGGCCTTATTTAATTTTTTAAATTAGGTTTTTATTCCATTGTAAAATGGCGACCAAAAATTTCAACACTCCTTGAGGGTCAGACTTGGATACGTTGTTATGACAACTTTTCGATTTTTGTTATTTAAAATCAATTAAAAATTTCTCGATTGAAAAATTTTTTAAAAATATGTTAAGTTTTGATATTTTTGCCACTTAGTGAGGCCATAATAAAAAATTAAAAAATGAAATGAATTGTGAAAAATTTCGTGGTAAAAGAAGGACCAGTGAACTTCTCTATGTCCTCTATCAAAAAATGATATATAGAAAAAAAATCCACTTATAAAATTATAACAATATATGAATGTCGGCAAGAGACCTGTAAAGCAAGAGTTAACCTTTTGTTGGAAGGAAAATTTTGCGACGTTCGCACTTCACAAGATCTCTTAGGAGTAGGAAAACAACTCTTTGAACTTAAATTGGACTCTATTGAAATTAAACTTTAGGTACTAGATATAAGATAACTAACAAAGTTTTCTTTATAATTACATATTTGTAAATTAAGATAGATTTACAGAACTATAGTTATATCATCTAAGCTCAAACGATTTGGATAACATATTTATAAAAATATTTCGTATAGGGGAAATGAATTCTTGAAGATATTAATTCATTCATGTTTACAAATAAATATAATAGCAATTAAAGGGTGTTTTTATTTATTGTGGGGCTATTCCTCATAAATTTTGGGGTGCTATTTCCTTAATATTAGGGTTCGATTCCGTTTTAAGATTTGAGGCCTTTTATTTTGGGGTGCATTTTTGCGCAGCCTTTTAAAAAACTGACATATTTAAGTTTGGGGCGTTATTGGAGTTTATTTCGGGCATAGTTGATGAATAGTGAAAACTCAAATTTTACAATTTTACATTTCATTTTAAATTTCAGGCCACTTGCAAGTGTTTAGGAAGTTATAGGGTTCCAAAATTGGCCTTAAAAACTTGTGATAATTTTTTATTTTCATACAAAACTAATAAGTATAGGTATCAAAAGAAAGGCTATTCTGTTACCTATTCAACGAGCCATTTATCATAAAAAGCCATGAATTACTTTAAAAGATATATTATTTTACGTATTATGCACTGCTTACACAAATTATGTTTCAATATATAGAGAATTATATCCAGAAGTACTGTAGACAGCGTAGCCGGTGTTTGACTTACTGGGGGTTGTATACTTCGTATTTCTTAAAGTACTCAAAGGATTTCATTTATTGATATCTCATTATATAGATCACACTTAAACCTTTAAAAAAATAAGCATTTTTTGTACATTTTATTTCACATTAAAAAAATTTGGTCGTTTTCATATACATACTTGAAATGTTAATTTTTTGCAACTTTGAACCCCTATAACTTCTAAATCACTTGAGAGAAATTCTTCCAGAAATGGACTTGGAAGGCTTTAAAATATATGATTTAACATTTTAAAATTCGAGTTTCCATTATTCTTCAATTGTTCCTTTATTTCATAAGAACTTGTTCCATAATGAAGTATAGCCCCAATTTTGGGGCCTTATTTCATTTTAGGTTGGGGCTTTATTTCGTCGAATTGGGTCTTTATTTCGTAGGGTATTATTTCATAATGAAAAAAGTCCCATATTTGGGTCCTTATTTCGTTTTTGTTTTGGGGCTTTATTTCCTGGGGCCTTATTTCACAGAGCCTTTTTTATTAACCTGCTAGTGTTTTCAAAAATTTTATTTTTTAGCATTAAAAATACAAACATTTAAAAAATCACCAAAATTTGTGAGTTGTAGTAAACTAGAAAAACAAGACATTTTTGGAAAGCAAAAGACATATATTTTCACTATTTTTTTTACTCCGATTACATTCTTATAAGAACAAATGAAGTGGAGCGTATACAAGGCAGGTAGTGAAAATAACTTATATTTTGAAATTGTTTTTGCCAAATAATTGTCAACTTTTCTGTCGACTATTATCTGTTGACAAGTAAACATTCTTATACTTATGGCCACGAATCTCCCACTGTGCGCCGTTTTTTTTATGGACTGTCAGGAAACGCTGAGGCATATAAAGAAACATAAATTGAAATAACAATATATTATTACACCATTTCCAATTATAATTAAGAAAAGATCAATTGAAATTGAGAAAAAAAATATTAAGATTTTAAAATTACACAAATTCAAACAAGATCAATTGCTATCCAGAAATTTCATATTATCTTTCTCTGCTTCAGAATAGATCAGCACAAATTCAGAAAAGATAAATTAAAACTCTGAAATTAAATTTAAAATTATAAATTTATGTCTTGATAACAAGAATATATTAATTGAAACACAGAAAAGATATATTAAAAACTCTTTAATATAATGAAAAACCAACTTCAAAACCAAATTTCAAAACCTAAAAAAAAAATCAAAATCAAATTTGTTAATTTAATTATATATTATTAAATTAGAAATCTTATTACTATAAATTTTTGCTATTTTGTATTACTATCATAAATATATTAATTTCTCCATGAATAAAAAACCTTTAAAGCCGGAGCGTTTATTTTATAAAAGTCTGATTATATAAGCGCCGACTTTAAAGTTTTTTATTAATGGAGAAATCAATATAATTACGATAATAATAAAAAATAGAAAAAATTTATAGTAATAAGATTTCCAATTTAATAATATTTATAAATAAATTAACAAATTTGACCAAGGATTAATGTGAAAAGTAATTTAAATTTACTTTTTACTTTGTAGTGGTTTTGATGTTGATTTTTTTTTGTTAAAAAGTTTTTATTTCTTCCATTTTAGAGATTATGATAACGATTTTTCCCATTCTTGTAACGAATTTTTGTACTCTAGTAACATTAACTGAGAAATAGTATTTTTCTTATATTTCCTCGCCTTCTTGTCCAGTAACGCCCACTTTCTTCACCGCAAATTTTCATAATTATGCCTACCCCTGTACCTAATTTCAGTATCCTAGTTTCCATATTATCTTTTGTCGAACAACGCCCACTTTTTTGACCGTAATTTGTAATAATTCCAACCCCTGTACCAATTTCCAGTACCAAAGTGTCAATATTAACTGAGAAACAGTATTTTTCTTATATTGCCACGCCATTTTGTCCAACGACGGATAATTTCTTGACTGCACATTTTCATAATCATGCCTACTCCTGTACCTAATTTCAGTATCCTAATGCCAATGTTATTCGAGTTACAGCGTTTTTATTATATTGCCACTGTACTAAATTTCAGTATTCTAGTGTTACTGACCTCCACGTCTGATATCTCTATCTGTTGACAAACAATTGTGGCAATCGGGCAAGTACTTAAGGGTTTATCGATGTACATACATTTAAAAAAAAAACCAACTGACTTGAGAACCTCCTCCTTTTTGATATCGGTTAAAAATGAAAAAAATCAGGTGAAATTAAAAAAAGTTGGATTGAAATTAAAAAAAAACGATAAATAAAAATATAGAAAAGATATATTGAACTGTAGAAAAGATAAGTCGAAATTAAAAAAAAAAATTGAAATTAAGAATAAATCAACTCAGAAAAAAACAATTGAAATTTAGTTGGTAATGGTAATGGTAATGGTAATGGTAATGGTAATGGTAATGGTAATGGTAATGGTAATGGTAATGGTAATGGTAATGGTAATGGTAATGGTAATGGTAATGGTAATGGTAATGGTAATGGTAATGGTAATGGTAATGGTAATGGTAATGGTAATGGTAATGGTAATGGTAATGGTAATGGTAATGGTAATGGTAATGGTAATGGTAATGGTAATGGTAATGGTAATGGTAATGGTAATGGTAATGGTAATGGTAATGGTAATGGTAATGGTAATGGTAATGGTAATGGTAATGGTAATGGTAATGGTAATGGTAATGGTAATGGTAATGGTAATGGTAATGGTAATGGTAATGGTAATGGTAATGGTAATGGTAATGGTAATGGTAATGGTAATGGTAATGGTAATGGTAATGGTAATGGTAATGGTAATGGTAATGGTAATGGTAATGGTAATGGTAATGGTAATGGTAATGGTAATGGTAATGGTAATGGTAATGGTAATGGTAATGGTAATGGTAATGGTAATGGTAATGGTAATGGTAATGGTAATGGTAATGGTAATGGTAATGGTAATGGTAATGGTAATGGTAATGGTAATGGTAATGGTAATGGTAATGGTAATGGTAATGGTAATGGTAATGGTAATGGTAATGGTAATGGTAATGGTAATGGTAATGGTAATGGTAATGGTAATGGTAATGGTAATGGTAATGGTAATGGTAATGGTAATGTTAATGTTAATGGTAATGGTAATGGTAATGGTAATGGTAATGGTAATGGTTATGGTAATGGTAATGGTAATGGTAATGGTAATGGTAATGGTAATGGTAATGGTAATGGTAATGGTAATGGTAATGGTAATGGTAATGGTAATGGTAATGGTAATGGTAATGGTATTGGTAATGGTAATGGTAATGGTAATGGTAATGGTAATGGTAATGGTAATGGTAATGGTAATGGTAATGGTAATGGTAATGGTAATGGTAATGGTAATGGTAATGGTAATGGTAATGGTAATGATAATGGTAATGGTAATGGTAATGGTAATGGTAATGGTAATGGTAATGGTAATGGTAATGGTAATGGTAATGGTAATGGTAATGGTAATGGTAATGGTAATGGTAATGGTAATGGTAATGGTAATGGTAATGGTAATGGTAATGGTAATGGTAATGGTAATGGTAATGGTAATGGTAATGGTAATGGTAATGGTAATGGTAATGGTAATGGTAATGGTAATGGTAATGGTAATGGTAATGGTAATGGTAATGGTAATGGTAATGGTAATGGTAATGGTAATGGTAATGGTAATGGTAATGGTAATGGTAATGGTAATGGTAATGGTAATGGTAATGGTAATGGTAATGGTAATGGTAATGGTAATGGTAATGGTAATGGTAATGGTAATGGTAATGGTAATGGTAATGGTAATGGTAATGGTAATGGTAATGGTAATGGTAATGGTAATGGTAATGGTAATGGTAATGGTAATGGTAATGGTAATGGTAATGGTAATGGTAATGGTAATGGTAATGGTAATGGTAATGGTAATGGTAATGGTAATGGTAATGGTAATGGTAATGGTAATGGTAATGGTAATGGTAATGGTAATGGTAATGGTAATGGCAATGGCAATGGTAATGGTAATGGTAATGGTAATGGTAATGGTAATGGTAATGGTAATGGTAATGGTAATGGTAATGGTAATGGTAATGGTAATGGTAATGGTAATGGTAATGGTAATGGTAATGGTAATGGTAATGGTAATGGTAATGGTAATGGTAATGGTAATGGTAATGGTAATGGTAATGGTAATGGTAATGGTAATGGTAATGGTAATGGTAATGGTAATGGTAATGGTAATGGTAATGGTAATGGTAATGGTAATGGTAATGGTAATGGTAATGGTAATGGTAATGGTAATGGTAATGGTAATGGTAATGGTAATGGTAATGGTAATGGTAATGGTAATGGTAATGGTAATGGTAATGGTAATGGTAATGGTAATGGTAATGGTAATGGTAATGGTAATGGTAATGGTAATGGTAATGGTAATGGTAATGGTAATGGTAATGGTAATGGTAATGGTAATGGTAATGGTAATGGTAATGGTAATGGTAATGGTAATGGTAATGGTAATGGTAATGGTTATGGTTATGGTTATGGTAATGGTAATGGTTATGGTTATGGTTATGGTAATGGTAATGGTAATGGTAATGGCAGTGGTGATGGTAATGATAATTGACGAAAAGTAAAAATTTTAGTGCCCAAATCGATCAGATCTTCAACCTTCACAGTCACTTTAACCCATTTCCGGCGGCTCCTTAACTACCGGTCCAAAATCGATGAAACTTGGTCCAGAGTCTATATGTGGCCCTAAACTTTGTCTGGCAAAATTTATACCTCCATAGGTAAGGGCTGGGCGGACAGATGCATTTTTGCACCACTAGCTGCATCACATACCTCAACAGTCGTACTTGCCCATTTTGAAAGAGCAAACGGGCTCTACATTTTGTTTAACACAAAATTTAAAACTTACAATACTTATTATTGAAAAGCAATTTTCAATATTGCGATTTGAAATTTTTCAGAAAGTTTCAAAAATAAAAACTTAAAAAAAAACCAAATATTGCTACGCGCCGTGGTCGTAAAATCTAAGTAAACGACCGAATCGACTCAAACCAAAAATAATGTATACTGTCAAAGGTCCATACTAACATAATCTCTACAGTGCCGGGTAATATCACTTTCGCGCTCACCTGGAGAAAATTCTAAAGCTACTGGTGCAAAAATGCACCAATAGCTGGAAATGGGTTAAAAGTGCATGCAGTTTTGTTTTTTTACACACCATGTTATTGGATGTCAGTAAAGTAAATCTATGTACAATACCTTAGTAAAAGAGATATGTTTAAGATGTCAGGAAATAAATTGTCTTCAAATAGTTTCACTAAAATTTGCACAATTAACTGCATAAAAATTAAATTAATTTGGATTTCATATAAAAGTATAATTTTAATTTTTGAAAGGAGTTCAATAAATTAGAAGACCACTGAATGTAAAATGAAACTAACAATCTCCTTGAGCTAAAAACAATATGCAGATTGGCGTAAAATACTTGTTACATTCATCATTCTTAATCAATACAATCTTTTTTCCAAACTTTCACTTGTTTCTTTTAATTCAGGATTTCAAAAAGGAACCCGTACAAAATCCGGTCAATTGGTACGCTTTCGTCAACTGAATACAGAACTCTTATTTTAATAACAATCAATTTGATAATATTTAAGCGCTACAAAATATAGGGGAAAATTTAAAAATATGGCAATACAGTCTCTAGCCTGGCGCAGTAAAGCGGATTGAAGCATTCTAATCAGCCAAAGTTGTGGAGGGCGGGGGAAGGCAGGACAGTACACTCACCTCAATGCCTTCGCCAAGCTAACATTCACAATCGAACGATTTACACCGGCTGGCCGTAATAATTCCCCAATTATGCCCGTCTGTGGTTCATGGCGATACACATAACCGGGTTTATCGAATAACTTACCCAACATGCTGTAAGCACCACCTGCATTACTACCATCGAATGAGTCACCATCGTGCAGTGGCTGGTCATCGTAGAGTGGTCGACATAGAAATATTTCCGTATTACCACCAATAGCCAAGGTCATTATCCCATACAACGTAAGTCCAAAACTACCAATACATATGACGATCACTGCTATGAAGAATACAACACCAGCTTTAACATGCGATTCACACAGGAAACAACAGTATGCCATGAGCATGAAGAGTATCACCCAAATGATGACCACAGCTGCAGCCCAACCGATGGTCCAGTAAGTGTTTGACCACTCTTGCAGTTCATTGTAGCTGGGTTGCACTGACTCCCATGTGCCCTGCAGCCGATCCAACAAAGTGGTAATGGTTGAGGTTAACATTTGTGCATTGGCTGTGGTCCGATGCCTTATATTGTCCAGCTGCTCCAGTGTGTCTGCGTATATAAAAAAAAAAGTGTTAGTGCAAGTGTCGGTTAAGGTCGAATCGGTTGGCTTGGGTTAGTGGAGGCATTCATCTAGTGTGTTTGTGTATGTTAATATATGTTCAGGGTAACATTGTGTTTATGTGTCGTTGGCACCTTCTACATTCACGTCGAGCTTCATTATAATTAATTTTACATTAAAGTTTTGTCTCACTTCATGCACAATTAAGTGTTCTCTACTGGTTGAGCACCACCATTTGTCTGTCCACGCTTCACATATGGTGTGATTAAATTAGACACTCAATTTGGGCAATAACTTCGTATGGCAAACGAGTAAAAGCACATTGAGTGTATGTTGAAGAGGTTTTTGAGTACAACAACAATGACGCACAGCGAACTGTTTCCATATAAGCTATGGACGAAAATAGAAGGAGCTGTTGGATATTTATGAAAATTTGTAAATTTCGTAATTTGAAATTGCTGAGCTCAGACTTACTATAAATCTGACTATTTTGATAAGTTTTTTCTATAGAAAAATGTGTAAGAAAGAAGATAGAGTCAATCTTATGTTTTTTATTTGAATAGAACATAACTGTTATGTCCAAGCAAAAATTGGTAAATTAGTATAAAGTGTCCATCACTGAAATGTTTATCTTTGTATTGTCGATAACGGGTACACACAGTGTCGAGGCTGGTTAAAAAATTGTCGGAATCGGACAACTACCACACCCACCTTCCATAGTAATCATATATGAAATTGTCATAACTCGGACAATTCAGATCAAAAAACAACAAATATGAGTATACGTTGTTAGTGGCAATATACTCTGCATGAATGAACGAAATCCGAAAAAAACGCCCACCTCCCATACAACCCAATATGGTAATAACCATTAAATGGCTAAAAAGTGGTTTATATTTTAGGTACAGGACTAAAATTTGGTGTGTACGTTTGCAGTATCAGAACAAAAGTGAATGCAAAAAATGGGTATGTGATTCATCAACTGACACACCTATCTCCAATACAAGTTTTATAACACAATAAAAATATAATATAGGAACTAAAAAGATACTTATTGTTTAAAATCTGAAATCAAAATCAATATATTTATAAAAAAGGGGCGTGATCAGTCCACTTTTAAATAATTTAAAAAATTCTATTAACTTTCTTCCTTACTTATTACTTTTCCTTACATTGAACGGAAAACGTAATTATTATCAATGTAAAAGTACATTAATATTATGTTTTTTACATTAATTTGGAACCTATGTAAAAGTTAATTAAATTTATGTATTTTACATAAGAACAATGTATCCTGATACATAAAATATCACATAATATTATACATTGATTTTATATTTCGTACATTGACCCAATGTATTTTTACATTGATTTATTTAATGTAGTTTAAATGCATTTAGTGTACCATACATTAGTACCATACATTTCGAAAATTTTTTTTTCGAAATTAGAAAAACCATAATATTATAATAAATTAAAAAAAATGGGGGTGTTTTGAACCAAATTATTTTTTAATTTTAATTCAAATGGTAAAATTAGCTAATTTAAAAAAGATCAAAACTATTTATGTTCCAAAATATTAAATTTTGAAAATTAGCTCCTTTAAAAACACCCCTAATTTTTTTTTTAAATTTATTCTAATTGCATGGTTTTCTAACTTCGAAAAAAATTTAGTTGTTCTGCGAGCAACTATTCTCTAGCTACTGTCCTGATATTAACTAATAAAATTATAAGACTCCAGAACTTTTTCACAGCCACATCCATATTATCCTGTGAGGCTATTAAAGATTCGCATCTACAAAACTACATCTGACTTCGTTAGAACCATACTCATCTTAGTAACATTTTTGTCACTTTGAGAAAATAAAGGAAGTGCTTTTGGATATAAAGATTTCTCAAAGAAAATTGTTCTTAAAAGCATGGCAACGAAAAATTAAATTTTGTGCCATTAATAACAATATCTAGTAACTGTAATTATAATTATTACTATATTAATTGTAATTATCAATTAAGAACTGCAATTAAACTTCACTGAATTAATACAGACACACGAATAAATAAAGACGCTTTTAAAGTGACAAAATATTAAAATAACGGTATTTACAAAAGGGTTAAATTTTTTGTTTACATTAATCCGATGTATTTCTTTGTTAAATCAATGTACTTTACATTGTATTGGCGTAAAGAAAAATGTAAACATATATTAATCAAATGTAACTTTACAATCTTCAAAAGTATTTTTACATTAAGCCAATGTTATATATTCTTTTACATTACTAAAATGTTCTTGTAAATCGCTTTTAGTTTTAATGTAGGAATTAAAGCAAAATATGCATTGATTTAATGTATTTTTACATTACGCTAAGTAATATTTAATGTGATTTTCTATGTATTCGATAACATGAATTCAATGTACTCTTACATAATTTACATTCATATAATGTAAATATACATTTTTTTTAATGTTTTATTTAATGTATGGCTAACATAAAATAAATGTACGAAAATTCGTTCAGTGTACTTGTTTAAAGCAGGTATAACAATATAATTTTTTATTAAGACTGAAATACTTACTCTTATAAAAAAAAAACGTAATAAAACAATCAAATGCCTACTTTAACAAATGTTCAAAAACTAAAATTATCACATATTTGTTCTATTTTTTGATAAATCAACAACAAAAAATATGTGAATTTTGTATTAATTGTGTTGATTTTATATGATTTAAATACAAATTCTAAATGTGTGATAGTTTAAGTCATACTTGATTTTTTGATTGTTGTTTCTTTTTAAAGATTCATTAGAACGATTAATTGTTCTTACCTTGACCTAAAGCTCAATAAACGATTTTAAGCTATCAAACAACTAGAATTTGTATTTAAAATCAAGTATGATTTTAGCTATCAAACATTTAGAATTTGTATTTAAATCATATAAAATCAACATAATAAATAACAAGGTCATTTAGAAAAAACTTAAATTTTGCACTAATTTTTTTTTTAATTTCGTGCAATTTGAATTTTGACAATTTTTACAAGAAAATTTTTAGCATGATTTTTTGAGCTCATTGGGCCATGTTCTTCTATACTTTTTTATACATTTGTTTTACAAGCTCATATGTATATAAACCCAGACGGATCACGAACATTTCTTGTACATAACTTCCCAGTAAAATAGTGGATCATGCAATGAGCGATCTGGGAGTTCTCCCTGAGGAGCAGAGAAGTGCTCCTTATCGATCCAAGCTAGGTGTATTTTGTGTTCTCTTTTAACTTTGCATGTCCTAGCAAGGGTAGCGCTCCCATTAACATCCCAAAGGAGCTCAAAAGGAGCGATCAATAAATGATCCAAATGGATCAGCAAAGGAACAATTAAAATATTTTTTTTTCACAGAAAATAATGATAGAACTTCCTAAAAAGCACATGTCTCACTTTATTTTCTTTTTTTTTCCATAAATTGCTCACCTATTGATCTTTTAAGACATTAAGGGAGCACAAGTGCTCACTTTTTCATCCAATAAAACAGCAAAAGAGCGCTCACTTGTTGCTCCTTATGGGAGCGATAGCATATTTTTTTACTGGGTATACAAACTTTGGTATGCGTGCACGTGATATCCAATCTAACCCAGTAATAAAATATGCGATCGCTCTCATGAGGAGCAACAGGGGAGTAAGAATATATATACTTTTCTATACCGGCCACGCTTCCTTTTGGGATTTAAAAACGTTTATAAAAAACTAAGATACACCCTGAACTGTTTTGGTGAAGTGTTTAAAAAGAGCATTAATAAAAAGTACTTTATTGATGAAAGGTGCAAGTTTGCGCAGCCAAAGCTAATATTTTTTTATTAAAAAAACGTTTTAAATCTTGTTAATAAAAAATTGGATGTATGTTTTTTGATTTATTTGTTTTAATCGATTCCAAAGTTGGCGAACTTATTGATTAATTTCTAGGAAAGTGCAGTTTTTTTAAATGAAAGCTGCTTAAAGCTCAAACATGATTTTTAAAAAAATTAATGCAGTCGTATTCCTAACATTTTAAAGTTCTGATAAACGTAAAGAAAGTAGAAGATGTGTTCAGAATTACTAGAAATATAGCCAAACAACTATTGCCAAAAAAATATTAATATATCTTAAAATATAAGTAGAGTTAAATATTGTTATAGTAAATAATGCATTTTAAAGGGTCATCTTTAAAGCCTTATAGCGCCTAAAAAATACTTATTTTATTAAATAATTTTCTGTTTCGTTTTTTTAATAAACTAAAATTTAATTTTTTTTTATTTAGTAATATAGAGGTTTTTGGACAGTAATTTTTAATTGCAATTTTTAATATTAAAAAAAAATTCAATTTTTTCCCGACGTTTCGTCACTTGTTTGGCGACATCTTCAGGGAAGTTTTTGTTTAGTTTTTTTACATTAAAGGTGACTTTAAAATTTTGAAATTACAAACATGAAACGTTACATTACATGAAATTTTTAACAAACAAATTATTTATTTAAACAATTATTTACAAAACTCAAATTGTTTACACATTTTGAATATTCAACTTGACACTGTGGGTTCCAGAATTACTGAGTCTTGCTTAAGTTCTCTAAAACCTGAAATAATATTTCCGCTAAGTTCAATCTAAAATGGTGCGTTGATTCGATTTGAGGATTTCTTATAGCGGCCACTACAAGCGTAACACAATTTTTTTTCGAAAAATTGACCTCGTGCATTTTTAATTTGCCTACAAGTTTGGCAAATGTTCGTATTCAAATTATAAGAACTAAAGTTTCTTAATTTTTCTTAAAGCCATTCGTCGCGAAATTATGGAGATGTCAATTATCTTCAAAAGCAAAAATTGTGAAAATGAGTTAATTTTCAATAAAACATATCATCGTTATTTATTATTCGATTTTCATGATTAAGGTACCGTTGAAAAGATATTTTAGTGAAATTTTTGAAAATTTTTATATATTTTTACTTTTTTTACCAGGGTTGGCAACTTTACTAGAAATATCGTAGAGTAATCATGCCCATTTTTAGTATAGCTTCTGAAAGTAACCATACAAACTAAATTACCAAATTTAAGTCTTATACGACCTAAACTCCCTAAAATATAGTATTTGAACAGATTAGTGGGCGGAAAAAGAGGGCATGGAAACCAATATTTAGTACATTTGCTGACAGTAACTATAAAACTAAATTACCAAATTTAAGTCTTATACGACCCAAACCGTCTTAAATAAAGCATTTTCATTCATTTGTGGGCAGTTAAAGGGGGCGTGTACACCCATTTTTAGTACAGTTGCCGATAGTAACCATACAAACTAAATTACCAAATTTTAGTCTAATACGATCACATCTACACTCTATCTGACCCCTATCTGGGGATTCCAATACAAACATCACAAAAAATAACCTGCAGCCATACACAAAGTCTCTCTCAATCGTATCTGCAGAGGCAGAAATATTTTTTGCGGCGAGGCTCGAAACTAAAAAAGTTTTCGTTACGAGACTCGAAAATTTATACTCCCAACAAAAAGCCGACTAAGAAGTTTCACTTCAAAAAATAAAATTGAGTTTACTGGTCGAGCTTCATGAGATCGGCCCTTAAACAACTTTAGTTCTTATAATTTGAATACAAACTTTAATCCAAAATTTCAGGCAAATCAAAAGGCATGAGTTAACCTATACTTGCATTAGGCTTAGAATGGCCAATAGGTGAAATAAAAAAGAACTTTGAAAAATATTAAAAACTTGAACTTTCAACTCCTCCGCTAACTTTTCGATCTGTAAAAGTTATTTCTACTCGGAGAGAAAAAGTTTAGCATTCTGTGCTTAAACCAAGCATAAACCAAGGCTATCGGTTCTCACTAATGCTTGAAACTCTCAAATTAGTTCTAATTTTTTTTTTGTATTTTTCTTGTATCGAAAATATATAAAATGTCTGAGTTTAAGAAAAAGTTGCTTTGTTCAAGAAAAATTTTCTAACAGCTTCAGTATATTTTTTCTTGACTCTACTCAAATATTTGCCTGAAATGATAATAATATGCTTGATCCAAGTATAGAGTTTTCTTATATTTAGAGAATTTAGCTAGATATTAGAAACATTATTTTTAGAAAAGTGAACAATTTTCTTGATCCAAGAAATCAGCAAAATAACTGTTAAGACATATACAGATACACTCAGGATATGAGTTATTTTTTAATGGAATATTTGAAATGCTTTATTCAAATAAATTTGAATTGATTTGACATATTTTTTAGTCAAGAAAAATTATTTCGAAATATAAGAAAATTATTTTATTTTCTACTTTTCATGTTGGGTTAGAAGTTAAATTTTATATGATTGCACTCAGCCAGCAAAAAAGTGCTTCCAAAAGAAGGTAAAGTGGAAGGAAAAATCTTGAATTCCATTCCTTCCACTTTCATACACAGAAGGCATTCTTTTAACATATGCATGTCATTGGGAGGAATGCTTTTCTTAGTCTTCTCTAGAAGTGCTTTGAGAATTTTTTTAATGGAAGAGTTCTTAGAGTCCTTTAATGAAAGGATTCTAGTAGGTGCTTTCTAGGAGAACTTTATGAAAGCATTCCATGGAATAGAATGGATTTCAAGGTTACCCAGCAAAAAAGTGCTTCCAAAAGCAGCTAAAGATTAAGGGAAAGTCTTGAATTCCACCCCTTCCACTTTCATACCCAGAAGGCATTCTTTTAGCATGTGCATGTCATTAGGAGTAATGCTTTCCTTAGTCTTATCTAGAAGTGCTTCTAGGACTCCTTCAGTGAAAGATTTTTTTGAGCCCTTCAATCAAAGGATTCTAGTAGGTGTTTTTCAGGAGAACTGTAAGAAGGAATTCCATGATATGGAATGGTTTTTGTGGTTTGGGGGTTAAAAAGTCCATGGAAAAAGATCCCTTTTCTCGAAATTCTAGAGATTTTGGTATTGGAAATGAGAAATGTTTGGGTTTTGTTGGGGTTTAAAAAAATTCCAAGAAAAATTTTCTTTTTTCCGATTTTCAAAGCATTTTGGTGTTCGAAGTAGTAAGTTTTTGGGTTTCATTGGGGGCTTAAAATATCCCACGGAAAATATATAAAACATATTTTGTAGTTATATACAATTTTTGTACTTTAATTGAATTTAAATGTCTTCCAGAAGTAGCTTATAAAAATGCCTCTTGAAAGATTTTCTTTATAAAGCTAAGAAGAAGTAGGAGGTGCTTAAAAAATCCCACGAAAACATCCCTTTTCCCGATTTTATAGTGATTTTGGTATTGGAAATGAGAAGTGTTTGAGTATTATTGGGAGTTTAAGAAAACCCCTTATAATGTAAAATATCCCTTTTCCCGATTTTCACGGCATTTTAGTGTTGGAAGTAGGAAGTGATTGGGTTTTGTTTAGATAATTATAAATCTAAAACATGTATTATAACTATATGTAATTTTCTTTTAACTTTAATTGAAATTAAATGCTATTTGAATATCTTTCAGAAGTAGTTTATGAGAATGTCTCTTGAAAGCACTTCTTTATAAGGCTAAGAAGAAGCACAATTGGATCTGTAGGATGTCTTGTGGAAGTAGTATCTCTAAGAATGCATGACACATTTGTATATAAAATTTAATGTGTCAATATGATTAAATAAGCGTTTTTTACACCATTATTTGTTTAAATCAACTAATCAACTAAAAAAGCAATGCCAAAAATCAGAATTTGTTAAAAAAGTAATCCAACTATGAAATGTTTTAGCGCAACCAAAACAAATTTTGTCTATTGGGCGATTCACTGTGCGACGTCAAACTCACTGAACTTTAAGGAAAGCTTAATTATTCGATTAAGCAGCTGTGCGAAATTCAATAAATGTAGGTACCATAGCCAACGTTTGACGAAACTTATTTAATAAAATATTAAGTAATCGAAAGAGTTTCTTAGACATAAGTTTTGTTGGATCTATAGTCGAATTGATGGCCATCAATTTGTCTCATAGAAATACTTATCTATGTAAATAAATTCAATATAAATCAACATTATTCGTCATAACAGTTTTGTTAAGAACATTCTTAGAAAAAGGTTCTATTAGAGGAAAATGTTTATTTGCTTAACAAAAGCTCAAGTTTAATATGAACAATTGAAATGAATTTCTTTAAAAAGATTTCCATTTTCAGGGATTTCAGTGCTTTTAATTTTCGTATGAAACGGGTTCAGACTTCAAAACAGGAATAACAGCACCTCTAGAAAAAACCTCATTTTGAATTTTATTGCTTAAGTTGATTAGATTGCGAAAAACTGTATTTGGTTAAACTGATAATGTAGCAAACATATTGCATACATTCCAAAATAGTTATATTTATAGCATTTATTATGGTAAAAAATGTATAATCTAGAAAGATGGAAGCGATATTTGTTCCAGTCAATAACATGAGTTTTGTTTAATGCAATTATGGTAAGCTTATGTTTGGTTACCAATACTTAAAGTGCATATTTGTGGACAATAAGTCCTTGAACTTTTCTTTAAAGTATTTCAATGTTTAGACTAAAATAAATTTGTAATAGAAAGTGAATGATTAAAAATATGACTAGCCTTTGTCTTGATTTTCTTCAATTCAATAAATTTTTGTTGATTCATTTGTTTCATTGTTCTGTGAGATATAATGACGTTGAGGGCTGGGAGTTTTTGAAAGAGTATGCTACGTGGTGATGAATTTAAAGTTGGTTTCTTCAAAGTATCTGCAATTTTATTTGCTACGTTTGCTGTGATTTTAATGGTTTCCGTTGAATAATAATTTTTTCTTTATTTAAATTCTCGCAGGTTGAGTTAGTAATATCAATATCCATTTCGTTCTTTGATTGTTGTAAATGAGATTTATTTGTTGTGATATGATGGCATGTGGAGGAAGTGTTGTCTCTATTGTTTGAATATTTGTTAGATAATTGCATGACGATTCTTGCTGTTGTATTGTTGTTTTTTTTAAAGTAGATTTGACAAGTTCGTTTGTTACATTTTTTTCTTGTTTATTGTCTGCATTAAAGAGACCGCGTTTTTTTTTTAAATTTCTGAGAAATTCGGTAGCTGTTTGACTGTGTAATTATGTATATATGCAGAGTATGAAGACTATGATATTCATTAATCCTACAACCCATACCTTGTTTTCGGTTACGTTAAGCTCAATTACTTTAAAGAGGCATTACGTTAAATTCAGAAACAACAAATTCAATGGTAATGGTAATGGCAATGGTAATGGTAATGGTAATGGTAATGGTAATGGTAATGGTAATGGTAATGGTAATGGTAATGGTAATGGTAATGGTAATGGTAATGGTAATGGTAATGGTAATGGTAATGGTAATGGTAATGGTAATGGTAATGGTAATGGTAATGGTAATGGTAATGGTAATGGTAATGGTAATGGTAATGATAATGGTAATGGTAATGGTAATGGTAATGGTAATGGTAATGGTAATAGTAATGGTAATGGTAATGGTAATGGTAATGGTAATGGTAATGGTAATGATAATGGTAATGGTAATGGTAATGGTAATGGTAATGGTAATGGTAATGGTAATGGTAATGGTAATGGTAATGGTAATGGTAATGGTAATGGTAATGGTAATGGTAATGGTAATGGTAATGGTAATGGTAATGGTAATGGTAATGGTAATGGTAATGGTAATGGTAATGGTAATGGTAATGGTAATGGTAATGGTAATGGTAATGGTAATGGTAATGGTAATGGTAATGGTAATGGTAATGGTAATGGTAATGGTAATGGAAATGGTAATGGTAATGGTAATGGTAATGGTAATGATAATGGTAATGGTAATGGTAATGGTAATGGTAATGGTAATGGTAATGGTAATGGTAATGGTAATGGTAATGGTAATGGTAATGGTAATGGTAATGGTAATGGTAATGGTAATGGTAATGGTAATGGTAATGGTAATGGTAATGGTAATGGTAATGGTAATGGTAATGGTAATGGTAATGGTAATGGTAATGGTAATGGTAATGGTAATGGTAATGGTAATGGTAATGGTAATGGTAATGGTAATGGTAATGGTAATGGTAATGGTAATGGTAATGGTAATGGTAATGGTAATGGTAATGGTAATGGTAATGGTAATGGTAATGGTAATGGTAATGGTAATGGTAATGGTAATGGTAATGGTAATGGTAATGGTAATGGTAATGGTAATGGTAATGGTAATGGTAATGGTAATGGTAATGGTAATGGTAATGGTAATGGTAATGGTAATGGTAATGGTAATGGTAATGGTAATGGTAATGGTAATGGTAATGGTAATGGTAATGGTAATGGTAATGGTAATGGTAATGGTAATGGTAATGGTAATGGTAATGGTAATGGTAATGGTAATGGTAATGGTAATGGTAATGGTAATGGTAATGGTAATGGTAATGGTAATGGTAATGGTAATGGTAATGGTAATGGTAATGGTAATGGTAATGGTAATGGTAATGGTAATGGTAATGGTAATGGTAATGGTAATGGTAATGGTAATGGTAATGGTAATGGTAATGGTAATGGTAATGGTAATGGTAATGGTAATGGTAATGGTAATGGTAATGGTAATGGTAATGGTAATGGTAATGGTAATGGTAATGGTAATGGTAATGGTAATGGTAATGGTAATGGTAATGGTAATGGTAATGGTAATGGTAATGGTAATGGTAATGGTAATGGTAATGGTAATGGTAATGGTAATGGTAATGGTAATGGTAATGGTAATGGTAATGGTAATGGTAATGGTAATGGTAATGGTAATAGTAATGGTAATGGTAATGGTAATGGTAATGGTAATGGTAATGGTAATGGTAATGGTAATGGTAATGGTAATGGTAATGGTAATGGTAATGGTAATGGTAATGGTAATGGTAATGGTAATGGTAATGGTAATGGTAATGGTAATGGTAATGGTAATGGTAATGGTAATGGTAATGGTAATGGTAATGGTAATGGTAATGGTAATGGTAATGGTAATGGTAATGGTAATGGTATTGGTAATGGTAATGGTAATGGTAATGGTAATGGTATTGGTAATGGTATTGGTATTGGTATTGGTAATGGTAATGCTAATGCTAATGGTAATGGTAATGGTAATGGTAATGGTAATGGTAATGGTATTGGTAATGGTAATGGTAATGGTAATGGTATTGGTAATGGTAATGGTAATGGTAATGGTAATGGTAATGGTAATGGTAATGGTATTGGTAATGGTATCGTAATAAAGGGATATAAAAAACGGTTTTCAGTCAAAAAATAAAAATCAGTTTCGGACTTTTATTTTTTCTGCCTTTTAAACAATCATTTTCGGACTTTTATTTTTTCTGTTGGAAATAAAAATACTTTTTGTATAATATCTTTGATATTGTAGTTAAATTAAATTTTTTTTTTGCCATATAATTGTTTTTTAAGAAAACCTCTAAAAAACTTTATACAGAATACAAACTCACAAGCTCATTTTTATTGTGGTGGCTTAATTAAGCGTGATTCCTTAAGTGTTTGGTTTTGGAAAATTTTTAAAAAACAGAAAATTTGCAATAGTGAATAAAATATTTATTTGAAGCAATACTTCAATGCCTGCTCAAAATATATTACTGCAGCGTCTTCCTTTAATTAAACATTTTGTGTTGTGTATTCTGTATGTAAAGTTCTGTTTAAGAGGTTTTCGGGAAAATATACAACATTATTTACACAAATTAAAAAAATTTTAATTTAACTGCAATATCTAAAAAATTACACAAAAAAAGATTTTTATTTCTAACAGAAAAAATAAAAATCCGTTAAAGATTTTTTAAAAGACAGAAAAATAATAGTCCGAAACTGATTTTATTTTGACTGAAAAATAAAAGTTGAAAAATAACAGTTAAATGAGCCGAAAAAAATAAAAGTCCAAAATAACTTTTATTTTTTTCACTGCAATAAAAATCGCTTTCCAAGAGTCAAATTTTTTTATATTTTTTCTGTTGAAAAATAAACCTAATATTTCTTTTTATGCTTCTCTCCTTTAACTTCTATTCTTTTGCTTTATTCTCATGATTAACTTTGAAGTGCTTTACATTATGTTTTACAGTTTTAATTGTTATTAATTCTTAAATACTATATTGTCTTTTTAATATGTACAACATAAATTTTGTTGGTAAATATAAGTTAGTTTTAGTTAGTTTTATAATATATAATGTTGTTATTCCCGTCATCTATGTGGCATTCAAAAGATTTAATCTTATTTGTCAACAATATAACTCAAATACAAATACAAATACAAAATAACAATTAAATTTTGATTTTAGGACTTTTTGGAACATCATAACGATTTCGAAAAATATTTCAATGTGATTATTTTTGTAAAGACTGCGATATGCCTGCGATATCTGCAAGACAACGATTTTTTTGAAAATTTTTTTTTGATAACAGTTATTTACGGTCCCTGATGATGATGATGATGATGATGTTGGTTAACACTCAGCGGCAAACTGAAAATAGAAATATAGTCTGTTTTTCCTCTTTCTACTGTCATTTGAGAACGTAAGCGATTTCATATCAAAGTGTAGGTTGAAAGGTCACAGTAAAAAGGTCGAATTTCGACCACTGCCGAACTCTAGTACAAATAAAGAATAAATTTTTAAAACGTTTGTTCAAAAGCAAAAAGTTCAATGTTTGCTTTTCAAAATATTTATGGAACTGAAAATTAATGTTTAACTTTTTAAATTATGATAATTTAATAACAAAGAATGTTATATCAAAGGAACGGTTGCTCTTCTTGCGTGAATCCCACAGAAAATATGTATGTGGCAACCACAAAATGAAACAATTGATGGTAACCATTCGTTATCTACGATATCTACGGTAACCATTCGTTCTGTATGCTTTGTATACATTAGGGGTATTCTCTACGTCTAGGATATGCCCGTTGCACGGTGCAAGAATAGGAAATATACAATCCGTGCACCGCCGCAACAACAAAATACAAGTAAAAAAAACCGTACAATATTTCTTATATATGCAACACTGAAAGCATGCATTATGAAATGCAACCCTGTATTTGGAATGAGAGAGAAGCCAAACAGAAGGTGAAATGAGCGTGAAGTGCAGCTCACTATAGAGCTTGTACAATAGGGCGCTCTCGATCCATTGGATATTGAAGCATAGGATTGTTACAATCCGTGCTCTTATGCAATTATGCTAGACTTAGAGAATACCCCTATTGTATTATATGAATATTTGTGTATAAGTGTATACACTTATTCATTGTTTGTGAAGCTCTTCTAACATTATTTTTAGAAATGGTACCATAATTGATTGCTGTATATATATATATATATATATATATATATATATATATATATATATATATACACTCAAAAAGTGATAAGCAAATTTTTGTATTGTAAAATAAAAAATAGCGATTTTTAAATATTTATAGTGTAGTCTAAATTTTTTTTCAATCACTGTGCTGTGATGTGCTCAAGTTGTGCTACACTATGCAATAAACAACACCAAAATTTTTTATATATAACGCATAGCGTGTTGCGTATGGGGACATTTTTCAGTACTTAAACATATATTTTTGTGCATTTTACTGATTTTGAATTTAAATTTTGTTTTTCTTGTAACTAATTTTGTTCACTATGTCTGTATCTTTAAATGTAAATTTTGTTGAAACGTTTTATTAAGACATTAACCAAAATATAAAGTATCTACTAGGCTGCGTACGGAGGACAAAAAAAATACCGCAGTCTTAGTAAATTAAAAAAAACAATAAATCAGAGAAATGTGTTGAAATTTCAAGAAACATTTTTTTTGTATGAAAAGTGTAAATAATACCTACATAATTCAATATTACATTTTAAATTAACTCGAATTTATAAAAAAAAACATAAAAAATTCAAATTTCTGTTGCGAAGGGCGTCCCCAATGTTTGCGTATTTGGACATGTACGAGAAAAAAATCTTAATTTTTCGCACTGTTTGATTACAAAACAATTTTTTTATGTATTTAGGACCTTTGGTAGGCGATGACAATATGTTGCCATCACTCGATACGATGTTGATTTTGTAGGTTAGGTGTTCTTTTAGTTAGGTATTATTTTTAGCAAGGTATTCAGCTGCAATTTGTTTCGAGTGCCTTTTATTTCTTGTTTGTCGATGTGAAACGCTTTTATATTTTTTGAGGCTTTGGTGGCTCGTATTATAGAAAGTGTTACTGATAAAAGCAAAAATGTACATGGTGAAGAGTTTTGCACTTGGAAATCCCATTAAAATTCCCCCCTCCCGCCCAATCAATAAAATTAAAAAAACATACTTTAATGTGAAAAACTCCGATTGAATCAGATAAAGCAACTCTGAAAATTTCATTCGCAAGTATTCTTTTTGATTTGTTTTGAGGAGGCTTTACACAATTTAAAGCATGTATTGTCGTTTTACCACGGTAAATAATAAATTTGCATCTTAAAATACACTTACTGGTTGAAGGATTTCCATTAAATCCAAAATCATCACAATTTTTTACCTGTTGGTCCAAAAAAACTGTTTTTTTGCAGTTTTCAAAAATCGTGGAGAGTTGTGAAGCACGACTAAAAATCGCAAAAAAGTAATTTTTCAGTGAAAATTCCTTATTGGGATCGGAGAAAATGATCGGAAAAATTATTATGATTATTATGTATTTGAGTTAAGAAAATGGACGTAAATAGGAAAAAAAATTAAAATTTTGAAGTTTTCTCATAGTTATCGTAGTTTTCGCATAGTTTTAAAAGTTTTCTTATTGTTTTCTAATAGTTTCCTAATAAATTTTCTAATAACCTTATATTTTTAATATTTGTCAACTCCTCGAGTTGAAAACTATATTTTTCGTAGGAGAAAAACAGACTTATAACAAAATTTATTGAAAAAAAATCCTTGAAACTGCACAAAAGGTTTGAATTTTTTACAAACAATGCGTAATACGATTTCAGGTTGACATCTGTCATATTTGCCGTGCTTCACATCTTCCCACTTGATGTGCTTCATATCTCCCCATTCGCTACTATTTTAAAATTCTCACAGCGTCGGTACCACATCGAATGTTTTTCATAAATCTTTTTGAAGGTCGAAAGAAAGCCTAATCATTGCTGATTATTCTGTATGTACTCACCTTTCGGATTCGATTGAAAATGTTTATGAAAATGCAACAAACATGAATGCTCAAAAAAAAAAAAATAATCAAACAAAAGGTTGAACACACTCTCTGGATAGATACGAAAAAGTGTGCTATCGGGACTCTTGGATTTACAATTGATAACTCAGTGGGGTATATCACATTACCCAACATTGACTATATCACAATAGCCGAATTCGGTTTTCAAAACAATCAGGTTATCTTTATATAAATACACTTGAGAAGATAAAGAAATCAACTCATTTATGGTGCACTGTATTCAAACACTAAAAAATTTATGTATTCAAACTTTCAATTTTGCTTCAGTTTTCTCGTACTTCAATCACAATGCACACTCAAATAAAATATCGACTACACCGATTAAAAAATTTCCCAATAATAAGAGCAAACACTGCGTATGAGAGCGCGCATAAAACTTCAGCATGTATCTTTTTCCGTTACCGTTATGTTTACATGTAACATTCATTATAGTCAAAATTTGTGTATTTAACAAAATATTCGGATATATCACATTACTAGACATGGGTAACGCTGCGCTGCGTTGCGTTATTGAGTTTAAGCACTTAAATGCGTCACTGCCCTGATTTACTTGTTTTAAAAAAAGCGCACTCAATAGCGCAGTTATACAAATGACACGGTTAAAGAAAGAAACATGAAAAATATTTATACAGCAAAAATTGCACAAGTTGTACGGCGCACAGTGGCCCCAAATGGACTTTTGCCTCTCAAAAATTTGTAACTTTTTTGTCTCTTGATATAATTAAACCAAACTTGGAATATATTATCTATGATATAAATATTTGAACTATTTTTTTCAAAATCCATGTTGTTATTTATTGCTAAAATTTTATTTAAAGTTAAGAAATATACGATTATGGCTTGACTTGCGCGTTTCCAAATTCTCTAACTTTCGTGTCTCTTGCAATAATTAAGCCAAATTTAAAATATAATTTCTATGATATTCAATAAATCATTTAAACTTCTTTTGTTTAAAATCCATTTTAGTTTTCAGCACCAAAATTTTGTTTTAAACTTTTTTTTTCTTGAAATATTTAAGCACAATTTGGAATGTATTTTCTATGATATTCAATAAATCACTTGAATTACTTTTTTGTAAAATCTATTTTAGTTTTTAGTATTAATATTTTTCAAGTTAAAAAAAATACGATTTTGCGTTTCAAAGTTATGTAACTTTTTGTCTCTTGCTATAATGTAGACAAATTAAAAATATATTTTCTATGATATTCAAAAAATCATTCAATCTCCTTTTTTCAAAATCAATATTAGTTTTTAGTACCAAAATTTGTTTTAAATTTGAAAAATGCGATTTTGGATTTAAAAAATCTGTAACTTTTTTGTTTCTAGAAATATTCAAGCCCAATTTGGAATGTAATTTCTATGATATTCAATAAATCACTTGAACTACTTTTTTCCAAACTCAATTTTAGTTTTTAGTGCTAATTTTTTTCAAGTTCAAAAAATACGATTTGTGTTTTGACGAATGCATGGAAATGATGCGCACAACCCATAATTGCTCCAGGCAGCTTTTTCGTCAAGTTCGTTAACTTGATCTGGCTACAGCCAAAGCGATTTGAATCGAATGTTCCGTAAGGAATCAGCTGTTTTTTCTTTCAAACGAATTTAAATGAAATTAACATTAACTTACTTTCGCGATTCATTCTTGTGATCACAAATTCAACTGAAAAAACCAAACAAAACGAATTGATATACAAATTGGCGAATTTTTTCAATGACTTAGTTCAATGAGTCATTTTGGTCAAATTGAGTATTTGGCAGAACTTGAGCTAGCTTTTCATTGATTTTTGACATTAGCAGCCTTCTCGAGCCTATTATGTTTGAGCCTTAAGGCGAGACATAGTAAGTTATAAGGAGTTCTGTTCAAGCCACGGCCTGGGTAAGAGCATGAACAGAATCGAAAATCGTTGCGACCGACGATTGCAATAGCATAGATTCTAAGTCTGCAATTTATCGTTGCGGAAAACGAGCTGTGTTTTTTTCTACATTTTGCATGCATTTTCCAACAACAACGAATCGTCGGCCGCAACGATTTTTGATTCTGTTCAGGCTCTAAGTTGTCTGGTAGTAATAGTAGTAGAAGTAGTGTGCAAGTAGGCCGACCTGGGGTTTTACTACAGATAGGTAGCGTAACTCAGCAGTTAGACGAGGTCGACGCAGTTAGGTGAGTTTAGCGCAAGCAGGCTGACCTGGGGTTTTACTACAGATCGGTAGCGTAACTCAGCAGTTGGACGAGGTCGACGCAGATAAATGATTTTTACGCAAGCAGGCCGACCTGGGGTCTTACTACAGATCGGTAGCGCAACTCAATAACGAGGTTGACGCAGAAACGTGGGCTTAGCGCAAGTAGGCCGAACTGGGGTTTTACTACAGATCGGTAGCGTAACTCAGCAGATAAGCGAGGTCGACGCATGTAGGTGAGTTTAGCGCAAGAAGAGTAAACCAACGAAGATCACAACGCGTGTTGAAAGGCCAGTTCGTGCTATACCAACGAGAGTGCAAGAGGGTGAGTGCCACGCAACGAGGCGAACGCGCAGGAGATTCACTACACCCAAAAAAAAGCTTCGTACTATGTACAAAACAATTATTATATTCTACAAAGCTGTTTGTGCTTTTCAGCCTACGAACGACTTTGTGAATAATACAAATGACCATTTGTAAATTGTACAAAAAATTATTTGTATATTTTACAAACGCATTCGTTTCATCTACAAAGATACGAACAAATATACGAACGCTACTGCCACCGCTTTGTATATTATCAAACAATGTTCGTTCAGTTCACAAATTTATACATTATAGATTTTTACAAACTAGCGTTTGTAGAATGTACAAAGTTACGAATTCAAAAATTTTTTTTCATTCGGCCAACACTACAAACGTTTGTACTATGTACAAAACATTTGTACATTCTACGAATAGCCTCTGTTTGTATTTCTACAAAGATTTTATTCGTAATTTTATCCTAAATATTTTTTGGGTGTATATTAGGATTAAGACAGCGGCAGCTGAGTACTTATTTTTATAATAAAAGAGTTAAATCAGGTATAAGCTAGTCTCATTGTTTTTTTTTCAACGTTAATTCACCACACAGTCCGATAAATATAAATTTTTGGCAACGAACCCTGGAGCCGGCGAGATATACCTCGGCTAGAGAAGAACAGGTTCGTTACAGTTTTTTCAAGTTCAAAAAATACGATTTTGCGTTTCACAATTGTATAGCTTTTTTGTCTTTTGCAATAATGAAGCTAAAATTAAAATATATATTCTTTATATTCAATAAATTAGTCAAACTACTTTTTTTCAATATCCATTATTTTTATTTTTACAAGCTTGTTAAGATTATGCTTACAAACTGATAGAAATGTTTATAATTTTTGAAATCTTAAAAATAAAGTCTTAAATCTAAAATTCCAATTTAAAGCTAAGTTGTTTGTGTAAAGTGTTTTGTTGTATGTGGTAAAAGGGGGGCACCACATGTGTGAGATTATGGGGGTGACTCCATACTCCACATATATAACCATGATCCCGGAAAACAACACTTAAACACAAAAACCGTATTTGATGAAGAATTCTGATATAAACCAGAAAGCATATGTTATAGAATACAACGATGCAGGACAAAGGCATGGGATTAATAAAAAAATTTAAGAAATAGTTGAATTGTGCAAAGTTACCATTAAAACCCCAAAAACACAAGTTCATAATATATGATGGGTTAGAAAGGGCAGCAAGGTCCACTTTTGCATACCTACGCCACTGGTTTCTTCTAGACAAACATATATATGAGAAACATGCAGATTTCAACGGAACTATCAATTGCGACTGCATCAACAGAGTTCAAAAGAAGAAAAAAATATGAAGTTTATGGGATATTTTTTTTCCATGCACCTACGTTATGAAAATTTAAATTTCTCATTAAAGGCAAAATTGGAGAAACTTATTTTTTTTTGTCTAGTTAATAATGCACTAAGGAACTAAATTCACTATGAAAGATAACAGCGCAAGACAGCGCAACTATTTAAACCTTAATCAAAGATGAAAAAAGAGGTAAGGAAAACAGGTTGATAAAAAATATTTAATTTATTATATAGAACAATTTCTTGTTTTCTTTTTTATTTTTAAATAAAGCATAGATATTAAGCTTTAGAACGGTGTGTAATACTTGTATGATCAATTTAAAAAGAGTTGAAAAAATTCGAATAAAAAGTTCTTCATTTCGCTGCTTATATAGCACTGTGTCCAGAGAACACTTTAGCAAGCCATATAACTGAATCGTGCCAATTTTTTTATAAAATGTTCATTGTAGTGTGAAATTTGACCTTTTCTTAGTTATTTTAATAATGATAAAGGCTGCAAAAGTAATTTTGAAAAAATCATTTATGAGAAGCAAACGCCCATTTGGGCCCACTGTGCGGCGCCTCAAACATAGCCATGGAATGTTCGAAGTTAACATTTTTTACTAATTTAAATATAGACATGGAGTTGCGGAGAAGATGATGTTAAGCATGTGTGTTTGATTGTTATGATGCTTTATCACTCAAGAAATGATTTTTCAATTTGAACAATATTTTGAGCGCGCTCGATTTTTAAAGTGCAATCAAAAATCTTCTTGCTTAATATTTCGCACGGAACATTTCATTTTTGCGTTGAAGCTGAATATTGCGTTAATAGTTGCGTACCAGAAATGTGTTTGTATATCTTTTTGATTGCTCACATTAACCTTGAACGGAATAGAGTTTGACTTCATGCCTGAAGTATATAAATTATTGTGAATGCTGAAAATATGCTCTTTGTTTAGTAAAGTTTCATATTAAATAATAATTTATTGCTTAAGTAATTTTAGATAAATTTATTAGCAATATGAGTACTTTAAATCAGATATATTGTTTTAGAATTTTTTATTTGATTCCATTTACTTTTCTTAAGATCTGTTTTATATTGGGCAAGACTTGAAAGCAAGTTTTTGACGTTCCCTTTTAAACTTGCCGAAAGCTTCTACAATTGGAAATAGTTGAATTAAATTTCGTGTCTTCTTTGCTTATTTTCTTAAAATCAAGGTCATCAAAATAACTCATACACAAATTGCAGTACAACCGAATATAAAAAACTCGTCCTTCATATGCGAAAAATATAATGAAGCGCAACGCCAAAATTGCGAAAATAACAAAAGGAACACAAAAACTTGCCAGTACAGAGCAAGTTTTATCTTTCCCCTTCTTCACCGAAAGTCCACGTAAACTCACCATGATTTGCCTAGAAACTCAAATTCTTGCTTTCAAGTCTTGCCCAATGTAGAAGGGGTCTAAGTGAAGACAACTTGCGTTTAGGACAGATTGATAGCACTTCACCACAAAACTCAACGCATTCAAAAAATTAAACATATAAGATTTAAAAACACCCTCCGCTAATCAACATTGTGATTAAACTGCGCCATGACGCAATTGCGTTGACACACTACGCTGATACAGTAAAATGAGCTTGGGTTGTTACTTCAGTATGTGCTGAAGTATGGTACAAAAAAATTTGTAGTTTGTATAAAGTTGATTTTTTCCTTTGCGGTTTACTTTTTTACGGAATGCGTGATATGCTGCTAGATGTATGAAATAACAATACAACATAAAAAAAAATTTACTTTTCGTGTTGGTGTTAATAACAGCACTTTGGTACACAAACTTCATTGCTTTGAATTAATGACATCGAATACAACTTGACTTCAACAACAAATATCATACTTGTTTTCAGCGTTGACTTACGAGAGTGGCTGAGTTTGACTTATTTAATAAAACAACAATAAAGTTCCTCATATACTTAGGTACGCTTTCCAAATGCTTTCATATTTCATAGTTTTTCAAAGTAAATAAAGTTTTAGCTAAAGTTTTGCCAACGACTGCTAAGAATAACCAAGTATAGAAAGAGAAAAAAAAATACTCACAATTCCTCTGATACGCCGTGTCGTGTTTAACTTGTTGCGGAAAATTGCTAAAAATTGAACGTGACATTCCAACTTCCGATGTCAGATTCTTGACAGTTGCGCCAAATTCAATTTCGCCCAAATAACGCATGCGAAAAATAGTTTGATCCTCTTGCAGCTGTTCAACGAAAAATATACAAAAGTATTAAAAATATATGTCTTTTTTTTCTGTTATATAATGTTTCATAGTTCATAAATTTTAAAATGATTGCAATGCAAAAAATAAAGCAAAAAGCTTTCAGGAATAATAAAAGGCACCATCTACTTTACAATAACGCAAATACACACTACAGCTATTCGTTTTCTATAAAAACAACAACTCACGGTCTTTAATGCCTCAATGACTCCGTTTTCCTCGAAGCTTCTGATGCGCAGCGTATCGCAAAGTGGACGATCACGATAGGTACATTGCCGCTGCAGCACAGACAATTGTATTTGAAGCTCCTCCATGCGTGCTGCGGCCTCTTGGGATATTTTAAGTGCACGTCCGACGGTCTCTTGCAGCATAAGAACACGATATATAAGCTCGGCATTAGCTGTTGATATGAAATGGGGAAAAAAAAATTTACAATACAATAAATAATGAGCAATCGGAAAGGGAAATAAAATACACACACACACAGAGAGATGTGAACAACATACCTTGAAAATATCTAACAAGAAGCAAGGTTCAAGCATGACCTTGTTTGAAAAATAAAATATTAGCAAAAATGAAGCTAAAAGCTTTACTGCTTCATTTTTGGGGTCAAGTTAACAAATATTTGTACCGTATTAAGAAAATGAACATAATTGTGCATTCAAAATTGAAATGTTCAAAGAAATATATAAATAAAAATGGATTTAGTTTTTAGCTTTTTTAATGCGACTCTACTTTGTTGAAGCGAAGAAGATTGAAAAGGTGTAAATCGACTTTAACAATCTTCTAAGAAAACTTCTTCAGGCTCGTGTAGTGCGTCTAGAGAACCGAAACGAAAGTCAAATAAGAGCGCAATAAGTATGACCTTCAAGGTAACATTAAATAACAGGAGTGACACACCCACACACCCACACAATCAAAAAATTTCAAATATGTTGACTTTAAATACAAATTCTAGTTGTTTGATAGTTTAACATCGTTTATTGAGCTTAAAGTCAAAGTTAGAACAATTAATTGTTCTAACCAATCTTTCCAAAGAAACAACAACAACAACAACAACAAAGTTTTTCAATATGAAAAAGAAAAAATCACTAGCTGATCTTATTGCAATTTCTGCCTGGCTAAAGGCTTCATCAGAAATCTTTGTGATACCCGTGCAAGCGCGCACTAATGCACTGCACCACCGGGGCGATGAGATTTGAAGTGTCAATTTCTCAGTTTTTCTCAATTTCATAATGCCACATTTGTTGTTGTATTTTTGCTTTACTTTAGTCTCTATGCTTATGTTTATTGACACTTCAAATCTCATCGCCCCGGTGGTGCAGTGCGTTAGTGCGCGCTTGCACGGGTATCACAAAGATTTCTGATGAAGCCTTTAGCCGGGCAGAGATTGCAATAAGATCAGCTAGTGATTTTTTCTTTTCATATTGAAAAACTTTGTTGTTGTTGTTGTTGTTGTTGTTGTTGTTGTTTCTTTGGAAAGATTGGTTAGAAAAATTAATTGTTCTAACTTTGACCTTAAGCTCAATAAACGATTTTAAACTATCAAACAACTAGAATTTGTATTTCAAATCAGGTATGATTTAAACTATCAAACATTTAGAATTTGTATTTAAATCATATAAAGTCAACATAATAAATATAGAGGTCATTTAGGAAAAAACTTTAATTTTTCAAATATTCAAATGAAAACTAAATATTAAATGTTGCGTACAAATCAGTCTGTCAAGGGTTTAATTCTGTTTTAAACAATCCCTGAAAATCTGTCAGTTTAGGTCTATTTCCGTACTCGATTCAAGTAACTTGAAAGCGTTATTTTACATATTTTTGAAGCTCGAGAAAGAAGAATAACATACAAAATGTCACTCTCTATCAGAGATCTGCAACGAATCACATTTTTGAATCAATGAGCCACTTACTCAAAAATGAGTATGAATAGGTATAAGTAGTTTCCAAAGTAGTACTCATATGTGACTGATTTAAAGCAAAGTGAATCAAATAATTATAGAATTAATTAAGTATTAAGGGTTGCCACCTAATAATATGTATTTTTGAGAATTTTAAACATCACAGTGACAGTGTTAGGGGTCGTTGATTTCGAATCTGAAGTCAGAATTTAAAAATGCAATATGGTAAATAGGGTTGCCACCTTAGCTTTTTATTGGAGCGAGCGAAGCTCCCATGGAACAGCTTGTATGAAAAATGTTTGATAGAGCATAACTCCTAAATGGGTTGACCGATTTTAAAATTGTTTTTTCTAAACTGTTCTACTCCTCTAATATTAACTGTTCTATTCCTCGAAATTCTATTTAGTTTATAAGTTACTTGAAAAAATATTAGTTTATAAGTTAGTCGAAAATTTATGATACGATTTTTTGCTTCACTCGACCAGCTCTTTCACCTCCGTAAATATTCGTACTCTTACACTGGACACTCTGTATATGTATTTTTGTTTTGTTTGTATAGAAATTTGAATGGTTCGATAAATTTTCATCAGATTAATATAAATTACTTACAATACAAAAGGTACAAAAACGCCAAATTAATAATCAATTAATAAAAATTTATGCGAAATATTCTAAACACTAGCACTTTTCACTATTATTGATACTTTCTAATCGTACACCGACAAACAAACGCGAACTTGTCCTTCCATGACGATCGGTTTTTTGACAGATACATAAATTTGTTTTGTTTGCACAACAAAAGCAATAAATAGCAGTAAGCTGAAGCAAAGTGAATTCAGCAAACAACAACAACTTGTATATGGAAATATTTTTTCGACTAACTTATAAACTAAATAGAATTTCGAAATTTTGGCTTCGCTAAAAAATAATATTAAAAGAGTAAAACAGTTTAGAAAAAACAATTTTAAGATCGGTCAACCCATTTAGAAGTTATGCTCTGTCAAACATTTTTCAAACACGCTGTTTCAATAAGCGCACGTCAGCTTGCGACTTGCAAGTATGCTAGCTTATAAGCGAACGGCACGAAGTCCCTAGTAAAGGAAAACTCAATGACTTCGGCAAAAAGCTTGAAAAGTTTGAAATTGAAGGCCAGTATCCAATTAAAGCAGGGATCGCCAATAACGATTATTGCTATCAATCAATCATTTAATATCAGTTATTTTTTATGGATATTTTTTCGATCTGAAATAAAAGTTATTTCTTGGTCATTATTTTTTTTCAATCAGAAATAAAAGTTATTTCGTGGTCGTTATTTTTTTTCAATCAGAAACAAAAGTTATTTCGTGATCGCTATTTTTTTTAATCAGAAATAATATTTATTTCTTGGTCAGTTATTTTTTGACCGTTATTTTTTTTAATCAGAAATAAAAGCTATTTCTTGGTCGTTATTTTTTCGATCAGATCTAAAAGTTATTTTTTGACCGTTATTTTCTTCGATCAGAAATAAAAGTAATTCTTTTACTATTATTTTTTCGATCAGAAATAAAAGTTATTTGTTGATCGATTTTTTTCGATTAGACTCATGGCTTTTCTCTTCTTTTTGCTCAACTTAACTCTTTATGAATTATCTATCGTTATTTTCGGTCTCTGTAAGTAATCAAAAACTCAATGAGCTTGTGTAGGAAAAGCTTAAGCGTATTAGCACTTTTAAGGGTTCTGTGGACTCCGTGATTGGCAGTTTTAGAGGATAGCTAATTTCGGAATTTATGTCAAAATTTAAAATCCATAATGGCGGATAGAGTTGCCACCTACATTTTTTTGCATTTTTAAGAATTCTTGTAATTTTGAAATGCTGACAACGGATTTGATTTCGAATCTAATGTTACAGTTTTAAAATTTAAGATGGAGCCTAGGGTTGCCACCTAAATTTTTACCACAGTATTGACACCTAGTAAAATGTGTTTTTAAGAGTTTTAAACATCATTTAACGGTTTTAGGGGTCACTGATTTCGAATCTGATGTCAGAATTTTAAAATTCAAGATGGTGGATAGGGCTGCCACCTATTTTTTATTTTTACGAATTTGGTATGGTATGGTAGAATTTCAAAAGTATGTAATTTTTTTAAATAAGGTTGCCACCTAATAACATGTATTTTTAAGAGTTTTGATAAGGATGTGTTTATTAACGTCTTCTTTCCAATAGTGCCTAGAAATTAACATCTCAGGCAAATGATGCTCAGTAGGTTCCTTTATGTAAAAACCGTAAAAAAATACTAATATTTTTAATTGATTGTTGTCCAGAGAATTTTCTTAACATAAAATTTGTATTTTTTTAATACAGAATTTTTGTTTAACCCTCAAGCAATACCGAATTTAAGTCTTTAATAAAAAATTGTGGTCCATTTTTGATATAATTGCAGTTTTAAGTTATTGAAATATAAACAAATTTTTTCGCTTAAGTTGCGAAACTTTTTTAACTTTTTGAATGTTACCCAATATTTCTTGATGGGAACTTAAAGATGTACTAAAAAGTTCGCCATTTAAACCGGAATTTGAGCCCAAATTAAACAAAAATTTTGAAAGCTTATGAGTAAAACTAATTTCCCGTAGAATAAAAGGATTGTATGGAGGTTTTATCCTTGTATTAATCATCAATAAAATTAATAATATTTTAGTGGTTGGAGTTTAGTTTAATGCTTTAAAAAAAAATTGCATTTTGTAGCAGAGGAATCTTAAAAGTAAGAAGTTACATGGATTAAAAAAAATCTGTGTACCTAGAAACTAGAGTCATATTAAGACAACTCTTCCGACTTTTACCTTCTTTTTTTCTCTAGCCATCACAGAATTATACAGATGTTGAAATGGTACAGATCTTTAATTCATCTTCTTGATCTTGATTATTTTTTGATATGATTTATTTACAGCAGAATTTTTGGTTTTGTTTTATTTTTGTATTTATTCTCAAGGGTCTGTCATGTTTCCATCGTACCTATTATATATAAATTTTAATCCGACGGTTAATAAAAAACGGTAATAATTTACTCTTTGTATTGCTGTATAATTATCTGCGCGTGTGGACATTTCATATTTGTCCTTGTCGTAGCAATTATATCCCATAAGTCTTTCCGATAGTCCTGGTTCATACTCATGCCCCTTAATTAGTGACCCATTTTATTTGTCTTGAGTCCAAAACGCGATATTTCTTATACAACATCGAAAATATTTCGATTTTTTTTACAACTTCTTTTTCGGACCGCCATTATTTTTTAAAACAGAACTTTCCGTAAATTTTGTTATATTAAAAAATATTTCGCATTCAAAAATAATCGAAAATGTTAGGTTTGCATAATTATTTTTACATTTGTTGATATTTTTTGTGAACATGCTAATTTTGGGTGATTTTTGAGCTCTTCTAAAAAACATATCTGGTGATGAGTTTTTGGCAGGTGTTTGGGATTTTGTTTGCAATGATTTCTTTGAGTTCGACCGAATTTTGATTTTTTACAATCAGAAAAAATTACTTTACACTCATAATTTGACACCCAAAAAAGACAAATTTGAGGACATTTTGTCAATTTTGAGTGAAAAGATATCGCATCAGTACTAAATACCTTGTAGTATGGTATCAATAGTTTGTACAGTACTATTTGGAGTTGCTCTGAAGTGAACAGCTGTTTCGATGTCAATAGCTGTCAAATCTTCACGCAATTGAAATATTAAATTTTTGAATATTTTACGCTGCTCGCACACGCATGTTGTTTATTGAAACCAGTTTAGTATGTTTTCATGCATTGATTCTTTGCGCAAAATTTACGAAAGGCATCTCACGCGTTATTCGAAATGGGTCTTAATTTATGTTCTGGTTTGTGCGCAGACATTCTTGTCCGTTATTTGGTCTTTGTAGTACCCACATAAACTTTTTTAAATATTCCTGCGCTGTTTCCTTTGCATGTTTGATTTGCCATTCTTGTCCATTTTACTTTTTGTATTGCTGTATAATTACCCAAGATTATCATCTGTGCGTGCGGAGATTTCATTTTTGCCCTTGTCGTAGCAATTAGATCCCATAAGTCTTTTCGATAGTCCTGGTACATACGTAATCGATTTATAGATTTTTGCTGCGCGTGTCTTAGTAATTTGTTTTTACCATGAACCGAATCATGCCAAGCGCTGCTTTCTTGAGTATTCCAACATGTATTAAATATTACTAAATTTCGCCACTGATCGAAATTCGACCATTTCATTTTGACCTTTAAACCTACACTGTGATATGAGTTCGCTTACTTGCTCAGATGAGCGTAGAAAGAGGAAAAAAAAACTTTATTTCTATTTTAAATTTGACGCTGTATTAACATTTCATACAAAAATACGTTGTACTGAGAAAAGCTACAGTTTAGAGATACCGTATAAGTTTGATGTAATAATGGGAAATTTTAAAAATGTACTATTTGTAAGTATATTCACATATGCTAAAAAAAAAAAAAATGCTTATTGTAGATTATTAGTAAGAGATAGAGAAATGTTTCGTGGTCATCTACATTGATTACCTTAAAAAGGGTAAAACTATCACCGGCTAATATTATTTACATCTGTTGGACAGATTTGGCAATGATTTGAAGCAAAAACGACCACATTTAGCGGAATTTTAAATGAAATGTTATGCATAATTTATGCATTATTTTCAATGTATTTTGTAATGAAACATAAATTTCTTGCGAAATATGTTGACTTTACAATTTTTTCAGTCATTTTCGAAATTTCTACCATTCCTAGTTGTGGGACACCTTATGAACCCAGTAGTGGGACACATTTTTTCTTGCATTTAAAGTATGCGTTTGACTTCCAAACTGTAAAATATAATCGTTGTTGTAATCAAATCATATTTTAATTTTGTTTTCTTGCATTTTTACGCATTTTTAGCAATTCCAACTCCAGAAAGCCGAATTGCATTTTAATGTGCTTGTAAAAGCCATTAAGGAACATTTAGTTGGATAAAAGGACATTAGAGTGATTGCTCGGACCTATGAAATTTCAAAGAGCATCTTCCATTGCTTCATGACAAAGGTGGTAGCCCATTTTAGCGATATTTCATCGGCAGAAGTTAGTGTTTACTGTTGTTTTTTCTGCCATTGAAGACTTCTAAAATGAATAAACTTTGTTATTTTTAGTATTTTTTGTGGTTCTATTCATATTTTTCAATTTATAGTGGATTTTCAAGATGTCCCACAACCAGGTACAAAGTTTTTTAGGAAGAAAATTAACTCTTTATAAAATTGGTCATTAAATTCTGCGTAAAATTAATACAGTTACTAAAGCAAAAATTAAGCTGATTTGAAAAGCTTTCCATAGCTATGCATCAGAGCTGTAAAAAAATGCATTCAATTTGATTTTATTCTCAAAAAGTGAATCATTGAATAACGAAATAAGAATGCATTCCATGAATGCAAAGGTGATTTATAAATAAAATTTTTAATTCACATTCATTTTAAAAAAATGATTATTTATTTCAACTATTCATTTCAGAATAATGAATATTTTTTTTATTCATTTACATTTCGGAATTTTAAGTTAGTCTTTTTTTATTCATTATTCTTTTTTATTCGTTATTCATACTTAATTCATTATTTTTTTGTTATTCATTATTCTTTTTTTGTTCATTATTCATTTTTTATTCATAATTCATTTGTTTACATTGTTAATTTGTTTTCATTATTAATTTTTTATTCATTTTTCATTTTTTATTCATTATTAATTTTGTATTCATTATTAATTTTTTAGTCATCACTATTTTTTAATCATTATTTATTTTTTTTATTCATTATTCAGTTGTCATTCATTATTAATTTTTTATTCTTTATTCATTTGTTATTATTTTTTTATTCATAGCTTGGGACTAAAATGAATAAAAAAATTAATAAAGAATATCAAATGAGTAATGAATAAAAACTGAATAGTGAATAAAAAATTGATAATGAAATTTATTTTTTTTTATTTTTTATTCATTTGTCATTACTCATTATTTGTCATTATTCATTACTATTTTTTTATTCATCATTAATTTTTTATTCATTATAAATTTTTTATTCACTATTCAGTTTTTATTCATTATTCATTTGTTATTCTTTGTTAATTTTTTATTCATTATTTATTTTTAAGTCATTATTCACTTTTTAATCATTATTAAATCTTTATTCATTAATCATTTGTAATTCATTATTAATTTTTTATTCTTTATTCATTTGTTGTTCATATTTTATCTATGGCTTGGGACTAAAATTAATAAAAAATTAATAAAGAATAACAAATGAATAATGAATAAAAACTGAATAGTGAATAAAAAATGTATAACGAATAAAAAAAGAATAATGAATAACCAATGAATAAGGAATAAAAAATGACAAATGAATAAAAAATGAATAAAAAATAAAAAAAGAATAACAAATGAATAACGAATAAAAAATGAATAATGAATAAAAAAAAAGAATAATTGAAAATTCTGATATTCTTTGTGGATTGCATTCTTTGTGAATATCATTCAAATGAATAAAAAAATTATTTATTATTCTGAATAACGAAAATGAATAATTAAAATGAATAATTAATAATTTTTTTAAAAATTAATGTGAATTAAAAATTTTATTTATAAATCAATTGTGCATTCATTGAATGCATTCTTATGTAGTTATTCAGTTGTACTTAAAATTCTGGATATGAATGCCGATTTTACAACTCTGCTATGCATATGTCCACATATTTCACTCTTGATCAAAAGTTATGAGATTAAAACCTGACATGTCCCATAACTGGAGACACTCCCTTACATATAAAGTTTATAAATTGAATTTCGTTATGATAGCTCTAAAATTACGTGATCACAGATAGACAGACAGAGCAATGGACATCACCACCTAAATCGACTCAGGAGGAGATGCTGATCAAGAATATATATACTTTTTCATACCTGCCACGCCTCCTTATCGGCGTTACAAACGGAGTGACAAAATTAATATACCTCTCTCGCATTTTTAAATGCGTGGGGATATAAAGATATAATATATACTCTTAATGCTAGCTAAGTTCTATTGAAACGTTCTCTGAAAATCATTTTGCTGTTTTGAATTTCTCACTGTTTACTTGAAAAGCACGATATATGTAATTTTTGTTTTTTCTTACCAAGGCTGATTGTCGCCAAAGAATCAAATGCCAGCTCAATGCCCGTATTTGCAGAAATTTCCGCTTGAATTGGTCCTCCAAGGAGTACATCGACATCTATGGCAAGACATAAAATAAAGAAAATACTGCACTTATGATGAATCGTCAAAAATATCGATATTAAAATAGTAAAATTATTTTTGTTTTCTTTTCCAATCAGAGCCAGGAATTTTTTATGTTATACCAACCTTCCAAATCCTTGACTACTTTTTCTACCGAGGCATGAAAGCCATTATCGAGCTTATATTTGATTTGAAGATGTGTGTCCTTGAGAAAAATTTCCACATCGTGCATCGTGGATTGCACCATTTCGGGTGTCATCTCGATGCTGGTGGAGAGGCGACTGTTTGCATAGAATATGCAAAAATCACTCAAACTAGAAGCAGAAATAATTTTAACATAATTTCGTATGCCATCATTTGCTGCAGTCACGCCCACAAACTTACGCTAAGAGCACACCAACAATCCACAGTGTCCAGACCGAAGCACGTTTGCGTCCACTCAAGGACTCCTGCAGCGATTCATCGACTATAACGACCGGCGAATTGCGATTCATTTCCATTTCATCCTCCGGATAGCGTTCTCTGCAGCAGCACCACGCAAGTGTTGCTATGAGTGGCACCAGCGTCAGCAGGACAAAAAAACTCATCAGCACGATGAAGCCGGATTCGATTTTGATGGCCTGTAAAGTAAAGAAGTTATGGTTGGTTGTTGGGTAGGGTTGTTTTTTTATGCTCGTCATTAAGTATGCGAGTACTTACATTTGTAGCAAATTCAATTAGCGTGAGATTGGTGTAGAGCGTTTCGCGTACCAAATCTGTGGAAAATATGAATGAAAATTTTTTTAACTTTAAAAGTAGTCTTTTAATTTAACAGGATTTTAGGTACCATCAATTTATTTATTTAATATTGTAAAATTTTTCTTGAGTTCTAGTAAAATGAGTGACTATAATTCTTATCCGATGAATGCCAGCACCATGATTATGTCCCTTTGTGGTAATTATGAAAATAGCAAATTAAAAAAAGTCCTTTTTTGAGAAATTGCCATTTACAAAATAATTTTGCTCACTTTTATGTGAAAAAGAAGTGTATGGTTATTTAAATAAAATGTTGATGGCAGTTATAATTGAGCACAATACAAAAAAAGCACTCTAAATACGAGGACTGCTACATATATTTCGGGGATCTGGCAACACTAATGTTATCTTAGTCAAACTCACGTTTCCATGGGAAAGTGTTGACATTTTTGAGCTTTTACGTACTCGCAAAGTTTTGGTGTACGTGCGCCTTCTGCTTTGTTTACAGTGCTTTTAAAATTGTATTTCAGCAACAAATGGAATCAACACGTGAACATTTTCGTGCGCTTATTTTTTATAACTTTCGACGAGAATTATCTCAAAAAGAGGGCATCGATGAACTCAATTTGACTTTTGACGATAAAGCACCATCAAAAAGCTCTGTGTATGAGTGGTACACAGAATCCAAGCGGAGCCGTACTTCGCTCACTGACGAATTTCGTGAAGGGCGTCCAAAATCAGTTGTTGTGCCGCAAAAAATTGATGCTAGGCACGAACTGATAGTGCTTGATAGTCATGTGACATACCGTGAGATTGAGGCATTCTGGGCATTACTTCCACCAGCATTCATATAATTGTACATGAACATATAGTTGTGAAAAAGATTTAGATTAGGACGTTGAATTCCACATAATTTGACAATCGCTCATAAAGACTCGTGTCGATTAGTGCAAAGAAAAACTCAAGAAATACTATCGCGGTGGTTCAAAAGAATTTTATAAGATCGTGACTCGTGACGAATCATGGATCTATGTGTATGAGCCTGAAATTTAACAGCAGTCAATTGTATGGGTCCTCCAAAATTAACCAAATTCAAAAATATTGAATAGTTTTGTTCTGGAAATTTCATTGAAGTAAACGGTTGAATTATTATTTTCTCCTCCAAGGACTATCGCGAAAGTGTTAAGGAGTGAATACAAGGCTGCAATTTACTTTGCTTAAGGCCCTATTCTCTTTCAGCAAAAAATTTTTTTCGACTTTTTTTTTGCATTTTTTATAGCTTGGACATTTAAGAATATAACCCTAAAAGGGTTTTTTGAAATTCGAAATACTTTAGAAGATATGGCCATTTTTGTGGGGTCATGTCTTCGCTAAAATGAGTAGTTTTTATGTTGCTTAGTTTTTGAACGCAACGGCATCAATTAACCACCGAATTCCGTTGAATAGTTAATGGACAGGCAAAAACAGGTTTGAATACACATTTGCAGAAACATATGAATGAATATGAAATCAAAGCCGCACTTAGTTTAGTTTCGATTGAGTTGAATAGCGGACGCACGCTTGCGCTTACGGTTTGCGGAAAAGTACAGTTTTGAAAAAAATTTATTTTTGTGCGGTAAAATGGATAAAAAAAGTAATAAAACACGTCAAAAACCCGTAAAAAAAGTGAACTATGTTCGCGCCGGTCGAATTAAAAAACGCAAATTTCGTGGAAATAAATTTGATAGAGTAGAGGACACTGAGTTTGCGAGTACTTCAGCCAAAAAATTCAAAAATAATCCCACGGAGGATATTGTCATCGAAAACAATTTGGAGAATTGCATCTTGGACTTCTATTCAGTATTCACAACACTTGCTACTTTCGTCATTTGTGCCACATGCAACGAAAAATTGGAATTCAAAAAAGCATCGCCGAATGGAGTTGCATTCAAAATCGCTGTGAACTGCGCTTGCCAAACCAGACTTATTCCTTCATCACGTTTCGCCGGCAAATCGTATGAAATAAATCGCCGCTTGGTTGTTGCCATGAGACTTTTGGGCATTGGTCCCAAAAGCATAGATATGTTTTGTGGCATTATGGACATAGGAGTAGGTCTGAGCAACAATTTGTTCTACAGCAGCCTTCAAAATTTGCATTCAGCTGCAGAGGCCGTTTATAATTTCGTTATTTCCAAGGCCGTTCGTGAAGAAAAAGAAGCCACCATGGAAGAAAATGAAGGGTGCGATTCAACGCTATTGACTGTGTCGGGCGATGGCACGTGGAAAAAACGCGGCTTCGCATCTTTCTATGGTATAACGACATTGATCGGCAAGTACACCAAAAAAGTTGTTGACTCTGTGGTCAAGTCTGCTATTTGCAATAGCTGCAAATATTGGGAATCTCAGCAATATATCCATCCAGAGGGTTTCGAAGCTTGGAAGGAGTTGCACGAAGAGGAATGCCGTAAAAATCATGAAGGCAGCGCAGGAAAAATGGAAGTCGATGCGGTTAAGGAGATGTTTGCAAGATCAATGGAAAAACACGGCGTCAAGTATGAAAAATATATCGGCGACGGCGATTCTAAAACTTTCAAAGCAATTCTCACCGAAGACCCCTACGATGGCGACCCCACTGTGGTAAAAAAAGAATGCGTTGGCCACGTTCAAAAAAGAATGGGGTCCAGGCTGCGCAAAGTCAAAAAGGAGAACAAAGGTATAGGTGGCAAGGGCGCTGGAAAGCTGACAGATAAGCTTATAAGTGAACTGACGACCTACTACGGTTTGGCGATTCGCCGTCATCCGAAATCCCTAGAAGAGATGAAGAAGGCGGTTTGGGCTACGTATTTTCACAAAGTATCTACCGACGAAAATCCCCAACACCAAAATTGCCCGACCGGTGAGTCAAGCTGGTGCACGTATCAAAAGGCCATGGCGCAGGGTAACGTGGATGACTTTAAACATAATTACGATCCGCTCAACCCAAAGGTCGCCGAAGCGATAAAACCCGTCTACGAAGCGCTGTCATCAGACGAGTTGTTGAGTAGATGCCTCGGGTCTGAGACTCAAAACAGCAATGAAGGTTTCAACAGTATCGCCTGGACCTTTGCACCAAAACATATGCACGCTGGAGCGCGGACAGTGGAGATCGAAAATTACATGGCAACCGCCATTTTCAACGATGGTTTTCAGCCAATACTCAAAATTATGAGGTTGATGGGAATCGCTTTTTTGAAGAAGAAGAAGGTGGTTTATATGGACCTGGCATCGCTGAATAATTTGGGTAAGTATTCCAAAAACAGTTTTTTTCTTTCATAAAAGAGTGAGTTTTGTTTTGTCCAAATCGCGTCTTTCCAACTATCAAGCCACTTTTCTCCGGTTCTACTGAACCGATTTTGATAAAATAATTTTTTTTTTCGAAAAATAAACTTCAAACTTTGAACGCGTTTATCTCGAAACCACGTTTTTCGAGCTGGCGGCCACGATTCCGTCAGTTCTACTGAACCGATTTGGATGAAACAAAGTTTAATCGACGTAGAATTGTCACCATTCTGGCCCGTAGTAAAATAAAAATTTTTTAATATTTTTTTTTACACTAAACTACAAAAAAATGGGTCCAAATTCGATTTGTCAATTTCAAGTGGCCGCCATTTTGTCAAAAAAAATCGCAAAATTTTTATTTTACTACGGGCCAGAATTACATCTATGCTGATCATAGCCCTATATTTTTTTTTTCAGACGCTCCTGAGGGCCGGAATCGTGGCCGCCAGCACCATGCCTTTTTTTTTGAGGGCCAACTTTGACGGTGCCATCATCTATGGACAGCCCCTATATCGCGGCGAAAAAAACTTTTTTATTTTTTTTCATTCATTACTAATTCAATAAAAAAAACAAAATTCAAATATCTTTTTGCGTTTTCAAATGAGAATTTTTTCAAAAAGGGTCCAAAAACAGCAATCTGAAGGAGAATAGGGCCTTAACCCTTTCATGCATAAGGGAAACATTCGTCCCCACATAATTTTCACAATTTACAGTAATACTGGCTAAGTTAAACCTTTTTTACACTACCTTTTCTCGTTTACGAAATGGTTACACTAAAATAAAACTATTATCTGTCAACTCCAGTAAATATGTAAACAAAAACATATTCTCTTTCAAATATAAATGACAACCAGGGTTTCTAGTCTTCTATGAAAAAAGTTACATTTCAGTGCTTCTATGTGTATTTTTTTTTAAAAAGTAGTTATTCTATACATTGCTGTTAGCAGGAAAAAAATTAGGGCACGATAACAATAACTGGGGCGCCACGATTTGAAAATGGTTTTTTGTTCAGAACAAAAAAAAAAAAATGTTTGGTCGTACAAGAAATCGATACCACAACTAGTTATCGATTTTTAAAATGTTTTTGCTTCGTACAATATCTGTTCAATAAAATAGCTATATCTTTACCATCATCTAATATATATAAAATTTGAAAGACAATTAAATTATCTATTAGAAAAAAATTTATTTAAATTAAATAAATTTAAGCAATAATTTGAATTTTGTTAGCAGTTTTATATTACTTTTAGTTTTAATTAGTGATAAAACCGTAAGTTTCTCAAAACTTTGCACCGTAAAGGTGTCAAAAATATATTTTATATATAAAGCTACAGTTTTTTCTTTCATTTAATATATAGAAATTCAAAATAGTTTTTTTTTGTTGACTCTAAGTTTAATATATTTGTTGCGATGATCAACTATGTAATTTAATAAAATGGAAGCTGATGACCAAAACTGATCAACTAAAAGTTTTTATTTATTCCACCGTTCAAATTGAAGCGTCAAGTTTAAAAGGGAGTGCGAAACTTAACTGTCAAGTCTTGATGAGTGCTAACCAAGATAAAATTGTCATTTATGTAACCAACTGTGTATTTAGTTAGATGTAGACTAAAACGAAATTGAGTATAACACATTAAAGTAAATATAAAATGTATGATAAAAACGTGCGGAAAAGTGTTTTATTTATCTCTGATACCTGCGATCCCCAAATAAAGACAATTTTGTCATCTTATGTCATTCCTGTAACCACTCAAAAAATACAAAATGCATACAAATCAATTTCATGACGTAATATCGTGTATTACGCTTTTCAGCCATGTATACTTATATAAATTCTGGCGTTGCTAAAAAGCTTTCAGTCTGCAGGCTTACTTATTGTAGCTTCAGTTCTACTTTACATTTATCCATTCTTCAAAAGAAAAAAGGCACTTTTGGCTGAATTACATCTATATATTAACTTTTATAAGCAAAATGCTACGAAAACACTCAATCTATATTTAAAAACGTGTTTTCAATGAAATTTATCTCTAAACTGACTCTTCTTTTACTAATTGAAAAATAACTCTTTTGCTTTCCTCTTAATTTTTACTGGTGTATATTTTCCTTCTTGTGAGAAAACGTCAAACGAATGGACAATCAGCAGTTATTAGATCATAGACCGAAATAAATAGATACAAATACACAAAATCATTTTTACTCTCTTGGATTAGTTATAAGCGTGAAAGGGCTAACGGCAAAAACTATTTCACTTCGAAATTTGAAATGGAAATGATAAACGTACAGCAAGATTTTGAGATTTTTGAGTTTTTGCTAGAGCTCCAAGTTCCGTCACTGTGGCGTATAAGACACCACCAGCAAAGACACCAGAAAGCAAAAGTTGTGCAAAAGTTGACAGAAGAATTTGATTTGAAGAGCTTGATAATTTCTGTAGCAACTGTCAAAAAGCGAAATTGACGTGAAATCCATTCTCGAAAGAAAGTCATTCAAGTACCGATAAATTGTTGGATCTGCTTCATTCGGACGATTGTGGACCTTTTCAAAACAATTTGAGCAAAGGCAGGAGATACTTTTAATTATTTGATGGCAATAAAAAGTGAGGTATTTCAAATTTTTATTACTTTCTGCAGAAGTAGAGAACTTTATTACATATAAGAAGTTAAAGACTTTGAGATGCGACAATGGTGATGAATACTAAACAGGTGCGGATGCATGGGGGGTTAAAGGGTGTAATTACCCCTTACCCAAGAACTATTTATAATAATTTATCAGATGACAATAATTGTATCTACAGCTAAGTTAAATTTTTGTATACATTTTTACTGTATTTCATAATTCTAAATTCGATTATTTCGATTATTCCCAACGTCTCTGCAAAAAGATTTCTACGAAAAAGCACTTTAGTACAACTTTGTTTTTACTACTGCAATTCTTAAAAGAACACTAAAAAACGAAACATATTGTCCGTGTTATAATTAGTTCGAATATGTTTTATACCAATTCAAAATGCTGTAACGATCATGGAAGAAGTAGTGCAATTTTTTACTCATCCTCAAAGTGAAGTAACATAATAGAATACTTTTCCAATAACCAGAAGCTTAAACACATTTGTGAAACCAGGTGGGTGGAAAGACACATATCCTTATTTAGATTTAAAATGAACTTGAGTCACACTATTAGTGCATTGGAGAATATTTCACAATGAAAGGATACAGAAGCTTCAAACACAGCATCATTGTTTTGAAATAGTCTGATAACAGCAACCTGTATTGTGTTTATATGCGTACTTCCAGTTTTATTGGGAGCATCTCAGGTAAAAAACAAATATTTATAAGGATGCAGCAAAAAGTTACATAAAAGCTCTTAAATCACTGCTTAATAAAAAAAAAAGAGAAAAGGCAGAACCATATTTTAAGACAATATTTAAAGAATTACAGGAATTATACGAGAAGTTAGATAAGTCAATTAATATCGTATATCTGGAAGACAAGTTCAAGTAGTAATGTCAGTGCTTCAACACTAGAGGACTACTTTCGAATCTTCCTATGTGTACCTTTAGTGTATGATATCATTGCTGAATGGGGGCTGGCATGATTCAATTATTGTAAGGTTATTCGTATTTGTTGACGTATGCTTATTTTTTTATAAACAAACATGTTTTGACAATCTGCTAACAGTGTTTTGTGCTGTTGGAAAAAAAAGGTATGTTTCAGTGTTTCGTTGTGTAGTTTTCTAGTGTAGTAGTTTTTCAATGATTTCTTGCCAAGTTAATAAGAAAAAGAAACTATGTAGGTGTTGCGTCGTAAGTGTATGCTATGCTGTAAGTATATTCTAGGAATTTAGAAAGCTCCTTTGCAAATTTAAAATAAAAAGTTATTTTTGCCATTGCTTAAAACCTAATTAGTGAATTTTATTAATTGAAAGTGTAGTTTAGAAGAAAGTTAGTTAAGGCAAAAAACAAATTATACATAAATACCAGTGGTATTCAATAAACGCCGTGTTGTTGATTTAAACAGCTTATGTTCGGTAAGTTTACGTATTTTGCAATAATAAAATTGTAAGGGATTAAACATACGCAGCTTGCGGCACAAAAACGTGGTGTATACATAATGTGACCAATATATATCAAAGCAAAAATAAGTACACGCACAGACTTTAAAAAGAGACACAAAAGAAGTACACAGAATAAATATAGAATTACAAAATAGAAGTACATCCACAAAAAATAATGAAGATATTAACAGATGCATGAATAAATCCATTAAACAAACAGTTTAATTTATAAGAGATTCAAAATTAAATCCAGCTTACAATTCATTGCTTATTAAAGTAATAGTCCACCAGTTTGACGAATTCAAAAAATCAATTTTTTTTTAATTTTTCGCAATCGAATATAAAAATTAAATTTTTAAAATATACTCTAAGAGTCGTAGACCTAAATTGAAAATATTTTTAAAGTTACAGCCAAAAGAGGAGAAAGCTTCGTAACGTATATTTAAGTACTGTAAAAACTTTAAACACGTTTTTTTCGAAACTACGTTTTCGAAACTTCGGGGAAGCACTAACTAAAAACTATTCCACCGATTTGGCTAAAAATTACATCTGTTATTTAAGGCATGCATAGCTAGTTCCGGAACTTTAAAACAATCAATTTTGCAATAATTTAATTTTTTTAAACAAATTCAAATAGTTAGATTAAAAATCGAAATCACAAGTTCGCCATTTTTTATTTGTTTTTTTAAATATACATATTATAGGGCAGTGCACTACAATAAAACCTGCAGAGCGATATTCTCTTTGAATTTTTTATTTAAGATGAACACGTAAGGCTGGGTGCTTCGCCCAAAAAACACACCTTCTTTCGAGTACTCTTCTTTGATATAGATAACTATAAGTAAATTAGTGTACAATCAAGTCAAAGAAAATTCTTTTGCACACTTTACGACATCAATAAAAACATGTTTAAATTTCAAAACGATCGCGTTTTATTTTCTTATTTAAAAAATTTATGAAACAAGTCAACATTTCGGTCGTCACACTGGGCTACTACCTTAAAATAAATAAAGTTACTTGAATAGAGTACAGAAACAAACCTTAAATAATTTTTTGCAGTAGTTAGAGAGGTGTATTTTGAATAGATTAATGAAAAAATTGTCAAAATGATGTCAAAAAGAAGTACTTTTAGCGTACTTCGATACAAGAAAGACAGCGAGAAAAAAAAGAAGTAAAACACTCCCAAAAGGAGTGCGGTTGTTCACATTATGTATACAGTACTTATAATGCGTATTATGTGACAGTGGTTTCATTTTTGTTTTGACGAATTTTCGTTCCTTTTTTCTTTCTTAACAATTTAAAAAATTATAAATGCACTTACCAGTAATGGATCTGAAATTTCTGTAAAGTTCCTAATAATTTTGTGATGGCAATTTCTTTTGACTTTAACTTATTTAGAACGCGTCATTAAACACTCTTGTTTAGGTTTTATAGTTAGGTTTAATGTGTTTATTAAAATAAATGAACAAAATTATATTAATTTTTGTATATATATTACTTATATATTTATATATAACATCATTTTCATTGAATTTTAATAAATAAAAATAATTTAAAAAGTTATTAATGCACTTAAAAATCGGAGCAATAAAAGTACTAAAACAAAATTAGTAGTAGTCAATATAGTACCAATTAGTATGATATTTGGGCAACCGTGTGCATTTTGAGCTCTAATGACATTGCTCTCACGATTTTTTCTGCTCTCATTTTCAAATAAGCATACCAATTGGAGAAAACGTAAAAAATACGAATAACCTTATAATAATGAAATATGGGGGCTGGGAAAATTTTAACAAAAGCTATATGTCAATGAAACTCTGCCAAACACAATTAATAGACACAACAGTGACATGTGCAATTATTTTAGAACTTCAAATTGGGCAGTGTAAATTAAAGAGTGAAACTCAGATAAATGATATTGACTCCACTCTGACTCTATGTTATAATGAAATTTTTTTACTGATTTCCAAAACGTTTGCTATCTTTGCTGCGCTTCCCCTCAGTGTAGCAACAGCTGAGCGAAGTTTTTCTACACTGCGGTGATTAAAAAGAAGGTAACGTTCAATTATGCAGCAAGAACGATTAAATGGATTCACATTATTGCATAGTCACAGATATATTAAACCAAATATATATAGGCAATATATAGTTGTTGATAACTTTGGCGCAAAAAGAAGCAATATATTAGTTTTGTCCTATAATTTTTTTCTTCTATTTAATAGCACTCACAAGTATACATTTTGTAATGTTCGTTTTCTTTTCATAGTGTACCATATCATAGTCATACCACCAGAAATATAAATTTTAAGTTGCTTTCATTTTTGTGTAATTAAATAGTTTTTATAAGCTTTTCGCTACGTTTTTATTTGAAACAAACGAGAGACGAATTGTTTTAAATGAATTTTAATAAGATGATTGGTAAAAAAAACAAAATTTCCTAAAATCAAAAAGTGTGTCCATTCATTTTTCATGTGTACATTACTTTATTCCCTGCAAAATTTTTTCCAGATCCGCCGCTGCACTAGTGTTTACTGTTTAAAGCCCAACTTTAGTAAGTCTTCAAATAAAGTGACTAACGTGACTTTCCTTAGAAAAACTAGTAATATTAAAATCACCACACATGACATAATGGTAGAAGCCAGTTGCACAATTTGACAAAGTAGAAACCAATAGCACAGTTTAGATGGATTTTAATATTGAGAACCTCAGAACCATTTGACATTTCTAACAGATTAACATTAAAATTATTTTTACAGTAAATCTTTGTTAAAGTTCAATTCAATTAATACATTTCATAATTCTACTTGTTCGTAATTATTTAGTTTTCATTGACTTTATAATTTGTTTCGTAAATTTTATTTTAAAACATGTTTCACTCCGAAATGTCACACATTTTCACATTGTCACACAGTATAGAAGCATTTTACTTGTGTGTGCACATGATTCAATTATTACAGGTTGTCCATTCGTTTGACAACACCCGTAAATATGAAAACAAAATTATATTCTCTCTCAAATATAACTGACAACCAGGGTTTTGGGGTCTTCTATGAAAAAAGTTATGTTTCAGTGTTTTCTTGCGTATTTTTTTTTAAAAAAGTAGTTATTCTATATTTTGCTGTAAGCAGGAAAAAAAAATAAATAGTGTGCATTGCGTTTATAATAATTATTGCTTTGATAATTATTATTGAAAATTGTTTTCAAATTTTGTTGTGAGCCGGTTTTTTTTAAATTAAAATATAAATCGCGACTACTAAGTTGTAATTATTAAAATAATAATGCCTTCAACGTGCGGTTTTGGCAAAACAGTTTATTTTGGTGATGAAATTCGAAAATATAATGTGCCAGTGGTTCCAATAAGCCGTCAGCGGTGGGAAAACATTTTCACAAAAAAATATTGAAATTAGTTTTTTTAAAAACTCACTTAAATTTTCTATCAAAACAAACATGCAGTACAGAAAGTAGTTGAAAAAGCAGTAGTAAACTGTATCCTTGGGTATTTAGTACTGCGAAAAAGTATGCTATTCCTGCAACTGATTACTTTGATGGCATTACAAAATTACTCTTTTGCTCTCCTCTTCAATTTTACGGGTGTATATCTTCATTCTTGTGAGTAAACGTCAAATGAATGGACAACCTATAGTAATTGAATCATGTGTGTGCACTACCAGAATCCGTTGATGAAGTCTGTTATTATTTTGTTTGTTGGACTGTGCTTCCATTTTGATGACTTATTTAAAGCAAATGATGATTTTAAGCAAAAGAATTTCGAGTGTAAAAGTCCTTACTTGCTGACCTTAAATATAATTTTTGTTTCAATACTGTTTTGGAATCGATATCGCCCACATGAAAACCCTGTATTGACTTGATAAAATTGTTTTGATAATTGCCTAAACGGTTTAGATATTTTTAATGCCACCTTAAAACTAAAAAAGTCCTGCTCTTTAAAGCTTTAATAATGGCCAAGTTACTTTTACCTACGTCTGTTATCAAAATTTTTGCTTGCATTTTACACTGCTTCTAAAATTTTCTGATTGCATAACTCAATGATTAAATTTATTTCAGCCATTACCATTTCCTCTGCCTAAAAATTATGTTACAATAACTTTATTCACATCATAAGTTCGCATAACATAGTGAAGGTCGACACTTTAGTAGCATTTGCAGTAGTATTTGCACTTTAAAAGCTGCTACTAAATTTTAAATAGACACGATTTTGCTATTAAAGTGTCCAATTGAAAGTCATAACTAATATTTTATACAAGTGACTAAGTCTACTTGCGGAGTTGGTAATGCACAAGGAGTAATGTACGAGGATATAAGTCAGATACACACTAAAAAACCTGCGAAATTGTCATAAATTGTTGGAAAATGCTTTGAAAACCATTCAAAAAACCATGTGAGGGCAAAGTGTTCACTAAAGTGCTTTAGTGTAGTACACTTTACACTCTTTTCATGCTGCTCCCACTTACCAAATGGTAAATCCTTCGGTGTTATAAGTGATAAAAAATCACTAACATAGGTGAATATAATGGGTCCTGGTTCGATGTCCATGCCAGGTATGCTATATGTAAATTGTGTTGTTGTTGTTGTTGGCAGTGTATGATTGCTGTGGTGATTGTTGTTGTGATACATTTTGGCCGCTATTTTTTTATTGCAATTTGGCTATTGCTAAAGTTGTTACTGTAAGAAACAAAAGAACAAAAGGATTTTTCGATTTTTAATACAAACAGTTTATCATGGTAATTAATATGCATAAAAAGCTGTTGTTTGTTATTTGCGGAGGTGTATAAAATTGCATTCATGTAATAAAAAACTGACACTGAATGCCAGAGAAATGACTTAAGTTATTCAGTCCTTTATTGATTTGACGACTTTAAGTTTTAAAATCAGCAATCATTTTGAAGCAATCATCATGATTCTAAAATCAATTGGTTAAAATTGCCGTTGAAGTCTTTTGATTAATTTACCATGATTAAAGTGAATGACTCTTTGGTGTCATTGAGTGCATTCAATTGAGTTGAATTTACAAAGCATTCAATTAAAAGTTAATGAAATTATTAGAAGTCAGTTGCAATCAGGTTTTAATTCACTAAAATTGTGAAATATCTTGAAGTCAATTGAAGTCTTTTGATTGCATTCAAAGTTTTTGAATTAATTTTGAGTGCAGAATAAGTTTTTACTTAATCATGCAAAAAAAAAAAAAAAAATTAGGCTGGAAAGTAAAGGTACAACGAAGATTTTTGTTTTTAGGGAGCATTAACTCGAAGGCTAGGAAATAAGTTAGAAATGACTGTTTAGAGATAAATGCAAGGAACTATATATATATCGTGGCTTTAATGATTTCCCTCGGTCACAACACTATTTATTTTTAATGATTTCGGTCATTCGACTTGAAAGACTCCATACTGACTTCAAAGACTACAATAAAGACTTGCAATCCTTGCAATCTTTGAAGTCACTGCAATTTAAAATGATTTCAAGGTGAAGTCAATGACTGAAGTCAATGGCTATGAAGTCGCTGATTGCAATACTAAAAGATTGCAGTCTTTTACTGCTCTTAATATTTTTTTTTTTTTGAAAAATTCATAATAATTATGTTAACAGATCATGTTAAAGACATCTATAGTACAAGACATTGATTGATGTTGGACTTGCAAGATCTAACCTCATTGACCTTGACGAACTCTCGGAATCTTCGGAATCCTAGGCTAAGTGAACAGCTCGAATTGGTCTAAATAGAGATAGGAAATTAACCTTTGGTATCACAATGGGCCTCATTGGACTAAGTGTGTCTCGTTTGAGACAGCCACACTAACCTAACCTAACCTAACCTCATTTGGAAATACCGGTTGTTCCGGTGTGTGTACAATGGGGGCCGCATTCGCTAAAAATGGAACAAAAACACATTCGAATGAGACTTTCTTGGCAACATTTGAAAGATTTTTTAAAAGATAAAAAGGATTTTATACGTCGATTCATCCCTATCACCTTACTCTGTAATGCGATTCAAAAAGCAAATTCGAAAAATCACACCATGTATTTTCATATTTTTTTCGACAAATATTTGATATTTGAGTTTCACAGATAACTATGATAACCAAACCTGGAAAAGACCCAACCCAAACATCCTCTTACAGACCAATAAGTTTGCTTCCTATACTTTGTGACAAACCTTTTTCGGCCCAGGTATCACTCGCCGATGTCCAGGGTTCATGTCTCACAAAATAAATCCATTTACTTTGCAGAAAAACTCAACCTTAGGTTTCTTTTAAATATACAATTTTAAATTTTATTTCATTTTATCTTATACTAACAAACTTGTCACTTATTTTCTATTTAGTTTAATTTTTTTTCTTTAATATTTCGAATATTTGCAAAATTCCACAATAAAAGAAAAAGGTAATTAAATAAAAAAAAGAAATCTCTTTTCCTAACAAAACTATTACATACTTTCTAATTATCTAATGCTTTTTCTTTCTATGTTTAATTTTTGAAAATATCTCTACAACTTTGGATAATCAGATAATTAATGTTTAGCAAAAAATATATAAATTGTCTTAAACTATAACTACGAGATATAAAAAAAAATTACCTAGAGACATTTCTCAGTACAAGGCAAAAATCCATAGGGAAAAGAAACTATGTTGGGCGAACGCATCGGCAGGTCTTTGAAAATTTCGACTGCGGTGAAGAAAAAACTTAGTAAACTTTGAGTGCGGTAAAAGGCTTAGAAAATACCGAGTGCGGCGCATCCGAGATATAAAAAAAAAATAACCTAGAGACATCTCGGAGGGCATTTATCAATGGGTGGGAATCTGTGTTACGGGGAATGCGTCGAATGGCTTTGAGTCAAAACTTAACGCTAGTCACGCGTCACGCGGCGAAGAATTGAAGAAGATGAAGTCCCGTTGTGCCAGTCAAGTGGCATGATTCAATGAGTTTAACAAACAATCTAGCGTGCTAGCCGCCCGACATAGCGGTACCGAAAAAGGCGTAGTGAAAGCTCTTGACGACTAGGCAAGGGCCTTAGCGAAAAGACTTGGAAATAATTTTCACAAGAAAAAAAGACTTAGAAAAATCTTGACGACTAGGCAAGCGCCTCAGCAAAAAGACTTAGAAATTTTTCGGGGCAAAAGACTTATAAATTTTAATTGCGCTAGACAAGCGTCCTAGTGCATAGACTTAGAAAAGTTTCGAGGCAAAGATTTAGAAAATTTCATTGCACTAGACAAGCGTCCTAGTGCAAAGACTTAGAAAAATTTTGAGGCAAAGACTTAGAAAATTTCATTGCACTAGACAAGCGTCCTAATGCAAAAACTTAGAAAACTTAAGAGGCATAGCTTAGAAAATTTCATTGCACTAGACGAACGTCCTAGTGCAAAGGAATTCGAGTCAAGATTTGGAGTTAAGAAAGATGATCACTTACCTAAGTGGCGGCCGCAGCAAGAATGATTTTTCTTTCGCTATCGGAACATGTAGCCAGCTAGGTTCTCATGCACAGCGTGTGCGTGGTGGGTTTGGCTGAGGTAAGGTTTCGCTATTCAATATGGCGTGTGTATTCAACTTGAACTAGTGTTGGTAGCCAATTGGAATAGTCTAGCCTAGTGATTGTCTACACGCGAACTGTCAGCTGAGCAATTCGTACTTAAGTTAGTATCCCAGTGTCGAGTAAGGTGATTAATTTACCGATAAAGCTCAAGAACGATCACCCTTGCTTATCCTAGGCCTGGTTACGTATAATTAAAAAAAGGTACTTATAATATGGATTAGATATACAAAATGTACATGTAATTCATGACTTTTATAAAATAAAATAAATAAAAAAATACCAGCAGCGACAGGGTGGAAACAAATGGAACGACTTCCATCCTCACAATTTTCCAAACTATTTGAAAAGTTACTGCTAACAAAGCTACAGTCACATATGGAACAAACAAGAATTTTTCCAAGTCACCAATTCGGCTTTCGAAAAAAACATGGTACTATAGAGTAAGTGCACCGTATTACAAATGAAATAAGGAAAGCCTTTGAAGAAAAAAAATACTGTTCTGCGATTTTCTTAGATGTTGCACAGGCAGTTGATACACATGAAGGTTTGATACACAAAATAAAACTTTTGTTACCTGTTTACTGCCATGAAATTCTAAAATCATACCTATGTGATAGAATGTTTAGAGTAAAATTTAAAAGCTCCTCAAGGTAGCGTCCTCGGTCCAGCATTATAGCTTATATTTACAGGGGATCTATCAACTAGCAATCGATTGGTCACTTCAGCATTTGCTGATGATACAGCTATTTTGAGCACCCATTCAAACCATATGCTTACTTACATCCAAGGACCTAAATGAACATCTAGAAACGCTGAAAACATGGTTGAGAAACTGGAGAATAAGAATCAATGAACTGAAAAGTACGCAGGTTACATTTACTTTGCGGACTGAAACATGTCCTTTAGTTATGCTCAATCAAACACCTATTCCTCAAGCGAATAACGTGACATATCTGGGTCTTCATCTTGACTGACGGTTAACCTGGCGAAAGCATGTTGAGTCCAAGAAAACCCAAATTAAGCTAAAGGCTCTTTTTTTTTTATACTAAACCAACGCTCAGGGGATGCCCACTATAAATGCGTAAGCATTTTGTTGATTCGGAAGATGGGTGATAGTTAGTTGGAGGGTGGATAGATGGAGTAGTGGCAGTGAATATTTGTTTTAAATTTGCACAGCTCAAAACTGCCGAGAAACACGCTCGCAGGAAGATTATTCCACAACTTAACTGTGCGACGAAAGAACGAATTATCACGGTAATGCGAGGTTCTATTGGACATCGACGCAATGGTAAAGGGGTGGGCTTGGACAGCTGCCCGAGTGGACCTGGGAAACACACGAGCTGGTGGCGTCAGGTGTATGTATCTCCCTTGAACACTTCCCATAGTAATACCTATACAGAAGGCTTAGGCAACCAGTATTGCGTCGATGCCCAAGAGAGTTAAGAGAGGATGAAATATTTTCATCCCCTATCAAATATATCGCACGACGTTGAATTCGATCCAGAAGCTCCAAATAAGATCTTGAAGCTCCTGCCCAAATGTGCGAATTGTACTCCATTTTCGGTCTAATATATGAGGTGTAGATCATGTGAATATCTGCTGGGGTGAAATATTTTTTACACCATTTTAAAAAACCTAGGCACTTGCCCGCTTCTTTCGACACATCGAAAATATGATCATTCCAACGAAGATCACACTTGATCGATATGCCCAGAACGTCTGTGGAACGGCTGATTCCACAAGATCCACACCATTCATATTGAGGGGTGCTAAGGAGCAATCCATCCGCTTGTGGGTTAACATACAGCACTGGGTCTTGCTTGCTTTGAACTCTACTCTATTAGCAAGACCCCACTCGGAGATTTTTTGTAGATCATTTAGGAGTGTGTCATTCATATTTTGCCTTTTTCTCTCAATCTCCATAGAGCTTGGGAGTTTTTTAAATGAATATGAATGACAAATGCTGCTGTCGTCCGCAAACGAATGTATTGGGTTATGCGTCAACGACAGAAGGTCGTTGATAAAAACCAGAAACAAAGTTGGCGATAGAACTGAACCCTGCGGTACTACTGCATTAATGGCGTACTCCTTGGACAAAATACCGTTAACTACGACTCGAATCGTTCTGTCCTTGAGGAAACAGGTGATCCATCGAGCAAAGTTACCACCAATACCATATGCAACAAGTTTTGACACGAGCGCTTTATGCCACACTCGGTCGAATGCTTTAGAAATATCAAGAGAAACAACCCTGCTCTCGTCGAAAAAGTGAACGCATTTATTCCATTCTTCGGTTCAGAACGCCATAAGATCACCAGTAGAGCGAGCCCTACGGAAACCATATTGACGGTCACTGAGCAGTTGGTTGCGCTCCAGATAGTTCACAATGTTGAAGTTTATTACGCTCTCCATAACTTTGGAAAGCATAGAGCATATCGCAATGGGTCGGTAGTTTGCAGGGTTCGTGGCATCACCCTTTTTAGGTACCGGGCGGACATTTGCCACCTTCCAACAAGATGGAAATACTCCTGTTTTATAGTAGACGTTGAAAAGGTTGCGGAAAGGCCGATCCAGCAAAGAAGTACACATTTTAAGCACAATTGGCGGTATGCCGTCAGGACCAGAGGCTTTTAAGTTAAACTGGCTACTAAACAGGAATTGAAGGCTCCAATTGGAATATAAAGTGTTCCTATACATTATTGTAATAAAACTAATTTGGACGTACGGAGCACAGCTTTGGGGAAAAGCCAGTTCTTCTAATGCTGAGCTAATAGAGCATTCACAATCGAAAATTCTACGAACAATTACGAATGCACCATAGTTTGTATTGAATGAAAATATCCACAGAGACCTTAATGTTCCTTTAGCTAAAAGCAGTCTTAATGCACACAATCAAAAATACAAAGAGCCACATCAACACCATACGAATTTTTAGGCAAAAAAGCATGCTCAAACCACGAATTAAAAGACTGGATTTACCGTCGTACTAGATACAAATCGTTACTTTCATTAAAATGAAACATGATTATCCAGAGCGAGACCACGCCCGTTTCGCCTGGCATATGCTGGAGCTAGGCCACGTCCGTCTAGTCTCGCATATGTGAGCATAGCTTTAATCAATCGCCTTATTTATAACGAAGAAATAGATTGGATGAGGGGGCGTCTTACCTCCCATTCAAGCCAAATTTGCGCTATCGAATCAAACCACAAAATATATATATCAGACGGTTTCGATGGTAAAAACTAAGATTTAGTAATTTTGTTCAGATGGGTACTGTCGATAACTGTAAAATAAATGGGCGTGGTCGTTAGGGCGGGTCGATTTGTAGGGAGTGAAAAATTCACCAATTTCCCTATGATTTCCGTATTCTATGGGTTATTCCATGAAAATTTGCCAAAGGAACCATACCTCTATCGTTAAAATCGAGTCCCCTACTTTTTGTAGGTAGATTTTTTCCCAAATTGACGTTCGTATGAAATTTTACCTACACGTTCACATCCATAACTCAAAAACTCCCACATTGGTCCAACGGTTCAAAAGTTACGGGCATTTTCGTTCAAATTTTGGACCATTTTTCCATTTTTTTCAGACTTTCAGAATAAATCTTTTGCATGCCGCATTTGACAATAGAAATAACAACATCAGATATAATTAAAAACAAATTAAAAACTATTACATTATTATGATACTAAAAAATAGCTCGAGTTTAAAAAAGAAAAATTATTATCAAACCAAAGAATACAAATGTTATTTAGGGAAATAAAATAGCACAGTAAGAATAAGAAGAATAGAAAAGAGGAAATTAGGAAAAGTATTCGAAGATTAAATGCTTAAAGTCATACTTATTCGAAACAGTTTTGAAACTGTTGAATTCCACGACCTTATAACACTGACGAAAAACAATCTACTAGAGTTAACGAAATTATATCTAGGGATCACAAGGTTCATGCTTCTGCTTGATCTGCAAAATTTTACTTTATTAAAAAGATACACAGGACATCGAGTGTAAATAATCCGGTGAAGAAAAATGCAATGTCTCGCTTCAAGGTATTTAACTAAACAACAGCCAAGTAATTTTTTGCTATACATGGAGACATGATCGAACCTTCTTAGACCATAAACATATCGGGCTGCATTATTAAAGGCGACCATAAGCTTATGCGACGACCGTGAACCAAGATTACAATACGCTTTGGAAAAATCAAGCAAGCAGAGCAATGTCAAGTCTTCCATCCAGGTACTCTTATGTCATCTAGTATTTTGACCACAGGGCGAAATCCAGACTGATGATGAGACATGAGGTTAAAAATACTTAAGTAATGAGATATCTGCACCGCCATGAGTGACTCACACATCTTGGACACGGAAAACAAAAGGCTTATTGGACGAAAATCACATGGGCTGCAAGCATTAACTTTTTTGCCACAGGAATTATAGTCGCTACCTTCCAAATTTCAGGATAACACGAAGTCGTGAAGCAGTGGTTTATGATGTGAACAAGCGAACTAAGGACATGTGGCAAAACAAGTTTAATAAACCTAATGGAGATTCCATCTTCTCCAGACGCATTTGACTTTATTTTCCTAATGCAACGAACAACATCTACTTCACTCACTGCACCAAACTGAAATTCATTAGGAGATATTGCAACAGAACTACCATCATCGAAGGTATGAGTATGATTGGATGCACACGTAGCAACAAAATAATCATTTAATTGGTTAGGATCTATGCAACAAGATTCAGAGTCTTTATTGCATATACCAATATCTTTTAAGTTTCTCCACAACTGCTTTGAGGGAAGTGCAGGGTTTAATTTGAATTTAAAAAACCTTACTTTGGATAGCCTAACAGAAGATGTAGCTACGTTTCTAGCATTTTTGTACAAATTCCAGTTTAATTCAGTTGGGTAGCGCTTCCATTTACTATATGCCTTACTACGATTTTTAAGAGCAATCTTAACTGCCTGCGTAAACCAGGGGCAAGTATTATTTAAGACGCGCCGCGTACGCAAGGGGACGTGCAAATCAAAAAGATTATTTATCTTGTCAATGAAAAAGTTTAGTTTGTCATCAACTGATTGCAAAAACCAACAATCAGACCAGTTAATCATAGCTAAGTTTTGAAGCAGAGAGTTTGTATCAATTGACTTGAAATCACGATATGTAAAATAAACTTCAGGGTCAGCGTGTGCAAAAGCAATATTTAATGTGCAAAAAATGAGATCATGATCTGATACGAACGATATTTGGTCAAAAAACAGCAAAGATGACGCATCGGAGACAATGAAGAGATCAAGCAAGCTCGGTGGAGAGTTGTTAGAAAACCTAGTTGGCATTGAAGTGTTAACGACAGTAAGTCCAACTTCAGATATTCGATCGAGGAAGTTTCTGGCAATATTGCCATTGGCTAGAAGATTTAAATTAATGTCACCAGTTAGTATTAAATGGTCGTTGTCAATGGCACAATTAGTCAATGAGGAGAATAAGGGATCCAAGCTGCAATTGCAATTCGGATTATACGCACAAGAAATAAAAACTTTAGTGCCATTGCCTAAGATTTCAATGTTTAGAAATTCGATATCTGATTGACTCGATTTTTCCAGGATGTTAACTTTCAGATGGGCTTTACAATATATTGCAACTCCTCCACCTCTCTTTTCCGTCCTATCATTCCGAAAGAGTTGATAGTTTTGAATATTAAGATAGGAGTCAATCACGTCTTTATGGAACCATGTTTCTGAAACACAGATGACATCAACAGGGGAATTTACAAAAACCTGCCTTGCGTAATCCAACTTATAATCATTTAAGCTTCTTGCATTAAGGTGCACGATTTTTAGGCCATCATGCTGCCTACACATAACTTCAATCATAGTTTTATGATTGTCTTTAACGTCAAAAACCATTGTTCCTAGCAATGGTTATGAATTTGTCTATAGTTATTTTTAGGTTAAGATATGATGAATTATTGTCATTTTCTAAGAGAAAAATTTAATTAATATTAACGTTAAGAAAAAATATTGGATTAATGTGAATTCAATGTAGACCAAAACAGCATTTTAAAGTTGAGGTAAAAGTTACTGCCATTTAGTAGTCTTAATTCATGTATTAACATGGTGTGCTTTTATTTTCGAATAGCATTTGCGTTGCGAAACGCATTAGAGAGTAAAGTCCCTGAATCAAAACAAGAAGCTAAGGAGTGGTGTGAACCTAACTGTCTGACCAGAATCATGTCGTTGTCGTGTCGGTGAGAGAGAATCGCTAAGAGTTGGCCCAGAATTGTAGCGTTGGCTTTGTCGTTTTGCTTTTATTCAATCTGCCATTGTTGATTTTCTTGAACTTGCTTCAGTGTTCTCATCGTACTCCGATTGAACTAATAATTACTCCACTTCCATTTATTACACTACTTTTTGCAATACTCTTCATATAAATTTACTGCATTTTCAACTGAAGGCTACTCCTATCATTATAAGAGCAAGTAGGAACACTGTTTACTCGCTACATTGGTTGACAGATTCTTCAAATTTTGTTAAAATATGGCAAAATTTTTAGAGAGAAGCTGAGAGAGCTTTCAAATAAATGACAAAGTCAAAATAGAAAGAGAAACATTTCTATCTAGGCGTTTTCATTGTCGTATTCTGCCGCAATTTTCTCCCAAAGGTTTGCATTGTCTCTGCCAGCGTTCTGCCTGCCGACACGACAACGACATGATTCTGGTCAGACAGTAATACTTCAGCTCCTAAGCGAGTTCGTGTTCGAAAATCTCCAAAAAAGGTCATAATTTTTTTTGGATGCGAAAGAGATTTTGTTCGTGGATAATCTTCAAACTGGAAAAACAATTAATTCTTAATATTATTTTGGATTATTTTGGATCAGTTTGATGCAAAAATTCGTGAAAAGACGCGGTCAACGCACCTGCTCACAAAAGTAAAAAAAAAAGCCGCGAAAATCAGTGAACGAATTGTACTGTAAAAAATTCATGCGTGAAAAAATTTTCATCAAACGAAGAGGTGATAGCAGCGACATAAGGGTATTTTGGAGACCTACTACAACGATGGAATCCAAAAATTAACTGCTTTATTCTGTATAACAAAAATGCACACCAACGACAAGCAAAACACGAGAAGCAATAGAATTTCGTAAAGAAAAAAGTTTTGCTTCTCGAGTCTTGCTTGTCGTGTTGGTGTGCTGCTTCGTGATACAGAATAATGCAGTAAAGTACAGTTAAAACAAGCGTTTTGAGTTTTTGGTAGAATATGTTAAATAATAAAATGCATTTCAAGCCATAAAATTATGTTTTTTATTTTTATTCTAGAAATTTATTGAACAACCTGGTAATCATTCTGTTGATTAAAACTTTTTTCTTAAATCTCTTTGAGCAACTCAAAAGAAGCGGGAAAAAGTGTCCCTTCAGACAGACAAAAAAATCAGTAAAATAACAAACAAGGCGCATATTTTAGTGCGAAAGAAATTATTTCTGCAACACACAATCATTTTGCTCTTTTCAATTTTATCAGATTAAAATTATAAATGATATATTTAATAATTCAATTATTTTACTATAAATTATTAAATTTTCATTATTGAATATATCAAATTGTTTTTCACTGTACTAATGTATGTATATGCTTAAAAGTGCGTATGTAATTAAATAAGTTTATAAATTAAAAATTGAATAAATTAAAAAATCACATAATTGACAGCGTGAACAGCTCATTTGAGCTAAAATGAAAATCTGTTACAGTTAATTACCTTTCAATCCTTGATGAGTTTAGGGTTGAAAAGGGAAATTTATTGTACGTTTTTTTTCATGATAGTTTTTATAAAACTATGCATCAAACTGCATGCTATACAATTTAAAATACAATTTTAAATGTTGAAACAGAAATGAGAAAGTGCTTAATATTTACATTAAATGAAGCGTCGTACAGTGAACTGTCTCCATATAAGTGATGGACAAAAATAGAAGGAGTGCTCCTATGATAATGCAATTTTATATTCCTAATAAGTATAAGGACCCCATATTAATTTTTTACTTGATTTGTATGGGAGCTTGTATGGGTTTATGGGACAAAGGTTTGTCCATCTTAACGAAAATTCGGTAGAAGGGAAGACAAATATATTAATAGATGTGTACTGAAAAAAATTCAAAATCGGTTAGAAGAAATCGGTACCCAAGGCGTACCTATTTTCTAAGATTTCTCAATTCTATAAACTTACTCAATAATTTTTTTCAATAAAAAATTTACTTTACTTGGCTCAGTTTAGTCAAAAAACAAATTGTTGACAATTATTTGTTTAAGAGCCACTGCCACTGCCCTTTGTTGGGGGTGGATCTTCTGCGATGCAGGAGATATACTTTCCAACGAGAGCAGTAAAAAGGGTCCTTACAAATCTCAACGTAAACAAAGCCTCTGGTCCTGACGGCATACCGCCAATTGTGCTTAAAATGTGTGCTTCTTCGCTGGCTCGGCCTTTGCGCAACCTTTTCAACGTCTCCTATAGAACAGGAGTATTTCCATCTTGTTGGAAGGTGGCAAATGTCCAGCCGGTACCTAAAAAGGGTGATGCCATGAACCCTGCAAACTACCGACCCATTGCGATATGCTTTACGCTTTCCAAAGTTATGAAGAGCGTAATAAACTTCAACGTTGTGAACTATCTGGAGCGCAACCAACTGCTCAGTGACCGTCAATATGGTTTCCGTAGGGCTCGCTCTACTAGTGATCTTATGGCGTTCTTAACCGAAGAATGGAATAAATGCGTTCACTTTTTCGGCGAGAGCAGGGTTGTTGCTCTGGATATTTCAAAAGCGTTCGACCGAGTGTGGCATAAAGCGCTCGTGTCAAAACTTGCTGCATATGGTTTTGGTGGTAATTTTGCTCGATGGATCACGTGTTTCCTCAAGGACAGAATGATTCGAGTCGTAGTTAACGGTATTTTGTCCGAGGAGTACGCCATTAATGCAGGAGTACCGCAGGGTTCAGTTCTATCGCCAACCTTGTTTCTGGTTTTTATCAACGACCTTCTGTTGTTGACGCATAACCCAATACATTCGTTTGCGGACGACAGCAGCATTTGTCATTCATATTCATTTAAAAAACTCCCAAGCTCTATGGAGATTGAGAGAAAAAGGCAAAATATGAATGACACACTCCTAAATGATCTACAAAAAATCTCCGAGTGGGGTCTTGCTAATAGAGTAGAGTTCAATGCAAGCAAGACCCAGTGCTGTATGTTAACCCACAAGCGGATGGATTGCCCCTTAGCACCCCTCAATATGAATGGTGTGGATCTTGTGGAATAAGTCGCATAAAAATTTTCGATACGATAAAAATTTTCAGAAATTTCTGATGTAGAAATACCCTCGTGAAGCCATGTTTCTGTTAAAACAACAACATCATACTCACGCAAAGACAATGCAAGCAGTGTGACCAGAGTGGAATATTATATTCCACTTCGGCATATTTTAACTTCGGGAAGCATATTTTTTTTTATAAAAATATGCAGCATAAAAAAATATTTTTTTTTTATAAAAATATGCAGCATAAAAAGTGGAATATTTTTCGTATGATTATATTTTTCAAAATTCACAAAAATTGCAATAAATAATGTCTATTTGGTTACTAAATGGTTATTTTTTGGCTATCGACACTTTAAATGTTCATATTTTTTCATCTCTGAACCACCTTGTAAAACGCAATATTCATTTTGTGGTTAACTTTTTCGTTGTCAATTTTATTGTAATTCATTAAATAACTTCACGCAGCTTAAAAAGTGAAGTAAGTTTGCTTATATGTTTGTTTGGTTGGATTTTTTATGGATTATGTTACAGCAGTAAGTAATTTACTTAAGAAAACATTAGGGGTATTCACGATGTGTTGTATTTTCCCTTGTATTGTGTATTTTTGATAAATTTGATATTTGTAGTAAATTTTGTAATATAACCAAAACAAAATGCACAGTTTTCAAAATACAACCCCGTGGAAAATATACAACGATGGAACACTATTGTATTCTGTGTAAATTTCGTTGTGTATTAGATCAGCTGATTGTACAAGCATTTCTACTCAGCATGGAGCAAGCTAAAGGCTATGCTGTGAGTTTATTTAATAAAAATTTATATAATTTATTCTTTCATTTCAGTTTTTGCATGATTTCCTTTAGTCAAATGAGCATTTAAATTAATATTTCCAAACAAAAATACATACAAAAATCAGCTGATTTAAAAAAAATATGTACTTTACTGAAGGTTCGTTCACAATAAGTTGCAAAAATTTATCACAAATGCACCACATCGTGAATACCACTATTATTGCTAACAATAGCTATTTCTTTTAACTATTTTAAAATGTAGATTCAAAACAATAAAGCAGAAAAAAAAATTATTGATCAAAGTTCGGAATCTGAAGATTTATCAAAATTTGTGCTTTTCTCGCTTAGCTTACCATTTAGCAATGTTGAGGTTGAGAAAATTTTTAGTTATATTAATCTTTCTTATTTAAACGAAAATTCGAAATAGAATGCAAGAAAAACTCTTAAATAATTTGTTGAATGTAAAAACATGGCTGCATGTTCAAAAAAGTGTTGTAATACCTATCAAATACCAGATAGCTTAATAAAAAAATTTAGAAATGCGAATTTCTATGATAATAATACAAGCAACAATTTAAGAATGGACCTCGAAGATGTGCCTGAATTTTAGTTTTGTATATTGTATATCGTTATTTAAAATTAAAAAAGCCATAACAATGTTTATAATTTTTTATAGGAGAAGGCAAAAACGTTTTATAATAGCACATATAGTAGATTTTAAGGTCATAATTTTTTCATAATTTTATTTATTAAGTAGATATTTTTAGGTATTTGTCCAAAAAACGGCTTTTAAATCTGAAATATGTCCCATTTTAAAACGTTTTTGGCTTCTCCTACAAATAATTAAAAACGTTGTTGGAGTTTTTTTATTGTAGGTGACAATATGTTATACACCTATATGTTTCTAATTTAAAAATGAAGTTTTCTCTGTGAGAAAAGTATTTGACTATTTTTAAGAGAATATAATTCTTGAAAAGACTTTTGTAAAGTACAAAGCAACTGATATATGCTTCGTTTACGTATAATAATTAATACGTAAATATAATTTATTTAATATTAACTTATGTTTTATAAATTTAAGTGCGATAGTAATCAAATAAATAAATGTTTTTAAACTTGCTTCTGTGTTTTTTTTATATGCAGATTTAGACTTATTTAGATATATATCTTTGAAATTGAAAGTGGAATTTTTTTGTGGAATATAAAAATTGAAAGTGGAATATTTAGCATATTTTTTTTTAACAAAAAGCATATTTTTTCAAAAATCTTCTGGTCACACTGAATGCAAGTTGAAGCTGTGTTGTTTTAGTTCGGATTCCACCAGCATTTTGGTAATAAATTGAGTAGCTACTTTGGGGAAATGCATTAGGCTTGGGTAGTTCACGAACGAACTAGTTCAATTGAACTATTCGCAATCAAGAACTATGTGAACTAGTTCGTTGATTCTCGTTCTTTTAGTTCAATCGATTTTAGTTTCAATCGATTTGAATTTTGTTTCACTCAACAATGGTTTGAGTCCGTGCTGATACAGTTTGATACAGTTTGAACGGTAAAAAAAACTGTTTTGCAAAAACAAATTTTTGTGGCAAATATTGTGTGGAATGCCCCATATGTAGTATTTTTATGTAAATTTCTTCTATGTCCGCAGTTAATGCTTGATTCGGTCATATAGTTCGTTTCATTTTATAGATCTGATCATGAAAGAGCAAACAAAACAAACTAAAAGACCTATTGAACTAAAAAATACAACGAGCTAACATACCTAACGATCTGAAACACCAAACGAACTATAAGACCTAACGAACTAACAACATGAACGAGTGCACGAAACGAACTAAAAGAGCGAACGAACTAAATGAACTAAAAGAACTTTATGAACGAACTAGTTCATTAAATTCAACTGAACTAAAAAGAGCGATCTTTTTAGTGAACTAAAATGCCCAAGCCTAAAATGCATCGACGGTTTTGTCAACAGCTGATGTCGCTGTTATTGTTGCAGCAGAAACCGGTTGTTGATATGCTGTAGTCAGTGCTAGTGCTGAGAGCGCACAGTGTGTTGGCATCAAGTGTGGGGGCGGACATGAACAGTGAGAGGACTCAGAGGAACTCTGAGAAGATGAATCGATATTGTTTACAGCTGATGTTATTTTTGTTGCTGCAGCAGAAACCGGTTTTAGAAGGGATGAAGTAAATGATGTCGAGAGCGTACGCTGCGAGCGTGGCGACGGTGATAGTGATAGCAGAGACGATTCGTAGGTAGACGAAGAGTTCACCTGCACTGAGATTGAATTTGAAGAGCATATTATTTGTTTTTTGAACGAAGAGAACGCTTTGTTGTTTCTGGTTGAGGTGATATTTGAGGAAGATCCAGCCCAGATTGAAGGGAATGAGACGAAGTCTCCTCCATGTGTTGTGGATGTGGAATCGTTGCAAAATCGTTTAAGTTTTTTGGCTTATCATATGTGATAAACGGACTTAATTTAACGGAAAGGGGCCAAATTTCTTTGTCAAAAGCTGTGCTGAATAAGGAAAATGGCACACCTAGCTTAAAATTAACGAATCGTAATTTTGATTCTCCTATATTAGCCTTATTTGCGAGCACGCTCCGATGGAGGAAGAGAACGAAGCCATCAAAGACGCTTTCTACGCTAGTCTTGAGGACGTATACGATCACCTTCCGGTCCATGACGTGAAAATAGTCTTTGTCGGTTTTAGTGCGAAAGTCGGAAGTCAGTTCAGTCTTCATGAGACCTCCACGAATACCGGTCTTAGACTGATTGCCTTCGCTGCGGCACGAAAAATGGTAGTTAGTAGCACCAGATATTCACGAGACCACCTGGCTGTCCCCGGATCAAAAAATGCGAAACCAAATTGATCACGTTGTAATCGACGGAAGGCACGCCTCTAGTGTTCTGGATGTGGGTACGTGTCGGGGAGTCAACATTGAATTTGACCACTATCTTGTTGCAGCCAAGATATGCATGCTATTGTGCAATACGAAGAACCTACACACGGAAATGCAACGAAAGGATTTCGCATCGCGACAGCAGTAAAAAACGCCGCATACAGAAAAACGCTGCAGTCGTTGAAGCAAGAGAGGTGACTTTTGCATGAAATAGCATGAACGTGAGGAACTAGAGGTGTACCAGGGCAAGAAGGATGCACAAAAATTTTATAAACAGGTTAAGCTAACCCAAGGTTTCAAGCCCGGAGCATCCACTTGTAGAGATGAAAATAGTGATTTACTTACGGATACGCAGTGTGTGCTGAGATTGTAGAGACAGTACTTCTTCAATTTTTATTTATTTATTTATTGGCCAAGCAAGGCAATTTACTTATTCTAACAGGTTTGTTTATTTTTTTCTTTTTTTTTCTTTCTCCCATTCCCTTGTTTTGGTGTTCGAAGATATGCAAATCAATGTGGGCGTAATCCGCCCACCTGATCGACATGAATTCAATAACACGTCAAAAAGAAAAGGAGAGAAGAAAAGAAAAAGAAAAGGAACTTACATGCTAACATATTTTATACATAGTAATATAGCTAAGAATTTTATTTAATAAGATGGGGAGAGATCTGAGAAGGGAATAGGGAATTGGACTGGCTATTTATTATCTTAGCATTTAATTCTTAATGTCTAAAAGGACAATAAATGAAGAGTGCAGGATTATTGGGCTTTTAGTAGGGAAAAAAGATTTAGAGAGGGCATGCTTAATTATAGATTAAGATTTCAAACCTAGTTGCTTGAAGGAAGGTATTATGACGGAAATAGGGACTTGGAAAGATTTTTCTTAAAAGTTAATTTAGACATAGGGGGTGCATAGTACTCGCTGATATTATTGAATTCTCTACAGCACCTATTTATCGGCTCATTTCTTGCGTAGACGGTGTGATGTTGATATTAATTTAATAGTCGTGTATGCCGTGTACGTCTGATCGGATCATTAAATTGTATCTTGTTTGATATATACTCGCTATCAACAACACCGTTAATGACATCGAAGGTAAAACATGAACTAAGTAAAGTCCTTCTTGTTGAAAGGGGCATTAAATTCAGAAGGCTAAGCCTAAAATCATAAGGTGGCAATAAATTGTACTCACGTGGGTTATACGTGTCCCTAAGCGCAAAAAGCAGAAATTGCTTTTGAATAGATTCAAGTCTTTCACTGTGTGATTCGAAAGCAGGATTCAAAATAATGCATCCATATTCAAGAATAGGGCGCACTAACGTGCAGTATAAAGCTTTCGTGACCCAAACATTTTTGAACTCATTTGCACGCCGTTTTATAAAACCGAGTAGTTTGCTGGCCCTAGATACAATTTTATCATAATGTAAGTTGAAACACAAATTGTTGTCCAAGTCTACACCAAGATCAAGAATATGGTTGACTCTTTTAAGTTCAATGCTATTGAGGAAGTAACTGTTATTTGTTGCCAAATTTTTACGGGAGAAGGTTATTACGCAGCATTTCTTAACATTAAGATGAAGTTTATTTTGATTGCACCAGTGCTCAAGAGATGACAGTTTCGACTGTAAGTAAATTACATCTGTTTCCGATTTAATAACATGGTACATTTTTAGGTCGTCTGCATACATTAGATGTGGGATATCGCAAAGAAAATCAGATTGGTCTGAGATAAAAATATTAAAGAGAAGTTGACCAAGGTGACTACCTTGTGGTACGCCGGATGTAACTAAAATCTGTTTGGATAAGGTACCTTGAAATTTTACGAACTGAGACCTGTCGTGGAGATAGGACTTCAGCCAACTGAGCAAAGATCCTGAGATACCAATCTTTTCCAATTTGGAAGCCAAGATATCATGATCGACTCGATCAAAAGCTTTGCTAAAGGCGGTGTATATTCCCTCCACTTGATGTCCTTTCTCCATTTTACTTAAAACATCAGAGATCATAGTCATTAGATTTGTTGTGGTTGATCTACCTTTACGGAAACCATGTTGCTGTTCATTGAGTAAAGGATTTATAATAGATGTTAGTTTTGCGCATATAACTTTTTCGAACAATTTTGGAATAGCCGATAATATGGCGATTCCTCTATAGTTTTCAGCAGACCTTTTATCGCCATTTTTATATATTGGTGTTAGATGAGATATCTTCCAATACGATGGAAAAGATCCTTGGAGTAGAGATTTGTTAAATATTATATATAAAGGCATGATAAGTGTGTCTAAACATCGGACTAGTAAGTGCGGGGGTAACAAGTCTGGGCCGGGTCCTTTATTTGTATCAATTTCTTTAATCGCATTAGATATCTCATCACACGTTAGTTGGATATGATTAATTATAGGGCTAATTCCTGAAAAGGGAGGGGAACTATAAGTATTACTTGTGAAAACACAGAAAACTTCTTTAAAATAGTCTGTATAACTGTAGCTAACTCTACAGTTAAATCATCAAAACGTATATTTTTTATGTCTAAGTTAAGTTCAGCACAACCATCCAAAAAGCTATGGAACAATTTAAAACAAGCTGGTGTATGCAAGGTGAAAACCGATGATTGTCAGATCGATCTTAATATTCTTAACGAATACTTTGTTGCAAGCTCTACGTCTTCTGGTAATGTGATCGACTATAACACAAGAACTTTAACATCTGAATATTCACCTTATTTTGAGTTTGTTGCTGTAGATGAGTGTGATGTAGCGCGGTGTGTAAACAAAATTAAATCCAATGCAGTGGGTGATGATGGAATATCCATTAAATTTATTAAACTTATTTTACCATTCATTCTCAGCCCACTTACCCACATATTTAATCACTGCTTCACAAGTTCATGCTTTCCTAATGTTTGGAAATCAGCAACAATTATTCCCATAGCGAAAAAAACTAATGCGTGTGATCTGTCTGATTATCGTCCTGTAAGTCTGTTATCAAAATCGTTATCAAAAGTTTTTGAGTCTCTTATGGCCGTGCAAATCTCAGAACACATTCGAAGATTTGACCTTTTATCCCCACTTCAGTCTGGATTTCGTCCAGGGCACAGCTGCTCTACAGCTATTATAAAGATTTTAGACGACATCAGAATGTCATTTGATCTAGGCAGCATAAACTTGCTCTGTCTCTTAGATTTTTCGAAAGCATTTGATTCCGTTGATCATACAATATTGTGCCAAAAATTATATGTAAACTTTGGGTTTTCTAGCACGTCGGTCCGTCTGTTATATAGTTACCTGGTGGGAAGGTCTCAAAGAGTTAGGGTGGGAGATAGTCTGTCCGCTTTCTGTTACTTATCTTGTGGGGTTCCTCAAGGCTCAGTACTTGGTCCGTTGTTATTTTCAATGTTTATAAATGATATATTCAGCAAATGCCGTCATGTAACCATGCATGCATATGCTGATGATCTTCAATTGTACTTGGCCAGTCCTATTGGTCTTGTTGATAATTTATGTCTCAGGATGAACGAGGATTTGAGAAAAATAACTAAATGGGCTAGAGCTAATAAGCTTAATCTGAATCCACTGAAGTCATTTGTTTTACCGATCTTTAAATCTAGTTACTCTTTGTCTAATATACCAACGATTTATCTTAATGGTGTAGGGCTAAGATTTGTTGATAAAGTTAAAAACCTTGGATACCACATTAACTCTTCACTTTCTTGTGAGGATCACATTAATTCGGTTGTTTCTAAGATTTATTATGCCCTTCGGAACCTGAGGTGGACAGCATCATTTGTACCCGTCGACACTAGGAGAAATTTGGTACTCCAGCTTATAATGCCATTCATTACGTACTCAGATGTTGTGTATAGTAAACTCGATTCGAGGTCCAAACTAAAGTTACAACAAGCTTTTAATAACGCTGTCAGATATGTTTATGGCCTCAGAAAGTTTGACCGCGTTAGTCATTTGAGCAATCAAATACTTGGTTGCAAAATGTTCAATTATCTGGATGCCAGGAACTGCATATTTTTGCATAATTTGATTTACACAAAAACACCTAAATATTTATTTGGTAAGTTACAATTTTGCAGATCGAATAGAAACATGAACCTTATTATCCCGAGATACAATTTTTTAAACTCAAACAGACTTTTCTTTGTAAACGCTATCAGAATTTGGAACTCGTTACCTCTAAGAATTAAAATTATTCAAAACAAACGCAACTTTAAGCATGAAATTTTAGAATACTTTTCTTAATACTATCTTCTATCTATTAAATCTATCTAAACTTACTATTTCTTCATCTAATAGAATAAAAATAATTTAAGTTTTTTTCTTTTTTATCTAATAATCTAATGATGTTTTTTTGTTCATTCATGATTTGTTGTTATTTATGACTAGCTGTTGCTATAATATTTATTATTTTTGTTAAATCACTAAATGTTAGTTTTAAGTTATATTTATTTTTCTGTTTTTTATAACTAGTTGTTATTCTAAACTGCTTAATGCATTCAAAAGACTCTGTCTTATATGTAAACATTACTACTTCTAAATAAATAAAACAAAATAAAATAAATAAATATAAGTTGCTGATTTCATGAGGGTTGGAGGAATTGACATCACCTTTAAACATAGAAGATGGATAGCCACTAGATTTTTGCTTCATGTTAACGAAGTCAAAAAATTTTATACTGCTATTTTATACTGCTATCCAGCGACTCAAAAACAATAAAGCAGCGGGTGCTGACGGCCTGCCAGCTGAATTGTTTAAAATCGGCGGGGTTGAAATGATAAGGCGCATGCATCCGCTCATCAGCAAAATATGGCTAGAGGAAATCATGCCCGATGATTGGAATCTCAGCGTACTTTGCCCTTTACTTAAGAAAGGAGACCCAACATTGTGCGCCAACTATCGAGGTATCAGTCTAATTTCCATCGCAAATAAGGTTATCTCAAGCATACTGTGCGAAAGATAAAAGCCGATTACAAAAACATTGATTGGACCTTATCAGTGTGGTCTTCTACCTGGAAAATCCACAATAGAGCAGATTTTCACACTAAGACAAATCCTGGAAAAAACCCACGAAAACAAAATTGACATCCTTTATCTCATCGTAGAATATAAATCTGCGTTCGACAGCCCGAGAAGGGATTGCTTATAAGCAACAATGCCTGAGTTCGGTATACCTACAAAGTTGGTTAGACTTTACAGTATGATGTTGAGCAACACATACAGCTCCGTCAAGATAGGAAATGACCTCTCCGAAACCTTCAATACCGAAAGAGGTTTCAGACAAGGTGATCTATCGATCTATCGATCTCTTCAACATCATCATGGAGGGGATCGTACGAAAGGCCGGTTGCATCGTAATGACACCATTTTCTACAAAAGTGTCTAGCTCCTTGCGTAAGCTGATGATATCAATATTGTCGGACGAACCAAGAGAGATGTCACCGCTGCTTTCAGCGCTATGGAAAACGAATCAGCCAAAGTGGGTTTGACGATAAACGAGGGCAAAAAAAAAGTAGGGGAGCTTGGAGTCTAGACTTCCATGTTTCATCCGGCAGCTATAACTTTGAAGTAGTCAAGAAGTTTATATACCTTGCTACAGTACTAAACAACATTTGTGTAAAAAAATTAATTTTAGTGCTTTCTGATTATAATTTTTCGTTAATATTGTTTCTAAGACTGCTTTTGAAATTTAATCAGTTTTAATCCCAAACTCATTTTCCGAAATTGTGGAAAAATGTACTGTTTTGATGGAAGAGCTAAGAAAATAATTTTGGTTTGCCCCAAAATTTTGTAGACGTATAGCAAATGGCGAGAAAAAGGTTTTTGCGTACATATATTTCCCTTTTTTTTTTAACTTGACCTTATTCTTATCTTTACTCCTCAATTTTCTCAGCTATTTAATTACCTTTAGTGGAAGATATTTTTGTGAAAATGATTACTCACTTAGTTATAAATTTTCCATAAAATGATTATATTTATTTTTAATGTTTTTTATAGTACAGAATTTCGCTGCGCCTCTCAATGGCAGCAGCTAATTTTCACCTTGCTCCTAATTTATGCTCACATTGTATCCTTCAAACTTGCCTTGAATTTGTGCGCCGTTAATGCTATTAAATTAATGTTGACTACTTTTTTATCGTTGTTGATATATTTATTGCTTGTTTTTATTTATTTGTTTGTCAAGTCGTGAGTTTTTTGCCTGAACTTTTCCAATAAATTTACAAAAATGGACAAGCAACACATTGATAGGGTTGCCATAGCTCTATGCCGGTGTTAATGACTTTCACTTTTTTTTTGCTACTACTTTTTTGTTCTTCTCTTTCTTGGGTTTTGAATGCTTCGTTTAATCGTTTATTTGTTTGGTTCTTCTATGCTATTGTTTTGTATTTGATATTCATGGCACAGAGTCTTGTGCATGTATTGGTTCTGGGGTGAAACCATAAAAATTGCAGCCATGCAGTTATTGTACTCAGAAAACTCAAAGGCACATGAGTTTTATCGAAATTAACAAAAAGTTTAAGCGCAAGAGAAAGAAAAACAATATAATGATTGAAAGAAAGAGATGCAATAGACTCGTAAATTGCAATTGAAGCAAGGAAACTATTCTTAGGTTAAAACTGGGTCATGAAAAATAAAACTCAATTTTCAGTGTTGCATTTTTTGAGCTGCACGTGCGGGTGCTTGTGTTTTCTTATTGTTGTGTGGATATTTGATAATTACATTTTTTTTTGCATTTTTTTTAGAAATATATTGAAATAAACGATATCTTAAGCTGCTTCGTGAAAAAGCGCCTTAAGCTGAATTCAGTTCAAAGGATTCGGTTTATAGCTGCAGCCAAAGATAATTTAACATTAAAATTCTTATTCTTTTCAAATTGATTGTAGTGTTGTTGTCTTTAATAATGTTTTAATGGTTTAGTATGAATTTTATCAATTCGGGCTTATTTTTATTTCTATTTATATGTCTATTATATTTATTCCATACATTTATTTATTCTATTTTAATTTATCTTACAAATAAAAATTATATATAACAAACATTTTGAAAATAGGCGTATGCGAAGCAGTTAGGAACAATTTTCTCCCGTGTTTCTCAATTAATTAAGACAATTTTTGTTTAAAATGAATTAGATTAGGGAGAAGGAGAGCACCAAATATTTTATATAGAAATTCACATGCTTTTAACAGGTGAATGATGTGTATGATGTTTTTCACGCATATTTACAGGAAGAAAATTCGAACAAAAAGAAGAGAAAAAAGTTTAGCAGTGTTTCGTTAAGTTTTTTTCTTTATACGTGGTATGAGTTCGGTTACGTTCGCACATGTTCGAAAAAAAGTAAAAAACTACTATGTTTCTATTTTCTGTTTGCCGCTTACTTTGTGCTCTCTTCTAAGCGAACTCGAGAACTGGTGCGTAATTCATCAGGAAAGTAAAAGTGATGCCAAATTTTTATGAAAACCATCTGTTTTTGACATTAATCATTGATCAATTGTTGTATAAAATCAAAAGAGAATGTTTGCGAACTGGTCGGATTTCGACCACTGGCGAACTCTTGTAATTATCTTATATATTAATAGGCAAACATGAAATGTAGACGTACACTTTTTCAATATTAATTTTAGAATAAAGGCAATGAAACTTGAATCATTCAAAAGGTACTGCGCCCTATATGTGCAGTATCATTTTAGATTTTGAATTTATGACCTCTGATCCGAAATATTGACGTTGAAATTTAGTATTATTTTTAATAAGGAATCTCAGGGCTAAGAATGTTGTAATAAAATATGAACTGTATTTGAAAACACTTGTTAATGAACAAAATAAGTATGTTATTCTTTTATGTGTATCTAGAAAATATATTGAAAATAAATTTTCATTCGTTCGATATCTTTCATAGAAACAAGCAAGTCTTTTTTGTACTCTTCTATAGGTTATGGTCCCTTCATAGCTTCAGAGTTTTAATAATTTAAACACAAGGATTCTCAAGCAGTTAAACTCAGAATGAATGTAATTTCAAGCGTGAGTCAGATGGAAAAACTCGTGGGCTCCGAGAATTGGTCCACATGGAGTTTTGCAATGAAAACACACCTCGAGCTGGACGGCGCATGGCACTGCGTTGAGCCTCAGGAAGGCGTTACTGTGGATGCTTCAAAGGACAACAGCACACGGTGCAAAATTATTTTGGCTTTGGACAAAAGTTTGTATGTGCATGTTAAAGAAGCTCAAACGTCGAAGGCGGTTTGGAATGCTCTCAGAGGGTTGTTTCAAGATTCTGGTTTAGATCGAAGGATCGGATTGTAGCAGAAACTATGTTCAGTGCAGCTGAGCAAATGCTTATCTGTGGAAGACTACGTCAATCAAATCATGTCAACCGACCAGAAGCTGAACGAAATTGGCTTTCATGTCAATGATGAATGGCTAGGAAGCTTACTTCTTAATAGCTACAGACCTATGATAATGACCATAGACAGCAGCGGTAAGCCTTTGTCTGCAGACCATATTAAAATGAAATTATTGCAGGATGTTTGTATGGAGTCATCAACATCGAATTTGGCATTGATAACAAAGAGTGGCAATAAGTTTCGTAGCAAAAAGTCGCAGAGCAGCAAGGGCCACAAGGACAAAGTGCGATGCTTCAATTGTGAAGGCATTGGTCACTTTGCAACAGAATGTCCATCGAAGAAAAAGGAGAAGCAGCAAAACAATAGCAAGTTTTCTATGTTTTCTGCATATCGCTCAGTTGGACCGACAGATGACTGGTTTATCGACAGTGGCGCAACAGATCATATGACGGCAAACGCAACGAATTTTCCCAAGATTCAGGCTTTTAGTGGGGAAATTAAGACAGCAGATGATAACACAATGAAAGCTGTAGGCAAAGGGGACATCTCGTTGATGGTTGCCACTCCTAGAGGTGCAAAGTGCGTAGATGTGCATGACGTGTTGCACGTACCTGAGTTGGGTGTTAACCTACTATCAATCAAGAAAATTGTTGATCACAGGAATAAAGTAATATTCGATAAAAAAGGATGTCGTGTATTAAGTTCAGAAGGAAAAATCATCGCTACAGCAAGCGAAAGAGATGGGCTTTTTAAGTTAGACGTCGCAGCAAACCAGAACGCATTTTTATCAAAGAGTGCTGATTTTGACACTTGGCAGAGAACATCAAGTTACTGTCTAAAGGATACGTCGATGGAGTAGTTCTAAAAAATCAGTCGTTGACAGATTGTATGTCCTGTGCAGAGGGCAAACAGCATCGCGTCAATTTTCCTGCAGTATGGTCAAGAGCAACGAAGGTGTTGGACATCATTCATTCGGATGTGTGTGGCCCGATGGAGGAGAAGTCTATTGGTGGAAGCCGTAATTTTGTCACGTTCATAGAAGATTATTCAAGGAAAGTATATGTTTATTTCATGAAAACAAAAGACTCTGTTTTACGTTGCTTTCGAGATTTTAAATCGGTTGTAGAGAGCAATCAAAGCTCAAAAATTAAGGTAATACGCACTGACAACGGCGGAGATTACTCAAGCAAAGCAATGGAAAGAGAACTTAAGCAGTATGGCATAGTTCATCAAACTTCTGTACCATACACACCAGAACAGAATGGTCTAGCGGAGAGAATGAATCGTAATCTACTGGAGAAAGCACGAGCAATGATGGCTTATGCAAGTTTACCAAAGATTTTCTAGGCAGAAGCTGTGCTGTCTGCCAGTTATATCATCAATCGCTCTCCACACAAGAAGCTAGAGAAGACGCCTGAGGAATTATGGTCAGGACGCAAACCGAATGTAAGTTATTTTAGAATATTTGGTTGTACGGCCATGTCACATATTCCAAAAGAAAAACGGCGCAAACTTGATTCTAAGTCCGATAAGTGTATCTTTGTCGGATACTCAGAGACAACGAAAGGTTTTCGACTCTATAGATTTGCTAGAAGGGAAGTTTTTCTTAGCCGCGACGTAATTTTTCATGAAAATGAGTTTCATTATGCAAAAACTGACAGCCAAACAGTCTCTTTGTGTTGTCCAACTTATACTCTTGTAGTGGAGACAAGAGAAAAAGAGAATGCTGGAAGCGCAGATATTGGTAGTGACTTTGAGTCATGTTCTTCTATGGTTCAGAATGATCATGAAGTGGGGGATGAAGATACTTCCGCAGATCAAAATTTAGATAATCCCATGGTAATATCGATTCCAACATTGGCAAGCGTAACAAATGAGCCAGCTGGAAATTTACGCAGAAGCGAAAGGTTATCCAAGAAAAAAAAAGTTGTGTATTGTGCAAAGAATGTACAATTCACTGAAGACCCAATAAGCGTTGAAGATGCTATGTCCAGAAGTGACAGAGAACGATGGGTGGAGGCCATGAATTCCGAGATAAATTCTTTGATTGAGAATGACACCTGGGTTAGCATAGAGAAGCCAGCAGGCGTCAATATAATTAAAACTAAATGGGTTTTTAAGTTGAAGCGAGAACAAGAGAATATCATACGTTATAAGGCCAGATTAGTAGTAAAAGGATTTACACAGAAGAAGGGAATAGATTACGAGGAAACTTATTCGCCTGTGGTACGATATTCTTCGATAAGATATCTAATGGCTCTGGCAGTCAAAAGCCGAAAGGAATTCAAATTGGATTGCCTGGACAAGTATTGAAGCTAAAAAAGGCAGTATATGGATTGAAGCAGTCAAGTTTAGTTTGGAACTTGAAACTTGACAAGGCTTTGCAATCGTTTGGATTAAAGAGATCCAAGGTGGACCCTTGCATTTACTATCATAGAAATAGTTGCAAATTGACATTTTTGGCGATATACGTTGATGATATTTTGATGTTTAGCAATGAAAATGAGTATTGCGAAGATTTAAAAGAAAAATTGATGAGCGAGTTCAAAATGAAATTTTTGGGTGAAGCAAAGCAGTGCTTGGGGATACGAATAACTCGTGATGAAGGTAATATATATTTAGATCAAGAAGGTTATTTGACAGAAGTTGTTAACAAATTTAATATGATGGAGTGCAATCCAATTTAAACCCCGATTGATACTAATGTAAAGCTGTCAAAGGACATGTCACCAAAAACAAGAACTGAGCAAGTAGATATGGAAAATGTTCCATACCAACAAGCTATTGGAAGTCTGATGCTCGCTGCACAAGGAACTCGTCCTGACATTTCTTTTGCGGTAAACAGATTGAGCAAGTATAACAACAGTCCAGGAAAGGAACCAATGTTCCAATGGGCAGCTGTCAAGAGGTTGTTAAGATATGTTAAAGGCAGTGTATCAGCAAAATTGAAGTTTAGCAAAGACGGTAATAGAGAGTTCTTGGTTTATTCGGATTCTGACTGGGCCAGTGATTCTGATGAGCGACGGTCCGTTACCGGATATGTAATTGTCATGCAGGGTGGAGCTATTGCATGGGCAACAAAACATCAACCAACTGTAGCACTATCCACAACTGAAGCAGAGTATATGGCTTTATCTCCAACCACTCAAGAAGTACTGTGGTTTCGAGGCTTAGAAGAAGAAATCAATCCTGACAAGAACAATGGAGCTACAACAGTATATTGCGACAATCAGAGTGCAATTCATTTAGCATCCATGAGTAAATATTTAGCAAGGTCGAAACACATTGATGTCCGTCATCATTTTATTCGGGAAAAGAAAGAAATTAACGTCATAGATTTCATTGGTATTGGAACGGATAAAATGGTTGCAGATAATCTAACAAAGGCAGTTCCAACAAAAAAGCATTTGTATTGTTCAAATAAGATGGGTTTAGTTTATAAATAAATTTTGTTCGAGTGGGGGTGTTGTAATAAAATATGAACTGTATTTGAAAACACTTTTTAACGAACAAAATAAGTATGTTATTCTTTTATGTTTATCTAGAAAATATATTGAAAATAAATTTTCATTCGTTCGATATCTTTCATAGAAACAAGCAAGTCATTTTTGTACTCTTCTATAAAGAAGAGGTAGAATAGTGCATGAGGTATCAAATGAAAGATCTGGCTGCACAGTATGATTACATTTTAAATTGGTGACCTTCGACCTGAAATATGAGCGTGAAAAGAGCATTTATTAAATAAAAGCTAAACTGCAACAGATGGAAGAATATAACGTAACAGGGAGTTTTAGACATTGATAAGCTGTGCAAAAAATACTTCCGAAATTTTGCGCCATCTCTTACGGATACCCTACAATAAGCATTTTTTTATGTTAAAAGTGTGAATATATATTGTGATGATGAAATTTCTTACAAATAGCAAATTATAAAAAAATTTCCGTTATTTTGACATGAAAATTACTGTGATAGCTCGAAAACTATAGATGTTTTCAGTACAACGTATTTTTGTATGATACGTCGTTGGTTCAGAAATATAACGGTATACGAAAGCTTTTTTGGTAATATTTTTCTCGAATACTATGTTAAAAAAATTCCCGTTATAATGACATCAAAACTATTGAGACGTCTTAAAAAATGTAGATTTTCTAAGTACAATGTGTAAGGGGGTTTTCTTCAAAGGCTGAGGTATCCTCGGCCGCTCCAGCATCAAACGAAAGACCCTCGAACTTTTGCAATTAAAAAAAAGACTAGGTGTTTCTATGCCTCGATTAAAATAGTTTGCTTTATTTATAATCAAGTAGTTTAAAATAAGATTTTGTATATTTCAATTTTAATATGTACAAATCTGTTTATTATGTCTTTTCATTACAATACACTATAATTCAACAATAATACGCTGGTTTGTAGAGTTGTTGTCGCTTGTGTCGTGCGGACGAGTGCTGTTTCGGCCCGTACTGGTATCGGTTCGGTTCGGTTCGGGTTCGGTGAGATGCGAAGAAGTATAATTCTTGGCGTGATGCGGCGGTAAGTAAGAGGCGGTGACGGCTGGGCTTAGGCAGGACCCGACTGCGATGCTTTCGGCAAATAAACAAACTCTACGTTATTACAAAAAAAGGTATGATTTAGTAATTACAAATTCTAATTACGAATTTTACGATCTACAGTTGCGTGAATTACCCTATTATATAAATATCAAGATCTATGCTCGAATAGATGAACCACCGACTATAGCCGCTGTAGTAATTCAACCGAGCACTTCAGACGAACAATCGACCGGCCGAAGCCGATGCAGTAATTCGTTTTAGCACTGCGATGAGTAAACGACCGACTAAAGCCGATGTAGTAATCCAACGAACACCTTCGGAATCCGAAGCCGATGTAGTAATCCGCTTTAGCACTGCGATGAACAAACGACCGACTAAAGCCGATGTAGTAATCCGAACGATCACTCCTGGACAGTCGACCGACTATAGCCGATGTAGTAATTCAACCGAGCACTCTAGACGAATGAACGACCAACCGAAGCCGATGTAGTAATCCGCTTTAGCACTGCGATGAACGTACGACCGACAAAAGCCGATGTAGTAATCCCGCACAAAAAACCTTAAAATACCTACAATACTTACACGGTGTTACAAAAAATAAATTTTTTTCTGTCTTATGAACCAAATGCACATATTCGGAAAGAAGGGAAAAAATAAAAATACACGTGTATCGTCGATTTTCATGTACACGTCAGAATTTTTTTTTTAAGTTTGAAGTATAAAGCTCGTAGTGGCCTGTGTGGCCTTTGGACCGATTTTTAACCCTTTTTCAGTGGTCTAATCGAGCTGATTTTTTGCAGGCAGACTCGTGGAAATGTCTGTAGTACGTCAAATTTTTTAAAAACAATTTTTATCAATTCTCAGATTTTCCCCAATTTTTATTATTTTTGAAAAAAAAAATATTTTTTCACTTTTCTTAGCATAACTTGAAGGGAATCCAAATTTTTAAACTACTAAAGCGTTAGGAAAAAAAAAAATTTTTTTGAACCATCCTACTCGATATAGTTGTAGTTAATCAATAGTAACCTTCTAACACTAAACAGTTTTTGACTTTTACAACACTTACAACTGGTCTAGGGGCCCTCAAACGATACTACATGTCCATCCAACTGCCATCGGACATGTCCATCCGCCTTGATTTCTTGCACACGAACGATACTACATGTGTGATGACTTGACAGGTCGGATGGACATGTAGTATCGTTTGAGGGTCCCTTCTGACAGATGAAATAAGGAATTGCAATATTGTTTTAAGTTCTGTTGTGCGAAAACGTACTTCTATATATTTCATCTGAAAAAAATGCAGTGTCCGACGCGAAATAACTTTTGTTACGTTTGTGGCTTATTCGCACAAGTAAAAATTTCAAAAATATTACTAAAACAGTGGTGAATTCGTTTCAGAAAATATTTAAGACTGCTTATGTTCCTTACTTGTGGTATACTCCGGAAGTCGTGTGCGACTATTGCTACAGAAATGTGTGCAAGTTTACTGATGGAAGGTCAACAATAAAGTACGCTGTACCAACAATTTGGCTACCACGCACGGAGCACTGCAATGAATTGTGCTACTTTTGTGTAACTTTTGCTCAAACAAATGGGTACCAATACATTCACCGCAACAAAATTCGCTACGCTAATGTAGAATCGGTAATTCCAGCAGTTCTATACTCACCAGAAGACCATGTAGCGGCTTCAGTGGAGATTTTTGATAATGTTTTCGAAATAAGCGATGCAAAATCAACAGTTGTACCAAAACTGCTATCAACTTTTCTTCCATCGAATGCGAGATGCGAGAGTCCACAAGTATCGGAATTTGTGGCAACACCCAGTGAAATTGGGACTGCAATGCCACATTTTATAACGCAAGCCGACTTCAATGACCTCGTACGAGACGGAAATTTGTCGAGGAGAACAGCAGAGCTCTTTGCATCACGCTTTAAGCAGTGGAATATAGTGGCGGCTGATTTTAAAATAACAGCCGCTCGTGATCGAGGTACTATTCCATATGACAACCGCAAAAATAAAAGGCCTAAATTTCTTTAAAAACATTAAAATTTTTAATGTAACAATTTTTTATTTTTATAAAACAAAAGTAATAAAAAAAATTGTTTTTTTAACGAACTGAAACCTTAAAAAACGATAACCATTAAAAAAAATATGTACTTCAAACTTAAAAAAATAAAATTCTGACGTGTACGTGAAAATCGCCGATACACGTGCATTTTTATTTTTTATTCCCTTTCCGAAAAAGTAAATTCGGTTCATTGGACAGAATGTGTGTAACACGGTGTTATAATGCTTAAAAACTAAATGTATTACTAACGCGCACACTTTCGATAGCTCGTCGGAAAACAACTACTCGTTAAATCGTAACAAGTGTCGGACGGTACAAAGCACTACGCTTCCAAGCCGTGCCGAAGTCAGCCAAACAGCGCACTCTGAAATACCTTCGGATGAAAACCTCTTGTGAACTATAGCGCCACTCAACATGTGGATGTTAAATTCTTCTGTTTTGTTTGTCGCTACCGTGTGGCTCTTGTCTGTTTCGGGTGTACTGCGTTTGTGTGGTTGTCGTATGCTTTGATATAGTGGCCGTTGTCCGCTTTGACCATGATGTGTTTGTGTGGTTGTCATATGCCTTAATAAATTGGCTGTATGCACAGTGGTGCAGTGAGACAGTGGCGTAGTGAGTGGGGTGCAACTATTGTACGGGGAACCGCTACAAACGTATTTCCTTGAAGCAGGGTCATCGCCTCAGAATGAGAAAAAACGATTAAAATGTCAAGTTTTGATTTTGCAAGCTTGGTCATTTTTTAATCGATTTTCATCAAATTTACTTTGGCTTTACTTTCAAATTTACAATTAAATGACTTTGGAGAAATAGGAAAAGATTTACCGTTATCTCTCCAAGTTAATGTTTAATATGGTTCTAAAAATACCTCTAAAATATTTAGTTTTTGCTCAAAAAATAGGCCAAACGTTTTTGTTGTAATTTTGTTTTCTTATAAAATTTTTTTTTCACACTCATTCATATGACATATCATTTATTAGCAATAATTGCTTCATTTTGGCACATAATGCAACAAACAGTTTCTATCATCGAAAATCATGAGACCCCCCTATAATTTTTTTGATGAAAATTAAATTTTTCAAAATGTTGTTTTTATAGTTTCTACAAAGCTCTATAGCTTAAAAAAAATTTCTGTGAAAAAAGTTTTCAAATATTTCAAACCACTCCAAAGTTATTTACACAAATCTATTTTTTAAGCCTTTTCATTATATGTATATAAAAATAGGCGTAGGAGAAACAGTTCTTCCCTGTTTCTGAACCGATTTTAATAATTTTTTTAAATAAATTAGAGTAGGGAGAAGAAGTTCACAGAATGATTATGTGACCTTTGACCTGAAATATGAACATTGAAAGAATATTTCTGAAGTAAAACCTAAACTGTATGAAATGGAAGAACATGGCGTGGTAGGAAATTTTAGATTAATACAATGTAGGAAAAACATTTTTCGCTATCTCTTACGGATACCCTATAAAAAGCATTTTTTATAGTACATTTTTTTATTTTACAAATAGTAAATTCTGAAAAATATTGATATAAAAGTTATGACGATATCTCGAAAACTGTTGCTTTCTCTCGAAACTTAAGATTTTCTTAGTACAAGAATGAGAAAAACGATTGAAATTTCAGAAAGTTGGTTAAATTTGGACCACAGGCGATACTAGTAATTAATTAATGCATGATACATAAATAAATAATTTGGAAATTCTTTGCAACGACAACTACAATACATTTTAATTTTACATTTTACACTTTAAATTCAATTAAATGTTACTCATACGCCACGAGTAACATTTAATTGAATTTTCTGTAAACGAACTTATTTAAAAATGTTGAAAAAATTAAATTGAGCCATTTTTGGGATAATATATAAAGGGTGATTTCTTAAGAGTTTGGAAAAAAAAAACCGGAAAATTTACAATAGTGAATGAAATATTTATTTGGAGCGATACATCCATGCCTGCCATTTTCTTTTTAAAGACTATTTCATGTAAATGTTGCCCGCGGCTATGTTTGAGGTGGTTCATCCGTAAGCTCCAAGTTGGCATACTTTTTCCAGCATTTCGGCCGGTATCTCACTAATGGCGGCTGTAATGTTGTTTTCCAGGGTTGCAATTGTGGCTGGCTTGTCCTTGTACACGAGAGACTTTACGTAGTCCCACATAAAATAGTCTAGTGAGACAAAACGCATGATCTTGGCGGTCAATGGACTGCTCCAAAACTTGAGATTAATTGCTCATCAAACTCGCGTCTCAATAAGTCCATGGTATCGCATGCCGTGTATTATTTGGCACGTCTTGTTTAAACCACATGTCAACCAAGTCCAATTCTTTCATTTTGGGCGAAAAAAGTCGGTAATTATCACTCAGTAATTAGCCCCATTGATTGTAACGTTGCGATTTTCATTATTTTTTAAAAAGTACGATCTTGAACTGCCTCTTTCTGCTTCAGACCAAATTTGGCAGTTCTGTTTGTTGACGTACCCATTTATATATATATTTACGTTGGCCATTATAACCGATCTTCTATTGATCAATTGTGTAGTGCGTATTATTAAATGTTTGAACACAAATAATGAACAGGACCTACGAGTTTAGTGCTGACTGCGAACGGTTTATGTTCTCAAGAAGCTTTACATGGCAGTTTTTTACTCTCTGAGGTTTTCCTGCACAAAGGTGACGCCCGAACAGAAAAAATAATTTATTTGAAAAAACATTCTATCTGAGTTGGGAATTGAACCCGGACTACCACGGTTCTTTAGCTTAGAGGCCACGCACTCTACCCACTAGGCTACGGCTGCCACTCGTACCCATGAGCCAAAAATAATCTGCGTCACACGTTGGGAGAATATAGCAAAAACGCTCGCAGAGCCTGTTTTGTACACCAGAACAGTGATCCTCACTGCCTATGCCCGTGGGCATTTGAGCTTTTGTACTTGAAAGCTTTCTGTATAGATATTAACTCACAGACGAGCACTGAACTGCGTCAGTACCTATTAAGATTTTATGCAGAACAAACCTGCGTCACATGCATGCTTGTTAGATTGTTGTTGTTGCTGCGCATACGAACTTATGCTACACTAATAAATATATACTCTTTTATAAATAAATATATTTCTATGCAAAATGCCTCTTCTTGAATGGGAGTTGCAAATTTTTTTGAAAAAAATATTTTTTCCGAAACGCAATGTATGGTTTGCTACCGAACTGTTTCTGTTCGTAAAAAATATAATATTTAACGGCATTATAATGCTTGTCGTAGTTTTATATACAAAAATTTAAAGAAAACTGAGTTTAGGGAATTAGCGATTCGCTTGAAAACAGCGTTTATTGCAAAATAGCAAACTGGCTTCTGAGCAAATGAATAGTTATCCAAAAAAACAATGCATTAAAAATACAGTCCGTTTCACATTTTTTTTTACAAAAAAAAAAAATATTTAACTCAAACAATTAATTATTAAATTCCTTGCTCAAAAACGAACAAAAAACACAAAAGTTTAAAAAAACTGAAAAATAGCTTATCTCGATTACTCAAAAACAAAAAGAAAGTAAAAAAAAACTCGAACTTTTCATGCCCTCTCTATTCTGTCATACCTTCTTAGGAATTCAAACCTTTATTTAATACATAATAACAAATTCACTTCAAAATAACAATGGCTTCTTAAAATTTTTTTTTGAAAAGTATGAAATTAAGCCGCACTATTTTAAAAGTTTTATTCTTGAGTGGAACAGTGCATAATTCAGTTAATGATCACATGTTTCTTCGATATGATTTATAAACATTAGCAAGACAAAGTAAAACGCAAATTTTTTCAAAACATTTTCCGCTCACACCCCTCCCCTATATTTGTAATACAGCAGAGGAAAATTTTTCTGGCAACACTGAAGGCTTGCATGTGCACAAAAATGAAAAAAATTAAACAAGTGCACCTTCACCTTGAATGAAAGCTAAACTAAGGCTCAAGTAGTATTTTTTCCAGTGCAAAGCTTTCCATGAGCTTTTATACATAAAAAAAGTATGCTTGTATAGCAGTGTCGGGCCCCTGCAGTTAATGGCACTAGTACAAAACTAGTGATTTCACTAGCCCCTTGGTAGCCAGTACTAGTTCCACTTCAATCTACCTTCTTTGTATTCAACTGGCGAATTTTACTCGAGCATGTCATAGGAAGGGGTCAATTGCTACCTTTTACACACCCATTCCCTAGTTATTTCACTAGTCATGAAGTGCTAGCTTTTTCGCTAGTTGATATTGGCACAACAAAAAAAAAACATGACGGAGTTACTGATATTCTTTATTCAACATATTTATACCTTTTCATAACGATATTTTATTTATGTTGCTCAACGAAACTGAAAAGCTTTATGTGTCATGTTTTCTCGAATAAGTCACTTCGAAGTATGAGCTCGTCAGAATAATTTTGTTCAGTCAGTCAAGACGTTAAAAAAATAAACAAGAAACAATCGAGACGGAAGTTGATTGAACTGACCCTTTTATGCATTACCTTGGGTCAAAAAAGTAGCTAGTGCGTATAGAACTATTGAAGTAGCTAGCGTGAATGGGTCAATTGATACTTTCGATACTGGCGGGGCAGTTTTGCACACTTGAGATTGTGTTTGTGCAGTAAAATATGTATTCATCTCACCTACAGACCGGTCAAAGCTTCAGTGTTCAAGCGAATGTCAAGCAGATAAGATATGCGCTTGCGTGTTCCTTGAATATATTATATTATATCTGTGTCGATAAGCAATAATAGCTTACGTCGATTTCAGACAGAACTGAGTTATAGATATACAATAGTTGCGTTCCACGTGTTTATCATTATGAGCACACAAAATCTAGAACTTTTAGCATGACCTTAGCCAAAGATATGACGCAAAAACAAAAGACTTATATTATTATTTCATATAACTTATATGGCGATTGAAAACTTTGAAGCAAGATTTCTGGAAACTTTGAAATAAGACTTAAGCTGTTATTGCTCATCGACACGGATATAACGTAAGATTACACTGTATAAAATTTTATGTATGCAAAATTTTTGGAAGCATGTAAGAAAAAATTTTTTATTTTTAGAAAATAACGGCATGGCGCGGCATCAAAGAGGTAAAATTAAAAAATTATGCAAAACAAGGCATTGCGATAATTTGCATGGCCAATATAAGGCAATTGTGGGGCAAATGAGGCATGGGGCAATATAAGGTAATATTGTGATCAGTTCCTTTATATCGTATTTATATATACAGTACGTATAATGAAAGCATCTTACGCTGTCAGTTTAGCCTTAGCAAAACACAATGAGCAACATAAGCGCAATAAAAAAAACTATTTGTTTTTTACTACTAGCAGCCCTTTTTACATTTCCGTTTGCTTATCTGTATTTCACATTATCCGTCTGTCGGTCTGTTTCTTTTTGAAACTGTTTCTGTCCACTACTTATTAATTTAATTTCGCTATACAAATCTGAGCAAAAAAATATATCCCATAATGCCTAGTAATATTTCTGTAAAAAGCGCTTTAGCACTATTTTGTTTTCAGTGTGAGCTTTAAAGCGCTCATAAATACATACTCAAGATGAGAACGTATAGGTGTGCAAAGCTGCCTGACACTGTTGTATAGAGTTTGATGACCACTGTTTTAGAATCTATATTAGCGTTTTACAGCTTTGCCCGAAAACTTTTTCCACCAAAGCTGTTTTTATTTTCCAAAAAAAAAGCACCCCTATTCCATGTAAAAGCAAAAAGAGCTTTGATGAGAAAGCTTTCGAGGCAAAGCTGTCGATTACTGATCTATATTATTGATGCTAGATACTTGAATTTTGTGTATTACTTGCAAAATTCTTCATGAAAGAGACTGATATAACCTATATTGGCTTTTCTTTACTAGTGCCTGATACCCTACAGCCGGCAGTTATGACTTTTCAAGAACTGCGCTGTGTAAAGTCAAAGCAGAATATCAAAGTAGTGTTAATAGATTTGGAAAGCTGATTAAAAACAAAAATATCCGTGTTTCAGCGTTTTCAAAGTTGAGACAAAATAATGGTTTCTCTGAATTTTTAATTCGGCATTTGTAAAAAATATTTTATGAAATTATATGGAAATTTGAAATACCAAAGTGACCTCAGTGATCAGTAATATTTCTATAATTTAATTATCAATTAAATTATTTATAAAAAGAACTTGAGCCCGAGAACTTGAACAAATATTATAAGGAAATATTTTTTTTTTAATATGGAATGCTTTTTTGTTATTGTTCATAAACAGGACTAGGTTTTCGATGACATGTCATTTTTTATGCTGCTTTTAAGACATTTTCTGCTTATTTAGAACGTCTATTTGTGTTTCCTAAGTTCTAAATATAGTTCTTTTAATTTTTTTCGTCATTTTTCACAGGGACCGTAACGGTTATGACTTTTTCGTAATAATCGTAATTTTTTGACTGATATCATTTCGATTAGAAATATTAGTTTAAATTTAACTTTTATTTTTGATAAAAAGTAAAATATGATTTTTATTTTTTCCATCAAAAATAAAAGATAAAATTTTACTTTTATTTTTTTCGATCAAAAATATAATTTAAAAAACTGAGAAATTGACACTTAAAATCTCATCGCCTCTGTGTTGCAGTGCGTATTGAAAAACTTTGCTGTTGTTTTTGTTGTTTCTTTGGAAAGATTCGTTTAAACAATTAACTGTTCCAACCTTCGCCTTAAGCTCAATATACGATTTTAAACTATCAAACAACAAAATTTGTATTTAAAATTAAGTATGATTTAAACTATCAAACATTTAGAATTTGTATTTAAATCATATAAAATCAACATAATTTAAATTTGAATTTTATTTTTGTTATCAAAAATATAAGTTAAAATTGGACTTTTATTTTTCCGATCAAAAATATAGAATAAAAATTTGAGAGATAGATTTCTTATTAGTTATTATTATAGTTTAAATTTTTGTAACAATCAATAGAGCAGATTTTTTTTTTTCATTTACACCTATTTTGGTAGCATTTTGCACAGAAAAAAATCATTACTATCAATCTTCATATCGTTGCATTGCATCGCTTAGTTGCTTATCATTGCACATTCTATTTTCATTTATTTCGGAAACGACTGGAACAGCGACTGTAAGCAGAAGACATAGGACTTGAAATATGACTTCTACTTTTGATCGAAAAAATAAAAGTAAAATTTCTACTTTTATATATGATCATAAAAATTAAAGTTAAATTTTAACTTTTATGTATGATCAAAAAAAGTAAAATCAAATTTTAACTTTTATATTTGATCAAAAGAATAAAAGTAAAATTTCAACTCTTATATTTAATCAAAAAAATAAAATTCAAATTTCAACTATTAAATTTGATCATACGAATAAAAGCCAAATTTTAATTTCTAGTTTTGATCGAAATAAAATTGGTCAAAAATAACAATTAATTATTGAATTTTTTAAAAAAATCAGAAAAGTTAAAATCATTAATGATTATTATTCCTCAGCTCACAAGCATCACATTGCTATATTCAAATATCGAATAGACTAATTCTTTCCATCTGACTTTTTGAATAGAAATTTCGAAAATAACTGTTATTTTCGGTCCCTGCCTTATAGTAATTTTGAAGGCGGTTTTTTATTTTTGTAAAAAGTTTTTTTTGCAATTCCATTTTCGTCGAACTTCACGAAGTAGTGTGCTTTCAGTATTTGATAGCCACTGAAAGGAGGTAAATTAAATGACACAGCTTGCTTAAAATCTGACAGTAGTCTTTGATCTGATGGTAGTTGCTAGGAACAGTGTTGCATTTAAAGTTACTATGCGGGAAATTCAAAAATCTACTGACTTCTCAAACAGCCCACACGATTAAAAATCTTGAACTAAATTTTAGTTCAGCTAAAAAATTACAGGACTTTTTTAATCTTGCGGTTTAAACTTAAACTTTGCAAATACCAACTCATAATTAAAACTCTACTGTACTGATATTTAAACCCAAGAAATATTACAGTCTTTTAGCTTTTTTGTTTACATTTAGTACGATTCTGAATAATATTTTGTTTTTAATACAATTTAGATTGCATTCTAGTACATTTGTATATTAAATTTGAATTTGGACCCGTAAAAAGTTAGCCTGGCAATGCTATGACTCAATTGAGGCGATTCGGTTCATATGCTTGCTTGTTGCTTCTGTTAAGTATAGCACTATAGCCCAGTGATTAGACTAGTGAACTTACAAACTGAATATTGTGGGTTTGAATCTCGCGGTGTTTGTTACTGTTTTTTTAATTTTTGTAATATTTTAATCGAAGCCTGTGCTAAATTTAAAACCAAAGCTGGTTTGAACTTATGTGTAGTACAGAAAAATTTAAATTTTTGTACAAGATTTTTAATCTTGTGCGTAGCTATTAGGGATGGCAATCCCGTGATCCCGAGATCCCGATCTTTTTTAAGACCCGAATATCCCGGGATTATTCGATTCGAATCCCGGGATTGTTGAAAACAATTTTTTTAATATCTAATTTTTCTAAAATCTATTTAAATCTAAAATTTTTAAACTACCATCACATATATCCCCCTTTCAACGATCAACGATCGAACTAACAAGCGTTGAGGCGGAGCGGTGCTTCTTCTCTGCAGGTTTTATATGCAATAAATTAAGGTCTAAGTTAGGGGATGAAACCATTAATGCTTTAATTTCATAAAGATCGTATTTTGATCAAAAGAAGGAATATTTTTACTAAGCTCTAATTAGAAAGAGTATTGTATTTATTTTTTACTTAAATGTATTGACTTTTTTATTTTAATTTGAATATGCTATAGCATATAATTAAAGGGAGTTTTTAGGTCAAAGCGTTTAAAAGTAAAGCATTTTTTAGATGTTTTCTTAAAAATTTTATTACCTACACAAAAAATTTAATTTGCATGTTAATTGTACATCATCACGCTGATCGCTTGCAAATTAAATGTTTTTCGAAGAAAGACTCTTGAATGTACATCTTTTACCAAAATGGAAAATTAAGAAAATTACGAAGAGTGGAAAAAAAGTGGAAAAAATTGACATTATATTTGACCATATTGTTGCGTGTAAAACCAAGAAAAATTTTCCAAAGACGCTAATTTTCGTAAAAAATGTGTAGAATTATAATAGGAACAGATTAAAATAAATTTTCATTGGTTGATTAGTTTGTTTTCAGCAGTGTAGCCAGTTTTGGAAAAGTATGTTTCAAGAAAAATCCTGCTTAAAGTTAATCTTCTTAGTTAAAATTACTCTGGCGCACCAGGTTTTAAGTGCTGTAGAATTTGTATTATAAGTGGAATTAATTTATTGAAGAATAATTGAACAATAATCAATCTAAAAAAATTTAATTTCAAAACAATTGCTGTTTAAATACTGATTTCAAATAATTTTATGTAAGCAGTTACTGCTAAAGCTTAGTATGCTCTAGGAAAAAAATTTTTAGGCATTTATTTCTACACGCAAAATTTTAGTGTAGTCCCAACACTAACACATACTTATCATAAAGTGTTTGTTGAATGTGTTAGTTGAACGTTATTGTTGAATGTCAAATTTCCACGCCAATTCAATGTACGGCCATATAAAAGGCAGCGAAATTTTGACATTTTAACTCTCCAATCATGGTTGTGAACTTGGCTGCATTGAACAATTTTTTCGGTTCAAGAGCGTACTAACCAACAAAAAAAAAAATTTCGCTACCTTTTCGCTGTCAAAAACGCGATGCATTTCTTACGGAAGATTTTTTTCGCTTTTACAGCATACTAAGCTTAAACCGAAAATATGTATTTGTGCATGTATTACAAGAACTATGTTATAAATTACTGAAGATATATGATTGGACAAATTTTATGTTTGGTTTTTTTTTTGTTGAATTGATACAAATTGTGCTTCTTTGTTATATCAATTTAATACAGAGTATGTACTATAAAAGAATAGAAGTGAATGTGTTGCACTTTTTGGCAAAAAAAAAAAATAACGAAATAAAAACTTCTTGAATTTCGGGACGATTCCGGGATCCCGGGATTGTATTTTCAGATCCCGAATATCCCGGGATCGAAAAAAATTCAAAAATTGCCATCCCTAGTAGCTATAGAGAAAAATATTAAACTATTATTAAAAAAAAAGCTGCTAGCCACTTTAATTTTAAACTCGTATCACGTCGTAACGCAACATTGAAAAATTCATAATAACACAAATACTTATTTAATTAAAGCATTGTTAAATAGAAATTCCTGCCACTTCCTGCACTAATTTTATATTTATAATTGCTCACTTATTTTCGTTGCGCACAAAACACATCACAAACGTAACAAATCGCCGATACAGATTGCAGCAAGCCGTGTTGCATTGAACTGGTCACGGGCATGTTGCCTTTTTGTTGTGCACAAGTTGCTTCATGTGAAGGCATCGGTTTAAAAACATTGGGTAGCAACTTTTGTTGCAGTTGCATTACTTTTCAGTTGCTCCATGTGAAAAAGGCATTACTTATATTTACTTAAATTTACTATATTTACTATAATATTTACTATTTACTATGTAATATTTTCATTAGCGTTGGAAGTGGGGGGAAAGGGGGGCAGTTGCCCCCCACTTTTTTAGCTAGATAAATAATTTAAAAAGAAAACTTCAAAAGTTATTCAAAATGTCAGTTTTTTTACAAAGATAATATTTTTGTATTATATATTTTCCTCTTCTTTCTCTCTTCTTCATAAGCATGCTTGCGGATAACTATTTTCTTTCTCTGTGTTTGCAAAGAGATAGAACAAAATGTAGAGTTTCTACTGCAAGCCCTCCACTTCAGTTTAAAAGCACCCTTAAGTATGTAGCTTAATACTGTAATATTGTAATCGAAGCCTTCAACGGAAAAGTGCCTTCTAAAAACAAAATCTAAAAACAAAACTAGATCTTTATGCAGATGACTTTGATGTGAGCGACCTCCACGCGCAACTTAAATTGCTGAAGCAATTGCCTGGCCAAACACCTTCAAATTGTAGTGGCATTGTATCCCAATTTGCAAAAAATTCAGATACTGCAAAAAATCTATTAAATGAAGTTGGAAAACTTATTGCTTTGCTTTTGACTGTGCCTGCATCAGCAGCTTCATCTGAGCGTTTTTTAGTGCACTAAGACGACTCAAAACGTATCTTCGAGCAACTATGACACAGAAACGACTCACTCATGCGGCACTTATACACATTCACAAAGATAAAACCGAAGAATTGAATTCGATGGAGGTGGTGAAAGAGTTTGTTTCTCGCAAGGATAGAAAGAAATATTTTGGAATAATTTAAATTGATATAACTTTTTGTACCTTATTGCATTTAAACCATGTAAAGATATACCTAGTCTTGCTTTATAAAAGCAACCATTATTTCTTATATTTTCATATTACCATATGAAAGATCCTTTAAAGAATGATCTCTAATATTGAAATTGAAAGAACTTTTAAAAATAATGAAATTTTAATATTTTTTATGTATTTTTATATTTTTTATTTATTTTAAACTAAAATAAAAAATTTGTTTATTCACATTCATGTTTCTTTGAAGAAATTTTGGTGAACTTTTTTGCACCACCATTTGCACTGCCCCCCATTTGTACTGCCCCCATTTGTACTGCCCCCCAGATGAAATTCGCTTCCGACGAGCTTGAATATTTAAATATTTACCATGTAAATTTTTATAGAATATTAATTATGTCATTTTAAAAATACGTTTAAGGGTATAGTTTTAAACTTTATATCGAAATGGGTCAAAAAAGACTTACAAAAAAGAGCGTTAGAAGCTTGAAATATTCTACAAAAATATTTCTTTTAAAATTTTACTATAGGTCTGAGAACACCGAGTTACTATGTCAAAGTCATAGTTTCAGAAATTTTCTTACCTTTATGTTAGTATATAGCTAAATTTAGAGCAAATTTCAAACTTATATTAAAAATTACTCAGACGTTGACTTTAAAAAAGCCAATACACATGTAGTATTTTTCCCACTATCATAATCCGTTAAGCGAACTTTGTTGAAAATTGTCAAACAGTGTAATTTATCGATTTATTCACACAAAATTAATGAGGTTTTATTTCAAAGAATCACTTTTTATTTTTAATTTTTTATTTAATAGGTACATAATTGAGAAAAAAATTTAAATATTGGAAAACTGATTGCTTCAGTAATGGACACTTTAATAAGAGGCGTTTACATTTAATTTTTTTTTACTTATTTGCAATTGGTTACGCAACGCCGTTAATTTTTCAACTTCTAATTGAGCACTTTAGAATAAAAAAAAACAATTTTTTCTTTTAGCAAAACATATAAAAAAGTATCTTTACTTTTTAATAAGTTTTCCGTTGTCAATATCCTGCGTGCTAAAGAGATCCTTTTATCGATTTAGATACATAATTGGCCAGAGAAACTTGTTTGCAAGAATTGAATTTAAGTTATTTTCTTTTTATTTTGAACTATTGACTTAAGTGATCCTTTTAAAGGACTCACGAACACTTCATTTTTAGTTTTTAACTAGTTGATTGCAATTTTGTATATTTGCTCACTTGTTTTAAGCACGTTTAACAAATTCAAAAGCCGCCACAAAACTGAGCTCGAGTTTGCATTTGAAAAATATTGGCCAAAGAAAACTTAGAAATTCTTTTCTGTTCTCTTTTATTTTTTGCATTCATAGAAGTTTTTGAATGAAAACTGTGTAAAAGTATATGTAAGTTGTGCGATAAACATGTGTGTGAGTGTGCGTATGAGTATTATGTTAGTGTCACAAACAGTTATCTGTAAATTTATTAGAGCCGGTAATACATTCATTGGAAGTTCGAAAAACGCTTTTGACAGCTCGTTTTTCATTGGAAGTGAAAACATTGAGTAAAACGTGATAGTTTGGCTTGCACAAAAATTTATTAGAAAATGGCAGAGAGAATAGAAAATAATCTCAAAGAAATGGTTTACCTCTGGACTGACTTGAGTACATCCGTAGCTACTAATTTCAGGTGTACCACAAAAACTTTTTTACTCAGTAGCAAAATATTCAAAATATTCGATATTATTTATTAGAAAATAATTTATCATATACTTGGACTTACATTGTCTGCAGATTTTTTTTTTGGATTTTTATCCAAGGTCTTTAAACTCATTTTAACAATTCCCAAGTTATTTTTTTTTGTATTTCCATTTTCATTTCTGAACTGAGTACAAATGAATGAAAAACAAACAACACCTACGAATATTCTACAAAGAAAAATAGATGAAAAGTAAAATAAGATAGATTGATATGAGTAGAAAGTGTATTTCGCAGAGATTGTGAGAAAGAAGTGAAAACAATTACAATAGAACAAGCTAGCAAATGCCAATAATATTTTGATCAATTTGTTGACATAGTTTTCAAACATAAAAACATAAACGTTAGATGGCGGTTGAATGTTGCGACTGCAAGCTTAAATGCATGTGTATTTATATGAGTACGCATGTCCACGGTTATGTTATTGAGATACACGTTTGTGTGCGAAATATGATACCACAGCTTAAAGTATTACAAAAGACAGTGTGTGATTATTTATTATGAAAGAAGTAAAACAAACTTGTTTTGAAATAAAAATAGAAAAATACACAAAATTTAGTATGGAATATGTTATTATGCATAGATGTGCGTACATTCAGGGGCTGTGCGAATAATCGCCTAAGTTACAATCGCCCAAACCCAGAAATGAGCAATCACACTAATATGTTTAAGACAAACACCCGTTTTGCTTGAGGTCGCAGTTAAGACTCGTTTTTATATTTTATTTAAAAGTATACACAGCTTACAAACTACTATTTACAGAGAGTGCTTAAAAGTTATTTACTAGCTTTATAATTAAGAATAACTCAAGAGATCATACATATCATTTCCTCCCTTTTTTTTTTTTAATGCAAAATATTATATTTAAGGAAGAAAAAAAATGAACTTTGAGAAAATGAAATCACTTAATGTATTCTACTTTTAGTCAATATTTTAAATATGAAATATTAATAAAGTACACATAATACAGATGACTGACTAATATTATCTTTATATTTTTCAATAGAGATATATGAATGTTAGTTATCCTTCAGTATTTTAAAATTTCATTGCAACTTAATATTCTCGAATTACTATGATTTGTTTCCGTTCAACTTTTTGGTTTTACTTCTGGTTAATATTTGGTACTCTTTTTCTTGTTCCTTATCAAAATCTACACTTCTACGTCTCTTATTTTGACTATGGTTTGTGCTTTTTAATATTGGCATAGCACAAAAACGCACAGTTTTAATTGTTTTATTTACTTTTATTTGATCAATGTGAGCTTGCTTCTCTAAACCATTAACAAGAATAATGTACCTGTATTGACTTAATTTTTTTTTAATTTTTGCTGGTATCCACTTAACAGTATTACTAAAAATATTCCTGTAAGATACTACTTCTCCTACCTTAAATGAATTCTTAACTGGCTCTGTGTGCGGTTTGCTTGCCATTTCGCTTTTACTACTACTTTTTGTATTTGAAAATCTCAGATCTGGGCTCAATGTTTCTTTTCTATGTGAGTAAGATTGGAATTTATTTTTAATAAAATCAAGAGATGTTTTTGGTTTGAATTTAAATAACATTTCTGCTGGTGATAGTTTTGTTACTGTGCAAGGTGTGCACCTGTATTTTGTAAGAAAATTACTTATTTTAAGATTAATCGATTTGTTTTTCCATTTTGTATCTAACATCAGTTTCTTTAATGCACTCTTAACTGTTTGAACCGCACGTTCAGCGCTTCCATTTGACTGAGGATGATACGCTGGTGACTTTTGTACTTTGATACCATTTGATATGCAAAAATTAGTAAACTCCTTGGAACCAAAAGGTGGACCATTGTCGCTTACAATGATATCAGGTAATCCAAACACACTAAAAATTTCTCGTAATTTTTCAATTACCGACATTGCGTTTGTCTTACTCATCACTACAGCTTCAATCCACTTCGAAAAAGTATCAAACACAACTAGTATCTCCACTTTATCAAACTTACAAAAATCAATATGAATCCTTTGAAAAGGAAATGTTGTTATTGGCCATGTACCCAATTCCGGTTTCTTTGCGTTTTGATTGGAATGACATGCGAAACACTTTCCCACAAAATCCTCAATATCTCTATCAATGTTCGGCCACCACATATATGTTCTTGCCAGAGATTTCATTCTTACAATGCCTATGTGACTTTGATGAATAAGGTCTAAAACGTCATTCCTTAAATTTGTTGGTACAATAATTCTCTCCCCGTAAAACAGACACTCAGACTCCGTTGCGTGAGCTCATGCGTGAGCTCAGACGTGAGCTCATACAATGGAGCCAATTGAGCGGAAAGATTTGGGACATATTTGTTATAAAAATTTATAAGTCCTAAATAGGATTTTAACTGTTTTTTATTAGAGGGTTCTGGAGCTTTTACAACCGCCTCTACTTTTTCTGCACTAGGTGTTATTCCTTCCGAACTTATTCGATACCCCAAATAGTTTATTTCTTTTCGGAGTATTTCACACTTATCCAAATTTACTTTTACGTCATATTCCAATAACTCTATACAGGTTTTCCATACACTCATCTTCAGAACCTCCACCAACTAGAATATCATCGAAATAAATATGAACCTTGTTTAACCCTTGTAAAATATGCTCAATTATTCCTGAAAATATTTGTGGTGCCGTTTTTAATCCAAAAACCAGTCGCGTATATTGGAATAACCCTATGTGCGTATTAACGGTCAATAACTCACGTGATCTTTGCGATACTTGCACTTGTAAGTACGCACCTGCCAAATCTATTTTGCAGAAATAGTTCCACCCCGATAAGCCTGCAAGTATATCATCTATTCTTGGTATTACTGTATACTCCATTTGAACAAATCTATTTACTGTTCTTTTACAGTTCACACATAATCTTATGGATCCATCTCCTTTGTTGACGATCACCAATGGACTTGCCCACTTACTTCTCTTAACTGGCACTAAAACACCTGCTGCGCATAGTCTCTCAACTTCATCCTCAACTTTTTTTCTTAACCCGTAAGGGACTGTATAAGCCTTGCAAAATATTGGATACGCGTCGTCTTTTAATTCGATTTCAGCTTCAAAATTTTTAATTACTGAATTCATATCTTTAGAAAAGATTCTTGCATATTTTGAGAGAATTGAAGTTGGAATTTTACTTGCGTTTTGAAAACTCTTTTCAACCATATTTATGTCATCTTTTAAACCAAAAAAATTTCTCCACCCAGCATATATTATTTCAATCCAATTTCTACCCATGAGTGGTTGAAACCTTATTGCAGTGCGAATCACTACTAAATCAAGGTTATATGCATTATTTTTAACCTTAACGCGCACATTAACTTTGCCTAAAACTGTAACATTATCGCCCGTAATTACTTTTAAATACTTATTTTCTTCATTCAATAGGCAGTGACTGAAATTTTCCAAATAATCAAATTCATGGCAAACCGACACACATGCACCAGTATCGATCTCCATAATATAATTAACATTTTCAATATATACTTCACAGACTGCTTTATTATTTTCCTCACACCTGAAATTATTTATATATGATAAATCATTCTGATCATGATAATTTCTTAAACAGTTAATTTTTCGGTTTCTTTTTCTCTCCCAGCAATTCCGAGCCATATGTCCAACCTTGTTACAATTAAAGCATCTCATAAGATTACGGCTTTTGCTTTGACTTCTTTTAGCTTGCTGCCCATGTACATTTCTTGATCGAGATTCTCCTCTATGTCGATCTCCAAACCGGTTATGTACATCTCTGCTTCGATTTCTTTCTCTAGCTCTATCCGAACTGGGATCTCCGCCAAGTGCATTTATGTTTTCACTCTTATAAAAATTGTCACTCTTCATCATGTCTAAGTTGCTACATGTCATCTCCATGCATACTGCTATTTGCGATGCTTGCTCTAATGTTTTAAGCTCTGACTCATTCAGCAGACGATTTTGAATTTTAGCATTGTTTAAGCCGCAAACAAATTGAATAACTAAAGCTCTCTCCAAAAAGTCTCCAAACTCGCACTCTTGAGCTAATTGCTTAAGTTCAACTACATAATCATTAATGCTTTCGCTCATTTTTTGTTGTCTTTTAAAAAATTTAAAACTTTCAGCTATGACATTCTTTTTAGGTGCGAAATGTGCCGCTAACTTTTCAATTAATGATGCATATGTGACCTCTAATTCCGTTTTTGGAGCAATTAATGATGTAAGCACCTTGTATAGATCAGGACCACCCAAGCTTACCAATATCGAAATTTTTTCATCATTCTTTATGATTTGATTTAGTGTAAGCAAATGCTGCAGTCTTCTTGCATATAGGCCAAAATCTTCACCAATTGTAAAACATTCAATACAGCCGATAAATGGTCTTGAGTTTTCAGACATGTTGGTAGAACTACAAATGTCTTTTTATTATTTACATAAAAAAATTAACTTTATAGCTTTCGAGAAAAACACGCGGCCATTAATTTTTCCTCGTCGCCATTAATATGTTTAAGACAAACACCCGTTTTGCTTGAGGTCGCAGTTAAGACTCGTTTTTATATTTTATTTAAAAGTATACACAGCTTACAAACTACTATTTACAGAGAGTGCTTAAAAGTTATTTACTAGCTTTATAATTAAGAATAACTCAAGAGATCATACATATCACACACAACAAAAAAATTGGGCGTTTGTTCATATTGCACAATTGCCCAAAAAGTGATGAACAATCGCCCAAATCGTGAAATGAATAATCGCCCAAAAATTTTGGTGTTTGCTCATAATGCACAATAGCCCAAAAATGCAATGAACAATACATTTTTTGGACGATTGTTGATTATTTTAAATTTGGGCTTTTGTTCATTATGAACAATCGCCCAAAAAAAAAAATGTACAATCGCATAAAAATTTTTCCCTTTTTTTAGGCGATTGTTCATTTCCGTACTTTTGGGCGATTGCAACTTGTGCGATTATTCGCACAGCCGTATTAGTCAGTACGAATATTCGCCCAAGCTGCAATCGCCCAAATTTTTTTGGGTGATTGTTCATTTTGGATTTTAGTCTATGCGAATATTCACCCAAGTTGCAATCGCCCAATACCCAAATGAACAATCACCCACAAAAATTTGCCCTTGTACGGAATGTAATTTTTAAAATTCCGTACAAGGGCAAACCATTTGACGGCCATAATTTCCATCCCAAATAAGACATAGCCAAATGAACAATCGCACAAAAAATATTTTTGGGCAATTATTCAGTCCACACAAAAGGAACAATGTCCCAAAAATTTTAGCTTTTCTTTTTTGGGTGATTAAGACAGCCGTATAAGTCTGTGCGGTTATTCGCTCAAATTACAATCGCCCAAATTGTGAAATTGTGAAATTGTTCATTATGTACAATCGCCCAAAACTGCAAACTTCCGCCAAAATTATGAAATGAATATTCGCCCAAAAAAATTTGGGCGCTTGTTCATAGTGTACAATCGCACAAAAAAAAAAACGGACAATCGCCCAAACCCCAAATGAACAGTCGCCCAAACCCAAAATGAACAATCGCCCAAAAATCTTAGCCTTTTTTTTTGGGCGATTGTTCATTTTCGTTCTTATGGGCGATTGTAACTTGGGCGATTATTCGCACAGCTACATTCAAGGGGTCACATTGATTACAACAATTTTCTTGTTACAGCTAGGATCCACATGCGATTATGCAATGTAAAAAACATTTGCACAGAGATGGCGTCACAAACTAAAAATCTACACTCTAACAAAAATTCACGAGAATTAACTACAATAAGTGCTGGCAACTGATTGCCTACATTTATTGTCGTTAAATCTCATAGAGCAAAGTTATAAATATTTCACGCTAGAAATGCGGGAATCCTCTCATCTACAATTATCTCTTTCGCGCTCTTGTAAATGATCTCTTCTAAAATTATCTCTTTCAATCTTGTCTTTGCTTATAAAAAAACGCTAGAAATGCGTGAAGTATCTCAAGAAAGTTTTGAAAAAGGCAACAACAACAACAATATCATCAACATCATCAACATCAACATCATACATCATCAGCATCATCAACATCATCAACATCATCAACATCATCAACATCATCAACATCATCAACATCATCAACATCATCAACATCATCAACATCATCAACATCATTAACATCATCAACATCATCAACATCATCAACATCATCAACATCATCAACATCATTACCATCATCATTATCATCATCAACATCAACATTAACATTAACATTAACATTATCGTTAACATTTACATTAACATTAACATTAACATTAACATTAATATTAATATTAACATTTACATCAAAACAACATCAACAACAACAACAACAACAACAACAACAACAACAACAACAACAACAACAACAACAAAAACAACAATAATAACAACAACAACAACAACAACAACAACAACAACAACAACAACAACAACAACAACAACAACAACAACAACAACAACAACAACAACAACAACAACAACAACAACAACAACAACAACAGCAACAATTACAACGCTGTATAGAGTCAATCACACAGTAGAAGGCGCTACTCTTTCCAACTTCAGTAGACTTGCGTAATTAAGCTGTGACCAATCTACTGTCTTAGTTTTATATAATTTGACACTTGTTCGAATAAACTCTTCGAAATCATATGACGTTGAAACAGAGGAGAAATAGAGTGAAAAGTAGAGAGATTAGACATACTTTAAGAATCTCTGAGCGAAAACACGCTAAAATAGCGTGAAAAGTAGAGATAATATACATATTTTAGAGCAGTCTTAGCAAAAACAATCTGAAATATCGTGAAAAGTAGAGAATATATACAAAATTTGAAAAAAAAGTTGAGTTTCAGACATAACTGAAAAAGCCCGTGTGAAATTTCACAACATTTATTGTAGTGATTTTTCAATCAATTTTTAGATTGCATATTATTTCTGTAGAGTATCAACCTTTACTACATACATTACTTTTAAAATTACAATCAGCCGGCAAAGTTTTACACAGCATTTTTTTGAATGCACATGGTATAATATTCATTGACTTCGAGATAGGTGGTCAAAAAATTATCAAATTTATTAAATAAAAACCTTACTGGATCAATTAAACGTCGAAGTCAATGCAAAACAATGCAAAAAGAAGAAAAATATATTGTTTCACCAAGACAATGCTGTAGCTCACCCGGATCGCAATACCTTCGATAAATAAAAGGAATAGCAAAACAAATTGATTACCTACCCACCCCATTTTCCAGACCTGGCCTCCAGCGATAATTTTTTGTTTCTCAGATTGAAAACATGGCTCGCTGGCAAGAGACTTTAATTGAAATGGTGGGGTTGGATTGGAAAGAAATGCCGGTTTTGAGCATTTCGAACCAGTAGAAGAAAGGTATCGAAATGTTAGAAGACTGTTACAATAAGTACATTGCTATTGATGGAGATTGTGTCAAAGAATTTGAAAGGGTTTTCATCATTGTACGACTTAGTCCACGTAAAGTTGAAAGAAAAGAGACACCTTTACGGACGCAAAAAGAGGAAGCAAGAAAGTCGTGAACGTAAGGAATTTTTAGTGTATCAGGGCAAAAAGAATGCACAAAAATTCTTTCAAGAGATAAAGCGTATAAACAAAGGCTTCAAGCTTGTAACATCTATTTGTCAAGATGAAAAGGAAGATCTGATTTCAGTACTCATCTATTAATCTATTTGATTACCTTTCTGACGAGTTTTTGTTAAGATGAGCCAACCTTTGTATATGCTTCTAATACAAATTCAAGTAAAAAATTAATATAGGTCCAAGGAAGGTACCCCTTTGGTCCCAATGATTTCGACCATTTTTGAAATTCTTCTTAATTGGGTTTAAGTAATTATGCATACAAAATTGCATTATCATAGGAGCACTCCTTCTATTATTGTCTAATTTTTGCATGGGAACAACGCACTGTGTGAAGATAGGAAATCCACTTTCCCCAGCCCTAGAAGACATCGTATAAGACATGGTTCTTGACTACACCTTGGACGAAATGGCAAAAAATGGAACGACTGAAATTTCAGCGATAAAAAGCAATTAGGCCATCTCTTAAAAAAGTAAAGGGGCTAACTTACTAGGGAATCCAATTTCAGGACGCTTCGACAATCCCGAGATTTCGGGATTTGGAAAACATAGTCCGGGGATATTGGGATAAGTCCCGGGTTTGACAAACCTTAGAAAACGAATTTTTTGAAAGACGTTATATGAAGTTTCAAAGTAGTTATTTAAGCCTTCTTTCAAAACACAAAATATTGCAGAAGGTTTTTAAAATCTAGAAAACAAAATTTCGGTGAAATGTTGGGATTGTATTTATTGTTTATTGCTAAAAAATAAAGATCAAATCCTTAAATTAAAAATTTGAGATCATTTAGAAGGTTCATAAAATTATTTAAAAAAATAAAAAACTTTAATAATTTTAGTATTTCTAAGAAGGAATTTTGTGATATTCTGTACGCTTGTTTAAAGAATTTTTTATTAATTTTTTAAGGTCACATTTTAGTTTTTCTAAGCTTATATTTTGTAATACTTTGTACAGTTAGTTCAGGAAAGGTTTATATTTTTCTCGTCATATATTGTACAGGTAGATACAAATTTTTTTTAAGTATTATTAAAATCACATATCAGTATTTCTTAGGAAGTATCATGTGCTTAAAATATTGTGTACAGCTAGTTTAAGAAAGGTTTTTATTTCAAAATTGTTTTTGTAAAATTTTATTCTTAGGTAGCATGATTGAATTTTTTGTACATCTTCATAAAATTATTTAATAGAAAATTGAATAGTAAAATAAATAATTTTAGTATTTCTAAGTAACAATTTTGTGATATTTTGTACAGCTTGTTTAAGGGAGTTTTTTTTTAATTTTTATGGTCGCATTTTGGTATTTCTAAGATAGTAATCAAGTCATATTTTGTACAGCTAGTTAAAAAAGATTTTTATTTTTGTATTATTAAAATTACATTTCAGTATTTCCTAGGAAGTATCATGTGTTTAACACATTAGGCCTTACTAATAGTGGATTTAATGCCTACACCAAATTAAGTAATTTAGTGTGAGCTTTTCTGACTTTATTTCTATAGAATTTAATGTCAAACAGCTTGCACTAAATTCAGAGTCAATATTAAAATGACTATTGGTGAGGCCCATTGTGTTATTTTCAACAGATAGTTTTAGGAAAGTTTTTATTTTAACATTTTTTAAAACCACATACATTTTTTTTTAGAATTTTTTGAAGAGGAGGCAGTCCCCGGATCCCGAAAATCCTGGGATTTTAGGCCTTGCAAGCCCCGGGCAGTCGGGACTATGAAAAGTCCGGGATCCCGGGATTGGATGCCCTAAAGTTTACCCTACTTACCACCCGCAATTCACCTTTGTCTGTGGGTGGTATAAATAGACGTAATATTTTTATATAACAAAAATTATTTTAAAGCGTGGCATTTATAATTTTATCTCTTAATTAAAAAAAAAATATAATTAATATAATACGCTGAAAATGCTTGCAATGTTTTAGAATGAAATCTCCCGTGGCTCCCGTCACTCCCGTGAAGATTCGTTATTCGGTGTCATTTTTTACGTTAAATAAATATTCTTATTGAAAATTGCATGATTTTTCCAGTCATGGAATTGAATTCTTGTCAAAATTTTTTTAAAAATGGTACTTTATTTTATTATATGTTTCATAAACGGTATTGTGTTGCATACAATAATGAAATCTTAAACAATAATAAAAAATACAAAATTTATCTCCAACACCACGGCATACTCAGACTTGGTAAGTATTTTTTGTATATTAAAAGTAAAATTTTTTTTTTATTAATAAATAAAAATCCAAAATTTTTTTAAAGTAAATGTTTAGTTTAAATAAATATAAATAAATACTTCTTAAAAGTTTATTAAAACAGGTGTGAAATCACATAAGACTTTAACAGTGGGTTTGTCACAGCTGAATCACTGAAGACTACTGAAGAGGAAATGTAGTGATTTCCGAAACAGGGTGTTTAGTCTGCTGTGTGATTGACTCTATAAAGGGTTGTTGTTGTTGTTTTTAATAGCTCTAAATAGCTCGCAATAAAAGCATGTTAAATAAATAATTATATTTTTGAAAAAAAATTAAATTAGATGTAGAATTGGTGTAGACCATGGAATTTTCAAAAACAATCACTTATTCACTCAAAACAATCACAACAGCAGTGTTGCCAGGTGCCTTTCACTAATTACCCCTAGATTAAATTTCAAATCCCCCTAAAAATTTTTTTCGCAAAACATACCAAAATTTCATAGGGGACAACTATGTATTTAAAGGGCTGAGCTGTTTGACGTATTTAACAAGGGCATAAAGTAGCTCCATAGTTCTCAACTATCCAATGTGAAATTGACCTTAAATTGATGTCTTACTTTTGAAAAGAGGCTCCGTCTCCCACTTTTTGATATATTTTTGCGCATATCTTCTTGGTCTATAGGTTTGCCCATATTTTTTTTTCAAAGATCAAAGAAACTTTTACAAACAACGCTTGGTCTTTGATCTGAAAGGCAAGGGATAGATTATTAGAGGAAGAATTGATTGGAACCGTACGTGAATTATCGATTAGGCTGAACAAACGTGAAAGACCATTTGAATTGCTTACAACCGAGGCTAGTGTTATGCTTTAACCTCGGCAAGTTTTTCCAGCCCTCAGTTGCTCCTGTCCTTTAATTAAACATTTTCCACAATTAAGTTGTGTCTAGCGCACTCATCACTAGACTACAAAGGCTGACTTGCTTTGTTTTTGAAGCGCGAAGCAAGTTTGAAGTGAAGTGGGAAATGATTGGTAATAATATGTGTAATTTAAGTGCTGCCAATTCAGCTGTTTTTTATAAAGTGTTGCTGAGATACCATAGAAGCCAAATATCTTCTTTTCTTAAATTTTTAACATAATTTTAAAGAAAAGTAAGAAAATTTTATTTTCAAAGGTCAATCGTTCAAATACCCCTAAAAAACTTCTAAAAAATTTTAAATCTCCCTAAAAAACCCCTAAAGATTCCATAACCCCCTAAAATCCCTCAACACAGTTAAAAACCCCACTAAATCTAGGGGGAAATCCCCTAACCTGGCAACACTGCGCAACAGCCAGGCACTTTTTTAATACAAAAGAAAAGCATAGCCGTGAGGGGACTGCCGACCAAAGTGAAAACTTAAATTAATAACATAACAGTTATTTTTAACGTGCCTAAAGAAGTTTTCACTTCCAAAATCCCAGCCAAGCCAGTTATATATTATTTGGCGTTAAAAGTAGGCGTGACAACATTAATTTATATAGTTTCCGCTACCTGGACCCATAGCAACTACATACATACCAAGTTTAATTAACAAATCATGTATAATTCAAGCATTATAATGATTTCTGAAAAGTTAGATGAGACAAAGTGCGACTTCGCCCATTTTTGGTACAGTGTGTCGAAAGTAACCACATTTTTGTGGTTTCTGAAAGTAAAATTCTCTTCTCAACTGTTATTGTTTGTACTTCTAATTACTATGAAGGGCTTATTACAATAACGTGATAAGCCACATGATTTAAAAAAATCGATTTCTTACCCTCGATACATTACTCAATGCATTGTTAACAACCACTAAACAGATTTTGGCTCTGTCTTATAAAATTTCGAACCTATTTGTAAAAATTTCCGTGTTCAGTTCGTTGATTTCTAAACTTTACAGTCGATTATTTCAAAATATTTTTTATGTGGCTTATCATGTTCTTGCAATAAGACCTTCATATATAGGTTGGGAGTGCATGTTTTAAATATTGTCTTGAACATCATATATGTTGATGTGTTTGAAAGTTCATTTGATTATAAATTAGGAAAATATGTTTATAGCGTAGGACCATGGACCGGCCAGGATTCGAACCCGGGACCCCTGAGCGACAGTCAAGCGCGCAACCACTACACTATCGATTCCGCCACAATGAAAATCACATACATCTAAATTATTTCCGAACAGCTGTTTTACAGAGTAAAGCTGGCATTATTTTGTTTCCAAGATATTAAACAAAAAACAAAAAAATGGATGAAGCCTCGACTTTGCACTCTAATTTGATTTTGTGTTTTGATTTAAAGACTAGAGCTTTATGGTAGAGATTTAAGTAGCGAAATACTCGAAGTACTAATTCATTCATATATTTCATATTCGATTGACAAAACTCTTGTTGATACAAGCATGTTTGAAGAAAGTAAGTAGTGCTTGAGAAGTGATTTTGCATAATTTGTTTGCACATTTTTCTTATCAAGTTTATAGTTCAACTTCAAAGAAATTATAGCTTAAAAACTTTTTTAAGTATATATTTGTTGCAAAGTATTATAATATTTGATATACCATTTCTAAGATGAACTTAAAAGAAGCATTAACTCCTAAATGAAGATGAACTTAAGCTCCTGAAAAATTGCAAAAACCAAGATATGCAGTTATGCTTTGAGGAAACGGAATTAATAATGAATTGATTGATAGGCATAGTTCGATATATATAAAACTAGCTGATATACCCGGTGTTACTCGAGAGTCATTTATATAAACATTTTAACATACACTTCTCGATTAAATGTTTTTTTAAAATCGGGAATAATGAAAAACATGTTGAATTTTATTTGAATTTTATTTTATTTAATTTTATTTATCCACCCTTTGCTAGGTAATTGAACGAACATTGACCCAAAAAAGTTTAGGAAAATTTTTGTTGTTGGTGGTTCCATCTCTTGCGGTGAGCTAATTGAATTCAAAGAAGCAGTACGAAAAACAGATTTTAAAAATTAAAAAGAATTTTTATATTTACTCAATCTTAAAGCAAGCACAATTAACTTTTAAAGCAAGCACAATTAAAAAACATATTGAACTTTTTAACAAAAAAAATTTTAATGAAATATATTAAAAACAGCGGAGTTATTGGCATCGAAAGACCAAACTTTGATTTTCATGTCGTTTTTTTCTCATTCTTAAGCAACGATGTTTTATGAAAAAGTCGTTGTACTGAAAATTTCTCCAATTTTGAAGATATGTGAGTGTTTTTGATGTCAAAATAACAAAAAAATTTTTAAAATTAAATACACAAAAATCTCCGATACTAAAAAGTTTTATAATAACAAAATTACCGTTAGTTGAAAAATTTCAGAGGGGGCGTGGCAAAAACTAAGTATGTAACATTTTAAGTTGGGATAAACTTAATATGTGTATTTAGTTTGAGCGAAATCCGTTGAGCCGTTTAGATTTGTATAAAGGCCAAACAAACAAACAAACAGAAAATGAGTTTTATTACTATAGATAGTCAATTGTATGAAAAAATAGATTTTTAGCCACAACTTCTGATTGGAAAGAGATATTGGGGTAATTTTTTCACATAAATTATTTTTGAGACTTGACTTTTTTGTAAAAAATATAAAAACAACATTTTGGAAAAAATAAATTTCGCGATAAAAATCAAAGGGGTGATGACAAAAACAGTAAAATAATTTTTGCGCTTAGCTGGAAGAATTTTTGCAAATAAATGCTATGTCATATGAAAGGTAGCCAGATGTGCAATTTTTAATTGATTTCGTTTTTACAACAACAACAATTTTTGAGTCATTTTTTGAGTAAAAAGTCAATATTTTGGGCCTTTTTTGACATAATCATAAAACATATATACACTGACTTAACGGTACAGTTCAACCTGTTTTTGTGAAGTGATTTTATTGAACTTTTGAACAAAAAAAATTTGAATGAAATATATTAATGGACAGCGGAGATATTTGCATCGAAAGACCAAACTTTGATTTTCATGTCGTTTTTTTCTCATTGTTAGGCAACGATGTTTTATGAAAAAGTCGTTATACTGAAAAATTCTCCAATTTTGAAGATATGTGAATGTTTTTGATGTCAAAATAACAGAAATTTTTCAAAATTAAATACAAAAGAATCTCCGATGGTAAAAAGTTTTATAATAAAAAAATTACCGTTAGTTGAAAAATTTCATAGGGGGCGTGGCAAAAACTAAGTATGTAAAATTTTAAGTTGGGATGCACTTTATATGTATACCTAGTTTGAGCAAAATCCGTTGAGCCGTTAAGATTTGTATAAAGGTCAAACAAACAAACAAACAAACAGAAAATGAGTTTTATTACTATAGATACTGATATAGAGTTGGTCGTGATGCACACTAATTTTTTTTTAATATTATTGCTGAGAGTCGTAGGAGAATTTTTACTCCCATGCTTCCCGTGATGTCGTATCTAAGCTCTGACATCAGTTGTTACCACACACTTGCCAAAGTGTTGACAAGTCATTGAAATCTATTGCAATGCTACCTAACGTGACAAAGAAGTTATGGCTGGCTGTCACGTTGCACCTCCAGTAATGGCCGTTGTATGCAAAACGAATTACTTACGTCTGATTTAATGGCGAAAAGTGACAGAAATGCACTTGGTAACTACAAATAAAAAAAACATTGTTCTAGATAAAACTATAAATAAATTAATAAAATCTAGTTAAATGGATTGAGTATTTTAGAACTTCTTGACTTTTTTTTTTGATTTTTCAGTCTTTTAAACGAACATAACATAACATTAGCATAGCCTCATAACATTACTTTTTCATTTCGACCACTGTGTAGCGTCTTAAATGCGCTACACTGCGCCTTTAAGTTTTATCTTCAGTTCAATGCTTCCACCTGCATTATTGCCAGCATTTTGACCCCGATCACATCGTTGCACATCATGTCATAAGTGCGCAACATGCTTTTTACTACTATACACATATCTCCAACAGAATGTTATTCAAATTTGGATCATATGCAAGAAATGATTAGTATAATACAGGATGGCTGATAAATATTGTTACATTGAAAAACTCAATTATTGTTCGGATGGATTGCCTTAAATCATTTGTTAGTTTTGTTTTGTTAACTTTTTGTTTGCAATAATCCCTCAAGAGAAACTCAGGCGCAGTAGGGTCAAAAAACCAACAGAATGTGGAGTTTCTTCAAATCAGCTTATTTTTGAATCTTCGCTGCAATTCTGTCATAAAAAAGCCCTGGCTATGTGACAAGTTGCAGCATCTTGCTGAAACTACAAAGAATTGAAAGGGATTCTCTTTCGGTGTAGTGCTGGGAAGACAAAAAACTTTCAACACGGTGGTAACGGCCTCCATTGATCGTAACAGTTATGGTGTTATTTATTTTATACACATTTATTTTATAACACATATATATTATATAAATTGAAATATAATTTTATAATGAAAATTTTTGAACATACATTTTTTATCTGTGACTTTTTTTTATGATTATAAATAATAAACAGAATTAAACGTAAAGTATAAAAAATAAAACAAGTAAACATTTTAACAATTTGTGGACACTACAAATACTCCCACTCCAATTGAACACTTATATAATATTAAAAGTAACTTTCTTTTTAAAAGAATTGTTTGAAGGAGTAGAATTGTGTATTTCTGTTTTGGAATAAGTGTATGCTGGTTTGAGATGATCAATAGAGACAGATTTTATTGTGTTACCGTATTGAATTTAAAATGTTTTCTCGTGTTTAGAAATTACTTTAAAAGGACCTTCAAACGGTTGTTGAAGTCCAGATAAACGATTTATTTTTACAAAAACATATTCACAAGTACTCAGCGATTTCGTCCATAACAACATCAATCTACAATAACAAATTGTAAAATCGGTACTGCAACATCACGACCTTCTGGAATTCTAAGCAGCATTAACACAACAACAACAGCAGAAACAACAACAACTTTTAACATCAATACCAAGATAAGTTTACGTATTAATCAATATTATCATAATTATTTTAAATTTTAATTCTTATAATTAATTCTATTATTCTTATAACTAATTAATTTATTAACGTAAAACACCAAACTAAATATTAATTAATATTTTAACTTTTCAATTTAAACTTATTTAATTTTTTTCAAATTCTTAAAACACACTTTAAAAAAAAACAAACTTTACTCTTAAAATCATAATTCATTATATTTCAACTTTTTAATTTAAACTTAAATAATATTAATAAACTTAATTAATTAATTTTTTTCCTAATCTTTAAAATCTTTTTAAACTTATAACTTATTAATCAAATCTTTTTAATCAATAAATTAGTTTGTTATTGATTAAATTTTCCTACTGTACAATATTGTTAAATAGCCTACAACTATTAACAACTCTCCAATTGAATAACTTTACTATATTATAATTTTTTAAATGGTGTTAACTAGATCTTTTACTAGAAATAATCCATTACTTGATTTTAACATTCCCGCTTCCGAAGAAAACACAAACATTTCTCCAACACCTCTATCTAATACATCAACACCAATGCACCACTCACCAAATCGAAACACAACAATGGAAAACAACGCCACAACTTTTCAAAATCAAACCACACATATTCCTCATACACCTATTACTCAAACTCATATCAAATTACCAACATTCTGGGTTGAATGTCCCGATGCTTGGTTTTTACAAACAGAAGTACAATTCGCGTTACACAATATCACAAATGATGATTTAAAATTCCAATTAGTTCTTATTTCTCTTCCGCAACATGTTATTACTAAAATTTTAGATATTATTAATCCACCTCCAACTATTCACAAGTACCAATGCATTAAAAATGCATTGTGTGAAAGATTTTCTCTTAGCGAAGAGAAAAGATTGGAAGAACTTTTTTCCAACACTCAATTGGGTGACCGTAAACCTTCCGAATTTTTCAGAGACATGAAGTCCCTAGCCGGTTCTGAATCAATCGTCGGTCGCGAACTACTTTATAAATTGTGGCAACGCAAATTACCACAACAATTACAAATTCATTTAACATCTTGTAGTGATAAAAGTGTCGATGAAAGAATAAACTTGGCAGACAAAATTTATGAAGTCACCAATAAATTTCAAAATTCAACTTCATTTTCGAGCATCAATCAAAATTCTATGGAACAATGTATGCAGAACTTAGTCCAAATTACTACAACACTTTGTCAAAATTTAAATCAAATTACACTGGACATAGCAGAACTTAAAACAAGATCAAGATCTCACGACCGGAACAATTCAAAATTTAGAAGCAACTCCAGACGCCGATATTCAAATTCACGTGATAATATATATTGGTACCATAGAAAATTTAATAAAAATGCAATAAATTGTATAAAACCATGCGCTTTTGTTAATAAAAATTAAAACAACACATTGAACCAAAATTTAAACTAAATAATTCCATTATGACGGTGGCAGATAATGGAACTCAAATTAAACCTGCACGCCGCCTTTTTGTTTTAGATAAATGCAATCATTTAAATTTTTTAATAGATACTGGTGCCGCAGTTTCAGTTGTACCATCTTCAAAATTCAAATCAATTAAAAGACATTCTGACATCAATTTAATAGCTGCTAATGACTCATCAATAGAAACTTTCGGTTCAAAACTTTTTAAAATTGACTTAGGTCTTCGTCGTGATTTCGAATTTCCATTTTTATTAGCTAATATTTCAACTCCTATTATTGGAGCAAATTTTTTAGAAAAGTTTGGAATCATAGTTGATATCAAAAATAAACAAATAATCGATTTAACCACTAAACTAAAAGTAAATGGAACTAAAAGTAATGGAATGGAAGTAAATTTTTTAGAAAAGTTTGGAATCATAGTTGATATCAAAAATAAACAAATAATCGATTTAACCACTAAACTAAAAGTAAATGGAACTTCTGGCTTTTGCGATATTTACTCTCTCAAATTACCTCTCCATGAAAACAAATTTTCCACCCTTCTTAAAGAATTTCCTGCTCTCACCTCTGAACCAGACTACACCAAACCAGTGAAACATAGTACGGTTCATAAGATAGAAACAAAAGGAATTTTTCCATATACAAAACCACGTCGTTTAGATCCAATTAAAATGAAAATAGCCAAAACGGAATTTGAATACCTTGTAAAAGCCGGAATTTGCAGACCTTCTAATTCTCCTATTGCATCTGCCATTCATTTAGTCCCTAAAAAAGAACAAAATGATTGGCGACCATGTGGAGATTATAGAATGCTCAATTGTATTACCGTACCCGATCGTTATCCTCTTCCACACATACATGATCTAAGCATCGAACTAAAAAACAAAACCGTATTTTCGAAAATTGATCTTGTTCGTGCATACCACCAGATTCCAATGGCCGAAGAAGATGTTTATAAAACGGCAATAACTACTCCATTCGGAATGTTTGAATTTTTACGCATGCCATTCGGTTTGAGAAATAGTGCTCAAACCTTCCAACGTTTCATCAATGAAATATTTTTTGGTTTAGATTTTGTGTTTTCATACGTGGATGACATTTTAATTGCAAGTGAGAATGAGAATCAACATTTAGAACATCTAAAAATTATTTTAAATCTACTACAACAATATGGACTTAACATCCAACCTTCAAAATGTATTTTCGGTGTACCTTCACTAGATTTTCTTAGTTATGAAATTTCTTCTAAAGGAATACAACCCTCTAAAGATAGAGTTAATTTAATTATAAATTTTGATAGACCAACTTCTATAACTAAACTTCAAAAGTTTATTGGAATGGTTAATTATTACCATCGTTACATTCCGATGTTAGCTGCAGAACTAAGTTCTCTGCACGAAATGCTAACATCTGCATCCAAATATAAAACTAAACAATTAACTTGGACTGAAAAATCAACAATTGCATTTGAGAAAGTTCGCTCTCTTTTTGCCAAAAATACTCTTCTCACACATTTCAATAAATATGCAAAATTATCTCTAGCAGTGGATGCATCAAACGTCGCTATTGGAGCTGTTCTACAACAATCCACAAAAGATAGTTGGGAACCTCTAGCATATTTTTCTCAAAAACTTAGTCCAACAGAAATAAAGTATTCAACCTTTGATAGAGAACTTTTAGGAATTTACCGCGCTGTCAAACATTTTAGACAGTTTTTAGAAGGAAGACAATTTATTATATACACTGATCACAAACCATTGACATTTATTATAAATTCAAAAACCGATAGATCACCCCGACAAACACGACATTTAGAATACATAGCTCAATTCACAAACAACATACAATACATTTCTGGAAAACAAAACATAGTTGCAGACACACTTTCTCGCATTCCAGAAATTGACGCGATATCTTCACAAGATATAAATATAAGGTGTTATTTATTTTATACACATTTATTTTATAACACATATATATTTATTTATTATTCGTGTTTATAAATTGAAATATAATTTTATAATGAAAATTTTTGAACATACATTTTTTATCTGTGACTTTTTTTTATGATTATAAATAATAAACAGAATTAAACGTAAAGTATAAAAAATAAAACAAGTAAACATTTTAACAATTTGTGGACACTACAACAGTAATTTTATTTTCTTCGAAAAAGTAAGGTCTGACAATGAACCTTGCTGAAACTGCACACCACACTATTTCACGAAGTGGATGCAATTCACTCATGGAATATCACTCATGCAAATCACTCCATATTTAAATCAAAATGGGCCTCGTCAGAAATTGAAATGTAGCTCAAAATCCTTGATTCCATCATTTGTATGAACATCTGTTGCATTCAGTTTGCTTGTTTGTTGAATTTTATATGGAAAAAAAGTTTAAATCATTATGCGCAATTGTCTGTAGTGAGTGTCTGCTGATACCCCTTTGAGCAAATAAGCTACTTGTCGAAACTATTGTATTGGCTTGTATTACTGCAGCTGCAACAGCGATAGTTTTCTGCGTCCGAAATCAAAGATCTCTATGAAAAGGACTTCTAGCAATTGTATTATGCTCGGTTAAATTAATCCTCCACTTTTGTAAAATCAATCTATAAAAAAATGGAATATATTACAAAAAAAAAGTTATATTTTTTTGTTACCACCTTTCATCACAATGCATTAAAAAAGTTTTCCACATTGTTGGTTGCAACAAATTGTATGCAAACGTTTATTTTTTAAATAGCTCAGATCAAACCAAATAAGCTCACTAAAAGGCACAACAAAAAGTTGCAAATCTGCTTTGTTCAATACAGGAAAAAAAAAATATAATAAAAATTAAATGACAAATAATTGGTTTATCGCACTGTTGTCAACCATGTTGTCAGTCTTGTTATCCTTTTATACGCATAATTATCGTTACACTGATGCTTGTCAGCGTGTTTGTGCAGTGTGCATTTTAAAATTACAATACTTTTGTGCGCCACATCAAGTTGCTGGTGTGGTTATTGTTGCTATTGCATTTATAATCTATTGTTTGCTAAAAATCCTTAAATGAAATGATTTTATTGCTGGTTGTATTTTTGTTAATATCGGTTATTATACATTTTTTATACTAATGAGTTTTCCAACCCTTTTGAGCCCAGCCACATTTAAAGCTTTCTTTCAGTAAGCCGAATTAACAAAAAAGTTAATTTTTATAATTAAGGCTGAACAATTTCAAGTTCTTTTTTAAGCTGAATATATTTAATAAATAATTACTTTTTATACTAACTTAAATGGTGTAAATCAGAACAGTTGAGAAGAGGAAGAAAAATCAAAACGTTGTTCAAACGGTTCGTTGTAATTACATTTGATTCAAAAGCTTGGGAAAAAATCACAGAAATTCTTATATTTATTGATTTTAAAAGTTGGTATTTTTAATTTTTTTATTTTTATACTTCACAGCGATGCAACCCTATTTAACGAATAATGGGCCAAATTTAATGAAACTCTGAACTATAATGGATTTTGGGCTTCTAGCTCAAAAATTTGCTCAGATCTGAACAAGGTTTAGTAGGCTACTCGAAAATCGTAAGGAAGTATCTTCGACTAGACCGAAGTTAAAATATCCAAACAGTTGTATTTTAGTTTATTCGAAGCCTTGTACGTTGTTTTTTTCATGATGACACTTTTATAAGGCGTAGTTTTTATCCAATCACATTTTGAACTCAGAGTCCTTTTTATTTATAAAAGCTTATGTGTAAAATATTAAGTTTAAACATTATTTTTTTTTGGAATTTATGAAGGTTTTATTGTTTTGTTGACGTCACTTTGTGTAGGGAGGTGGTCGGAGTTTTCAGTTTTTTTACCAAATTTCAAATATCGAGTGCATAGTTAAGATTTAAACTTATTGAAGACTAAACACACTGTAAGGACTAAAAATTTACAGTCTTAACTCATTTTTGTGGAATTCAAGGAGATTTTATCGCTTTCATAAAGTCACTTTGTATGATATGTAGGCGTGGTTTTCATTTGATTTTTAAAAGTATCATACTGAGAATGTATATTTGCGGTGATAGCTTATGTGCACAATTTACGTCATTAGATTATATTCTGTTCAATTTAAAGAATTTTTATCGATTAGGTAAAGTCCCTTTGGATAGGAGGTAGGCTTGCTTTTCATCCGATATTGCTCATTTTTTAACTTGATGTCTATTTCTGAATTTCTTGATAATGCACCCATCCAATTGAGGTACCCCTAAGGTCTAACCGATTTCGTCCATTTTTAGACTATTCATCTATTACTCTTTTTGCAAAGGCTTTGGACGAAGTTTCATTAGGATTGCTTTTCTTTTGTACGGTCATCCTATATAAAGTTGGAACAAAAAAAGGAAGAAGTGCTCCTATGATAATAAAGTTTTGTATGTTTGGTTAGTTAAAGCTGCACCCAGCGACAAAAAAAAACCTCGCACACGAATTGTCACAAGTTTTTCAACTTTTGCTGAAAAGTTTTAAGCTATTTAAAGTCGTCTATCTGTCAATCTGTCTATATGTTGTTTAAATTTTTTGTTTTTATTTATTTTTTTACTGTTTTTTATTATTTTTTTTTTTATAAATTTACAGAAGAGCTCAATAAATTTGATTTAAACGCCATGGTGTTATTTTTTGAATGAAAGGGTGAAATGGGTAAAAAAGGGTAAAGGGTCCAACAGGGAAATAGCATGCCGTGTGAATACAAATGAATGGAGTGTATGAAATGTAGTACAAAATTACAATACAGGCTGCTCCATTTTTCAAAAAAGTGGTAGTGGAAGGCCTAAGAAAATAACACCAGAGGAACGCCTTATAAAAAGATTTTAACTACGTTATCGCTGTGTTCATGCCGGTAGCATCGATAAAATATTCAATTCGCAAACTGGAATAAAATTTAGTGACCCAACAATGCAACATAAACTGAAAACTAATTTCTAAAAAATTCAAAAGTGTTTACTCTGCGAGGGCTTTTTTGTCGCTGGGTGTACATAAAAAAATTTCAAAAATGGTTGAAATCGGTCAATCCTTAAGGGTACCCCCCTTGGACCTCTATTAAGTTTTTACATAATTTTATATGGGAGGTACATACAAAAGTAGGTTAATCCTAACAAAACTCGGTGAAAAAGCTACGAAAATAGAGTAATAGATGCATACTCTAAGAATGGTCGAAATTGGTTAGACCCTAGGGGTACCTCCTTTGGACCTCTTTTAAGTTTTTACACGGTTTTGTAAGGGAGGTGTATACAAAAGAAAGCCAATCTTAACGAAACTCAGTCAGATGGCTAGGAAAATAGAGAAATAAATGCTTATAACAAATGATCGAAATCGGTTAGATCCTTGGGTACCTCCATTGGACATCTATTAACTTTTAACATGATTTTGTATGGGAGGTACGTATAAAAAAAAGGCAACTTAATGAAACTCGGTCAGAAGACTCTGCAAATAGAGTAATAGATGGACGCTCTAAAAATGGATGAAATCAGATAGACCTTAGGGTTACCTCCCTCCTTTGGACCTCTATTATGTTTTTCCATGATTTTGTATGGGAGGTACATCTGTTGTCCTATAAATATTCCCCCTTGTAACAATTAAAAATTCCACTTTCAGGCACATTTTCTTTTACTTACAATAGGAAAATAAAATTGGTAACCATTTTTTCATTAACAAAAAATAAAAGAAAAATATAGTAAAAAAAAAAATTAATTAAAGTTAAAAAAATTTTTTAATATGACACTTTCTTTAAACGAACTAAAAAGTATAAAATAATTTCTCCTAGAGTGGGGCTTTTAGTTCTTCTAAAAACGTGGGGCTTATGCTATAGGGAATATTAACCCTTGAATCTACCATCCATGCAGAAGTGTAACTATATTTTGTGCGCCCGCCCGCAGATTTCTAAAAGCGCCCTGCTATTAACTTTTAGCATAAAACTATCATATAACTGGGGTTACTAGGACAAAGCAAAATAAATTTTAACACAAAAAGAAAACAAGAAGGGGCTTTTTTAATTCAACTGTAATGATTTATTGCAAAAGTAATATTTTTAACATATATTATTTCTTAAATACATTTATATTTTATTTAAATAAAATTTTAAAAAAGTAATAACGTGAAATAAACTTTTTATAATATCAAATATAATAAAATTTATAATGAATTTTATAAGATTTTATCTTAAAGAAGTTAATTATAAAACATTACATATCAATATTTTAAAGAAGTAAAACAAGCTTTTTGTTTGAATAAATGAAATCAATTATTTTCTTATCGGTGAAATGATAAGTTTGAAATGTAAGGTTTAAATATTTTGTATTTGGCATTACCTGTTACCTAAAGAATTTGCCAACGCCACAAATTATGATCAACTACGCAAAATGCTGCGGTTTTTGGCATTAGCAAATTCTTTAACAACTTTGTCTAAATCGAGCTTACTCGCCAAATCGTGTTCTATGCCCAAAATAACAAGTCCTCTTAAACGGGATTGTACTGCGTAGATACGATTTTATCAATTTAACTTTGAAAATGAACGCTCTGCTGAAGCAGAGGTAACAGGTAACGTCAAATACAAAAGAAGTGCTGTACATACATTTGGTAAATTAGAAGCCAATATATTGTAATCTATTAATAAAAATTGAGCAAGGTCACGGATGGTTTTGAGACTCCGGCAGGATCTCTTGCAAAACAGTACATTTTAAACTTATTATTTCGTCAATAAGGCTAATGGACAAATCGCTGTCATACTTATTACAAAATTTCTGAACTGATTTTTCAATTTCGTGTTCGCTTGAGGCAATCAATTTCAAAGGGTTCAAAAATATAAAATAATTTTTAATCGTCCGCATGCTGTCGAACGGGTTTTTATTTGAACTATCTGTATATCCAAGGACGCGTTGAATACAGTAATGCGAAATTTTTCACTGGGCTCCTTAAATCGATAATCATCTGATAATTCGTCATAAAACTTTTTAACTTTTCGTTGCCATTTTTGAGCGAAAGAAATATCTATCTGCCAGCTTTTAGCAATGACTTCAGCTTCTTCCAAAAGAGAAGAAAAGTCATTGCGTGAAGCCGACAGATTATAACTTACACTTTCAAGCAAATTACACGCTTCCTCCAAAGTGATAGCAGGACTTTGTAGAGTTTTTGAAGCCAAATTTATGAATTTCAATATTTTGCTTTGAAAAACAAGCAACAATACGAACTCGAAGGAGTATAAATTTTTTCGAACAGTCGCTGCTTCTTCTATTTAATTTTTTTTATTCGAAGTGACAACAATTTTAGATAAGCTGTTCATTACAGATGAAAAATTACATTTCAAAGCATTCACCGAATCATACTGAGACGATCACCGTGTAGGACATATCCTTTTTAGAGTTCTTTTAATAATACAATTTGAATTTGCCGTAATATCTTTATTAAAATTATCCCATCGTGGCAAATTTTCACTGAAGTACACATATATGTGGTTGACATGGGTATAAAACATGGAAAGTTCTGGGATCTTTTTTATCGAATCTTGTAAGACTAAATTCTTTTTTAATACAAGATTGTAACCCATTATATACTCCACTCATAACTGCTTCTCCGTCGTAACCCTGTCCGCTGCATTTATTCAACGGAATGTTGTGTTTACGGAAAAACTCAGAAACCTCATTTTGTAAATCTGCAGCAGAATGTTTACTGCTACGAAACCCAAAAAAGATTCTCTTATACAAATATTTTTGTCAAAATTCGCAGAAACATACTGAATAACGAATGAGAGCTGGTCAGTTTTTGAAATATCTTTTGTCGTATCAACGATAATTGAAAATAATGCAGTTCCAGCAATTTCATTTACGATTTAATTCGTTACGTGTTTTGCAGCTGTTGTAATTAGTTCATTTTGAATAAGTGGGCTTAATTACTTCGTTCTCATATATCCTTATTTTCCAAGTGGCAACGTAAAAGCGGGTTAAACCTTGATAACAGATGAATAATGTATAAGAAATTTCTGGATTGACTGTCTATTGCCTTGCGATCTTCGCGATGCCCCCTAAACGCTAAATTACAACGAGCTAAGGTTACAATCACATCTAAGATTCGCTTCAAAATTTCCTGCCAACGAGTCATTGAACTGCGCATTTTACTCTGAATATCGTGTAAATTTTTCCACTGAGAATATCCACAACTTGCTGATCTCGTGTTGAGAAAACTTTTTACTCAAACCTTGCCAATCATTAAATTTAGCCTAGCACCAAGCCAAGAATAACCAACAAGGTTCACAATAAACTGCATCGTTTGCTTTTGACTAGCATAATCAAAATCTCCCAATTTTTTGGTTTGTTTTTGTGATTACAAAATAGTGATTTTCGCTGAAAGATCTGTTATCAGCCTTTTTTGGAAATGGTCTTTTTGGTCGGCTTGATTTCAATGATAAAATGGTCTTTCTCAAATCATCGGAGATATCACCTGGATGTAATTCACGATCCGAATTCAAGACAATATTTTCACAGAAATCCACCTCTGGAGTCGTTAGTGTTTCTAGTTCATAAGGTTTTCCAACTGAGTTGGTGTTCTGAGTTGATTTCTAAGTTCTTCCTCACATAATTCCTGAAATTAAAAAAAAACCACAAATGTGACTTATGCCATATTTTATCACGAACTGTATCCATAATGTTAATAATAAAACACTCCCTCTACAGTATCATCATGCATTCTTTTTCTTGCCTCATATCAACTTCTGATTCTGGACTATTTTCCATATCGTAATCACACGTATTTTTCATGGGAAATTTATCTGACTCCTAAAAATAATTACAATTGCTTATACATCTGCATGTTTCCAAGAGAAAAACTGTTTGTTAAACTTGTCCACGGTCTGATGCGGTAGTTTTAGATTGGTTACTTGTTGGAATGAAGAAATCATCCAATTTAGGCAACTTTTGGAGTTTCTCATCCATTACTTTTTTTCTCTTACGATTCTCACTGCCTGATTTCTTTTTATAAGTTTTGGAACTCAAACTCATAATAAATAAATAAGCTGACTTGCTGAAAATATGAAAGCAACTAGTGACGGGTAAATCGATTTCGACTATTATCGAATATCAAGTTTGCCCAAAAAAGTCGACTTGTTTGTCGTGGGTTATTGCACTCTGAGAAATCGTCTGTACGGGACAAAAATTTCATTTCGGCACATATTATAAAAGTATTATTCATTTATAATTGTCAACTTTAAACAGCAATATTTTGCGATGGAAATACATACTTTAGTATTTCTTAATTTTTTTAAAGAAATGTCGCTCTTCACTTAATTTATCATTTTCATCAAGAGACTTTAAGGCGCCCCTGGTACTGTTGTGCCCGCCCGCAACGAGGTCCTTGCGGGCCTGCGTTTTACGCCACTGCATTCATGCATGGATCTTCTATCCTGACAGTCAAGGGACCTGGGTTAAGAAATCAGTTATTCACTAACGTACTACAATTGTTAATAATACTCCTTACTTTTCTCTATAGCATGCGCACCACGTTTTCAGTTGAACTAAAAGCCCCACTCTAGGAGAAATTATTTAATACTTTTAAGTTCGTTTCAAAAACGAGTTATATTAAATATTTTTTTTACTTTAATAATTATTTTTTGATTTCTAGTCTTTGTCAAAAACTTTAAAAATTCGAACTTTAAAAAATTCACCACTAAAGGTGACAAAAGAATTGGTTCAAGACACCAAAATAGTTGTATAAACATTAAAAAATAAACAAAGAAAAACCGAAAAAAAAACACTTGACATTGTTGAGGCTCGAACTCACAACCTCACGATTATAAAGCAAGCGCCCTATGATCTGAGTTATAAAACTTACAAAGAAAAATATATTCTACTCAAACTATATAAAATCAAACTACTTTCTTATAAAATAATTAAAAAATTTTTATTCTTCTTTTTTACAATTTTGTTTTCACCCTCAATGGTGAATTTTTCAAAATTTGAATTTGTTTCATAAAAAAAAAAATCCGTCCAAATTGTTGAGGCTCGAACTCTTTGCCTTGAATTTATAAATTATCACTTTACGCTATAACCCTCCAAGAAAGGTGAGCATTCCCGGGTGTAACCAGGAAACATTCCATGGAATGTAGGAAGCATTCCCCTTCGTTGCACACTCCATTGCTTTTTTTACATAGCATGTCGTTAGAGGGAAACATTCCTCTCTGCTGTCTTAAAATGTGAATTGGAAGCAGTCCTCTCCCCTGTTTTGAAAATTTATGTGGAAACATTCCTCTCACTTGTTATGCAAATGCCCGGTCACGATTCGAGCCCGGGACCCCTGAGCGACAGTCAAGTGCGCTACCACACTCAGGGAATTATTTAATTTCGTACACGGCTGCCATGAAAAAGATGAGGCTGTAGTAACCATACTAGAGTTATTATATATGAAATGAAGCCACCTTAGCTGAAAGTTTATTACAAGCACTTTATGAGAGCTCTCATAGCCCTAATTGAATCTGCAATAATCATACAAAAAAAAAACAAAAATTATGTTGAGCGTCTTTTAAAAATAAGAGCTGTGGTAACAGTTGTGATACATTCAGTATTGTGGCTACTGCTATCAACTTTTAAATCTTGCGTGTAGAGAAACTCCAATACGGCTATTGTAGCCTCAATACGGTTTTCAGGCTTTTACTGAAGATACTAAAACCACAAAAGACAAATTTCTCCATTTTAGTTTTGGCTTTGCAGCGTGCTTGTTGGCAAATATTAAAAAAATTGTTTTTAAACTTAATCGCTATTTACTTTGATAATCGCTTTACTTTGATAATAAATATTATGCCTATTGTATTGAAAAAGGCATGGACTATTTTACAATTCCATTGTCTAAAACTATTTGTAAGCATGTTTCAGATGCATGCTAATGGTTTGTAGTTTATAATATGGGATTTTTAAAGTTCCATAAAAAAAAAATTAGAAATAAAATAGTTTGTAAAGTTCTATGAACAATTAAAATTTTATATTTATTTGATCAAAAAAGTAATATTTTTTCAAATGATTTGAAATAAAATTTTTTAAAAATTATGTTGACTTTATATGAATTAAATACAAATTCTAAATGTTTGATAGTTTAAATCATACTTGATTTTAAAAATATTTAAAAATAACACTTTTATAAAGCAAACGGCATTAAGAAATCGGTGATAACCTTAAAAGCGCAGAGGTAAGTAGCTTAAATAGAAAAAGTTCTGACAACCTCAACATAAGGATTTATGGCTGTCAAAACCGAATTCCTCTCACCATTGCAAAAGGCGCTGTTATGACCCCTCCACAATTCGGCTGTCAAAACCGAATTCCTCTCACTATAGCAAAAGGCGCTGTTAAGCCCGAATTCCTCTCACCATCGCAAAAGGCGCTGTTATGACCCCTCCACAACTCGGCTGTCAAAACCGAATTCCTTTCACCATTGCAAAAGGCGCTGTTATGACCCCTCCACAATTCGGCTATCAAAAACGAATTCCTCTCACCATTAAAAGTAAACTGTGAGTGCACTAGACTATTGAGGCCGCCCACTAAAACATATTTTTTTAAAACAGTAAACATGGATTCTAAAATAAACGGCTAGGAAACAATGATATTAATATTTTCTGTTGTTCTTTACAATAAGTAAAAGTTTCCACATGCATTCTTAAAGAAGCGGTTTTGAAACAACATAAATTCAAAACTACCAATATAATTCCAAAATATATGATATTTATCACTTCCATGTGTAAGTCTTCCAATTTTTACAAGAAAGAAGTGGTTTGGAAACAACATAAATACAAAATTACCCTTTAGCTTCCAAAAGATATGGTGTGGAATGTTTCTTTATCACTTTTAGATGCAAGCTTTCCGATTTTTTCTGGAGGGAGCTAGAGAACGCACACCAAAACTTATTCTAAATGAAGTAATAAATTTACGTTGATTTCCTATGATTTAAATACAAATTCTAAATGCTTGATAGCTTAAATCATTTTGTATTTTAAATACAAATTTTAGGTGTTTGATAGTTTAAAATCGTTTATTGAGCTTTGATAAAAAAATTCGTTAGAGCAATTAATTGTTCAAACCTGACCTAAAGCTCAATAAACGATTTTAAACTAACTAGAATTTGTATTTAAAGTCAAGAATGATTTAAACTCTCAAACATTTAGAATTTGTATTTAAATCATAGAAAATCAACATAATAAATAACAAGGTCATATAGAAAACTGTAATAAATTTACTTCAGTTGTGAATTTTTGAAATTTAAAAATGCCAATGAGCATTTTTAATATGTTTGTATGAATGTGTGTATCAAATAATTTCACATTTTAGCCAAAAAAAAAAATAAACGTACAGACAAGAAAATAAGTGATTATTGTGTTGTCATCCAGCTCTGAGCTCCATTTTAAGTTTCAAAACTCTAGCTCAACGGGATGTTGGTTACTATTAGAAATGAAAATATTGTACTTGTTACATGTACTTGTTATTTTTTCTGTATAATATTAATATACTGTTTTTATTTGTCACTTGAATAAAACTCAATTTTCTTTTTATACAACAAATCTTTTCACTTCCTGCAATTTCAACTGGTTATGGGCCCAGTTAACTTTTAAAAAGGAAATTTTTCAATTTGAATATATAAAAGAATTGCTATAGAAGGAATCGAGGACAAATTCTCAGCGGTAGATTTTTTGAATCCCAAGAAGATAAAGAAACAGGAGAAACAGCAATGGATGACGTCAAGATAGAGAAGCTGGTCGGAGCAAAGAATTGGAGTTCTTGGAAGTTCCAGATGACTATTATTCTCAAGTCCATGGACGTTTACAGAATTGTGGCAGGTCAATGGAGTAAGCCACATGTAAACGATGGAGCAGGAGACGCCGCACAAGTTTCACTGTTAAAGGAGATAACTGATTGGGAGAAGGCAGATATAAAAGCACAGAGATGCATAGTTACAGCAGTCGATAAGGTGATAATCCGTCATTTGGTGTGCTGTAAAAGTTCAGTGGACATGTGGACCAAACTACTAGCACTCTACGAATTCAAGTCTGATGTGAGTGTTCACATGCTCCAGCAACAATTCTATGACCTAAAGAAATCACAAGGAGAACCGGTCGAAGTTTATGTTGCGAAAGTTGAAGAGTTGGCAGAACGGCTAAAGGATCTTGGGGAGCCAATTTCAAGCAAAATGGTCATCACAAAAATTCTAATGACACTACCTGCAAGTTATAACCATTTTTTAAGTGCCTGGGAGTCTACTTCAGAAGATAAGCGAAGTTTAGAGAACTTGACGAATCGGCTTATATTGGAGCAGTCTCGAATGAACACTCAAGTCCAAAATGAAATTGATGCTTTTGCAGTTAAAAAATATGCAAAACAAGAAAGTTCTGGAAAACGTGGAAAGCCCGGAAAGTGTTTTAGATATAACGAAGTTGGACATGTGTCCCATGCAACGAAAAAGTCAAGAACGGGAATCAAGCATAAAGTCAAAACAAAAATCAAATGCTTTTATTGGTGAAAGCAACTACAAAGTAATGGATGAAGATGAGTGCTGGTATGTAGATTCTGGTGCATCAGAGCACATGACAGCTCACCGAGAATGGTTTCGAGTTTTTAAGACATTTGAGGAGTGTAAATACGTACGCATTGGTGATGGTTCTACATTAAAAGCAACAGGGCAAGGAGATATTGACGTGATGATGCACAATTCAACAGGATGGCACCAAAAATATCTACAAAATGTGCTTTTTGTACCTGGCATCAGGGTCAATCTTTTTTCAGCGACAACTGCAATGGATAAAGGATATGTGATGCAATCAGATAAGAATGTTTGCAGGTTTATCAGAGACGGAAAAAAAAAGCCATTGGCGTTCGCAATGGAAGATTGTTCGAGATGAAAATGCAAATATTAAAGAAATGTAGCTCAGATGAAGTCAACAGTACAAATTATGCTGCAAACCCAGTACCAGAATCATTGCGGCTATGGCATCAAAGGTTGGTGCATCAGAACATGACTCATGTGAAAGATGTGTTAAATCGCTATGCAGTTAAATTTAACTATGACAACAAAGATATATGTGAAGGATGCTATTTTGGAAAGCAACATCGATTACCGTTTACAACAAGTGAGAATCGGGCTCGGAATCCCGGAGAAATACTTCATGGCGATATATGCGGTCCAATGGAGCAGGCATCAGTTGGTGGCGCAAAGTATTTTCTACTGATTAAAGATGATTTCTCAAGATTCAAATGGGTATTTTTTTTAAAACAGAAGGATGAAGTTAAAGAAAAATTAAGTGATTTTCTAAAAATAGCAAGGACCAACAAAACAACTATAAAAACATTTAGATCAGACAACGGAAAAGAATTTATTAACAAGGATGTACAAAATTTGCTAGCTCACAATGGGATTCAACACCAGAAAACGGTACCGTACACACCAGAACAGAATGGATCCGCAGAAAGAGAAATACGAACTGTGGTTGAATTGGCAAGAACTCTTTTATATTCTAAATGTTTACCCAAGATACTCTGGGCAGAAGCAGTCAATTCAGTGGTGTACGTTCTTAACATAAGCGGGCCAAGTTCTATACGCGGTAAAACCCCTTTTGAGTTGTGGTACAACAAAACACCGAAAATAAATCACCTGCGAGTATTTGGTTGCGAAGTATTTTCACACGGGCCCAAAGAGATGAGAAAGAAATGGGATGCCAAGAGTAGGAAAGGTGTTTTTGTTGGGTATGCTACTAAAGTAAAAGGTTATCGTGTGTATTTCGAATCTGAAAATAAAGTTGAAGTGCATCGAGATGTGATATTTAGCAAAGAATTGGCAAAAGTTGAACAAGAGCGTGTTGCTGAAAAGCAAACAGAAGATGTTTTGTTTAAATTCCCTCAGTCGTTCGAAAATCTTCAGTCAACTTCTTTAGGAACACATGGTACAGATACTCAACATAATCAAGATGATTTGAATGATGACGATATAGAACAAATTCAATTCAATTCTGAAGAAACTTTTGTAGAAGATGCATCACACTTAAATCCAGTTCAACAATTCGAAGGATACAATCTTAGATCTAAGAAGCAAACATTAAATGTTTTTGACATGTTTCTGACAATATCGGATGATTCAGAGCCTAAAATTTACGAAGAAGCTATGAAGTCTCAGCATGCACATGATTGGAAACAAGCTATGGATCAAGAATACGATTCACTTGTGAAGAACAAGGCATGGGTTTTGTGCAGTTTACCAAAAGGGCGTAAGCTTGTTGATTGTCGATGGATTTACAAAATTAAATTAAACACGGATGGATCAGTTGACCGTTTTAAAGCCCTATTAGTTGCAAGAGGATTCACACAGGAATATGGTATTGATTATGCGGAAACGTTTAGTCCTGTTGTTAAATACGATTCTATTCGAGTGATATTATCATTTGCTGTTAATCAAGGTATGACAATTAAGCAATTTGATATTAAAACTGCATTTTTGTATGGGGAATTAGACGAAGAAATTTATATGAAGCAACCTCTTGGTTACTGCAAAGATAAAAACAAGGTTTGCAGATTATTAAAAAGTTTATATGGGTTAAAGCAAGCACCAAGATGCTTTAATAAAAAGTTTGGTGCAGTTTTAGACAAATTTAATATGAAAGTTAGTACCGCAGACACTTGTGTATATTTTAAAAATAGTAATGAGTCAAAATTAGTACTTGCAATTTATGTTGATGATGGTTTAATAGTATCAAATGATTCAAAACTTGCAATGGAATTGATGAAACACTTGCAAGATAATTTTGAAATTAAAGAATGCAAAATTGAAAAATTTTTGGGATTTCAAATGAAGATAATGGATGATGGATCATTATTTCTTCACCAATCTCAGTATACCCAGAAGGTATTAGGTCGCTTTAACATGTATGATTGTAAGAGTATATCAACGCCATTAGATACTGGAAAAAATTGGCTAATAGACGGAGATAAGGAAAGAGTAAACCAATTATTCCCATATAAAGAATTAATCGGATCACTTACAGTCAAACCTAAATCAGCGCGTTGAGCGGAGCGTTGATAGCCGCTTTACGTTAACGCGTAAGTACCATACCTAAATAAAAGCGGTAGGCGGCAAGCAAATGTCAATCTTTAGATAAAAGAAATATTTTGCAATTAGAAATTTTATAGTTTATTAAGCGAATTGTTATGCTACCCGGCAGATTTAATTCTTTGCCAATTTCTTCCCAAATTTTTTCTTTAAATTTAACATCTTTGTATTTAGGTTCCTTCTTAATATAAAGACATGGGTTTCTTTGCACTAATTCTATTAGGTGCTATAATTTTCACAAGCATTAAAACTATACTCAAACTATAATTATCAACAAAATTCTTACCTCCATATTGCAAATTCAATAAACGTTCAAAAAAGAGTAAAAAATAAACAATTGTTGTCACTTTAAGATTACTTTGCTTTCACTTTTGCTTTTGATGTGTGCAACTTCACTTCTTAACGCTCTGTCAAAATTGGATTTTCCAACCGCTCAGCGTTGCCGCCGCGTTATTATGGTTTGCTACATATAAATCGTATGGGCATGAGAAATTTTTGACAGATAAAAAACGCTAACGCGCTGATTTAGGTTTGACTGTTATATATTTATCAATCATAAGTCGACCAGATATATCATTTGCAGTGGGAGTTTTGAGCAGGTACATGGAAAAATTCAATAGCACGCACATAAATGGAGCAAAACGAGTACTACGATATCTCAAAGGAACAATAAACTATGGTTTATTGTACACCAAACAAAATAATCTGGACTTTAGATTATTCTCAGATTCTGATTTTGCTGGTGATGTAGAAAATCGAAGATCAACATCTGGTATGGTAGCTCAGTTGGGAACTTGTACTGTGGCATGGCGGTCGCAACGACAACATTCTGTTTCTTTGTCAACAACTGAGGCAGAATATATAGCGGCATCTGAAGCTGTAAAGGAATTAATTTGGATTAAAAGGCTTATGAATGAAATAAATTATGAAGTACACGGATGTGAAGTTTTATTGGATAACCAAAGCTCAATTAAACTAATCAAGAATCCAGAGTTCCACAATAGAACAAAACATATTGATGTTCGATTTCATTTTATAAGGGAACAATATAAAAACAAAGAATTTGATCTTAATTATGTAAAAACTACTGAACAAAGAGCAGATTTGTTGACGAAGTCATTATCAAAGCCAGTCTTCCAATATTTAAGAAAATCACTCAACTTAATTGGAAATTGAAGATTTTTGTCCATTGATGATAGATTTTTACTAATATTTTTCTTGTTTTTAATTGTTTTATATTATACAAGCCAATATTTAGTGGGAGTATTAGAAATGAAAATATTGTACTTGTTACATGTACTTGTTATTTTTTCTGTATAATATTAATATACTGTTTTTATTTGTCACTTGAATAAAACTCAATTTTCTTTTTATACAACAAATCTTTTCACTTCCTGCAATTTCAACTGTTACAAATGGATTCAAAGATTTGTACGGGACAGACTTGAAGTGAAGCTATTAAAAACGTGTTAATTAATAAATGTATACTTACCTACAAAAAATCAAAAACTCATATTGCTACCCTGCAAACATTGTTATTAGTTTCAGAATGGCCAGGGAATCGCTTGGAAAGAGTCGCTAACGAATCGCCGAGAGGGGTCTTAAGCGATACAACAGGAAGATTTGAGAACGAGTTGCCTAGGGTTCGTAAGCGATTCGCTGGGATAAGTCGCCGACGAATCGCACAGAGGGGTCTTACGCGATTCGCTGGGAGGAGTCTCAAACAAATCGCCAAGAGAAGTCCTTAGCGATTCCCGGGAACAGTCGCACATGAATCGGGGTCTTAACTGATTCGCCGATAAGAGTGGCAAACGAATTGCTTTTATGGTTCCTCAGCAATTTGTTGCAAAGCGTCTTTGTTGAACGTTACAAGTTGTTTTATAGGGGACATTTTTTTCAAATCCGTCAGCAAAAGGATCATTTAATGGTATAGTTAAGTTGATTTTTTCTTAATTCCTTGTGCCTTGGTTCCAATGCCTCTTCAGACAATGTTCTGATTGGTAAGGAAAATATTGAAATAACTTCACAACCGAGTATAATAACTGTGTGAACACTGCGCGGCATATAATACTAAGCATATAAACTTATATACTATTGTCTAATTGTTTTTAATAAAAATTTGAAATTATTCAGATTTATGGCGCATCCACTTGCCAAAAATTTCAATATTGTATAATAGAAAATTATTTAATCAAAGATTTGCTTTTGTCAGTTTTTTGTGAGCTTTGTTCAGCGGTATAGAAAAAGTGTTCTTAATTTTCTTTACCTCGTAATTGTCAAGTCTTAATTCGAAGTCGGTAGCTGATTGATTGACAATATTTACCATTTTTCTCAAAAACTAACTTTTTGAAATCTTCCTAACCTCCTTGTTTATAAAAAAGTGTATATAATATTTAAGAAATCAAATGCTAATTATGCAAGTAAAATTACAAAAAAGTTTTGTCAAAATCGAAGCATCCATTTTTTTGTAATTCCTTTTTGAACTATGGTAAAATTTCAATATTTTTCCATAAAAAATTGACCATTTTTCCTAAAAACTCACTTTTTGAAACCTTCAGTAGTAGTACTAGTAGTATTATTTATTTATTTATTGTAGTTAAAATTATAACAAAAATTTGCACTAGCAACATGGACTTGAAATATTCATCACTTTCTTTGTTATGAAAGAGTACAGATAATATTTAAGAAGACAAAACTTAATACTTTAAATAAAATTACAAAAAATGTTTGGCAAAATCCAAGATTCCTTTTGTTTTTGTTATAACTTATCAAAATTCGTAATTTTTTGAGTTTTTAGGTGTTTTTTGAGTGACGGCCGTAGCCTGGTAGGTAGAGTGCGCTGCCCTTAACCTATGGAACCGCGGTAGCCGCGGTTCAATTCGTAGTTTAGACAGAATGTTAGTTCAGTTGAATTAATTTCTCTGTTCGGTCATTACTTCTCTGCAGATAATGGCAAACCTCAGACAGTAAAACATTCATGTAAAGCTTCTTGAGAACATAATCCGTTCGTAGTCGGCATTTAACAGTTCTCGATCATTTGTGTTCAAACAGTTAAAAGCACGCACAACACAAGTAATCAAAGAAGCTCGGTCAAAGTACTTTATAGGGCTGAAATGGCCAATTTTTTTAGGTGCTTTTTGAAAGTAAAGAACATTTTAACAGAACAGGAATATTTAAAATTTTTTTTAATATTATATAACTGCATTATATAGTTCTATATTGCAAACTATTTAAAAAAAAAACCACAATAATGTTTTTCTTATTTTCGTACCTTACCTTACCACATGGATTGTGTGATAGCTCTAAAATGACGGCTGGTTACGTGATCACATATGGACATAACGAATTTAACTTAAGAGGTGATACTCTTCAAGAATATATATACTTTTCTATAGCTGCCACGCCTCCTTATTGGCGTTGCAAACGAAGTAACAAAGTTAATATACCTCTTGCGCAGTATGCGTGGAGGTGTAAATTGTTAAATTGAAATGATTAAGGTATTATATCAAAAAAGACCACATAACAGAAATAAAATCATAATAGCTTGTGTATTAACATATATATTTTTACTCACTATCACTTAAATAATCTACACAGGAATCTATTTATGCAATAATACTTGAATTATCTAAATTATAATTTTTAACATTGCTTATATAAAATATATTTTGTAGTGTCATCGATGAGAAATTGAGTTTTATTTTAATCAGAATCCTTTTGGATGACCAAACAGGATCTGATGCCAAGAGTAAATAAGATATTATATCATTATTTGTATTTTCTTGAAAAGATTGTCTTGTATGTGACAAGCGCGCACTCCTCCAATATATATGGTTAGTTTATTATGCCTCTTTAATCAAGTGGCTTGCATGAAATTTTTTCAGATTTGAATTTAGGAGGTCAAAATCCATATAATTAAAAAAAAAACAGATTAAAAAAGAGAGTTGTTGCTATCCTTGAATTATTCCAAAGTCCTTTTTAATTCCTGTTATTTCGGTTGTTACATCACAGTTAGAAAAAATATACAAGCTGTTGTACCATCGTTTGTAGTACTGAATCTCGTTTTGCCTGTATCTTATATTAAGCCCATTCTTCTTTTGAACTCGTTTTTAATTCTTGATTTATTTTCTAAAAAGTCGTCTTCATTGTCACCTTGTACCTACCAACAAATAAAAGGCAGTCGGTATGCAATGTGCAAGAAACAAATTAAAAAAATCGAATCCAATAGTGTAATGCTGATAGCCCATATTTGTAATTGTCGATGTTTCGACTTCTTGAAAAACGAACACGATTCATCTCGATATATGTTGCTTTGCAAACAACCCACCTGTTTGTTGCGTTGGTGTAAGTTAAAATATTAGTCACAGACCATCACACATTGTATACTGCATTTGAAATAAGTTTTCCTTTTCAAGTTTCAATAACGTCACATTCCAAGTTTTCAATTTAGTTAAGCATTTCATTGTAAGTTTAACAATTTTAAAAGGCTTATAAATGAATAAAAAAGTATAGTTTTGGTTCACTAACAGCAGCAGCAGCAACAACAACAACAACAACAGCAACGACAACAAACATCTTATTGGCCTCGCCTTAAATTCAGTCAAAGTGATTGTTTGAAGCATCATTGTATTAGCACGATGATAGAGAAAAAATCAAGCAAAACTTAAGTGAAAAAGTTTTCAGATTAAAAGTTTTATAAAAATGATTACCAACAACAAGACTTACAGAATCACCATCACACACACACACACACACACACACACACACACACACACACACACACACCAACGCACAACAAATCACACACCAATGCACAAAAACACATGCCTTGCCTACAGTAGCATGCATACATAAGCCTCACTCATACGCAAGAGAACTCTTAAGATATCCTTGCATAGCATTTAAGTTTAATGCATCACAACAGCTTGCAGTGCAGAAGCGTGTGATGATGTTTTATTGTTGTTGGCACATGTTGCTGAATGCACAACACTCAAGTGTTGTTCGCCTTCTGTTGCCATTGTTACGCATTTTTACTTAACTCAGTTTGCAGACAATTTACTGCTTACTATCTTACCTCACTTCCCACAGCTCAAACATGGCTTAAACGTGACTTTAAAGCAATTTGGGAAATTTCTAAAATTTATTATACTATGAGGAACATTTTGCATGATTCAAGTTATGCGTCGTAGCTGATTGTGCTATCGCTGTTTTTGTTGTAAAGGAAATATTGTCGCAGGCTTTGTTGTCAAAGCAACCTCTTTTATCTGGTGTTTGCAATCTGAACTGTGTTTCCTTCGATAAGCTTTAAAGCCATTAATCAGCAAGGGTTTTTTTTTTTAATTAGGGCTGAAGTACAAAAAATCGTGATTTTTTTATGAAAGTCAGAATTTCACACTGCAAACTTATAATAAATGATGCTTCGTGTTAATGATATTTGGACCAAATTTGACTTTGAACTTGACTTTAGGACTTGAGCATATTGCTAATCGATTTGCCACATTTAAATACAATTTTCAACAAAAATGCAGAATAGAACCTTTTCAATTTCTATCAGCTTTTCGTTAAAAAAAAAAATTGTTTTTTTCTGAACTGAGTATTTTACTTCAAGACCATTTTACGGTATGAAGGACGATAGATAGCGAATTTGGGATCAAAAACTAAAATCATAAGTTTGCCATCAGCTATCATATATCCAAAATCCAGGATGGAACCTTTTGTTTTGGGTCAAGTTTTGGGGTGTGGAATTCTGACTTTCATACAATTTAATTTTTGGTTTTTTCACAACGTCTACAAAAATGGAGTATTTTATAAATTATAGCTTCATATGATTACAATCACGACGTTAAATTTATATTCTTAATTTTGTTGCTGTTAAACTAAAACTAATTATTCAATGCAACTAAACTATGTAGTCGTTGCTTAGCAACTAATTTGGTTTGTTGCAGATCTGCGAAGTGATGCATTAAAGGGTTAAGTATGTAATCTAGATCGTCGGCTAATAAATAGGCTATTTCTAGGAATTTTTCGTGAGCTTGCTATGAAAGAACCGGTGTGAAGTTAGTCCAAAATCTTCATCCCAAATTTTTTAACTCAGCCCAACTTTTGAATTTGCCGTAAAACTCTACCCAAACATTTTAATTCGCCGCAGCTTATTTCAAGTGGCAAAAAATAGCTAAATACGCATAATAATGCAAAAATACAACCTTAACACTAGTAAAATTTGGGCTGAAGTGCTAAAAATAAATATTTTTGTGTGAAAGTCAGAATTTAAATTTTTTTTTAAACGAAAAAAGTAAAGAAGTAGAAAAGGTTCCATTCTACATTTTTGTTCGAAAATGTATTTTAATGTGGCACATTAACTGGCACTATGCTCAAGCCCCGCTCATCCTTGGTACCGTAAAAATCGTCTTGAAGTAAAATAATAAGTTTAATAAAAAATTTAATTTAATAACGAATAAAACTAAAGAAGCCAAAAGGTTTCCACTCTACACTTTTGTTCAAAAATGTATTTTAATATGTTTAATCACACGGTATTTTGCTCAAGTCTCGCTTTATCGTCCTTGGTACCTAAATTTGGGCTTTATGAAAGTAAGAATTCCACACCCCAAAACTTGCCCCAAAACAAAAAGTTCCATCCTGGATTTGAGATATAGGATAGCTAATGACAAACTGATGATTTTAGTACTTAATCTCAAAATTGCTATCTATCGTCTTTCATATTGTAAAATGGTATTGAAGTAAAATAATCAGTTAAAAAAACAATATTTTTAAAACGAATAAAACTATAGAAGCCAAAAAGGTTCCACTCTACATTTTTGTTCAAAAATATATTTTTATGTGTTTAATCAAACGAACGAATGCTCATGTCCCACTCTATCGTCCTTGGTACTATCTAAATTTGGGCTGAAGTGCAAAAAATCATGATTTTTTATGAAGGTGAGAATTCCACACCCCAAAACTTGCCCCAAAACTCAAATTTCTCTCCTGGATTTGAGATGTATAAAAAATCTGATGAAGATGAAAGAAAGATGAGATATTACGTTTTAAAAATACTTTTTTTTCTTGTCTGATTATTTTACTTCAATACCATTTTACGGTATGAAGCACGATAGACAGGAATTTTGGGATTAAAGACTAATATATTCAGTTTGCTATCAGCTATCATAAAGCACAAATCCAAGATGGAACTTTTTGTTTTGGGGCAAGTTTTAAGGTGTGGAATTCTTAGTTTCATAAAAAATCACGATTTTTTCACTTTAGCCCAAATTTAGGTACCAAGGACGATTGAGCGGGACTTGAGCATAGTGCCATTCGATTTGGCACATCAAAATACATTTCTGCCTTAAAATGCAGGTTGGAACCTTTTTATTTTCCATAACTTTTGCGTTTCTAGAAAAAAATGAAATTATTTATTAGGTTAGGTAGATATGAAGTACGATTGATAGCAATTTGGAGAAGAGGTGACAAATTTATCACTTAAATGTACATTTTTGCTAAACTCAATTTTGTAACTGCGGCGAATTCAATATTAAGATATCATTTGCGGCGAATTTGGCAAAAACTTGGGCTGAAGATTTTGGGCTATCTTCAGAGAAGTTGTGAAAGATATGTTTATAAAAATTGTTAGGGATGGTAAACGAAGTCTTTAATTACAAAAACAAAAAATTTTTTATTAATTTTTTCAGTTGTTTTACAAAAAATTCGCGCTTAACGCCATGACGTTATGGAACGCCATAATTTGGAGACAGGTCGGCTCCAACACGATATCTCGGCAATGGCTTATCAGAAACAAAAAACCTGAAAAGTTTTAGATTAGGTAGAACAATGGCTACAAAAAAGACTATTGATGTTAATTTCTGGCTATTGCTGTTAATTTTATAAAACGAAAACCAAAGCAATTTAAAAAACTGTTTTTTTGCTGATATATGTAAAAAAAATTTATTGAAAATCAATATTTTTACATGATAGTAGTCTATTTTTTGAGTATTGATGAATGTGGGGTTAAAATTTGAGAATTATCGGTTCATGGTTTCCGGAGAAATCGTGTTAGGCGTCTGTAAAAACTTAGTTTTGAGAAAAACACGATTGAAGTTTTGTGAGCGTTCAGGTACGTGCGTGCAGGTAGTAAGCTTTGGGTTCAAAAAACACTTATACTGCTCGGATCTTCATAAAAATATAATACAATCTAAATATTAATACGCAAACACATATCTTTAGCCACCTTTTTACCAACTTTTAGACAACATATTCGTTACATCACAAAAAAATATTTTTATATTAATATTTTATTAAATATTCTTCAATACTTTGTACGGTTTTTCGGAAAAAGTTAAATCTGGTTATTTGAACTTTGGTGGTTAAAAGGCTTTATCTTTTTACCATAAGATGTGATAAGACAAAAGTTTTCATCTTATATATAAATCAACATCAAAAGTTGTCGTACCATTCTTCAATACATCTTTATTTTAGAAAATAGATAATGAAATGTGTATCATTCGAAAGGTACTGCACCATAGATGTGTAGAAACATGACCCGAAATATGAGCGTTTAAAGTATACTTTCATTTTAGTAAGGGATTCCAGTCTAGATGAGGAGGCTTGCACAATATAATTGAAGTTAAGACTGGTAACCTTTGACCTGAAATATAATCGTAAAAAGAGAGTTTCTTCAATGAAAGCTAAGCTTTAAGGGAGAGTTTATAGTGCCAACTTAGGACCGAACCGAGCCGACCTAAATATCAAAAATGCATTGGAGCAAAGGAGATGCATGACTTGCGTGCAATAGAGTGCACCCATGCGTGCTCCCATGCGTTTCTGAGTTTCAGCTCGGCTCGGAAAAGCAACAAGTCGCCACTATAAACACCCCCTAAGTTATGATGTAAGAGGGAATTTTAGACATTGATAAGATGTGCAAAAAACTATGCAGGCATTTTTCGCCATCTCTTATGGATATCCTACAATAAGAATTTATTTTATGTGACATGCGTGAATATATATTGTGATGGTGAAATTTTTAACAAATAGTAATTAATGCAAAATTCCCGTTATTTTTTACAACGTATTTTCGTATGAAAAGTCGTTGATTAAGAGAAAGAACGGTATACAGTAGTTCCAGCTAAACGTACCGTAAAAAAAAATCACGGTGTGACCAACTCCGATTTGGTTTAAATTTTATATGAAACATCTTTGACTGAAAAACTAATTTGGAAAAAAAAGTTTGAAGTGATTTTTCTTGGAGTTTGTGTGCACAAAATTGACAAAAATTGAAAAAAAAGTCGAAATTTAGTTTGACGAAAATTCATATCTCAAACATTTCTAAACCGAATGTTAAGTCTGAACTATCATTAGAAAGGTAATTAAACAGAATTTATTGTAAAAATATTTTTTAAAAATTTGGGGGGTTGGGGGTTCCATCCCTTGTGGTAAGGTAATTGATTTCAAAGTAGGGGTACGACGAATATCTTTTTAAAATTTTAAATAATTTGTTTCTTAACGCTGGTAAAATTACTTTTTCAGAAATATAAAAAGGAGGGTGTTAAGGTGGGGACTTATTGGGCTTATGAGAAATGATCATTTTAACATCTAAACTCAAATATTTTTGATAAGATAGGTGTTTAAAAGAAATGTTGAGTTTGAAAACATAATAGGACCATCTTATACATTTGACTCATCTAAGAATCACCTCAGGGGTAACAACAGCTATGAACTATTTTCAGTAATTTATGCTAATTTTTTTCATTTATAAAGTTTTTATGGGGTGTCCCAAAAAGCTGAATGAAAGGGGGTGGATATGTTTAAAAGAAATGTTGGTAGGACTAATAATAGAACCAGATCATACACTTTACTCCTTTAGAGAATATATTCGGGAGCAATATAAGATCTGTTGAAAGAATTTTTGCTAAGCGGTTCTTCCAGTGAAGCTACGGAATGACAAAGATTGTGTTCATTTTTATGCGATTATATTAAAAGGTTTATGTTACAGCTGCTGTCAAAATAATAGTAGCGCCCTTATATTCATACATGTTTGGATAAATATTACTAGTATACGAATTTCGGATCCGGTAAGTCCATTTTCATTCCTATATGTACTTTCAACACTCGTTCCAACTCCGTACTCAGTTTCCTCCTATATTGTAAAACTTTCAAGATACAGGGTGTTTTACGGTTTTGGTACGTGTTTAGTATTATTGATCTAGAATCTAAACTACTCACCATAAAATAAAAAATAATATTTTGTATTCTAGAAAAAATATCAGATTTTTCATAAGTATATCAATCGCTTTCGTGTCATGTGCTGTAGCGGAGGTAAAATTTTGAGATTATCCAAAAAAATATCTACAAATTTTCTATCTTTTGTTTTAGCGGAGCTGTTACTGTCCAAAGTTAGAATTTAAAAAAATACTGTTGATTAAATGTATTTTTACATGAAAAAAAGACATTTTAAATTTGGACGATTACAGCTCCGCTAAAACAAAAGATACAAAATTTGTTGATATTTCGTTGAGTAATCACAAAATTTTAGCTCAGCTGCAGCATATGATACGAAAGTGGTTGATATATTGATGGAAAGGTTGATATTTTTTCTAAAATAAAAAATATTATTTTTTATTTTATGGTGAGTAGTTTAGATTCTAGATTAATAATACTAAACACGTACCAAAACCGTAAAACACCCTGTATCTTGAAAGTTTTACAATATAGGAGGAAACTGAGTACGGAGTTGAAAGTACATATAGGAATGAAAATGGACTTACCGGATCCGAAATTCGTATACTAGTATTATTTATCCAAACATGTATGAATATAAGGGCGCTACTATTATTTTGACCGCAACTGTATGTAAGGTACACAAACTTCAACGCTACAAAAATGACAAACGACTGCTGTCATCTTCGCTATGAATCTTTAATGTTCTGATTTTTCATATCAACGCTAAAGTACCTCATCATACGCTGCGTTAATGCTCATTTTTGCTCACTTCTATACAGACAGTTGGTCGAATTTCGACCTCAGGCGATACTAGTATTCTTAGATACATAAACATTCGAAAAATGTAAAAATTTTTTTTCGAAAGTAACCAACTAGACTACTCCCTTAATAGACACAAAAGATTTTATGATATCTTGTTGTTTTGCGGTCACTCATTTTTTTACTTTCAGTTAAAAAACAATAGTTCGGAGTCAATAAACGCTTGCCAAACTCTAACTTGTTTGACCGAACCTTCGCTCGTGGTTCAGTGGGTTGTTGTTGTTATTAAAACATTTGACTTTGTTTTCGCATGACTTGACTAAATCATCTTAAAGATTGGGATCAAATTTCGGCTACAACCATAAAAACAACAACTGCTCATATTTACAACACTATTTATGTCATGATCTTAAATTTTAGTTTTATATAAAAATTATTAATAAAAATATTTTATATAAATAGATAATAGTTTTAGATATTTACATATTGCTTCTGTTTCAAAATACATACATATGTTGAATCTTATCAGTTTTTAAGGGAAAAAGGTAAAGGTTTTATAACATTTTAAGTATTTTTTACACTGCAACAAAAAAGAACAATAACATCTTTAAAATAGGCCTGGTGAAAAGAGAAAACCTTAAGTTTGTGAATATTGGGGCTGTAAAATTTAAGCGCCGTATTTTTTTATTGGTACTAGGACAGTGAATTATTATATATCTACTATAACAACATGATACTTTGATTAACACAACAAGATTTTGTTAGAATAAGGCAAAACCTTAGAATCATTTACACATAAAACAATTATTAAAAAGCAAACACCGTCTCCCAAAATAAATATATGATAAAACTAAAATAAAAATAGACCCGAAGAACTCATGAATCACCTTGACTCAAATGCAAGCTGTAGACGTAAGGCTCTGATAAAAGTTTCCTTAACTGTCACAAACTTACTGAAAATAAATGAATATTCGTATAAATAATGCAAGAACATGAAGGCAATATTTTATGCTTAACACTTGTGTGTTCTTGTTGCTGTGCCTTTTTTGTTACTGTGTGAGTGTAAGTTACTGTGCGAATACTGGATATGAATAAAATGCTTTCGTAGTTCTTCCGGTTGCAGGATTTACACATCGCCTGCCAAAAAATAGCAAACAAAAATTATTTTTCTTGACCAAATATATTTAATACATATGTATGCTTGTGCGTTACAGTAGTGAATAAAATTAGGCATATATATATATAAAAAATATGTAAATATCTGAAAATATATTCAATCATCATGAAATAAATGTGTTTGTTGTAAAGGCTAATAAAAATATTTGCATATTTCTTTATAGCTTATTCACAGTTGATTTATTTCATGACAAACACAAATATGTATAAAATAAACTTTTTACACAACTATGAAAAGAAGTCTTAGAGAAAAGAGCAGACTTTAATTAATATTCAATAACTGAAATATTTCCATTGTATTGACTTCCTTATAAGTTCATCTTCACTTCTAAGTTTCCGAGTTAATAAGAATATGTCATGATATTTAACTTCAAACGATGAATGTTCAATGCAAATAGTCTCTGAAATTTATTTTTGCAATTCAAAGATTTTTGATTTCTTTACTGCAATATGTGATTTAATTTTATCTTTGCCATTTTCATAGAAATCATGCTAGTGAAATGTGGGTTGCATTTGTTACAACTACGCCTTGTTTACTTTTGTGATCAATCAATTTGAAGAAAACCATTCTCTCGCCTCTGAAAGGTGAGAAAATGGTAAGTAACATTTGGCCACTTTTTAGTCAATCAAATCGAATTATTCAATATTATTGCAATCAATAATATTTATAACACACAAATATTTAATTTTATGTATCCAAGATATAAACGAAGAAATTATTAAAGGTTAAACCTATTGTGTTGGTATTTTTGTAATTTGTACCACAGACGCACAGTGATTTCAAAGCGGAATTAAATAAATTTTTAATGTTAAGTGTAAATAATTTTTCTTGCATTATGTAATCTAACACGCATGTATGATTTCTCAAACTACACGGTGTGACCACCAAAATTTTTCTAGAATAATTTCAAAAGATCATGATTGTGGACACCTGTAAGAGTGCAATGAAGGTGGTCGAACCTCTAGACAAGGTTTCCAGTCAAGATTCGAAGCAATTCCCACGAAAATTACCTTTTTCCCAACACTAACATATATTATATACCACCAAAATTCCCATGGTAAAGGTAAAAAAATTACCACCGCAATTAAAAAAAAAACCATACAAAATCCCACGACCATTAAAAATTACCACGAAAGTACAATCAGTACATAATAAATAAATCCTATATAAATAAAAAATGAAAAAAAAAAAATAGAAATACCACAAAGAAACAAAAGTGGTGTTCAATGAACGGCGTATTTGTGATGTGAATAGCGTAAGATCGATATATTTCGACCTAGAAGGTAAAAAGGCTTAAAAGCATTTAAGCCCATGGCGAGGAAAGCAATTTGAAAATTTTATGTTGTTCAAAGCTCCATACAAAAATTTTCAGAAAAATGCTCATAAAGTGGAAAGGAAATGCATTTTAAAGTTGAGGATAAATTCATTTTGTAGAGCTAAGAAAAATATTTCATGTAATTGAAATGACTTAAGCTCTTTTACCTTTTAAGTCGAGATATTAACTAAAGCGTATTTTGCAACAACAAAAATGTAAGGGATTTTATATACGCAGTTTACGACAATGCAGTGTTAGCAGAGCATGTAATGCGTATGATGACAACTGTGACTTCATTTTCATTTCAAAAGACAATTGAAAACCAATAGATTCGTTTAGCAAACTTGCAATTATTTTTCATTATTGTTTTGGTAGTAATTATATTTTTCACTTTTTTTTGGCATTTTAAAATAATTCTTGTAAACTGATTTTATATGATTTAAATACAAATTCTAAATAATTGAAATGTAAGAATTTGATTTTAAATACAAATTCTAGTTGTTTGATAGTTTTAAATCGTTTATTGAGCTTTACAAATAATTGTTACAATTAATTACAATTAATTGTTCTAACGAATCTTTCCAAAGAAACAACTTTTTTCAATATGAAAAGGAAAAAATCACTAGTTGATTTTATTGCAATTTCGGCCCAGCTAAAGGCTTCATCAGAAATCTTTGTGATACCCGTGCAAGTGCGCACTAGCGCACTGCATCACAGAGGCGATGAGATTTTAAGTGTCAATTTCTCAGTTTTTTTCCCATTTCACATTCTCACATTTGTTTTTTTATTTTTGCTTTGCTTTAGTCTTTATGCTTATGTTATAATCTCATCTCTAATAAATCGCATCGCCTCTGTGGTGCAGTGCGTTAGTGCGCGCTTGCACGGGTATCACAAAGATTTCTGATGAAGTCTTTAGCAGGGCCGAAATTGCAATAAAATCAGCTAGTGATTTTTTCCTTTTGATAGTGAAAAAACATTGTTGTTGTTGTTGTTGTTGTTGTTTCTTTGGAAAGATTCGTTAGAACAATTAATTGTTGTAACTTTGACCTAAAGCTCAATGAACGATTTTAAACTATCAAACTACTAGAATTTGTATTTAAAATCAAGTATGATTTAAACTATCAAACACTTAGAATTTGTATTTAAATCAAATAAAATCAACATAATAAATAACAAGGTCATTTAGAAAAAACTTTAATTTTTGTAAACTTTACGCTTGCAAAAAATGCTTAGTTTTCATGCAATTTTGTGACGGCAACTAGTTCTTAAAAGAAATAAGCAATTTTTTCGTTATTATTAAGGGTAAGTTCAAGGAAATGTAGAGCATAAACTTATAGCTCTACGCTTCTGTATATATACGTCGTTCATCGAATACCATTATTATATTTTGAAGAATATATATATGCTGTTTGAAGAACAATAACAAAAGATAACAGCCATACCAAAACGCCCATTGAGCAATGAAACGTCAAAATACGACAATGAAAAGTAATTTAGACTTAGCAGCATTTTAAGAGCAGAAATTTGACACTTGATTATACATATAAATTTTTTGCACTATTAAAATAATAATTATATATTAAGTATTTTATGTTATTCTAAGTATTCAATTCTATGTTAACTGTTGATTATGCATATAATTCTGTTGTACTGTTAAAAGATCTCCTGTATCTTATTGTACTAATTAATATCTAATAAATATGAAATATCTAATAAATATGAAAATAGAGCCAGAAATGATTCTAATTATTGTCTTTGTGTTGTGAATAAATAAAGGCACGCTATAGATCAACAACCACGGGAATGCAGCTAAAATTTTATTACATACCCTTTAGGAAACAAAGCGCTTCGAAACTACTTTCAAAGCACTTAAAAAAATCACAATAGCGCTTTGTTCTCGTTTTTAATAGTGATTTTTTTTAACATTGGCATGTCATTGGGAAGAAGACCTTTGTTCTCGCTACTAAAAGTGATTTGAAAAAGCCCTTTGCTATCGCTACGAAAAGTGATTAAAAAAAGCGCTTAGTTCTTGCTTCGAAAAGGGATTCCAAAAAGCGCTTTTCTCTCCCTTCGGAAAGTGATTACAGAAAGATCTTTACTCTCCATTTGAAAAGTAATTAAAAAAAGAGCTTTGCTCTCGCTTCGAAAAGTGATTAAAAAAGTGCATTGCTATCGCTTCGGAAAGTGATTAGAAAACGCATAACATTCCCGTAGTGGCACCGACCAAAGTTTTAAGCAAAATAAAAAACGTTATTTGTATTATGTATTTAGACATGTCTTTGTAATGTGTACATATAAAAAGTAAGTTTTCAAAAAGTTTAGAAAAGTATTATGCATTTAGACATATCTTAGTAATGTGTTTTTAATTAGTTTGAAACTGTTTTTTGGTTTTTTAACTGAATATTGAATACATATAAAAAGTAAGTTTTAAAAAAGTTTAGTAAAGTATTGTGGATCTAGACATATCTTAGCAATGTGTTTTTAATTAGTTTGAAACTGTTTTTTGGTTTTTTTTAACTGAATATTAAATACATATAAAAAGTAGTAAAAAATAAGCTATTAAGAAGTTTAGAAAAAATGTTAAGAAACTAATTTTTATGAAAATATAACTTTTTTTATTAAAATATTTCAACTGTTTATAAACGTTTTTTACCTTTCACTATTTTTCACTATTTTGCTGAAACACTTTCACGAATTAAACTTTCCGCGCATACTAGTGATGAGTAATGACAAGTAGTGATGAGAAAAGTAAATATATCGAACTAGTATGACAGCAACGATAGGATGTAAATCTTGTTTTAATCAAATTAGGGAAAATAGTGAAAGCAAACCGATTTTTTGAAGCTCAATTCGTAGCGAGAGCAAAGCACTTCTCAAAAGCACTATTCATAAGCAAAGTGAAGCCCTTTTTATTTGCTTTTTCATAAAGCACTTTGAAATTTCCAATAGGGTATATTTAAGTAGATTACATGATATAAAAAAAGTTCAATGGCAAAAATATTATACTGTGAAGGATATTGAAGAAAATTGCTAGGAATGATGTTTCCAAAGATTTTATTTCTGACAGCGGTAAGAGCTTGGCAGTCATTTAGCAGATGTTCTACGGATAGTTGGCCGTTGCAAAGATGGCAGCTAGATGTAGTGCTCCCACACAAAGGATGTTCATGGGTCAGCTTAGTGTGCCAAATACGTAGCCGAACAAATAACCGGACAAATTTTGATTGTTTTTGATAAGGCTATGTTGTACGGTGCCAGGACATATCACATATATGAAGGATTTTTTTTGGATACAAATTTTATCCAATAGAACTTCATAAAAAAACATTGTTGCTACAGCTTAAATAAGTGGGAAATAATTTCAAAATAGTTAATATTCCATTATAACATGGTCCACACAAACTTACTCAGTACGCAGCTATGTTACATAAAATGAGGAATGAAATGACTTAATCCTTTAAGGAACCTATATGTCATTTTTAAATGTTTCTGCATACAGCTATAGTCAGTAAACTCGTTTAGCTTACAAATAAAAAAAAATTAACTACACGCAAAATTTATATATGTTTGCTTATTAATTTGAAAGCTTTGGTAAAATTTCTCTTTCTTGTTTCTTATTAACATTAGGCAATTTGTTTGTTTAACATTTTTATTTTTCTAAAATTGTTCAAGTCGGAACCATTTTAGAAAAGTAGTTAATTACAACTTTAAATAGCCAAAATATACCTTTTCTGGTCCATTTTTGCTTAACTTCAAGACGCAGTTTCTGCATTTTTAACTTCCCATTTCACTATGAGTTGTTTTTTTTTTGTATAAATTTCTTTTAAATTTTTTTGATGTTTTTTTTTAAGATTTAGTGTAACTAACTAAAGCCATAAATTACAAAAATCTCCAACAAACTTTCAGTTATGAAGATTGTCTGATGGTGCTGCCGCAGCGTGTTACTGTTCAGTTCGTTGTTGTTGTTGTTTTTGTTGGTGAGTTTAATGGTTTTGCTAATGCTGTTCTAGTTGTTGTTGCTGTAAGTGTGTTTTGGTCTTTGCAGTAGAGTTAACGTTGGCGTTGGTGTTGCCAGACTTTGTCAAAAGTGAACGTGACTATCTGTGGTGAAGCATCTTCACATAATTGCATTGAAGAAAATTTTAGAATTTTACTTTTTGGACGCCATTAGTTCTGGTTTGTGAAGTTTGTTATTATTGTTGTTGCATTAGTCCTTTTGTTGTTGTTGTCTGGAAATGTTTTAATGAATTTAGAGCAAATTGAAAGGAATGTTTTTTGTAATTGAGTCGACGTTCTTCGCCACAGATAAGTTTTTACATTTGAGTTGGTTTTCTTTTCGGTTTTTGTTTTTTTACTTATTTAAAGTGCCTAACATTCTGTGGTTGTAAAAATTTGATAGCTCGGCTTATAAGCGATGTGAAAAAAAATTAATGCTTAATTCATTACATTCAGTGGCAAATTTTAAGTGATTTTTATTGGAAACGCTTAACTTCCACAAAATTTTGTCTACATACATTAGGGAAGCTATGGGCTTGTTTAGAAAAAAATTTAGAAAATTGATTTAATTATTAATAAATTATATATTTTTGGAATTTAGCAAATTGTTTTTAATACAATGTATAATGGGCTGGGGCGATTTGCAAGCCGATGTTGTCTGGGCGATTTTAGGTTTAGGCATAAAAAACTATTAAAAAAAAGTGGTGGGTAGGGGTTTTTGAAAGAAATGTTGTGAATTTTTTCCTTGGAAGTTTGTTTCAAAAAAATCCTGTATAAAAAAGTGCACAGCTAGAGGAAAACTGATGTCAGAGGGGAAAGCCTCGTACCCGATTTAACCTAAAAACGGTCTAAAATGTATACGTTTTCATATAAAAATTTATCTTAAAAAATTCCTAAAAAAGTCCCCAAAATTCAAGGTATAATTAACTTAACTTTGGTGCGTATGTATTTTTGACTATCACGGCTAAAACTCTTAAGCTATCAAACTTATAAGCACACCATATGTTCGTGGTATTTTTATATTTTTTGTTTTTGTTAGACCCCACCTAGTTGGCACTGTGGTTGATTTTTTTCGAAAAATTTTATTTATGAACCATTTTGGCTCAAATGAACACCATATTATATAATTAAAAATAATGTATTTGGCAAAGTACATTCTCAAAGTACAATACGAAGTGAAAATTCGGATTATCAGTATCAAAAATTTTTAATGAATGACACGAATTCTATAAAATATTATTTTGAATTTTGTGAATTTTTTCTTTACGAATTTTTTACGATAAATTTTTGTATGAAAACGTTTAAATGTTTCACAGTCTTTAGGTTAAATCAGGTGTGAGAATTTCATTTCTGGCATCAGTTTTGATCTAACTGTGCACTTTTGAAAACTAAAAAACTCTCATAAGAAAAAATTTACAAAATTGAAGGTGTGATATACTTAAGTGCACCCCCCCCCCCCACGTTGGGCTAGGAATTTCAATAAGTGGCCAAAAAACAAATATGTTATGTATACAAATGATTCTTACGATTGATAACGGGACACATTAAGGATAACAAAATATTATTAATATAAAATTCAAAATTACAATTGGGGACAGATTTAGAGTAAAAAATTGCAATTGTTTTTATTATTTACACCTAAAATTTGAAATCATCGACAGTATAACTATTTCTTAAAGTTATTATAAATTCTTAGCACTTTATTAAAGATAAGTTTAAAAGCCTGTCCTACGACTGGTCCTCCGCACACTTCCTTTTTTGAGCTTTTTGCCGAAAGCACTTTATTCTCTTTTTAAAGCTTGATTTTTTATACACTTGATTTTTGCAAAATACAAATGTACCACTTAAATAACACTTTACGTATAAAAGTAGTGTTGAATAATTAGTTCAAGTGAAAAACGGCAAAAAGACGAGTATGATAACAACCATATTTATACACAACTTTACAAACTGACCTTGCAACCTTCATATACGTAGCAACTCAGGAGTCGTTTTGCAGATGATACAATAATTTTGTTTAGTACAGTCGATTGTACTATCGATTGTAAATCGTCTCAAAAGAATTTCATTAAATTCGTCATAACTTTTTTATAAAAGGATGAAAAAAAGAGGTAGTTAGATCAAAAACGTACTATTGTACAAACCCAATATTGTCACTGATAAGAATCAAATATATTTTTTTTTGTGCATACTTTCAGGCAGAACATTTTTGAGAACAGTGTGTCTTGTAAAATTACTTTACTGTCAAAAAATAATTACAATTTGAGAAACACTGTGTGCGGAGCAGAATGCTTGCGTTTTTAATATATGCATTTTGTGTATTAATATATGCATACTTTCAGGCTGTACAATTTGAGAGATATTGGACAAGAAGCAGCGTGCTTGCCTTTTATATATTAAGATATTGAATACAATATTGAAAAAAGTATGTATTCATATTTTCTTTTATTTTCCATTTTTCCTCGTACTGAATACACAAGAATGGGGTTTAAAAAATGCTACGCCTAAAGAATATCCCTGAGATTCCGCTGGCAATTGAAATAATTTACATGCTGTTACTTTCTTTAAGATGTTTACTTGAAGAGGGATATGCACACTTTTGCAAGTTTTTAATAACTTTCGAGAAATTTATAAAAAAACGAACGTCGTGCAGTACTCTCAAATCGAAAAAGATGACCAAAAGCAAAGAACAGATAGTAGACAGTACAACTACTGCAAAGGCAAACTCTTATCAAACTAGATCAAAAGTTAAAAAATTTCAAAAGCCAAAAATAAAAATAAAATATAAAACAAAACATTAAAAAAATATTAAAAGAAAACAAAAAATGAAAAAAATTATTAAAAGCAAAAATTAAAAAAAAGAAATAAAATAAAAAAATATTAAAAGGAAATATATAAAAAAAAATTGTAACAAGGACCCCGTTACAAAATTGAGCCCCGCTCTCTACGCCACTGTTCCACTACGCCACTGTGCACCTCAACGTAGTCAATAGCCAGGTATACCACAAACACACAAACACAGCAACTCAACAGCCAACTCAGCATGGTATAATTCCCATCAAGTTTTTAGCAGAGGACAAATAAGAATGCGTAGTTTGGCAGACTTAGGCACGGTCCGAAAGCGTAGTGCTTAGCCCGTCCGCTACTTGATAAACAAGTAGATGAAATTTTTTGACGATCTCATTTCTGCAGATCGTCGCTGATACATGTAGTAGTAGTTTTATATATAAGTTTAATTTTTATTTTGTAGTTTAGTTCAGACTTTTCACGTCGGCTTTAGTCGGTCGGACATCCGAAGCAGTTTCTTTTGTTCGGACTTTTCACGTCGGCTTCGGTCGGTCGGACATCCGAAGTAGTTAATTTAAGTTCGGACTTTTCACGTCGGCTTCGGTCGGTCGGACATCCGAAGTAGGTTCTCTCCGGCTCGGACTTTTCACGTCGGCTTCGGTCAGTCAGACATCCGAAGCAGAATATTTTAAGCTCGGACTTTTCACGTCGGCTTCGATCGGTCGGACATCCGAAGCAGTTTCTTTTGTTCGGACTTTTCACGCCGGCTTCGGTCGGTCGGACATCCGAAGTAGTTTCTTTTGTTCGGACTTTCACTTCGGCTTCGGTCGGTCGGACATCCGAAGTAGTTTCTTTTAAGCTCGGACTTCTCACGCCGGCTCCGGTCGGTCGGACATCCGCTACATAAATTTATGCTTAAGAGTTTATTTTCTTTTCTTTCTTTTTTTATTATCGTTAGAGTAATAGTAAGGCGATTCACGCCACATATAAAATCATATATATTAAGATTAAATGCTAAATAAAGCAGCGTAGTCGGGTCTTGCCTAAGTCGTCGTCATACCGACCGTCACCGAACTTCACCGAATATCGAATACCACCGAATTTATCCAAGTCACCGCACTCCACCGTACACCGAACACCATCAAACCAGCATACGAGGACTTCATCGGCAGATTCAATTACGTATCGTAGCATTTATTTGTAATATTGTGTATTGTAATAAGTAAGGCTTGCTCATTGAATTAAACACTAAGGGAATATATATATATACTATGTACACTGCTAATAATTACAAACAATAAAGCAGCAATTATTTAATTTAATTTAATTTAATTTTAAATTTTAAATTTTAAATTTTAAATTTAAATTAATTTAATTTAAATTTTAAATTAAGTCTACTGATCAAGATCTTACAGACTATTTCATAATTACAAAAATATTTCCACCAGTAATAAGAATAATAGATACAATACTATGATATAATACTAATAAAATTATAATAAGAGCAGTTAAATTCTTCAAGTCTTCTTATTATTGGCGAAACTTCGAGGGTCTTTCGTCTGATCCTGGAGCGGCTGAGCATACCTCAGCCTTTGAATAAAACCCCCCTTACAAAATGAAAAAAAAAAAATATTAAAAGCAAAAAAAAGTATACAAAACAAAAAATTAAAAAAATATTAAAAGCAAAAATAAAAAGTATTATGTCGAAAAAATAAAAAAATATCAAAAAAAAAAAAAATAAAAATATATAAAAAACAAAAAACAGAGCTGTAAAATCGGCATTCATATTCAGAATTTTAAGTATGCACAATTGAATAACTACATAAGAAAGCATTCAATAAAGGCAAAATTGATTTATAAATAAAATTTTTAATTCTCATTGATTTTAAAGAAAATGATTAATTATTCATTTTAATTATTCATTAATTATTCATTCATAATTATTTTGTTATTCAGAAAAATAAATATTTTTTCATTCATTTGACTGCTATAAACAAAGAATGCAATTCACAAAATATTTTTCAGAATTTTCAATTATTCTGTTTTTATTCATTTATAATTTTTTATTCGTTATTAATTTTTTATTCATTATTCCCTTTTTTATTCATTATTAATTTTTTATTCATTATTAATTTTTTATTCATTATTCATTTGTTATTCATTATTCTATTTTTATTCTTTATTAATTTTTTATTCATTATTCCTTTTTTATTCATTATTCATTTTTTATTCATAATTCATTTTTTATTAATTATTTATTTGTTATTCTTTATTTAGTTTTTATTGATTTTAGTCCCAAGCCATAAATAAGAAATGAATAACAATTAAATAAAGAATAACAAATGAATAATGAATAAGAAATGACTAATGAATAAAAAATGAATAATGAATAATAAATTAATATTGAATAAAAAATGAAGGAATAATGAATAAAAAATGAATAATGAATAACAAATGAATAATGAATACAAAATGAATAATGGATAACAAGAGAATAATGATTAAAAAATGAATAACGAATAAAAAATAGAATAAAAATGAATAAAAAAATAATAATGAATAACAAATGAATAATGAATAAAAAATGAATAATGAATAAAAAATTAATAACGAATAAAAAAATGAATAACGAATAAAAAAACAATAACTGAATATTCTGAAATTCTTTGTGAATTGCATTCTTTGTGTATAGTATACAAATGAATAAAAAAATTATTTATTATTCTGAATAACGAAAATGAATAATTGAAATGAATAATTATTAATTTTTCAAAAATGAATGTGAATTAAAAATTTTATTTATCAATCAATTTTGCATTCATTGAATACAGTCTTATTTCGTTATTCACTGATTCACTTTTTTGTGAATAAAATCAAATTGAATGCATTTTTTACAGCTCTGACAAAATAGCAGAAAAAAATTTTAAAAAACAGGAAAAAAAAACATGAGGCTCTCCCAGCAACCTCCACGTGGTGACCCTGGAAACTATATATATCATTTATGTAGGCTAATTGCGGGTTTTGTTTATCGATTTTATAACATATCTACCATTCTTAAAGTTATATTTTCTAAAGCCTTGTATATTTATTTTTATTTCACACATCACACGTCAGATTCGGTAAAAGCGTCCCCGTATTCTCTCTCGTATCCCACTTCTTTTTTAATACTCCAGAATCAATAAAAACTACAATTTTTATTTAATACTGCCACGCCCTTTGTTGAATCGCACCCATTTTTTTTACCATGCTCGGAAACGATTCTACTCACCCATATACCCATTTTCAATAAGCTGGTGCCAATATTTTACGAGATACAGTATTTTATTGATAGTGCCACGCCCTTTTTTCGAATCCCGCTTACTTTTACCTTCATGCTTGAAGTAGAACCAACTTACTACTGTACTGAATTTCAATAAACCTGTGCCAGCATTAGACGTGATACAGTATTTTATTGATAGTGCGACGCCCGCTTGTTAAATCCCGCCCACTTTTCCATCGCGCTTGAAAAATATGCTTTATTCCAAGTATCCTGCACCCGGTTTTATTAAATTCTGTCTATTCAACGCCAAGATATGATTTCTGGCCACTTTTCCAAATTTCTGGCCCAATGTGCCACCCCATGTTTTTAAAAAATTTTCATGCCCGAACCCAAAATCACCCAGGAAAAATTTTTTTTTTACCTCCACACAACTCGACCCAGCCTAACATATAATAATAATTATAAAACAGTTACAATACTTAAAGAAAGCATCGGCCGCCACATTTCTACAGTATTTGTTGCAAGATATTCTTATAACTATAATAACAATAATTTCTATTCAACACTGGAACAATGTGTGTATTTCCTTTCAAATAATATTACATTTGACAATAATTAAGTCGTTTATTAAAAAAAAGCTTTTATTTTGACGAAGAAATTATTATTATTCAACGAAATAACACTTAATTATGGCAATAATCCAAATAATTTTCCACTCTAGCCGATGGGAAAAAACAATTAGTAATATGACGATTTACATCATCAAGTTGAGCATTTATCGAAAACTATAAGCATCATTAACGTAATTATTCGCTGAAATATCTGCATATTAATCAACAGTATTTTTCATCACTCAACCGGCTGCAAGAATATTTTCAACACTTCCGTTATTATTAATTTTGAGCTTCTGTTACATATTGTGAATTAAGTGGTTGCATTTATTTTTTGCTCGCACAAGTGGCTCTGGTTTGTTATTAATTAAGTTTTGAAGCAGCAGCTACATTTGTGGGTGTTGCACAGTGGTTAAAGGGCGGCACTAAAAACGAGTACATGTTTTCATAAGCTCCAATCTTTGTTTTTTTTTCTTTGAACTTTTTTAAAAAATATCTTAAGATAATTTGCGTTGAATATTGAGGTGATATCCGAGTGATAGTGAGTTCCTGTGAAGTGCCTTGAATCTAATCAATTTGCAATGCAACGCAAAATAGTGGCGTTTTCGCAAAAAACATGTAATTTTTTATTCTAAGGGGGACAATTTTTCAGTACGAGCTTAAGTTCTAGTCAAATTAAACTGAGGTTAACTCACCAAAATTGTACGTTTAAACTCAGTTTAGGCAAAAAAGAAACACATTATATGATCATTTAAGTCAATTTAACGAATGCTAAAATATCTAGTTAAACCAAGTTTAAACGTCCAATTTTGGTGAGTTTACCTCAGTTTAATTTGACTAGAGTTTAAGCTCGCACTGAAAAATTGGCCCTAAGAGGTATGTCATTGTTTGCAGAGCGAAGGCGGCCGAAGAGAAATACTAATTCAGTTGAAAAACATTCTGTCTGAGCTGGGTTCCTTAGCTTCGGGTCACGCACTCTATTCAGTACTCTTAAACTATTTGCGGTGAGCCTAAACGAACTTTTAATACGACTTCAAATAATAATACCACATTGAATACGGTAATTTTTTTTGGATGAAGAAAGAGCCACAGCTCATATTTGACATTAAAAAGTTTTATGTGTATGATTTCACTTTTAAATATTTAAAATTAATAAGTATGAAATAAAACTATATGAATTTTTAAATAAAACTTAAAGCTTGTGACTAATTTTCTCCGGTATATGATTTGATCACTTCAACCTACTTCTCAAAGCTATTTGAATTCAAAACCAATTTCTCCTTCTTTTTAGTCTTTGTTGCGCCTTGTCGAGCATAAGGCCACGACTTGAATAAAGATTTTGTTTTTAAATTGAGAAATGTGGTCTGATTTTGTGATTTTTATTGTTGAAAATAGGTTATTTCAATACTTGCACAAAGTTCCATTCTATTTCCATGTTCCTCCCCTCCATTCTTCTCATAATAACTCCAAATATCGCCTAGCAACTTTAACACCTCACAACATCTTTTTAAACGACATAACCTCATTTTAGTCCACTCTTACTTCATGTGAAGTGGGACAATGTACCAACTCATTTTATAAAATGAATAACTCACTCAACCTCACCTCAAATCTGTTTTGCTCCCATCACTAGTGATAAATACAAGGTGAAATGACTAATACAGTTTGTATGTTTGCACTCTGTAAAATCTAGATAACGAATGTTTTTGAACTAAATGCAAATTGGTGCAAGACAAAAATTAAACTAGGCTTTTGCTTAAAACATTTTTTAAATTTTCGTCGTATACAAAATTTAAAGGCTTAAATTCAGTGTGAGGAAAATGACTATGGTTTTTATTTGCATAATATATGGAAGGAAGTTGTAGAAAAGGGCGAGATCTTAACATTTTTGATGACTTTATATCATAAATCATATTTATTTGATATTAATTTGTACAATAAGATACAAGAGACCTTATAACAGCACAACAAAATTATATGCATAATCAAGAGTTAACTTAAAATTTGAATACTTGGAATAACATAAAATACTTAATATATAATTATTATTTTAATAGTGCAACAAATTTGTATGTATAATCAACTGTTGACTTAAAATTTGACAACTTTAAATAACTTAAAATACTAGATATATTATTTATGATTATTATTTATGATTTTAATAAATAGACAGTCTTATAAATACAGGGTCCGCCATCTAACGTTTTTTTCCAACTAGTGCTTATTTCGTGAATGGTAACACTTAGCACTTATCTGATTTGACAGATAATTAGTTTTATCCTTCTGTTAAACGAATATGAATGGCCGCATTCAGCGCAGACAACTGCTGTGAACTGTAATGTTAGCGCTACCTTGGTTCACGATGATTTTCTCTGAATGTGTTGCTACTCTACACGTCAGAAGTTAAATTCAATTTAATTATATTAAATTTTTATGTACATTTAATTCCATTGCAAAGGTTTCTCTCTTAAATTTGCTGCGTTCTTTCTGTGTTTATTAATTTAACAGATACGTCAGTAGCAGCATCTGACAGTTCTTCAAACAGTTGTGTTCATGTAGCATAGAATTTATTCGCTCGATTAAATAGCGTCCGCTGTCTAATCAGTTTTAGTAAGCGCTCCCAAAATTCGATTATTCAGCGAATTTTCACACAACAGCTGCCAACTGTTGTCTGCGCTGAATGCGGCCATTGTGTATACGCTTGAACAACGCTGGAAAATATTGCGACATTACTTTGAACATCATGGTAATGTTGCAGAATGTGTGCGAAAATTGCGTACGGATTTTGGAAGAAGAGAAGCACCATCAGCTCCGTATGTTCGTTATCTTGTGAAAAAAGTGAAAGAAACTGGTATCCTCATCGTAAATCATTTCCTCAGCGTGAAAAGCCAAAAGCAGTGCATACACCCGAGAATATTGCTGCTGTGGCAGAAACTGTGCGTGAAGCGCCATCAATATCAATTCACCGTCGTTCTCAACAATTGAACATTTCGGAGACATCATTGAGACGAATTTTGCATAAAGACCTTGGTATGACGCCATACAAAGTCCAATTGGTTCAGGAGTTGAAGCCAACTGACCATTCAATGCGTTTTCGCTTCGCTAAGTGGGCCTGCGATCGACTTACAGAAGATGCCGATTTTGCCAAAAAAATCATCTTTTCCGATGTCGCTCATTTTGATCTTGGCGGGTATGTAAACAAGCAAAACTGTCGCATTTGGGGCACAGAAAACCCGCACGCATACATTGAAAAGCCGCTGCACCCAAATCGAGTCACTGTTTGGTTCGGATTTTGGTCCAGAGGCATAATTGGACCATTTTTCTTCGAAAATGAGCAAGGAGTGGCCGTTACAGTCAACGGCGATCGTTATCGGGCCATGTTGAACGAATTTTTGTTCACAAAACTTGAAGAGGAGGATATTGGCAACATTTGGTTTCAACAGGACGGCGCTACGTGCCACACAGCCGAAGCTACACTCGATGTTTTGCGCCCTGTTTTTGAAGATCGCATTATCAGCCGCAAAGCTGATGTCGTTTGGCCACCTCGGAGCTGCGATTTGACACCGTTGGACTATTATTTGTGGGGTATTATAAGATAAGTGTTACGCCGACAAGCCAGAGACAATTGACGCTTTAAAGGACAATATTCGTGAAGCCATTGGTGAAATACAGCTGCACACAATCGATAATGTGCTTAAAAATTGGACCGATCGTGTAGGCTACTGCATGGCCAGCCGAGGCAGCTATTTGAATGAAATTATTTTTCATTATTAACCGGAAGGATTGTATTTTCAAATAAAAACAGAAATTTGAGAGAATATCCAGTAGTTTTTTTTATAGAATTTTCAAAAAAAAAAAAAAAAGTTATTTGGCGGACCCTGTATAAAAACAGAGATGAAACATAGTAAGAAGACAAAATAAATAATTAGGAAAAAGAAGTAATAGATAGTTAGATGTTTGAAAAGCATAACATAACATAAGACTTAAATTTATTCATGCTGACAATAGATTTTCAACTAGAAGGTAAAGAATTCCAGAGTTTGATGGCGGCGATGAAGAAAAGTCGCTTAGTATGTAACGAATTTAATTTAGGTATTATGAGGTTGTGTGTTAGAGTAGAAACACTGAAGATTAACTTCTCATAGAGGTATGCGGGAGTTTTACAGGAAATTAATTTATGCAAAAATAAACAATTTCTCGCATTTAAGTAGTTTATAATACTACAACCTAAAATGCTTCTACTCTCTTCAGATACATGGTCAAAGCGTCTCAGGCCAAACACGTATCTTGCTGCATCATTAAAGGCAACCTAAATTTTATGCGAAGAGTGCGAGTCAAGATTGCTGTATATTAGTTCGGAGCAAGATATGAATGCGTTGCGAAAATAAAACGCGATGCGCATTTAAAAAGCATTAAATAAAATAAATCAAGACGAAATAACTGTTAAATGTTTAATATTTTGAAGAAAAGCGAAAAATGCAGTAAATAACTTATAAAAATATCAATCAAAATTATCAAAAATATTTCAAAATAAGTTAGGAAAAACGTTTTGTATGTGGTTGTCTGTTGTATTTTTTTTCAGGACAGTCCCTTTGTAAGGTCCAGCAGTAGTCTGCCATCATATGACAATCCCATCGTCCTTGATATCTATTCTCCGTTGTCTTGATATTCTGATGAAAACACTCTCCTTGTTCTTCACTGTAATCACCTAGGTTATCCGCAAATCTATCCAAATGACTATGGAAATAATGTTATTTTATGCTCATGTTAGCTCCCAGGTTTTTAAAATTTAAAAGCATTTTAGAAACTATTTCAGGATACTCTGCAGCTTTATAATTCCTCAAAAAGTTTTTGACTACTGATACAAAGCTTATCCATGCTTCTGATTCGACCTTAGTCATGTGCTTTGTGAAATCATTGTTGTTTATGAGAGTTCGGATTTGTGGCCCATCAAAGATGCCTGCTTTTAATTTGTCCATGCTTTGGCCAGGAAATACTTGGCAAATATATTTGTAACACTCGCCAGTCTTATCCAAAGCTTTCACAAACTGTTTTATTAGTCCAAGTTTCATATGGAGTGGTGGCAAAATTATTTTTTCTCGACATATTATTGGATCATGAACGATATTATTTATGCCTACAGTCTTATTTGTTCTGGATGGCCAAACTTTTCTAGTGTAGTGCTCATTTTTCGCACGACTGTCCCATAGACAAAGAAAACATAGATATTTAGTGTAACCACCTTTACAGGCAATGTTTGTTGAAGGAGTAAATATCGGTACGGGAAGTTCTTTACTATGCGGTATTGGTGGAATTGTAGATTTTATGTTCGGGTATATCCAAGAGCGCTTTTTGTATCGGTTCATACCTTTCACATTCACGACACAAAAGTAACAATTGTCTAAGTGATTTCTTGGATTTTTCCATGCCATCGGATGGCCGAATGGAAGCCCTTTTCGTCCGCCTTGTATCCAATATCGAAGTGAATCTACGCAAGTTTTACAAAATTTATGTGGCACCCAACATTTGTCCTGTTGTCCAAGATTTTTTCCAGAATATTTAAGATATGCTTCTTTTACAAAATTATTGATATTTCTTCGTTTTTTCTCTTGACAATATATTCCAGATATATAACAGAAATGGTCTGGGTTGTTAACACAAGGCTTTCGATAAGAATTTATGTTATTTTTTTTTAAGCAACACCGAAAAGAAATCTGAATAAACCGATTGTTTTTTTATATAACAGCTTAAACCAAAAGTAAGAAACAGCACGTGATAAGTACAGTATTTATGAATTTGACACAATTGTCGCAATTTACTTAGAATAAAGCAATATACATTGAATATGATCGTTTTCTTTACACCGTATTGACAGCCATGGTACTCACCTCTTTCTACCATGTTTAATATGCCATGTAATAGAGCGGTAGTAAGTAAAATTTTTAATTTTTGATTAGTTTAATTCGGCTGTGTCTGAGAGGAGACTCTCATATACCAGCTCACTGTTTGTGATGATTTAATCGCGAGTTGTCGGTACAGCTCTTGTAGCGGGATTCGTACATGTTATATGAACTCAGATCCAAGACCGACTCCCTTCTTTGCTAGTCCATCAGCCCTCTCGTTACCAATAATGCCCTGGTGGCCTAATAGTAAGTGAATCTGAATTTTGTGCAAAAATGTAAGCCGCATCAAAAAATTCTTGTTGTTCCCCTGTATATTTATTTTGAAATTTTGTATCAAAATGATATACCATTATTAAATGTGAATTAATCAAAAATATGCCAATGGATGTTAATGAAATATGGCTTATTTTCTTCGTAACATATGTGCGTTTATAGCTTGCATAAAAAAATGTTTTTTTCAGAAGAACTTTCTGAATATTTCCGAAACTATTCAGCTAATTAAAAAATAATGCAAATGTAACTTAGAGGTTATTTAGCTGCGGATTTTTGGATTTTTTATTTTACCAAACCAGACAAACTGTTCTGGAGATATGTTAAGATCTGTCATGAAACATCCTTAATTTTTAAAATATTGGTTTATCGCGAGAACCAGAGTCAATTAAAACAATCTAAATTATAGTATTAAAACTTCGTTATCCCATGTATTTTAATTGACTCCAGAAACTTATGCCGCAGAAAAAAATGTCTTTTTTTGTTCCTCTGTGTTATCATTCGAGGCTATGATATTCGAAAGAAAGAAATTATTTAACTGATTAGGATTGATATCACACACTTCAGATTAGATTTATCGCACACTCCGAGACTACGTACATTTTTCCATAAATCCTTGGATGGAAGGTTACAATTGAATTTACGTTGGAAAAATATTTTCTTAGAATGTCTGATTGCTGACACAGCTTCATTGCGGGCACGCTTAAAATGCTCCCAATTTTCAGCATTACGGTGCTTTTTCCATTTGTTATAAAATTTATTCCTTTTTTATGGCTAAACTAGCAAATGACGTGAACCAAGGACAAGACTTATTTTTGATTACTGAAGTACGAAGAGGAACGAAATTTTCAAAAGCACAGCAGACATGAGAAACAAGAATGTTTAATTTATCATCCACATTCTCACAGAACCAACAATCATTGCAACAGATATGAGACAAATTATCATACAACAATGAGTAATCAATAGAATTGTAGTCACGGTAAGAAATAGTCATTGGGACATTATTACGACAAGCATTACAACTAAGAGTACAAAATAATAGATCATGGTCAGAGGTAAAAGAAACTTGGTTAAAAAGTAGAAGCAAGGACTCATCAGAAAGTATAAAAACATCGATAAGACTAGGGGTTGCATTAGGAGCAAAAAGAGTCGGAAGAGAGGAGTTAATAATTGTCATTCCAGCCGCATTGACTTTGTCATAAAAACTATCAGATACATTATCCTTGTTGAGCAAATCCACATTAAAATCATCACATATGGAATAACAGTCAAAGTCAGTCACACTATTACAAAGATCAACGAAAAAAGGTTCAACACTATAACTTCTGTTAGGATTGTAGACGCAAGAGACAAAAATTTTAAAATTAGCATCAAAAATTTGTACATTTATAAATTCAACCTCAGACTCACAGTATTAACTTTGACAGTATTGACGCTAGAAGCTTCAGTACCAAAAGACTCTGTGACGACTGTTTCTACAATATATCTATGGATTTCGACCACTGTACGTTGCGGTGTAAGCTTCTGCACCAAAAGACTCTGCTTTGGCAACCATTTCTATGGACTTAAACCACTGTGCGTGGACTCTGTAAGCTTAAATTTACTCATTACTGCATAAATTTATTTCATAATTTAATATGCAAACTTTATGCTAATTGCTTTAATTAATTTTATAATCATTTAACTTATTTGTTTACTTAATTATCTTGATATTTTAATATCAAGGCATGGCGAAATATTAAAAACAATTTGAATGCTTTCTTGCTAAGACACTATACCGAAACTGTTTGAGAAAATTATATACGAACAACTTATTTTCTTAGTCAAAAATATTGTATCTCCGCACCAACATGGTTTTTTGAGTGGAAAATCTACAGTCACTAACCGTTTTATTTTCTCAAACTTTTTTATTGGTGATATGGAAAACCATTTGCAGACGAACGTCATTTTCACCCATTTCGCGAAAGCCTTTGACAAGGTCAATCATAAGAGTCTCATATCAAAAATCTCCGTAATTGGATTCCACTCCAATATACTCAGTTGGATAAAATCATACTTAAAAAACCGACTCTAACTTTTCAAAATCAATGACACAATATCCAGCCCGATCAAGGCCACTTCGGGGGTCTCGCAAGGAAGCCATCTGGGTCTGTTATTGTTTCTGCTATTTATCAACGACCTCCCTCTAGTAGTCAAACATTCTAAATGCCTTCTTTTTATTTATTTATTAATTTACTGCCAGGTGATAACAAAATCACTTTGGGCATAATTATAGTTAAATATACAAAGTACGTGTAATATACCTTTTACAAAAAAAAAAAAAAAAAAAGAAACTCTTAACTCAAGTTAACAAAAAAATCTGCCACAATATTCTTAAATACTTCCCTAGACATAGAGAAATCTAATGGAATAAGTGAACACAAATTGTTAAAATTATTTAAAGCTCTAGTGATAGGCTCATTGCCCGCATAATTAGACTTATAAGCTCTGAGATAAAAAGGATTAAATGAACGCAATGGTCTTGATGGAGTATAAAAATTTATACGTTCCAGCAGAGATGCACAATCAATAGTACTACATATTAATCCACGAATAATTTGAAGAGACTGAAAAGTTCTTCTATCTTTGAGTGAATTTAGATGCAACAGTTTACAGCGCACACTGTAAGACGGTATCGGCTCTCAGTTAAATTCAAAGGCTTCAGCGCAAATTTTAGGAAACGTTTTTGAACACACTCAAGACGATTAGAATGAACTTCATAAAACGGATTCCAGATGAAAGAGCAGTATTCAAGCCTAGACCTAACATAAGCAGAAAAAAGAAACAAACGCGTATATGGGTCTTTAAAATCATAACTGTTACGTTTTATAAAAGCTAAAACCGAATAAGCCTTTGGAATAATGAAATCCAAATGCTTAGTAAATGAAAATTTTGCATCGAATAAAACACCCAAATCACAAACTTGGTCACTGGAATTTAACACATTATTATGAATTGTATAGGAAGATAATATATTATTGCAACGCTTAGAAAAACTGACGTGGAAGCATTTTGTTAAGTTTAAGGCAAAATAATTTCTAGCACACCAATCAACAAGATTCGACAGATCAGATTGAAGCATATCAACATCCAAAACTGAACAAACTCTACGGTAAAGCTTTAAATCGTCGGCAAAAAGCAAAAAATTACAATTATTAAAACACATTCCTATATCATTTACAAATAAGAGAAAAAAAAGTGGCCCAAGAATACTTCCTTGCGGTACACCAGATGTAGCATAAAAAGTGTAGGAATTTACATTATCAATGGAGACCACACATCGACGATTCATTAGATAAGAGTTAATCCAATCAAGAAAATTAGAATGAAAACCTAACTTTTTTAGTTTACCAACTAACGCATTGTGGCAAACTTTGTCAAAAGCTTTGGAAAAATCTGTGTATATGACATCTACCTGATTTCCAGTCTCAAAGGAAGAGATACAATATTCAGAAAAATCTGCTAAGTTCGTGACAGTTGACCGATCAGTAACAAATCCATGTTGAAAAGGGCTTATTATATTTTTTAATGCAAAATAAAGTTTATTTTTTACAATAATTTCAAAAAGTTTCGATACCGTTGAAAGCTTTGAGATAGCTCGATAGTTTTCTACGTTATTTTTTAGCCCAGATTTAAAAACAGGCATAATAAAAGCGTATTTCCATTCATCAATAAAAATACCCGCACTTAAGGATTGGTTAAAAATAAAAGCTAGTGGATTAATTAGAGAATAAATACATTTTTTAAGTAAAAAAGGAGAAAAACCATTTATATCTGGCTTATAAGAATTTTTTAGAGACATTATACCATTTAAAACATCTTCCATCGTGATCGCAAGATTTCCAAAATTAGTACAAGGTGTTATATTATTTAAAGTTTCAGCATCTGACCAACTTCGACTTTGCTGACGATCTCAAACGGTTTCGTCCTATCAGATCCCAGATTGATTGCCAACTTCTTCAAGAAGATTTAAACGCAATTTCTACTTGGTGCCTAGTGAATGACTTACCACTGAACATCTCAAAGTGTCAATATCTCACTTTCACCCGATCGACGGCTTCTTTAGTTGGTAACTACAACATGGAACTCAATGAGTTGGGAATCATTCTGGATCTCCAACTTAATTTTAGAGATCATTTTGATGATATCGTTAACAAGGCTAATTCGATGCTAGGTTTTGTAATTAAAAACAGCAAGGAATTAAACGATCCTTATACGCTAAAACGCTCTATACTTCGCTAGTTAGGGCTAACCTTGAATACTGAATATTCAATAATATGGAATCCTTCATCCCACTTTCACTCAGAAAGAATTGAAAGAGTGCAAAGAAAATTTGCAAGGTATATGGTATATCAAATAAATTGGAACTTACCTCAGTCTCCTCCATATACACTCTAAAAAATAAGTGTAAGTTTACTGCTATTATGGTAGTAATAATTTGTTGAAAATTGAAGTGAAGTGTAATTTTACTACAACTTTTCAAGTTATCTTTAATTTTTGAATTCAAACGTAAATTTAAGTAAAATTAAACACATGTTGTTGAATTTTGCTACAGCAAAAATATCAATATAAATTCATTTTTGAAGCAATCTGAAATTGTTTTAAATTTGACAGTAATTTCAGTAAAATTAAACATAAGATGTTGGATTACTCTAAGGTTTTTTATAAAATCGGGCAGTTTAATAAGTCATTAATAAGTCACAATTTAATAAGTGCAATATATGTAAAAAAAATTCATGTATATAAAAGTGTACAACTCTCACATATATGTGCATAAGGAAGATAAATTTAATGACTTTTTCAATTGTTCTGTAAGCCAGTGCAAATATCTTGGATCCAGCCATACCGATATATATCGCCACGTTTTAAAACATTTATACGTATTATTTTTTAAAAAATTTTAAAATAAAAATTAACTAATAAAAGTCAAGTAATCCTATGTTGATGCTGATATTTAAAAAAAGGTCAAACTTGAAAATTACTCATTTAAAAAAGAAAATTACGTCATTTATCAGTGTAAAGGGCTCGCTGATTTCGAATCAAAAGCCAGAATTTTAAAATTCAAGATCGTGGAAATGGTAGGATGACGTTTAAAACTCTTAAAAAGACATATTATTAGGTGACAACCCTATTATTTCAAAATTTTATCATTTATCACGGATTTAGCAACCCATTTTTTGTGTACCATTTTTTTTTTGCCAGCCCCGAATTCATAAAAATACAAAAAATTAAGGTGGCTACACTCTAAAAAATAAATATAAATTGACTATAATTATTTTAGTAATTTTTTGTTGAAATTCAAACTGATGTGTAATTTTACTATAAATCTTATATTGATCTTTGAGTATTTACCATTAAACACTATTCTTAGCAAAATTAAGCTATAAATTTTTAATTTTGCTGCAATATCAACTACAATGCTTTATATTACTACCAAAATTGAACTAATGAAACAGATGTTGAATATTCAACATGGACAATATTTTCAACAGATATTTAGTCGACTTTGCTTGTCAACGTGTACGGATCATTATATAAGAGTTATATGATTTTTAATTGAAAAAAATTTACTGTTAACTCGATTTTTAGTAAAAGTTTTACTATGTTGTGGTATCTTATGTTGTACAAAACAATTTACAAAATGGGTAAATGTGGGCAATATGCTAATAATTAAATAAAAATCTATAAAAAATATCTGTGTTTCATTTGTTTTTTTCTTTCGGGTACTAATCGGCAGGAATTTCTTTATGCAAGTGTGTATGTCTCATTTTGGTGTTTATAGTGTTAATTTAATGAAGGATAAGCAGTAAATATAAGTCAAATTTATTTCTGCACGTGTCGTCAAGAGTGTAAAGTTTTAAGATATATTAAATTATGTTTTAAACTAAGAATGTCAAAACTAAAAATGTTGCCTTTACTAGAATATCAATAGGTTACATCAATTGTAGTAAAAAAAAATTCTAGTTGTTGAATTTTGCTAACATGAGAGTAGTAATATTGTTATGGTACTACACAGATGATAGCAATTGATGTTTAATTTTACTACAATATCAATATTTTTTCATTTATATTGCTACATATTTAACTCAAACATAAACACGTTTTGTTGAATTTCACTACAAGTCAATAGTACACAATATGTTTAATTAAATAAGGGTGTGTAAATTTACTACAGAAACAGCCGCAAAACTGTTGCCTACAAGAGTTGTAGTAAAATTCAACAAAAACTTTTTAGAGTGTATCCACCATCTTGAATTTTAAAATTATGACTTCAGATTCGAAATCAGTGACTCCCTAACACTGTTAAATGATGTTTAAAATTCTTAAAAATACATATTATTAGGTGGCAACCCTATTATTTCAAAACTTTATAATTTTATAAACGCAAATAAAAAATGTAAGATTTGACTGCACTTTTCATTGTAAGACAAATGTTGAATTTTAAACTGAAGCAGAAGTATTTTTTATATTGTTATAATATATGAAGTAAAATTACTCAACAATTGTTAAAATTAACTACTATGAGATTAGCATATTATGAAATATTACTACACTTGTTGAAAAGAAATAATGCAGTCATGTTTAAGTTTACTATAACATCAATAGTATATTCAGTGCTTAATTTTACTACAATGTACAAAGTTAAACACATGTTTAATTTTAGAAGGTGCGTAAATTTACTATAGCAACAGCCGCAAAACTGTTGCCTACAAGTATTGTAGTAAATTAAAACAAAATCTTTTTAGAGTGTAAAACTATGGAGATGTAGTCCAGAACAATATAAAATGCACGGAATTATTAGGAATGCTCGACTTCCATATACCTACAAGATCCCTCCGCAGTCAGTTCCATTTTCTCGAGACGCACCACAGAACATCTTATGGATTAAATGAACCCCTACACTCTAAATAATAATTGCAAACTTACTATCAATATCATACTAATTTTTTGTTGAAATTCCAACTAATGTGTAATTTTACTTTTAATATTATATTGATCTTTGAGTTTTTACCACTAAACACAATTCTTAGCAAAATTAAACAACAAATGTTGAACTTTGCTGCAATATCAATTGCAATGTTTTATATTACTAAATAAATTGAATTAAAATTGAGCAGATACTTTCAACACATGCTCATTCGAGTCGGCTTGTCAGTGAGTGAAGGTCACTCTTTAAAAATTTTCTGGTTTTAATTAAAAAAGTTTAATAAGAATAAGTTTTTCGGTAGAAGTTTGTTAAGTGTTAAGTTGTAAAGACCTTTAAAAAAACAAAAAATGCCTGGGTTTCATTTGTCTACCTCTTTCGGATACTGAGAAGAAATTCTGTATGCAAGTGTCTGTTCTGCGTTTTGGTATTTCAAGTACCAATTTATTTGAGAATTGTCATAAAAAAAATCAAAATATGATATATCTCTGCACTACCGCCAAAACTATTAAGTTATAAGATATATTAAAATATGTTTTAATGCTATAAGGAATGCTTAAAAAAAATTTATTCGCTTGAATAACAGCAGAAATTTGTAAATACTACATTAATTGTATTAAAACTACGTAAAACTTGTTGAATTTTACTAACATAAGGGTAGTAATTTTAGAATAGTACTACATATATTGTAGTAACATTAAATAATTCATGTTTAATTTCGCTACAATATCAATATTATTGCTTTAATATTACTATATATTTTTATCAAAATTAAACACTATTTGTTGAATTTCACTACATATATAAACAAACAACATGTCGAATTAAATAAGAGTGCGTAAGTTTACTGCAGTTATGGTAGCTAACCTGTTGCCTACAACTATTGCAGTAAATTTCAACAAAAACTTTTTAGAGTGTACGAGAGAAGCTACACTCTAAAAAATAAGTGTAAGTTTACTGCTATTATAGTAGTAATAATTTGTTGAAAATTGAAGTGAAGTGTAATTTAACTACAACTTTTCAAGTAATCTTTAATTTTTCAATTCAAACGTAAATTTAAGTAAAATTAAACACATATTGTTGAATTTTGCTACAGCAAAAATATCAATATAAATTCATTTTTGAAGCAATCTGAAATTGTTTTAAATTTGACAGTAATTTCAGTAAAATTAAACATAAGATGTTGGATTTTGCTGCAATATCAGTAGTCAACATTTATACTACTACATCAATTGTATTAAAATTCAGCAATTGCTTAACTTTCAACAACTATAACAGTCGTGCATGTATTTCTCATTCGCGTTTGCTTATAATCGCGTAAGGACGGTTGTTTTTTGTGCTGCTGTTTTTATTTATATTTATTACTCTAAGGTTTTTTATAAAATCGTGCAGTTTAATAAGTCACTAATAAGTCATTAATAAGTCACAGTTTAATAAGTGCAATATATGTAAAAAAAAATTCATGTATTTAAAAGTGTACAACTCTCACTTATATGTGCATAAGGAAGAGAAATTTAATGACTTTTTCAATTGTTCTGTAAGCCAGTGCAAATATCTTGGATCCAGCCATACCGATGTATATCGCCACGTTTTAAAACACTTATACGTATTATTTCTTAAAAAATTTTAAAATAAAAATTAACTAATAAAAGTCAAGTAATCCTGGGTTGATGCTGATATTTAAAAAAAGGTCAAACTTGAAAATTACTCATTTAAAAAAGAAAATTACGTCATTTAACAGTGTTAAGGGCTCGCTGATTTCGAATCTAAAGTCAGAATTTTAAAATTCAAGATGGTGGAAAAGGTAGGATGACGTTTAAAACTCTTAAAAAGACATATTATTAGGTGGCAACCCTATTATTTCAAAATTTTATCATTTATCACGGATTTAGCAACTCATTTTTTGTGTACCATTTTTTTTGCCAGCCCCGAATTCATAAAAATACAAAAATTAAGGTGGCAACCCTATCCGCCATCCTGAATTTTGAAATTCTGACCTTAGATTTGAAATCAGCGACCCCTTAACACTGATAAATGACGTTTAAAACTCTAATAAAGACATATTATTAGGTGGCACCCCTATTATTTCAAAATTTTATAATTTTGAAATTCTGACAACGGATTCGGATTTAGCGACCCATTTTTTGTGTACCATTTTTTTTGCCAGCCCCGAATTCATAAAAATACAAAAAATCAAGGTGGCAACCCTATCCACCATCTTGAATTTTAAAATTATGACTTCAGATTCGAAATCAGTGACTCCCTAACACTGTTAAATGATGTTTAAAATTCTTAAAAATACATATTATTAGGTGGCAACCCTATTATTTCAAAACTTTATAATTTTATAAACGCAAATAAAAAATTTAAAATTTGACTGCACTTTTCATTGTAAGACAAATGTTGAATTTTAAACTGAAGCAGAAGTATTTTTTATATTGTTATAATATATGAAGTAAAATTACTCAACAATTGTTAAAATTAACTACTATGAGATTAGCATATTATGAAATATTACTACACTTGTTGAAAAGAAATAATGCAGTCATGTTTAAGTTTACTATAACATCAATAGTAAATACAGTGCTTAATTTTACTACAATGTACAAAGTTAAACACATGTTTAATTTTAGAAGGTGCGTAAATTTACTATAGCAACAGCCGCAAAACTGTTGCCTACAAGTATTGTAGTAAATTTAAACAAAATCTTTTTAGAGTGTAATAAGGTCCTTTCCTCCATTGATTTATTATCATCATCATCTCGTGAAATCTTTAAAAACAAACTCTATAATTACCTCAAAAGCTCTGATGTCTAGCTGTACTCTATGTACTCTTCTCAATAATTTGTTGTTTAAGCGTATATCTAAACTATGTTGTTTAAGCTATCTGTTATCTATTACTCATCGTCTTATTCAATCAAAGAATATTGTCTATTTACCATATCAAGTCTATTTACCATATCAAGTCTTCAGCTTCTTTTGTTTTCTCTTATAATTTTTTGTTTAATGTACATTTACGTATTTAATTATCTAGATGTAAGTTTAATTAAATGTGATATATCATTAATCTAGCAGTCTATAAGAGTATAACTCTGTTTGATGAAATTAATTAATAAATAAATAAATGCGGAAAGGTTATTTCCACACAATCGTAAGACAACTTAAAATTTTTAATGTATACCTATATTTATGCGTAATAATCTTTTTGTTTATATAAACCTTTATTTCATAGGTTCTGAAAAAAGATATTCAATTAAACAAAATTATTTTTTCTATAAATATGACAATCACAAAGGCAAGCATGCAGTATAATTAAAATAAAAAAATCAGAAAATAAATTATGGATTACTTAAAATGCACCTGCAGCAAAGATTTTAAATTGTGAAATGGCAATTCAATACAACGAAGGTGTTAAATAATGTAACATCGCACTATTCATTAAAAATTTCAATCACGCGCATCCGTATGTTTTTGTGTTCTTTGTCACATATGAGATCCTTACAACATATTGAATTCATTCAATGCTCGAAGCATCAAGCATCATTCATCATATTTTATAATGGCGTCTTGCGGAAACAGCGACATGTTGAATGGAAGCTCAATTATCACCTCTTTTTCATTGCTTCTTCTTACAGTAAAACCGAGCAACTTAATCATTTACGCGATTCATGCATCTTCGACATTTACTTTTGCGGCATTCATTGCATTCATTCATTGCATCGTATATTAAAATAAAAATTCATGACATTTCGTTGCTATGGCAATACTTAAAGGAGTAGCAGATTTACAACTTTGCTCCATTTTATAGCTTTTTCATAACACTTCCATAGGTAGCTTTTTTATTATTATTAAATATCTGAAGTAAGATGCTTGAGTTATATGTATAAATGCACATGTATTGCCATATACATAGACACATACATGTGTGTATGCTTACAGCAAATTTTTGGTTTGTGTGCTGCCTGCCTTTTTGTATTATTGTCGTTATTGTCAATAGTGTTTTGTGCTGAAAACCCACACCAACATCCACAATAAACTAAAAAAAAAAATTATTTATTATAAAAAACTCACAGTAAAAATCATGTCAACCCTGAGTGAATTGAAAGAAAACTGTAACTGTAATGCATTCGGGATGAAGGATTAAAGATGACGTTTGGAGGAGGAGTCTTCGCGTGTTGACTAACTTTTTCGTTTCAACTCTAATATTACTTTATTAATTTTTTGCAAGGACATACAAGCTTGTTTTGCGACTTTTATTTTTTTCCTACTTTACTCCAACCTTTTTACTACGTTACGTTTTACTACTTTCATTATTTTACGAATTGATGTCAAGTTAAGTAGTTGAATGTAATGACATTTATAGCGCTAAGGCTTTGTTGCAGTAGCTGGCAACACTGAGAGCTCCATTCATATTTACAGCTAGTAGGCTGTAAATATTTTGTGTAATTTAATTTTCTGTGTAACTATACATAATTTAATGTATCTTTGGTACTTTCTTTGTTTTTTAACCCTCGAGAAGGCGCGCTATGAGCATTTTGCTCACGCAATTTTTAAATGAATAAAATTCATATTTTTTATTAATATTTTTGCACGCATTATGTTTAGTATATTTGGTAACGGTTGTTCTCCGCGTCTTGGCATGCTTTTGCTTAGGTCAGTGCACGGTTGGAGCTGTAGGTATGCGGTTTACAAATTACAGTAATGCCTCAATAAGCACAATGCTCACGTGCGATAATCCATGCTACTCTGCGAGGCGCGCCTTCTCCAGGGTTAAGTTTTATACTTTGCAAAAGGCTTACAGTTTTTGATTTTAGTTATAAAACTTAAAATTTCACAAGTTTTATTACTTTTTGGAACGAAGTAACTTTACGCGGCTTACGGGTAGTGTTATTTGGTAGAAACCGTCACGTAACAGTGAGATTGCTGTCTTTGTATGCGTGCTAGTATAAAGCAAACTACAAACTAGCAGGCGAGTGCGCTGTGTGAGTTCGTTCGAGTGTTGAGATTCAAGAAAACTAGGCCAGTGTCATATTACGCGTTTTTGTCGCTATTGCGACCCCGCTCTCAAGTTTTTTTTTCGCAAATGCGACTGAAAAACACTGAATACTGAATGCTTAGATGTATTTAATAAATAAGTGTATTTAAATACATGTAAAATTCAGTATTTTTCAGCAGCATTTGCGAAAAAAAAACATGATAGCGGTGACAAAAACGCGTTATATAACACGGCCTAAAAAACGAGTAGGCAAGTGCGCAGCTGAGAGTGCATCTCTCTCTTTCTCTCCCTATTTTTTTACACTAGGGTGACCCTAAAAATGTATAAACTATTTGTATATGTGCTAGTTAAAGTTTTTACCACTAGAGTGGATCCTAAAGATTTTTTTTTACATTTCTTGTAAATGCGCTGATCGCTGATTTCGAAGGGGTGGACCCTCACATTTTTTATACTCTTTGTATAAGTGCTGGCAGTATAAGGAGTCACTGATTTCGCTGATGTTCAAATTTAAAAAAACTTTCGACGCTAGGGTGGACCCTAAAAATGTATATAACTCTTTGTATATGTGCTAGCAGTATAAGGGGTAGATGACTTAGAACCTGATGTTAAAATTTCAATAATGTTTTTTTTGCCACTAGGGTGGACCCTAAATATGTGTTTTTTGTTTTATATTTTTGAAGATGCGCTGATCGCTAATTTCTAATTTTATGTTAGAATTTTGTAAGATCTTTACGCTAGGGTGGACCCTAAACATTTTGTTTTATTCTGTTTGTATATGTGCTAGCAGTATAACGGGTCACTGACTTTGAACCTGATGTTAACATTCCAAAAAAATTTTTGACACTAGGGTGAACTTTGAAAACGTGTTTTATTATTTTGTATTTTTGTAGATGCGTTGATCGCTAATTTCAAATTTTCGGTAAGAATCTTATACGATCACTAGAGTTGAACCTAAATTTTTTTTTTCCAAAAATCTTTCCAAAGAAACAACAACAACAACAACAACAACTTTGTTTTCAATATGAAAAGGAAAAAATCACTAGCTTTTATTTGCAATTTTGCAAAAATTTTGATGCAATTTCGGCCCTGCAATAAAATCAGCTAATGATTTTTTCCCTTTCATTTTGAAAAAAAGTTGTTGTTGTTGTTGTTTCTTTGGAAAGACTCGTTATAACAATTAATAGTTCTAAGCTTGGCCTAAAGCTCAATAAACGATTTTAAACTATCAAGCAACTAGAATTTGTAGATTTAAACTATCAAACATTTAGAATTCAAAATTAAAATGCTCTGATATTTTGAAAATATGTTTACAAAAATATTTTTTTGTTTTACAACAACAACAATATAATTGCCCAAAGGTAGTGATTTAAAAGGGTTATAGAATCCATAAATATTTTTTTTTGACTAATAATTTTAATTTACATTCTTTAGAGTATTTTCTTTACAATGATACCCATTTTGTTAGAATAAGAGGAAAAACCCAAAAACTCTTTTTATGCAAACGTCCATGCTCACTCGTATAATATTAAGTATTTGTGCATTGCAGTTTCTTGCAAGACTACAAGATAATATTAGAGTAAATATTTTTACTAAAATTAAAAAATACCGCTTAGTAATTGTCTGTTATCCTCTTTATATACATTTGAAATTCTCAAAATGGAACTTATGTTACCTTCACTACAATTATTAAGGATTGTGTAAATATAAATTTCATATTTCTTTAAAATCAAAATCTTCGTTCAAATGTTAATGTAAGAATAATTTGGTTAATTTTTTTAGAAAACTAACTTAACCCAATGTCAAAACACCAGCTCAGAAACCAGTACTTTTTTTATTTAAATGTTGAAAGCAGTCCCAACATAAACTTGATGTTGTACAAAATATAAACAAAGTCAGCTATTTCTCAAATGACTTGAGCAAGACCAAAAAACCTTCAACACATAAAACTACCCCTCACCCTAGATTTGTGAGCTAGATGCCGATGCCAACTTTAATAGTTTTTATGTGAAACGATTAACAAAGCGGTCATTATAGCGAGTGCTGCTGTGATTTAGGACAAAATGAGAGCATTTAAATGCAAATTTTGAGGTAAGCAAAATCACAGAAACAACACTTAGAGCAAAATTATTTTTAAGACTATTACAATTCCAAATGATATGATAAAGAAAACACTTTAGGGTTGAAATTTTTCAGCATGAACTTGAAGATACTTCTTTCGGAGAGTACAAAAATCTAATTTTTTAATTTTTTGAAATTAAACTGTGAAAACATATTTTCTTTTAAACTAAAACTGAATTAGAATCTTTCAGTCACATAGCAAAATTTACATTTTAAATTGCTGAAAACCTCTTTAATTTGCTAAAAATTGGATGGGTCAGTATTTGGATATTATTTTAAAAGTATTCTGCGTTTGAATTTTGGCAAAATTGAATGAAAACCACACCAACCATCATTTCCATACGAAGTGATGCTAGCTAACACGCTTGTAAAACATGCATAATTTTTAATTTACTATGGGAGTACTTTATCTTTGGCCAAGTCGAAGAAAATACACTTTTTGCTCCAAAAATAGGCTAAAATTTGTTTGTGTTGTAATTTTTTTTCGAAAATTTCCATTTTTCCCACTCTTTCATATTACACATCATTTATGTGCAAAAATTGCTTCATTTTGACACATAATTTCATAAACAGTTTCTATCATTGAAAATCATGGGTTATCATTTTTTTGACGAAAATTTTTTTTTCAAAATGTTGTTTGTATATTTTTTACAAAGCTCTACAAATTAAAAAATAATTTCTGTAAAAATTTTTTTATATTTTCCAAACCATTCCAAAGTTACATACATAAATTTATGTTTTAACCCATTAACCGTGGTTGAGTATTTTTTTACCCATAAAAATGCTTCTGCAAAATTGATCATATTTCAGGATTTGTAACAGCTAAGTGTTTAATTTTTTATTTGTTGCTTTAAGAAAACATAGAGCTACAACTTGTTTTAATACTGTGTCAAGAAATTTTTAAGTTCACGACTACATTTTCAAAGTCAAAGGTGATTAAGTTTAAAAATCAGAAAATTTGTGTTTTTATCATTTGTTAAAAAATTTTATATTTTATGTTGATTTTATATGATTTAAATACAAATTCGAAATGTTTGATAGTTTAAATCATACATGATTTTAAATAAAAATTCTAGTTGTTTGATAGTTTAAAATCGTTTATTGAGCTCAAGGTCAAAGTTAGAACAATTAATTGTTCTAACGAATCTTTCCAAAGAAACAACAACAACAACAAAGTTTTTTTCAATATGCAAAGGAAAGGAAAAAAAAAACGATTTTTAACTATAAAACAACTGGAATTTGTATTTAAAATCAAGTATGATTTAAACTATAAAACATTTAGAATTTGTATTTAAATCAAATAAAATCAACATAATAAATAACAAGGTCATTTAGAAAAAACCTTAATTTTATATATTAAAAAAATGTTAGAGCTCTCTAAGCCAATTAACTAACTACAGTTGGGTATTTTTATACCCGATTCATATCTCGACAACGGTGAAAGATACAAAGCTAACATTTGATAAGATAGTTTCTGTTATCAATGCAAGAAAGCACACAAAATTTAAAAAAAATCGTACGAAGCTTAATGGGTTAAGCCATTTTCTGTTTTTAAAATTTGTACATTTTAATAAAAGCTTTTTCGCATTTTGTATATTTGATCATTTTTGAGCACAATTTTTTTCTGTGAAAGGTGCATTTTAAAAAATGATTAGCCCGCATACAAAATGTTGTTTTCATCATGCCATATAAAAGAAAATCAAGTTTTTTATAGTGTTTTTTACGATAAAATAATTTGCCCTTGGGCATATGTACCTTTGTTGTTCTGCTTTCCTTTCAAAGCCGATTACGGCTTACGACCTGCAATTTTTTCGGTCTTATGATCTTTTTGAAACCGGTCATAGACCCAAATCATATTTTAAATTTGGGGTTATGTCACTTGGGGCTAAGTCCCATTGCCAATTAGAGAAGTTACTATTCATTGGGGGTTATTTAATTTATTTTGGGCATAATTTAATTTCAAGTTTAAACTTTTTTTTATATGGGGCTTATATAATTTTTTTGAGGATTTTAATTGGGGCTTATTACATTTTTTTTATTAGGTGTTATTTTAAAATGAAACAAACCTCAAATTTTGAAACTAATTTCATTTTCCATTTGGGTGCTATTTCATTGTATTTAAGCATTCTTTCATTTTTTTTTTTTTCGTTTGGGGTTTATTTAATTTTTCTTGGGACTTATTTCATTGGGTGTTATTGCATTGGGGCTGATTTCTATTGCATTCACGAATGGGATAATCGTACGTTATATGAAAAATAATGATCACAAGTATAATTAAGCCATGTAGTTAGTTGTTTCTTGGCATGTTATTTTATTCGGTCAGTAACAATTCTGTACCACGGCTGTACAATGGGTTAAAGTGTTATCACTGTCAAATTGCAATATTAAGTAAATTTTATATTATGTAATGAAAAGTGACTTAAATTTGATTGTTGAACAGAAACAACGTTTTAGACTCTTAAAATAGGTACATCGAAAGGTTTTATTTAAATCTGTCTGTATACTAATGATTAGATCCCAAAAGCAGATATCCAACCCACCCAATATTCGGGGTGAAATCACTAGTAATTTATATATTAAGATGGCGCTGAAGTTGGTATGCGTAAGAAAAGGTTAAAATCGTTCCACACCATAGCTTGGCTGCAGATAATCTAAAAATAAAACACAAAAATGCATTCGAAAATAGAGCCTTGAATGCACATCTCTTACCAAAATGGATTAAAAATATGGAAAATTCAAAAAATTATGAAGCGTAGAAAAAAAGCCGAAAAATTTACGTTATTTTTGGCCATATTGTAGCATGAAAAAACTATACAATTTTTTCAAAGACGCTAATTTTGATAAAAGATGTGTAGAATAACAATACAAATAGATTAAAAAAAAGTATGTTTCGAGAACAACGAATTTAAAGTAACTCTGGTTAGTTAAAGTTACTCTGGAGCACAGGATTTTTAGCGCTGTAGAATCTGTATCAAAAGAGAGATTGATTTGAATTTTTTTGAAATTTTTTTGAGTAGTTGTACAACAATAATCAATTTAAAAAAAATCGATTTTCAAAAAATTGTTTGCCCTAAACCTCCCTTAAGAAAATCTTTTTAAGAGACATTTTTCACGTTAAATTAAATTTACGTTATTTTTGGCCATATTGTAGCATGAAAAAACTATACAATTTTTTCAAAGACGCTAATTTTGATAAAAGATGTGTAGAATAACAATACAAATAGATTAAAAAAAAGTATGTTTCGAGAACAACGAATTTAAAGTAACTCTGGTTAGTTAAAGTTACTCTGGAGCACAGGATTTTTAGCGCTGTAGAATCTGTATCAAAAGAGAGATTGATTTGAATTTTTTTGAAATTTTTTTGAGTAGTTGTACAACAATAATCAATTTAAAAAAAATCGATTTTCAAAAAATTGTTTGCCCTAAACCTCCCTTAAGAAAATCTTTTTAAGAGACATTTTTCACCTAATTTTGTTGAAACTTAAGAGTTTTTTAAGTAAGGATTGTGATATTAAGCCTTAGATATTTGAGTAAATACTTTTTTTTATTGTTTTATATAAGTATTAAAATTAATAAAAATTTTTTTTTGTGATGTCACTTCTTCCGATACCGATTACTATTATACCGATTTACTTAAAAATTGTTGAGTAATTAAAAATATATTTTTCAGGGTCTTACTTCGAGTTTTTTCTAAAGTCCTCAAAATATTTTTACAGTTATTTTTGTGCCAAAATGTTAGGCCTTTTTCTAATTTTAACTTTGCTTAGCCGCCATTTAGTTTCTAACTATTTTTTTTTAAAACTCTTAGTCAGCCCCTCACATTATATTTAAACTCTTACCAAATTTCTTCTTTTTTGCTTTAGATAAGCCAAATTCGAGATATCCTGCACACCGTTTTTTCTATATTTTTTTACTGCTTCATTTACGCACGTGTGACGGGGAAGTGACGTCACGAAAAATAGCTTTAATTTTAATATTAATACTTAAGTAAAACAATAAAAAATATTTACTCAAATATCTCTGACCGTTATTTCACGATCCTTTTTTAAAAAACTCTTAAAATTTGAACAAAATTAGATAAAATGTCCCTTATAGGCAGGTTCCTATCAAAAGCTCCGGAAACACGGTGATGTTCTTAATTTTTTTTTTCATAGAAGGAAGTAAATTAACACCTTGAGTTTTTTGATAGTTTTTATTGACTAGTGTAAAAGCCTGTCCTACGACAAGTCCTCTGCACAACTCCTTTTTGGAGCCATTTGCCGAAAGAACTTTCTTCTCTTTTTGAAACTTGATTTTTTATTCGCTTGATTTTGGAAAAATACAAATTTATCACTTTAAACAATACTTTTCGTATTGAAGCAGTGTTGAAAAATTAGTTCAAGTGAAAAAGTGCAAAAAGTCGGGTATGATAACAACCATATTCATACACAACTTTACAAACTGGCCTTGCAACCTTTACGTACGTAGCAACTCAGGTGTCGTTTTGCAGCTGATACAATGATATTTTTTGGAACAATCGACTCAAATCGACTCAAAGAATTTAATTAAATTCGTCATAACTTTTTTATAAAAGGATGAAAAAAGAGGTAGTTACATCAAAAACGTACTATTGCAATTGTAAAAAGCCAATATTGTCACTGATAAGTATCAAATTTGTTTTCTGTGCATACTTTCAGGCTGAACATTTTTAAGTACAGTGTGTCTTGCAAAAGAGCTTTACTGTCAAAAAATAATTACAGTTTAAGAGATAGTGTGTGTGGAGCAGCATGCTTGCCTTTTATGTATTAAGATGTGCATACTTTTAGGCTGTTAATTTTTAAGAATAGTTTGAGAGATATTGGGCATGGAGCAGCGTGCTTGCCTTTAATATATTAAGATTCTTAAAGTGTAGAAAAATATTTTTTTTGTAAAAAAGTGTAATACGAAGTGTAAAACGTCACGTCGAAAAAAGTACCCAAACGGTCTCCATCCCACAGCATATTCATGTCATCTGATATAAAAAACTAAATAATATTATGAATTAAAATATATTTATTGAAGCTTTTACCTGAAGCTTTGAAGCTTCTTTTATCGATATTATAAATGTTTGAAAATAACATAAAGTGCGAACTGAATTTTAAGTCACTTTTTTCTAAATTTTTCGCACATTGAAGTTCTTTAAAAAAAATCCGGCTAACATAATCTAAATTTAAACTTGAGATCAATTAAATCTTCTTTAAAAAAAAATCCAAGACAATCCACAGAGTAGTTCTTGACATATCGTAGAGACCCGTTTGTTAAATAAGATTTTTCAGAAAATGCGTTTTAAGATTTGGTTAACGATTGCTTCGAGTGCGTTTATAAAAATAAGTGTTCCTTTAGTATGCGATAACTTTATGCAGTTGTTATCAGCCAAACCGCTTTGGGAACATATGCTACACAACATAAGTTATCGAAAAATAAAAAAAAAATAAAAATAGAGTTTTTGTCGAGCTTCAAGAGAACCTGCCCTTAAGTATTGTAAGGTTTCCAGTGAGATTTATTAAAAAGGTCATTTTCGCGTTATTTCCAGGATTTTTAGTGGCGGCCAAACAGCGGCCGAACAATGATAATTTTAAATATTTTTCTCGACCATACAAGGGTCGTTTGCAGGTTCTTTTGGGTCAACAGTGGCCGTACAAGGCTCTTACAGCAGCCATACTGAGGCCGATTTGAATCAATCTCGGAAAAGTGATTTTTCTATAGTGAAGATATTGCATAACCGGTAGTGCATGCGACATTTTGTGAATGTTTTGCGTGATCATAGCTAGTGATGGCTGCGAACGTGTTAAGGTAGGTAAAATTTATATACCATTACTATTGCTCATACTTTCTTCTTACCAGTACGAATTAGAATTGCTGCCTGCCTGCTTGTAATCCTTACATTTTTAATAAGTTGCTATAAAAACCACATTGAAAATGTTAAGTCAGAATTTTATTATTGAGTCATAAGTTTTCATCACTAGCTATACAATTCTGTTAAATTGTTATTGTTTTTCAAATTTCCAAAACAATTTTTGTACAAAAGAGATTCGATTGAAGTTAAAATTTAAAATATCTAATTGTGTGTAATTGTCACTTGAAAGTGCCAGCAAATTAAAGTAGCAGTGTAATCTGTTATACATGCAAACTAAACTGTTCGAAACTAAAAATTTATTTGCGCCGACTCGTTAAAAATTCCTCAAATTCAAAGTTTCTCCACTTTCTGAGAGAGAGAGTGAGAGAGAGAGGACTAAAATTCTTTGCGCCTATGTTATCTCTGTTATGAAATTTATGAAAAGTTCTTCCACTCTGTGCTGCCACAATTTATTACCACATGAAGCAGGTCAGTACCAAAACTCGTTTATCACAGAGGCGGACGTCACCACTTTTTTCATTTTTGCTTTTACTCTTAAAGAGCTATTAAAAAAATGTGTTTCAAAACAAGTTGTATACTCCGCATATTTTGTAATGAAGCTAATAAAATGAAATAATATCTAAAATTTTTACGACTAAATTTCTGTTGTGAAAACAAAAGGACTTTAATAAAATGCATAAAAATGAAGCTCGAAGAAATATTTGGTTAGTTGTTTTGGTTACCGACAAAACAAAAGCCAGTTTCCGATTAGTTCTTGCCGTTTTGATGTCAGTTTTGCTTATTCCTGTGCGATGAAGTGCATGGTGCTGGGTAGCCTTTAAGCTCGGTTTGTAGCCATCTAGTATAGATGCCTTTAAGATATAAAAGAATTTCATTCATTTTTGAGTTTAAAATTCCTCTAGTTAATCAAAGAATATTTTTAGCAGCATATTTTCTAATGAAGCTTTTACCATGAAATAATATCTAAATTATTTCTAAGTTAACTTGTTTTTAAAAATGTTAAAAAATGTAACAAGAATTGAAAGAGTATCAACACCAAATGTAACCTAAAACAAAAACTAAGTGATATCAAGAAAGAGAATAAAATATAAATTAATTTAGCTTTAATCAAATTATAAATGAATTCAAATTTAGGACTAGATTAGATAAGATATAGACTTGAATAAGACGACAATAAGAATGGTATATGTATTAAGAAAAGTATTGGAAATAGAATTACCATGCAAAGGTCATTTGATAAGTCAGTGAACTTCTTAATAAAAAGTAATTTTTTCGACAAAAAAGCATTATATTTTTCAAAATAACATAGTCTCCTTTTAGATCGATACATTAAATCTACAATTTTTCCAATTTTTTTTAGTTAATCTTAATAACAGGTTTTATCAAGATCCTCAAAATAGTCGTTTAATCTCTTACCACCGAAGCTATTTTTTCGAATAAAAATAGGTTTTAAAATAGGAAATAGTCGCACGGGGCTAAGACTTTAGAATATTGCGAATGGGGCTTATATGATTATTTATTAATTGTTTTATGCCATGGCGACTACAGAGGTGTGCGCCGGTGCTTTGTCGTGGTGGAGGAGCACCCTTTTATTCGTCAAATTCGGTAATTTTTTCTTCAAATCTGTGCAACAACTGTAAAAAATTCGACAGTGATCGTTTAAACCGTTTCAAAGTAATTTATGCACAGTAAAAAATATGAGCATAAATTTTATACTATTTTGTATACATATAAATCCAAACCAAAAATGTTTTAAAAGTTATACTATCAAATCTTGTGAATTTTTCCAGACCATTTTTCTCGTCAAACCAATCGGACCCACTATATTTTTAAATTTCCCGATTTCGGTGAATTTTTTTTTTCGAATTTTGTTAACACATTTAACGCAATTTAATTAACACATTTTTTTTAGCTGCCCGAGTGGACCTGGGAAACACACCAGCTGGTGGCGTCAGGCCATGTATCTCCCTTGAACACTTCCCATGGTAATACCTATACAGAAGGCTTAGGCAACCTACATTACGTCGATGCCCAAGAGAGTTGAGAGAGGATGAAATACTTTCATCCCCTATCAAATATATCGCACGACGTTGAATTCGGTCCAGAAGCTCCAAATAAGATTTTGAAGCCCCTGCCCAAATGTGCGAATTGTACTCCATTTTTGGCCTAATATATGAGGTGTAGATCATGCGAAGATCAGCTGAAGTGAAATATTTTTTGCACCGTTTTAGAAAACCAAGGCACTTGCCCGCTTCTTTCGACACATCGAAAATATGATCATTCCAACGAAGATCAGATTGGATCGATATGCCCAGAACGTCAAGAGCGGCTGATTCCACAAGATCCACACCATTCATACTGAGAGGAGCTAAAGGGCAATTCACTTGCTTGTGGGTTAACAGACAACACTGGGTCTTGCTTGCATTGAACTCTACTCTATTAGCAAGACCCCACTCGGAGATTTTTTGTAGATCATTAAGGAGTGTGTCATTCATAGTTTGCCTTTTTCTCTCAATCTCCATAGAGCTTGGGCGTTTTTTGAATGAATATGAATGACAAATGCTGCTGTCGTCCGCAAACGAATGTATTGGGTTATGCGTCAACGACAGAAGGTCGTTGATAAAAACCAGAAACAAGGTGGGCGATAGAACTGAACCCTGCGGTACTCCCGCGTTGATGGCGTGCTTCTCGGACGAAATACCGTCAACTACGACTCGAATCGTTCTGTCCTTGAGGAAACACGTGATCCATCGAGCAAAATTACCACCAAAACCATATGCAGCAAGTTTTGATACGAGCGCTTTATGCCACACTCGGTCGAACGCTTTTGAAATATCCAGAGCAACAACCCTGCTCTCGCCGAAAAAGTGAACGCATTTATTCCATTCTTCGGTTAAGAACGCCATAAGATCACCAGTAGAGCGAGCCCTACGGAAACCATATTGACGGTCACTGAGCAGTTGGTTGTGCTCCAGATAGTTCATAAAGTTGAAGTTTATTACGCTCTCCATAACTTTGGAAAGCGTAGAGCATATCGCAATGGGTCGGTAGTTTGCAGGGTTCGTGGCATCACCCTTTTTAGGTACCGACTGGACATTTGCCACCTTCCAACAAGATGGAAATATTCCTGTTCTGTAGGAGATGTTGAAAAGGTTGCGCAAAGGCCGAGCCAGCGAAGAAGCACACATTTTAAGCACAATTGGCGGTATGCCATCAGGACCAGAGGCTTTGTTTACGTTGAGATTTGAGAGGACCCTTTTAACTGCTCTCGTTCGAAAGTATATCTCCTGCATTGCAGAAGATCCACTCTCAACAAAGGGCAGTGGCTGATTGCTATCCGAGAGAGTGGAATTTTGTGCAAACAATCTAGCCAATAGGTTCGCTTTATCAGCCGAGTCAGTGAAGATTTGGTCATCTTTTAAAAGAGCTGGAATCGATGACGATGTCTGGTTCTTAACTCTTTTAACAAATGACCAAAAATTTTTGCTCCCTTTGGGGCAGAGAAAAACCTGTTCTCGAATGCGAGCTTCGTGCAGAAACTTTTCGCGTTTTAAAATTGCATTACAGCGATTCCTTGCCTCGATGCGAAGTCTTTTAGTATCAGTATTCTTGTTAGAACGCCAATTCTGAAAGGCTTCCTCTTTGGACCTGACTGCAATCCTGCAAGTCTCATTAAACCATGAGTGGTCTTTTGGTTTAATGCTTCTCATCTTATTGGGAATGAAAGACCGCATACCCAATAAAATAATTTCTTGTATCATGACAGCCGCGGCATTCACATTTCTATCAGCGAAACATAATTTCCTATTGAAGTTGCGATAAAAATTATTTAACGCAGTCCAATTTGCCCTTCCATAAAACCATGCAGTCCTCTTCGGGGCTTTAGGCGAAGAGGTGCAGGGGTTAGAATATGGAAAAACAGCGGAGATGGTACAATGGTCCGAGTTACCAAGAGGTGCGTTGACACTCACATCATATTTTTCATGATGTGAAGTCAGAAAAAGGTCAAGGATATTATGGCTTTGCAAATCACTTTGGGGGAAAAAAGTGGGTTCCTTCAATAGTTGAATCAGTTGGTTCGATTCAGCAAATAGCCCAACATATTGTCCAACAGGTGTCAATGGGCCCGAGTGACGTAACCAAGCCGACTTGTGGACATTGAAATCGCCTGCTACAACGATCTCACTGTCAGGAAACAACCCCAAAATATGCGTGATTGAATCAGAGAGAGAGTCCAGTTTGTTAAAAGTGGGCTCCCTCCCTAGATTCGGACTTCTATAAATAAAGCAGAAATGTAGCATGTTAGAGCGAAGCCTGAACCTAACCCACATTGAGCTAAATTCTGGATCGGTCACGTTCAGACTCCGCTCATATTGGTACGCTACATCTGTTCTTATAAAAAGGGCAATGCCCCTATGCAAAGAAAACAATGGCAGTAAGCGATACCCAGGTATGTGAAAATCCAGTGGATCTGCATCCTCGGCCACCTGGGTCTCGCTCAGTGCCATTATTTGAGGCCTATGTAGAGTACAAAGTACATAGACCGAGAAAAAATTCACCCTCAGTCCACGAACATTGCAGAAATCTATGCGAAAATGACCCAACATTTCCGCACCATGCAAAAATCAAACAAATAAGGGCATATAAGGTAATTAGTTACGTCTGCAAGAGAGCCGCACAACATGAGCAATATAAAAAGTACTGAAGCAAGTGTTATGCCTTTACTTCAGCACAATTCAGCCCACTGTGCAACCTTACCCACAGACGCAACTAAATCGATATCGCAACATGATATCGATATGAAGTTTTTATAATATATTTGTTTTATTATTTTTATAATATTGAGTGGTATAAAATTCATAAATTATTTAGAAAAAAAAAAAAGTTTATACCACACAAATGTTATAAAAAAGATAAAATTTACTCTCAAATTTTTTACTGTGTGTAAATGACACCGCATGCATCCTAAAAAACTATTGATATGACCTTGTTGGCCGACTAACCAACTTTGGCCTTCTTTAGTGCACGTTCACACAGAGAAGTGGACTGCTTTCACTGTTCCTTGAACTCTAATGTGATGAATTCGTGTTTCGTCTGTGTCGCAAAAACTTAACCGGATTGCGGTCGAACATTGCCAAACACTGCTTTGAAGTGATCACACGGCTGCACTTATAGTCGAGTGTGAGAACATTCATGTTAAACATTCATGTTAACTGTGATGTACCTCACGCACTTTCATTCTCCGATCGTCCAATATCATTTCAATGATTTTATCGACCTGAACTTTCAGCGTCGCAATTTAGCAAACCACTTCTTAACCATTTAAATTGATGGTGAAATACAGAGTCCCTTAGCTTTTTCTTGGTTTTTGTGTTGGCTTGTTTGAAGTGAAACTTCTTTGGTGGTCAATTTGATATTGAGGGTAGGTCTCGTCACGTTTTTGTGTACAGGAGCAATGCTATTTTCTATTTTTTGTGTTCTTGGTATGGGAAACCCCAGAAAGAACTATAATAGGCATTTTTTCTATAATTTGTGTTTTTTGTATTTGTGTTTTGAAGACCCCCAGAAGGATAGCAGATGGACTGTAGGTGCGTTCAGAAGAAATGTTGAGAAAAAAAACTAACAGAACCAACTCATACGTGCGACCCTTCTTGGGGAGAGATGTACTCTCTCTCTCTTTCTTTCTCTCTCTTTGAAAAAATCCCTCTTATTCTTAATTTAAAAAGTTTACCTTTTGTACTGTTTCCACGCTATTCAGTAATTTTTGCTCAAAAGTTATAGATTTAATATAAAAAAAAGAACACAAAATACAAGAAGAAAAACCATACAATATTTCCTATGTATGCTACACTGAAACTCATGTTTACGGCGCTTCAATGAAATATAGTTTAAAAAATGCAAGCCGGTGTTCGAATGAGAGACAACAGAGAATGAGAGAGGAGCCAAACAGAAAATGAAATGAGCGTGAATGAATGAAAAAATGAAAAGTCGTTTACTGAAAAAAATAACGGTGTACCAACGCTTTTTTGTAACATTTTTTATGATGAAAAAAAGATTGAAATTTCAAAATTTGATTTTGCAAGCAAATATATCCGCTAATCGATTTTCATCAAACTTTCTATGTCTGAAAGTTCACTTGAACGAGGTTGCAAAAGATTTCCCGCACTGAACGAATTTTATGTACGCCATACATTAAATAAAACATTAAAAAAATACATTCATATAATGTAAATATACATTGTATGAATGTAAATTATGTAATAGTTCATTGAATTAATGTTATCGAATACATAGAAAAACACATTAAAACACATAGAAAAACACATTAATTCCTACATTAAAACTAAAAGTGATTTACAAGTACATTGTACTAATGTAAAAGAATATATTACATTGGCTTAATGTTAAAATACTTTTGAACAATGTAAAGTTACATTTGATTAATGTATGTTTACATTATTCTTTACATTGACACGCCAACACAATGTAAAGTACATTGGTTTAACAAAAAAATACATTGGATTAATGTAAACGAAAACTTAAACCTTTTGTAAATCCCGTTATTTTAATATTTTGTCACTTTAGAAGCGTCTTTATTTATTCGTGTGCCTGTATTTATTCAGTGAAATTAAATTGCAGTTCTTAATTGAAAATTACAGTTTTAAACAAGTTTTAACAAATTTAAGTGAGTCGTTTTGTGTTTGTAATCAAAATGAATTGTTTTTTATGAAAGAGAACTTTTTAAGTACTAATATGTTAATATTCCATTTAAAAATAAGTCACCTGCTAAAGAAATTTGACAACTTTCGGTGTTGTTGTTGTGGTCAATTATTTGGAAACTTGACTGTCTACAAAACGCAGACTTGTTATTTATCAAGAAATTTCATATGCAAATAGAAAAAAAAAAAAGTGAACACGGTGAATTCCAAATGGATGTGCTGACCCAAAAAAGTATTGAAATGCCACAAGCTGCAAGTATAAATTAAACAGATGGAAAAGTGCTCCCTACACCAGATTCGTTTTCGGATTCTCAGGAAAAAGTTTATAATAGTGCTTTGAAATTTGTTTTAGTGCTCCACTCTTTTAATAATTTTACTCGAAATGATGTTTTGAATATTGTAGATAATACCAAAGAGCTCATTCTTAAGCCAGTCCAGGCGCGGATACAAGGGGGGTAAAGGGGGTAATTACCCCCCAAAGAACTTTTAAATACTTTACTTTTTAATATTTTATTTGAAGTAAATAATTGTACCCACAACTTAAGAGTACTTTTATGTATACATAAGCGATTCTAAAGGCGTTTTTTGAAAGAATACTACAAAAAAAAATGGTCAGAGGTATTGATATAAAGTTTTTTTATTGATTTCAACAATTGAAGCATAATCGCGAATTACGTTGTAGACGACATTTTTTTTTTTTGCGAATAACTATGAGAATCACTCTCTTATATTATATTATATATAAACAGAACTGAGTAAGCAGTTGAGCAGTTTGGGGTATTTTTATCGCATACTAAAAAAAGTTAATAAAAATGAATAAAAGTGCTTGTAAAATAAATACAAGTGAACAATTACAATTTTGTCGTTTACAACGTTATTCGCGAGAGCGCTTCAATTATTATAGTACTTTAAAAAAATTTGTTTTTTTTTGTTTTGTGACGTCATTTGTGTGTACGTGGCGTTTTTATGAAGCGATGCGAGAAGAGTAGGACCATTTTGCTTGCAAAATAACATGATCTGTTATCACCTGAAAAAAATATGTATACTTGAGTTTAGGTATATCAATTAATATACCTCGTATTGCTGGAAGACAGGGTCATCGTTGTAATGTCAGCGTTTCAACACCAGAAGACTACTTTCGAATTTCCCATATTTATACCATTACTAGATGATATCATTGCTGATATGGCGGCTCGTTTCAGCGAAAAATTTTTCCAAAAACTATATGTAAACGAAATCCTGCCAAACATAATTGATAAACACAACAATGAAAAGCTAAACAATTTGAGTGTTAACATTTCTAAGATAATAATTGAACTACTGAATAAATGAACTTCAAATTTGGCAGTGTAAATGGGAGAGCGAAACTAAGGTTAATGATATCAACACCATTTTTACTCTTTGTGACAATGACATTTTTCCACTAATTTCTAAAACGTTTGCTATCTTTGCCACGCTTCCTATCAGTGTAGCAACAGCTGAGCGAAGTTTTTCTACACTGCGACGATTAAAAACATGGTTACGTTCAACTATGCAACAAGAACGATTGAATGGACTCGCATTATTGCATATTCATAGAGACATTAAAATAAATATTAACGAAGTTATTGATAACTTTGCCGCAAAAAAGAAGCGCTGCGATGATTTTGTCATATAATTTTGTCTCTATCTAATGACTATCTAATAATCAGTATACATTTTGTATTGTTCATTTATTTTTCAAAGTGTACCATATCATAGTCGTAACGTCAGAACAATAAGTTTCAAATTCCTTTATTTTTTTTATTGAAAAGTACTATGTTTTTTCATTGCACATATTTGAAAATATAATTGTGCAATGTTTTATAATGGAATAAATGTGAAAAATTTTAATAAATCAACCTTAATTCCAAAATAAGTCAAATTTAGAGTTTTTATTTACTTTTCGCTAAGATATTCCAGAAAAAGGGAAATATAAATAAATACGGAAATGTGCGTGTATGTGTCTGGGAAAATTGCTTCTTACACAATTCGATAATTTCAATTCAAAAAAGTACAATTTTTTTATTTGTAAAAAGACAACATTTTCTCAAATCGAAAATGTGTGACTTTGATAATTTACCCCCCCTAAGATTTTTTCCAGATCCGCCGCTGAGCCAGTCCTGGATATGTTTTCACTTTTTGCCCAAACGCTACTCAATAATCAATTAGAACTGAAAATAGAACTGGTAAATGTGATAAATACATATCGAGAAATGTTCATAAGCTGCAAAACGGAGTATTTGCTGACAAAAAAACTAAAATCGTTAAATCTTTTAGAAGACGTGAATGAGTAGTAAATTCGTAAATTACTACTATTATTCGACGTAGTTAATTCAGAAATGGGTACTATATTAAAAAAAGGTGAACTGTGTCATTCAGGTAAAATATCTCGGGTGACAACTATGTCTTTAAGGCATATGATCAAAATAATTTTAGAAAAAGATAATCTAGTCCTTAACATGACTGGCTTAATGAGAGAACTAACAAATAGTAAAAAGTTTGAGAATATAGTATAAGAAGAATTAAGGAGAAAAAAGTGCGAATTGTATCCCACAAAAAACGTCATACCGTATTTCCTTTACGCTGATGATATGGAAGTAAATAATGCCTTAGGATCATATGGGCGATTCTATTCTGACGGGTGCAACATTAAGACGCTTTAAACGTCTTTTACTAATAGAAAGAAACACATTTTCAATTAAGGTATTTCTAGAAGGGGTAACATTTTTTTATATACTATTGTTATCTATTTACAAGAATTTATATGAAACAATCAAATAGCCGAGAAAGAGCTTTAAAGTGCATGACGGGTGCAATCAAATTGGCCCACTTTCATAAGATCATACCACAAAAACAAAAAACTCTGTTAATTTTTAAACTTTTATTGTATTAGTCTTTTTTATTGTGAAAGATGAGATATCAGACGATGATTATCAAATCAAACATCGTAGAGAAATATAATCCAATAATAAGAAATTTGCTCTTTAAGCCATGACGGGTGCTACACGCAATTATGACGGGTGCAACGCGTCTAAAATAACTAAACAAAAATCCATTTTGTTTCTTCATTTTCAGATAATTATTCAAAATATTGTTATTTATTAATAAACAAATAAAAATTAGTCATTAACTAAAAATCAACAAAAACTCAATTAATTCATTTTTTCAAATATTTTAAGATTATAAAGAAAATGTAAAAATAAACAATAAAAAATTCACTTTTCAACACGAAAATTATAGCGGTTACACCGCATCTAAGTTATTTCAATTGATACATCAGCATGTTGATGAATCAAGCATGAAATCGGTTTCAAATCGTCCCCATCCCAACTATTTTCTGTTTCGTTTGGAGTTTTGAAAACCAACATGCTTCTTATGTTGGACTTCGAAGTTCGCCCCCATGGAAACTCGATTGCCCTCTTCAAATTGGAATGAGTGTTTTCCTTGAAGGCCTCGAATGATTTTCAACATTTTCCATTCATCATCTACCACACTCTTCACTGCTTCAATATCTTCCTTTGGTACGAATATAAAAAAATGTTTGTACTAAGACTGCGCGCAACATCAAAAAAATCTTGAGCACTGTTAACAAGGACTTGTCGGGACTTTACAGCGGTCCACACTGTTCTTTTTATACTTCCACCTAGTCCATCAACCGCCCCTTTGCCATGTGAAGCAGCAAAAAAGTTCCATTCAAGATGTTTTACCCCGTATTCAAGTTTGAGTGCATTCATGCTTCCTATTACATAACGATTCTTGAATTGAGCTGCACAATTGTCGCTGAAGATGTATATGGATGTAATATTTTCATTGATGGACTTTATGTACAGCAGAATTTTTTTCAGAAAGAGATGCACAGCGTATTTAATAATAAATAAATAAACTGGCCATTTCAGCCCTTGGAAGGACTTTGACCTAGCTTCTATTGATCAATTGTGTTGTGCGTGTTATTAAATTTTGATCACAAATGACCGAGAACTGGACCTACGTGTTTTATGCCGACTCCGAACGGCTCATGTTCTCAAGAAGCTTTACATGGCAATTTTTACTCTCTGAGGCTTGCCATTGTCTGCAGAGAGGTGACGACCGAACAGAAAAATTAGTTCAATTGAAAAAACTTTCTGTCTGAGCTGGAATTGAACCCGGGCTACCGCGGTTCTTTAGCTTAGGGGCCACGCACTATACCCACTAGGCTACGATCGCACAGCGTATTTACTGTGTTTTAATTCGTCACTTATTATAATAACGGAATGCAGTTTGTCCTTCATCCAAATACAGCAGGTGAAAAGAGTTACTTGTCCATGACACCAATGTGCTGACTGAATTTCATCTTGACTGATGAGCCCATAATTCTCGGCAAAGTCTATTTGTACAATAGCTTTCTCATCAGTTAAGTTTTGTTTTTCAGTTTGAAAGAAGTCTGACTGTACATTCTTAACAAAGAAATGCAGTTTGAATTTATCAATGTTGTCATGTAATTCATTTATCGCTTCATCTAAAGGCAGGGTTGCCAACTCTTGGAAGCTCCCCGCCCGGAGCTTTTCTAGCATAATTTTTTTTCATTTTCTCAAATTAATTATTTTTTATATTTGTTTTAGAATAAAAATTTAATTTTTTACACGTAAATATAATAAGCAATCTTATAATTTATTGTTTTAACAAAAAGTGCATAACAATTTGTATATTTAAAAAAAAAGACTAAATCTGAGTCAATATAACACATTTAAAAAATTATATTTGAATTGCGATTTTGAAATTTTAACAAGTTCTTGCTGATCCGAGTGTTGTCAATCAAAATAAAAATTTATTCGTTCTTTATTTATTTATTATTTTACCAAACAAGTGCTCATTTTGTTTCTGTCGGCTCTTCATACAGACTCAATTATAATAAACGATCAATGAATGCGTTGCTTATTGGTATGCCGAACACTTTCATACCAAGTTGTTTAATTTCTAGTTTTTAATTGGTTTTTAAAATTGCTATCCAAATATCAGCTACCGATGAAATGGTTTTCTTTAATGTTGGCAAGGGTTTATTGATATAGTTGACTTTATCAAAAAGTTCGTCAACATTTTATTCAACATTAATAATACAGTGCACCAAAAAGAGCCTTTATTTTTATGAGTAATCACGAATCTGGCACCCAAATTTTTCCATCACATCAGGATTTTGAGAAAACCGTGATTCAAGGCCAAAAAATACTCCTTGAATCGTCAAAACTAAGAGTGGTACGCGATTTTTGAATATGGCAAAGATGTTTGTTATAAGTTGATAAAAAATTGTTTTTCATACTTCTATCCCCCCACCCCCTTTTTTACCCTTATTTTTACGTTTATCGAAAATAATTTATTTTAGCATAGCTGTATTCTGCAAACCATTGAGAAATGTAATATTATGTGTTGGCAAAAAATCATCCCTATTAAAAAACTTATAAGATCTTCCAACAAAAAAATTACCCTAGATCCACCATATCCAAACTTTAGTCTCCCAAAATGCAAAATTAATTCAAACTATTGAGATATAGACAATAAGGCGTATCGAATTTAGATTTCTTTCTCGAATTTCACATTCTAAGAGGTCTCAAAAGTTGCATAGGGTTGTCAAGATCTCCCAAAAAAATTTAGGAAAAAAACAACATGTCTCCCTCTACCGCAAGAACGAAGTTGTTTTTTGAGAAAAACTGGTTAAAATATAGATCTCAATATGCTTAGATTTTTGTAAGAAAAGTAAAAGTCTTAAAGTCTTAAAGTCTAAAAGTAAAAGTAAATACAAACTTTCACTAACAATATCTTGCCAAATACGATGCCACTCTCGTTTTTCACCCACAGTCTCCTGTGAGAAGGATATTCGAATCTAAAGGTACACTCGAGTTAGCACAATTATTTTGATTATTATCTAATTTTCTAAATTTTTGCTGTATTGCTTATAGTGTCAACGTTTTCCTTAAATTTGGCGAATTAATAATTTGCATATTTTTCGCATATGTATTTTCTTGTTTTTGAGAAATGTATACTTGATCGCAATTATTTAACTTTTCCAAAAATATTAATATAAGGTGTTATATCTCGGGCATCAGAAGTGGTACCGAAAATAATTTTCTCGATTTGAATTTTTCAAATGTTTTTCAAAGAAACCCTGTCTTAAAATATTTATTTAAAACACCAGGAAAAGGCCAAAAATATTTTTCCTAATTTTATATCTAAATAAAAATATTTCCTTGCATGAAATTTAACTATTATGTTCATATCTCCTTTATGGTAATTATTTCTTTAAACCACTTCTTAAAAACAATAAGTCAATTGAGACCCATCGAATGGCTAATTCAGAAGCTCGAAATTTAAGTATAACATATTTGTCAATGCTGAGGTGAGGTGTTTTGAGGAAATAATAAATTTCATGCTAGAAAGTAACATTTTTTTCAAGTTATCGAAATAGAAAAAAGGTGGTCTTTATCCTGGTATTTTTAATAGATACTCTTGGAAAGGGTGTTTTTCAGAAATATTTGAAGAATCAAAATTGAGAAAATGACCTTCGATACCACTTCTGGTGCTCGATATATAACACCTTATATTCATGTTTTCGGAAAAGTTGAAAAATTGCAGTAAAGCATACATTTCTCAGAAACAAGAAAATGCATATGCAAAAATATGCAAATTATTAATTCGCCAAATTTAAGGAAAACGTAAACACTTTAATCAATACCACCAAAATTTAGACAATCAGACAAAAATCAAAAGTTCTGAGCTATCTCGAGAGTACCTTTAGATTCGAATATCCTTCACACCTTACACTCTGGGTAAAAATTAAGAAAGGCATCGTGTTTGGCAAAATATTTTTAGTTAAAGTCTGTATTTACTTTTACTTTAAGACATATGTAGTTTTTCTTACAAAAATCTAAGCATTTTGATATCTATATTTTTACCTGTTTTTCTCAAAAAACAACTTTGTTCTTGCAGTAGAGGGAGACATGTTCCTTTTCTACTAAAATTTTTTTGGGAGATCTTGACAACCCTATGCAACTTTTGAGTCCATATTTCAACAGTTTACATCATATAAGTGAAAAAGAATTAATTTTGCCTTTTGGGGGTGAATTGTTTTGATATAGTGGATCTAGGGTAATTTTGTTGTTGGAAGACCCTATATGTTTTTTTAAGGGATGATTTTTTGCCAACACGCAATATTACATATCTCAATGGTTTGCAGAATACAGCTATGCTAAAATAAATTCATTTTGAAAAACGTAAAAATAAGGTTAAAAAAGTGGGTGGGGGGATGGAAGTATGAAAGACAATTTTTATCAACTTTTAGCAAACATCTTTGCCATATACAAAAATCAAGTACCACTTTTAGTTTTGACGATTCAAGTTGATTTCTCTTAGTAGAATTTTTTGATCTTGAATCACGGTTTTCTCAAAATCCTGATGTGATGGAAAAATTTGGGTGCCAGATTCGTGATAAGGAGTCCGGAAATAATTGAACACATTTGTCGGTTTCTTACTCACGTTTTGGCTGTTGCACTGTGTAATTTTCGAGACCTCTTATACACGTTCGGGTGTGAGTTCCTGCTTCACAATATATAAATAATTTGGAAATTCCATAGAAATTCCTTTTTGAGAGCTTTCCTCTAGTATGTTAAATTTTTTTAAAATACACTAACCTTTTTTTTTAAACTCCGACCACATCATTAAGAATAATTTTTTGTTGTCATGCTTTTAAAGAGCTTAAGTGCATACGGACTTTAGTTTCAAAAAAATTTTCGAAGAAAATAATTTTATATTACATTTTTATATAATTGTAAGTTTTTTATTAAAAAAAATTCTTAAAGTGCGAAAGCCGGAGAAAATCTGTGAGGGCCGGAGCCCGGAGATCGACCCTTCAAAACCGGAGTCTCCGGGCCAAATGGTATGAGTTGGCAACCCTGTCTAAAGGTTTGCTGACCATGATCTGTTTTGGTCTCTTTTGCTGATAAGTCCAGGTCTTCCAACGCACAATGGGATTTGAATCTAGGGCAATATCCCAAATATTAGATTCTTTGCACTCTTCACAATTGTTTGACATGCAATCTTCGTTATTAGTATTACACGATATTTTGTTAAGAAACTCTCTATGCGATTGTGGAAAATCCGAATTCTTCGAAATAATTTTAAGAAGCGCAATAAAGTTTGAATGTGTTATACATACACAAACATTATGAGGAGTATGGCTGACAGGCAAAATATACGCAGGCCTCTCTTTATAAAAAAGACTCATACATATAGATGTTTCGGCGTACAAAGTTTTAAAAATTTCATAGGCTTCACTGATGCTCATAATCATCGTTCTCTTCTGCATTTTCTCCTTTGTTCCCACTTTTGACTTAAACGATTTTACATCCTTCATTCCAGGCATTTGTCTGCTAATATCATCCCTGTTATAGAAATCAGACATCTGTTGTTTTAACTCAGTCGTGAGTTTCCAAGGCATTGCGTTAGCCGATACAATTTCAGCAGGTACAGCAGTTTGGAACTCAGCAGCTATTTTTTCACAACAGCTTTAGCTTTAGTGGGTCTAGTGGGCAGGTTACGCTTCACTTTTGCCACTGCCTTACCCAATGTGCGGCAACTCTTGTAACTACTACTCGCTTTTTCAATGTCTTTTTCTTTACGCCGCTTTCTACTTGCCTGCATTCTTTCCTTAGACTTTTTTCTCTCCAATTTCTTAAAATCTTCATCCGACTCCATTTTCATTTTCATGGCTGCTCTCCGTTTGGAGTCACGAGCTCTTTCCCTTTGCAAATGGCATGCATACTTCTCAGGATTTTGTTTTCGCTTCCGTCTGCACTTTTGTTGAACAGTCTCCATATTTTTCTATATGATCAATATGAAAATTAAAATGAAAATATGAAATATGATCAATTATGCAATAATGCTAAAAGTCATTTCTGTTGCACCCGTCATTCAAATGACAAAAAAATATGATGACGGGTGCAACCATTTTCAATTAACATTAATTTCAACACTAACCAGAATATACACTTCACTTTAATAGATTTCTATTTGTCTTTGACTTTTTCTTATTTTCACAAAGTTTCAAAACATTGGTTGGCATTTCATTTCTATTTAAAAAGTAGACTTTTATACGTTTTGCATGACGGGTGCAACATGTTAGCATTGGATTTTTATAATCAATAATTCTGATGAACTAAAAAAACAATTACTTACTTCTTTTTTATATCGCTGATTGATCAAGTGTTACCACGTATGAATTTTCTGTTCGCGCCAAATCTATGATCTTTATACATCGCTGATTGAACAAGTGTTACCACGTATGAATTTTCTGTTCGCGCCAAGTCTATGAATCTGAATGCTTTGAAGTACACAACAAATTTATATTTAAGCTTACGTCTAAAAAAATGTATATTATTATAAAATATAGATATTTTACTTAAATTGGCATCAAAAAAAGTATCAAATAGTGTGATTTGAAAATCGATGTTAATAGTGGTCTAGAATAGAATCGCCCATATGCATCCACTCATTAAATTTGCAACTTTAATTTTTCATTACCATGCCTTACCATAGGTAATATTAAGCAAAACACTGTTTTCCTGGAAGCTGTAATTAAATCAAGGGATCAAAACAAATAAATTAAATTGTATTGAGTCAACAAAGAACATCAGCACAAATAACGTTCACAATATGGTTAAGTATCAACATAATAATTACAAATATTTAAAACTCATTCAATTAAATATACTTTATTTTTTGTTTACAACTAGCTGATATACCCGGTGTTACTCGAGAGTCATTTATATAAACATTTTAACATACACTTCTCGATAAAATGTTTTTTAAAATCGGGAATAATGAAAAACATGTTGAATTTTATTTGAATTTAATTTTATTTTATTTTATTTATCTACCGTTAGAAAGGTATTTGAACTAACATTAATCCAAAAAAGTTTAGGAAAATTTTTTTTGTTGGTGGTTCCATCTCTTGCGGTGAGCTAATTGAATTCAAAGAAAGGGTACGAAAAACATATTTTAAAAATTAAAAAGAATTTTTATATTTACTTAATCTTAAGGCAAGCACAATTACCTTTTTAACAAAAAAAAAATAAATATGGTGGGACTCAATGCGTCTTTAAGATATGGACATTTTAACGTCTAAGCAAAGATTTTTATTAAAAAACGTATTGAACAAAAGAAAAAAAAAATTTAAATGAAATATATTAAAAACAACGGAGTTATTGGCATTAAGAGTAAAAACTTTGATTTTCATATAATTTTTTTCTCATTATTAGCTATCAATGTTTTATGAAAATTCGTTGTGCTAAAAATGATTGTACCTACTAAAATTTCTATTAGCTGCGTTTTTTCATTGGAGATCAGGATCATATAATCGCATTTGCAAGCAAAGCAAAAACAACAAAAAGTCCAGCAAGTGAGCTGGACATTTAAATTGATCCAATTCTATGTTTTTAAGTGTTGATGACGCTAGATGACGCTGCGACAGAAAAACTGGCAGTACTGCATTATTTTCCTTTTTTAAAGTTTGGTAGCAATAGCATTTTCGCAAAATATTTCGCAAAACTTATCTGCTAGCTACATAAGAACATCAGATATTCTTCTGTAAGCAGAAAATAGCGCCACCTGCCTGTAATCCCAAACGTGTAGGGTTAAATTTGAAGAAACTTTTGAAAAAACATTATTCAGCTATTTACCGCAAGGTGTATGTTTAGTTTGTAGCCACAGTTTTTACAAATGTGGCGCCATCTATCTGTGAATTTAACGCACAGATCAAAACTAATGAAATAATTGTGCTGATCAGATGCGCATATGTTTTATTATATCGCCATTAGGGCGGGTCAAATTTTTTTGGTGGTCTGGCTCAGCGAAATTCGTAAAATACATGTAATTTCAAGACTTTTTCTCCACTACAGCATATACAAATTCTGAAAAAAAGCTGTGCGGACTTTCGTAAATAGATTTTTTTCTCAATTATACGAAAGATTTTTTTCTTATTTGTGCTGTCATTTCTAAGGTAAATTTGGGCGCTGAATCTGAATCTGGCATTAAAAATACATTAAATCCAACTATCAATAGAAAAAATCGTGATTTTTTATCAAAATATCGTGATTTTTGGTCAAAAAATAAAAAAAATATTGGAAAATTTGGCGCTGAATTCAAATCTCCCATTTAAATTACTCCAATTCTCGTTTACTATTTAGTACTATTTAGTACCAATTCTAGTACTCCAAGTCTCGTTTGCTCTCAGTTTTGGGCCTTTTTTCTCTCGATTCCATCGATGTCGCAATAAAACCACTTTTGTGTTTTTCAGTAACGTGTTTGGATGCTCTACTCATCTCTTGGACATTTCGTTCGGTGCTTTGAATGTGGCATGGTATTTCGACGTTAATCATAACCTCATCAGAATCATAATAATCTTCAGTCAAATGTTGCAATGGAATGTCTCTTGTGTATGGCGGCTCGTGTAGAATATCATCATCATTCAAATCTATCATGTTGGAAAAGTGGGTGCAGTCAAAATTGATTTTCGGTTTTTTGTATTCTCTCAATGTTGTCCGATCGAGATCACTTCGGATATGTTTTATTTTGGCGATTGCCATTTGACGTATAGGTTTCACATTGTGACAAACCATTGCTAGCAAAACATTTTCAGAGCTAGCAAAGTAGCAATTGGCTGACATTACACTATGAACAACGGAAAGTAAATTCGGTGGCAGATAATTCGTCCATTGTATAAATTTGAAGAACAAAACACTTCCGTATGCCATTGAATTGTAATATTTAACGTTGAAGTACATTGGAATGTACACTTTCATCACGTATGTGGCCAAAATTCGCAAGTTTTTTGACGGTTTGTCCGTAGTTATGTACGTACGTAAAATTCGAGCAGCTTTTGTTAACCACCTAGCATGATGTATTGGTCCCAACTTGATGTTTGCTAGATCAATTGATACTGAGCGAGTTGAAATCGCGTTTGCTAATTTGAGAAGATTTCTTGCATCTGTTGAGAAAGAACGTTCATCAAAATCTGGTGATGATGGTGGCATATTTTGGAGTGAAATTATCTCAAAATTATTGACAACCTGAAAAGCAGAATTTTTTTTTAATTCGTTAAATTATATAATTTATTTACTCAAAATAATCGTATTTTACTTGTATCGTATCGCAAATGCCTAAAACCGCTGCTAATCGTCCTGTTGACGTAGTTAGCCCTTTCGTGAAATTTTTTTCTAGTGTATTGTATAAATGACGAAACGGTAACTCATTGAAATGCAGCAAACATACACTCCAATGTAATGGCCTTTGTAAATGTTGTTCGAAAAGTCTTATTATACCACTTCTAATTCCAGTGTTAACAGGTTCACCGTCAGAACAGATAGCTACCAAATTATCTAATGACAAGCAGTTTTTATCAAAAAATTCAATAAGTTTATGCGTTTTTACTTCTGCGGTTTCTTCTTCCACAATAATATGGCCCAAAAATCTGGAATCTGGCTCTCTTACAACAACTATATGCGGTTCTTTAATTTTGCGTGTATGAATTTTATTGTTGATAAATTCGGTAACTAATGTTTCGTCTGTTCTGCCATCGAAAGCAAATGCCAATAACGTGGAAGTGTCTAATCGTTTTTTCAAGACCTCATTCCTACGACGATTGCGTTCTCTTTGAACTTTATTTTTATCGATAATTAACGTTTGATCATTTTTATCTTTTACGCTTAAATCTTTCAAAAGTGCAGATGCGAGTGCAGCCGCAGCTCTATTTGATATACCGTATCTATCGCATTCCATAGCAAAGTTTGATAAGGTTACGTTTTGCATATACGGCCCTCGAACAGCACCTGGAGCTGCCACTCCTTCTTCAAATTCAAAATCCATACTACTTGCACCCATTGATAATTCAGGTTGCCAAACCACCTCTGATCTAGTCACTTCTGTAGTTGTTACTGTTGTTAAACTTGGTTGTGGTAGCGTTTGAAGAAATTCAGTAATAGTGACATTTCTATCTGTCATCTGGTCCACAAAAAATGTTTTCATGAATAGTGGTAGTGGTGTATTTTGACATCTGCAATCCGTTGTTAATAAATTGCAATTACATGTTGAAACCCAAAACAAATTTCCTAGCAAACCACGAAAATCAACAAGAACATCGGGTGATTTGGATTTGTTTTTTGATGCTTCTCTATATTGAGCCATGAATCGGTCTAATTTGTTGCAAATGGATTTTCTCTGAATAATTGGCGTTGGAAGATTATTCCAAATTTCAACAATTTTATCCGCCACATGACGAGTAATTGATTGGAATGAAATGTGTGGGTTGTCTTCGAAATAGTGCTCTTGCATGAAAAAATAATGTAACAAAATATCGCCATACGTCGGTAGACGTTCAACGTTCAATTCTTTCGCTTCACCAAATAAAGTTTTATCATGCTGCAATATTGAAGTTATTTTACGGTCCAGCTCGGGTTGTGATGATGACGGTGAGGTTTCCATGATATAGCTTGTATTCTGAAATGTAATATTAAAAATAAAATATTAAAAATAAAATATAAGGAATTTAAATTTCAAAGATTTTAAAATTCATAAAAAAAAAATTTTGAATACAAAGGATAAATTTAAATGTGTTTACCAAGAAAATTAAAGATAAAATAATTTGGATTTTAGAATTTAAAGGAAAAAGTTTATGATAAGTAATTAAGACAAAAGAATTTACACAAGCGTGTTAAATATAATTTTACTAAATGAATTTCCTGCCATAAATCAAAATAAAACGTGTTTAATATTTAATCAAGCCTTGAAAATGAGCTTACATTTGAAATAAAGACAATTTTCCAACATTTTTTTTATTTTTTGACCAAAAATCGCGATATTTTGATAAAAAATCACGATTTTTTCTATTGATAGTTGGATTTAATGTATTTTTAATGCCAGATTCAGATGCAGCGCCCAAATTTACCTTAGAAATGACAGCACAAATAATCTTTTTTATACACATTTTATGCACTTCTTTCAAATTTCATACATTCATATTTTATAATTGAGAAAAAAATCTATTTACGAAAGTCCGCACAGCTTTTTTTCAGAATTTGTATATGCTGTAGTGGACAAAAAGTCTTGAAATTACATGTATTTTACGAATTTCGCTGAGCCAGACCTCCAAAAAATTCGTCCATACAAATTGACCCGCCCTAATCGCCATATAGCTGAAACTGATTAAATGAAAATGTTAACTTTTACAGCATTCTTATTCACAGTCATCTTTTCGATAAAATTGTGACATATATACAACATTTAAAGTACCACTGATAAAGAACTAAGTGACAACGGTGACACAATAGTGAGAAAAAATAGAGCCATCACAACAAAACAAATTTAACAGGTGGGGAGGAAAAAAATAAGTAGATCACTATAAAGAAGATTTTATATAAACCAAAATGTTCGAAATTACTTTAGACACACAACTGCATTCTTAGAGATAAATGGGGACGTTCAAACTATATAGAAAATTTTAACACAAAACTAAGTTTTATTAATAGTCTGGTATGAAAAAATAGATTTGTAGCCATAACTTTTGATTGGAAAGAGATATTGGGGTAATTTTTTCACATAAATTATTTTTGAGACTTAAATTTTTTGTAAAAAATAACATTTTGGAAAAAATAAATTTCGCGAAAAAATCAAAGGGTGACTTGTTTTTTTGATGGCCAAAAACAGCAAAGTAATTTTTGCGCTTAGCTGGAAGAATTTTTGCAAATGAATGCTATGTCATTTGCTATGCTATTTTTAATTGATTTCATTTTTACAACAACAACAATTTTTGAGCCATTTTTTGAGTAAAAAAACAATATTTTGGACCTTTTTTGACATACTCATAAATCATATATACACTGATTTAACGGTACAGTTCAACCTATTTTTGTGAAGTGATTTTATTGAACTTTTGAACAAAAAAAAATTTGAATGAAATATATTAATGGACAGCGGAGATATTTGCATCGAAAGACCAAACTTTGATTTTCAAGTCGTTTTTTTCTCATTCTTAGGTAACGATGTTTTATGAAAAAGTCGTTGTACTAAAAATTTCTCCAATTTTGAAGATATGTGAGTGTTTTTGATGTCAAAATATCAAAAAATTTTTAAAATTAAAAATACAAGAAACTTCAATAGCAAAAAGTATTACAGTAACAAAATTACCGTTAGTTGAAAAATTTCAGAGGAGGCGTGGCAAAAAACGAGTATGTAACATTTTAAGTTAAGATGCACTTAATATGTATACCTAGTTTGAGTAAAATCCGTTGAGCCGTTTAGATTTGTATAAAGGTCAAACAAACAAACAAAAAATGAATTTTATTACTATAGATAGCAGGACCGTAGCTAGAGAACAGTTGCTCAGAGAACAACTAAATTTTTTTTCGAAGTTAGAAAACAGTACAATTAGAATAAATTAAAAAATTAAGGGTGTTTTTAAATTAGCTAATTTTTAAATTTTGGAACATAAATTGTTTTGATATTTTTTAAATTAGCAAATTTTACCCTTTGAATTAAAATTAAAAAATAATTTGGTTCAAAACACCCCCATTTTTTTTTAATTTATTATAATATTATAGTTTTATAATTTCGAAAAAATGTACTTGTTCTTCGAGCTACTTTTTCCTAGCTTCGCCCCTGAAATACATTGAATAATTCAATTTAAAAAACATTTATCTAATGTATGGTACATTAAATGCATAAAAACTACATTAAATAAATCAATGTAAAAAAACATTGGGTCAATGTACGAAATATAAAATCAATGCATAATATTATGTTATATTTTATTTATCAGGATACATTGTCCTTATGTAAAATACATAAATTCAATGTACTTTTACATAGGTTCAAAATTAATGTAAAAACATAACATTAATGCACTTTTACATTGATAATAAGTACGTTTTACGTTCAGTGCGTTACCTCAACAATTTAATGTTTTTTACTAATCTGCTTACAGCAAAATTGTAGAATTGTAGAATTGTATATTTAAGATAAGTACTGTAATAATAAAAGTAACATCTGTTTTAGTAAGGCATTTCTACGTTGCACTGCTTAGACATAAATAGTCTCATACCATGCAATAATATGACTTACAATTTTGTTATGAATTTAGAGTCAAACTGTTAAAGTTTTATATGATTTGACACTTGTTCGAACAAATTCGTATGAACTTTTAAATTCGTATGAGTTTTAGTTGGAACCCCGAAATCGGAGGTCTAGCAATCTTAAGACTCGGTCTTACGCTCTTTTTATGTCTTCACATAAGAATATATTACTTTGTTTTGACAATTGGAGTGTCAAGTTTTTGATTTTAACAATAAAATATACCACGTTCTGTGTAAGCTGTGAAAATATTCAAAATTGACTTTACAAAACAAAAATTATCCCCATAATATCAAAAACGCTAGTTTGTTGCCGATGGCTTGTTAAAGGCTGAATTGAACGAGTTCCTCACTCGCAAACTTACTGAAGATGGTTACTCCGAAGTTAAGGTGCGTGTCACACCATCGCACACTGAAATCATCATAATGACAACCAAAACCCAGCAGGTTTTGACAGAGAAGGGACGTCTCATTCGAGAGTTAAATGCATTGGTACAGAAGCGTTTCAATTTTGAACCTGACTATATTGACTTGAATGCCTAGAAAGTGGTATTTGCGCCATTGCTCAAGCCGAGTCGCTGCGCTACAAACTTGCGGGTGGATTGGCTGTGCGTCGCGCTTGCTATGGTGTGCTCCGGTTTTTTATGGAGTCTGGAGTAAGGGGTTGTGAGGTCGTAGTCTCTGACAATCTATAAAGTTCGTCGATGATCTGATGATGGTCCCCAGAAACCATTGCCAGATAATGTTTCTGTTGTTGAACAAAAGGAGGAGAAAATCTACGAGACTCCAGAGACGGAATACAAAATTACACCACCAAGAAAACCATTGGATGATCTTGCTGCGGCACCAAAGTGTTGTAAATTTTTTTATTTTAAAACATAAACTAATGTTATAAACACAATTGGGACCACAGGTGGGTGGCGTGTAGTCTGTCAATATAGAACAATGTATTTCTTATGTTAAAAACACAATCCACATCACACGCTAAGCTTGTCGTGCGGCTACAGAAAATGCTGCAGCCGGAACATTTTTATTTTCTAATTTGACAGGCGTGTATTGAAAAACATATAAAAAAGCTGTGCTCAGACGTGAATCAAATGATTGATTTATTCCAAATTTGTGGTTTTTTCCAGCTAAAAAAATGAACTATGCGAGAGCGAAAACTAATTTCAAACATAATCAAAATTTTGATGACGCTCAAGACCTGAATCAATTAGTCAAATATAGTAAAAAAGAAAAAAAGAAGGGATTAGCTTAATCATTTGATTGTCGTCTGAACAAAGCCAAAGATTGTATTCACGGAACTTACACGTCGCACGCCCGAAGCCCCAATTGTATTTATAGCATTAAAATTATTACTTCAGATAATTTTTTATTTTGTGATTTTTTTCATATAACAACCGCGATTTAATAATAAATAAAGCAATCGGCCATAAAAAATAATTCAAACAAACTTTTTGCATTTAAAATGTTTATATTTAAGCGCCTAGGCCTTCAAAACTTCAAAATTCTAGATTAAAACGTACTCCTTAGTAAGCTGCTTCAGCACCTTGCTGATAATTTATCTAAAATGTTATAAACTCATGTGTTTCCATGAGTGTTCAAAGAAAGGAAATGCTTCCTACATTCCAAGGAATGTTTCTTGCTTGAATCTGGGAATGTTTCCATTTCCTAGAGGGTTGGTATAAACTTGATCCGAGTTTCAGTCTCTTTTGAAAATGATCCGAGTACCAAGTAAGTGAAAAAATGGCCGAGCACTTACTTTTTTTGAACCGAGAATTAATTGGAAACTGAGTTCTAAGCAGAACTCGGACTAGCCCGATTTGATACTCGGTGAAGAAATCGGCCGTTAGTTATATATTTTTATTTACCTCTTCTGTTCGCTCATCTTCCTCACTTAAAAAAACAATGCGAGTAAATTGTTACTTTAATTTGCCAAGAATGCGTTCAATGTGACAACAAGAATAGCACAAATAAATCACATGGCGCTGTTCACTGTGCCGTTCCTCTTTTCAGTGACAACAAGAATAAGAATTTCATAAATAAAATAAATAAATTTATTAAATAAAAGTCACAATGACACGCGTCACCTCACACGAGAAAAAGTGACAACAAGAATAAAGGCAAGTGTTTTTACAATAGTGACACGCCCTTTGTCGAATTTCACCTACATTATTCATCGTATTTTGTAATAATTTTACCCATTCCAAGTGTACTACGTTTTATTATGATGGTTTTCTTATATTGACATACCCCTTTGTCCTATAACGCCCACTTTATAGACCGTAATTTGTCATAATTGTGCCTACCTCTTTACTAAGTTTCAATACCCTAGTGTCAAGATTATTTGAGATAAAGTAATATTATAATATTGCCACGCTCCTTTGTCCAATAGCGCTCACTTCTTCATATTGTTTTAAAATAATTCTTCCCATTCTTATAACAAAATTTATTACCCTAGTGCCAATGTTATTAGAGAAACAGTGCTTTTCTAATATTGTGTTTTTCCACGCCCCTTTGTCCAATAACGCACACTTTTTGACAGTAATTTGTTGTAATTGCGCCTACCGCTGTACTAAATTTCAGTACCATAGTGTCAATATTATTTGAGAGACAGTGTTTTTCTATTATTGCCCCTTTATCGAATACCCACTTTTTTAGATTGGCACCTCAGCGTCGTTCAATGCCTCTATCTGTTGAAAAAAATTTAATAAATTAAATGAACATAGATTAAAAGAAAAAAAACCTCCTCCTCTTTTAAGTCGGTTAAAAATTTTATGAATAGTAACATTTTTCAATGCAGTGCGTAAGTAGATTTATGTTCTTACATTTTCCTCATGTCCAATAAAGAATCAAATACTGACACAGCATATTTTTTAATTGATTTATTTGTATTTATTTAAGGATAAATTAGTACTGTAAAATACAAAAAGATCTTTAAAAAGTACAACGGTGAAACATATATAATCAACTTATAACATATAATAATGATAGAATAATTGGTGTATTGCCAATTTGACCATAACAATAAAATACCTAATCTTTTCTATACTAATACGCAAGTAATGTCAACCATCACTGTTGCATCGAGAGTGTCGACCACACAATAAAAGCAGCGAAGCAATGTATCCAGTTCTCTTCAGCCTTAAAAATAAAACTTTGGAATTTATATTAAAAAAATATTTGTTTTTTTGCTGTCACTGTTTCAGCCTGAGACCAATATACGTAAGCAGCCAACGCCATATTTGCATAGCATCAAGTTTCGAAAGTGTTGCCAATAAACAAGTTTTATTTTTTCGAATGAACATCAAGTACATATTTCTTTTTTGTTGTTTTTGCAAAATATGTTTTGTTTTGTTTTGTTTTTATTTTTAGTCCTTTGGCAGGACAAAGCAAATTGTTCTAGTCTTATATTAAAGCTTATTGAACTTTTAAGCAAAAGTATTTGTTTTATTTTTATCATGTTTTTTTATTGATTTATGTGGAAAAATTGTAGACTCGCTGAATGCTCATTTATTGCAGCAACAGGATGGTAGTTGATCCTTAGCAAAGGCAAATGTACAATTTTTTGCTACTTATAGACTTATAACGTAAGCTTCCAAGCACTTCATTTAACTTAATTAAAAAAATGTTAAAATAAGTAAGCGTTTTTAAGTTTTTTTGTTAAAAAGATTAACTCAAAGTATAGAAATTCAATTCGTAGGAATTTTGTGCGTTTTGAATTAAGAGTTTGAGTCAATTGTTTTAAGATAAAGTGCATTAAAAATTTAAACTTGCAATAAAGTTAAGCCATAACTTTGCTATACTTAAAAAAAATTGTTTTTGTTTCGTGTAAAAAATTGCCTTGTGCCAAAATAACTCATTTGACTTTATTGGCTTAGCAACGAAATACATGATCCTTGAAAGAAAACAACAACACGTTTACACATTAACGTACACATTACCCATATGAAACTACAGCCAAACGTGACTTATTTAATAGTAAAAATGTAGTAAACCTTTTTCAATAAACACGCTCACAGATACTCACAACATTGCATCTCAACATGTTGTCGATGCTGTGCATCTTGTTAACGATTTTTTTACACAAAACAAGTAAAGTTTTTATGACATTTCAATGACTACGAATGTTGGTTTGCATGACTGTGTTTGTTGTTAGTCTTTACTTTACGGTTATGGTTTTAAAAAAGAAGCAGAAAAAAAAAACAAAAAATAAATAATTGCTTAAAAATAAGTAAACAAGCTTCATGGAGTAGGCGAAAATGAAGTGAAAAGGAGCTGAATTCCAGTTAACTGTTTCTAGCGGCGGACTGACATTTAATACTACTGCAACAAGAAAAGCAAAAACAACAATAGCAATTCAACACACACATGGCAGTGTGGCAGCAGTAACTGCCACATGCGACAGGATGACTGCAACAGCAGCTCTTCAGGTTGACCTCACTATTTATTTTATTTTTGGTGTTGCTGCCACACAGGTTTCTATTGTTTATTTTATATCTTTTGTCGTTGTTTTTATTTGCTGTTGTTATTGAAGTTGTTATTTGCTGTTGTCGTTAATGTTGCTCAACAAACAGACAAATCATTTCGTACCTATACATTTCACAAAAGTAGATAACAGCCAGAAAGCAAGATCTCAAATAAAAATAAGTAGAAAAAAAGCGAAAGAAACAAGAATTCACTCAAGTATTATTTTGTAGAATGATTTGTTGTTGCTTTTAAGCTGAAAAAAGTAAATAATTTATCATGAAATGCTGGTTGTTGGTTGGCTCACTCTTGACTTAAACTTATACAGCTATGGTCACACAAATAGCAAACATTTTTATTACCTCAAAAAAAAACAGTTTATTTCTTGTTTTGCTTAAATATTTTGGTTTTTTAATGTAAAAACTTAATTTTGAGCTAATAGTCTTAGAAAAATACAAACTTAACTTTTATCTAGTTTTTACTTTTGTTTTAGCTGTTTAAGCTTAAGTAGGAAAGTTTTTAAATAGTTCACAATAATATTTTGGTATACTTTAAATCTAAAAGCGTAAAAATTGAAAATTATATGTGCAAATGATATATTTTAAGTGTTTTTTCAAATAGATAATTTGAAAAACCTTCTTACAGTAATTGTTATAAAGACATAAAGTTGCTTGCCTTTTTCTGTATTTTGATTTTTAACCCTACGGTCCATAACCGGGTACCCGGGTAATTTTTTGAACTTTAAAGTGCTGCTGTTCCTTTATTATTGAAGATATCAACATGAAACTCCGGATCATCGAGATTTCGGCTAAACTTAGAGACTAGAAAAAAGTTTATCAAATTTGGTTAAATATATTAACTAAAAAATGAGTTTAATGTTTTTGTATACAGGGGTCCATGACCAGGGTACCAAATAACCTAATATTTCAAAGAAAAAACGTTTGTTTTATTTTTATTTTGTTTCAAAATGTTTATTGATGTGTAAAAAATGAACTGTAATTGTTTTTTAGTTAAATTATTTATATTTTATTCATTTTAACTTATTTCTAATATTTGATGTCTTATGTTGAGTCATTGTTGAAACATGGAAAACATTTTGATATTGTTTGAGTATGTTGATCGCAAATTGGTTTCTTGCAAACGTTGCAGACTTTTCTCGTCTTTCTTCTCCTGTTGTCTGGCAAAGAAGCGCACAAATAGCAGCATCCTGTTATTGGCTTCCTGCCATCAGTAGAAGCAGCCGTAGAAGTAGATGGTTGCTTGGTATAGGTTACCGTCTCCACTGGTATTCCCAAAAAACTCTCAATTGCTGATTTGGTGGAAAAATGGCGCGTTACTTGGCAATAAGCTACTCTTTCTTCTATTATTGGCGCACACAAATCTCCAGCAAGTTTACGCAAAAAGCGTTTTCTCCGTGTTGTTTAATATGGAACAGTTCTGTTATTATCATAAAATATAGTGTATGCCGCGAAAGCACTAACATCGAGCATATTGTACAAAAACAACAAAGGCCACCTTTTTGTGTGTCTCTGTGTGGTATACTCCCGAAACGTCTGGTCCATAATATCCACGCCACCTTTCGTTTTGTTATACAAATTGATGATTTTTGGTTTGCCGTTTTCTTCTACAGTTGCATCATCATGCAGAGTCGACAACAATATTACGGAATTTGTTTTCCTCTGTTTGTATGAAACCATAGTCACCTTCTCGTGGAAACCAAATTTGCTTGTCCCAACGGTCCAACTCTTATCGTCTTTTATTTCTGTTGGTATATAGGCTTTGTTTCGCCGCAGTGTTCCAACAATGCTAAGTTTGACGGATATCAAAAAAATTATCCATGGTGATATTACGTCCGCTATTGTGGTATGGCCCAACCAAATCTCTGACTACTCTTTCGCCTACACCGATTTCGCGACCACTGTCTTGTTTGCCAGTATATATTTGGCCATGAAGAGGATATGAATTTTTAGCACCGCATATCCACCATACCTTGATCCCGTATTTCGCAGGCTTTGATGGAATATACTGGGTAAATTTTGTTCTGTCGCTGTACGGATACAATTGTTCGTCGATTGTTAAATTTTCTGTAGGCACATAATATTTTGCGAGATTGGCGCGTTATCCAAATATCTCGTATTGGAGCAGCTTTGTCTGTTCGCTGCCTCTCGTTTCTTGTTCTCGCGTCATCAAAACGTATAAAACGAATAAGATCCCAGAAGCGGTTTAATCCCATTGTTGCACGAAATAGAGGATGAGACAATTGCGTAATTCGTAATGGACCACTGCGAGTTCTGCCGATGTTGTGACTCCTTATTTGTTGACAAACAGGTGGTGTTGGTTGCCATTGAGTACCATCACGTGCAATCATACTTTCTGTTGTGCTTGATGTTGGTGCATTTTCTTCAACCATATCAGTTTCGCTGTCACTTTCATCTTCAAATACATCTTGCTCAATTTGCATTGGCGTGTCAATAGCGGCTGGAATTTCGTTGTCATTGTCTTCACTTTCTGAGTCTTGCACTTCTCCCGTAAATACCTCTCCTTCTTCCTCAATTGGCTCTAAAGCGTCGTCATCCACAGTCATATTATCAAGTATAGACTCAATATATCTGCTTCTGGCTTCTTCACTCAAACGCATATATTGTCTTTCAGTTAAATATTCTATTTTGCGGTTCATTTTTCTTCAACTTCATTGTTCAACTGTTCAACTTATACTGACGAAATCATTGAAATGTATTCTTTTTCTACCGTAGCTGAACATTTGCTACCTAAAAACACAAACAAAAAAACACATAAAATACAAACACAACATTTGCTACCTGAAAACACAAACAGAAACATAAAACCAGTTTCTGTTTACTTTTGTGTGCCTTTTAGTTAGAAAATGCCCATAGAAACCAATTTTATCTTACATACATGAAATTTGTACAGTTGAGATGTAAAAATTAAGCGTTTCTAATAATTTGTGCATATATATATTATTTTATTTGAATATAAACGAAAAAACTTCACTAGGGCACCCGGGTACCCTGGTTATGGACTCCCGTTCGACCAGGTGGTTATGGACCGTAGGGTTAAGAAAGGTGTAAAATCAATTCAGTTATTCGGTCGGTAAACATAGCCTAAAAGTAAATTTTGTTCACTGATAGTAATAACTACAAAAACGTATACAATATCACTGTTTGGTGGTGACTTGACCAGTATTTTACAGTCAATGGTATCTCTAAAATAGATTGCAACTCCACCTGCATGACCCACCCTGTCCAAACGAAACATTTTATAGCCATTTACACTAAAAAGAGAATCTGGCATATCCGTACTGAACCAGGTTTCACTAACACATATTGCATCAACACCAGAACCTTCAAGCACATATCTCAACTCATCAATTTTGTGTACCAAACTTTGCGTATTGAGATGGCATGCCTTAAAGCTACCTTTTTGCTTTACAAGAATTCGAATTAAGTTAAAATTGCTGTCTTTGGAACGAACATCGACTGTGCTAGGAGAATTTAACATAAGTGTAACTGAGTTTTAAAACAATTCTATGTAACGAGTGACGAGTGATATTACTGACGACTTCCTTTACAATTTTAATAAACAGAACTTTAACAAAATAATACATTAGACAAATATGTATAATTTTAGTTGTAGATTCAGTGAACCGATGTGTACAAAACAGAAAAATTGAAATAGTGCTATGTGAGAGGCTCACGAAAAAGATCATCATTGTTTGCTTCACCGTTCTCACCGATGTTAGGAAGAGATCCAATAACGTTGTTCAATTTTTTCATCGAGTCGATACATATAGCGTTTTCGTTATCCATATTCTTTACGTGCACAATACCGCGACAAGTGAATGCTGCCGTTAGTAGGTGCTGCTTTTTAAAACGTAACGCATGATGCAGAATCGTTGAGTTAAGTTTAGTAAGGCCTTAATTTAAATATATGGGCTTGTTTGATTCAAACCCCGCATGATGCAAACGTAGCAAGTCATTACTTGCTCTTCTGAATCTTGCAACAGAGTTAAGAACAAAGTTCCTGTCATAGGCTGTCTCAAATTTTATTATAATCGTAGTATCCTTATTATAGTTGTTGTTCGTTGATTTATTTTGATTCAAGCGAAAAATATTTTTGATATTAGGAAAATTTATGTTGGCAGAAGTGCAAATTTTAGATAAAATACCCCGAAGATTTTCGCTCTCGAAATAACAACAAATAAGGAATTTCGAATTCGAATTTAAAGGGAATTTCATCTTATGTAGATATATAATCTTCGCCCATTTTCAGCCTTGACATGTTCTCTTAGAGCAATGCAAACAAAGTTCATTAATATTTTAAAATAAATTTTTCTCGATTACTTCAGTATGTGGATTGATCCACTTTGCTTTTGAGCGCCTCATATATAATATAAATATCTCAAAATAATTTTCTATTCTAACTAAAATTTACTATTAGTACTGATAGCATATCTTATTAAATATTCACCCCAGGCCATTGTTATTATTTATTATATAGTCAGACCAGGCCATTGTTATCATATGTTGCCAGTATAACAATATACGCAACATTAAATATACAAGCAGGTTATCTTGTAGGTGAAACACTTCTTAAATGCGATTAGCTACAAATATTTATCATTTTCCATTTAAGCCAACTCAACTAAAATCACATTGAAAATTGGTTGTGATATCAAAATGGCTACCATTCCCGTAACCCTCTGCTTCAATACAATCAATTCAATCGACTGTCAAGGCAATTTGAAAGCTAAACGCTGGAGCTTGAGCTCGTGCTTCCACTCGAATGGTGTATACCAGCTAGCGCAACATAATTTTACACTAAAAACTGTCTTAATTTATGCGCTTAAATGTGTATCATCAGCAAGGACGGACGTCACGTGACTTCATGGTGGCTGAATGCTGCTTACAAGAGCACAATTGAGCTATGCGGGTTGTGTTCGGGACAAAGAACGTAGATAAAATTGTGTTACAGTGAACGTTCCAGTGAGTCCTTCAAGTCAATGCAATTTATATCAATATGCCGCCAATGTTGCTGTATTAGTTCGTAAGCGACTGGCAAAGACTGTGCTAAAGAAAAAAATACCAATTAGTGGGAAAGAGATAGTTTGTGAAAAGGAGAAAGAGATGAAACATATTAAATGGGTGGCGAATCGAAGAGTTCAAGCAATTCATTTTTTGCTTATTTATGGCGGTAAATTTTGAATTATTTATGATGCCACTGCATTGTTTGGGAGCTATGCTAGTGTGTATGTCTGTGTGTGTGTGTGTATGTGTTTGAGTGGTAGCTGAAACTAACACCAAAACAAACACAAAACAATGCCACAAGCGGAAGTTAAATTATGGTTGAGTTTTCTGGCATTTGTTGTTGTTTACATGAAGCAATTGATTATATGCAGTTTTTACAGCGGCAGCGTGAAACTGGTTGGCGTGTGCGGCAGGGTACAAAAGAACTAAGGATCTGTTAGTTTTGCCAGAGCATAGCTTGAATCACGCCGTTATAGTTTTAGCTGTATTTTATTGCGTTTTTGTCTACTATGAGGGCAATAATTGCACCATTTGTGTGTGCTAAATATTTTATTGCATATCAAATATTAACACAACACATGCATTAGCATTATTTTGTTGCATACTTTTGCGCTTGGAAATAAAATCAGATATAAATTGGAAAATAAGCGCGAATGGGGAGATAAATAATTTAAAGCATCCCATCCATTTCTTGCTTTGAAATGCTGTGATTTTGTATCATTTTAAATTTTATAATCTTAAATCTTATTTTTCTTAAATCTTTAATCTTCAATCTTGAATGTTGTATCTTAAACCTTATATCTAAATTTTGGATTTCATTTTACCATGTTCTAATTTTCTTACCTCTTTAATATTGCATCTTAATCGAAGCTTTTGGTCCTTATATATCATATGGATACTTTTTTTATCTTAATAAACTTTTAAGATTTCCCGCACTACCGGTCAATATGGAAGAAATAAAATTCTTTTCTAATTAAGTGCCATGACCATAAAAATAATTGCTTTTCAGAAAAGTGATGTCATAAACCACCAGGTGGCCAGCAATTTATAGCTGTAGCTTAGCACCACACATCCTTTGTGTACACTCAAAACACTTCAGCTACTATTTCAAGTGAGTTACAAAAAATGATTAAAATGAAGCAAGTATCATAGAAATAAAAATAAACTCGATTAAAATGTGTCCTCAACAATTTACGATAAATTCTTTTTACAAGAATTAAATACATTATGAGCAGAAAGGAAAGAAAGCTTACTCAAAGCTAATTTAGAGTGAAAATCATATTCTTTCGTTTCGAAAAATAAAAGTTATTCTCATGTGCATTACTTTCTATGGTCTAAGTTTGGCATACTTGTATATAATATTCACAATAGGTACTTTACTCTGTATGATGAATTTTTCCAGAGCGTTTGACAGCGAAAATTACTTCCGGCTTTGTCAAAACCAGGGTTCCCAAAAAACTCTCAATTGAATAGAAAAATTGCACTTCTTCTCATCAATGTTATTCAATTGACGAACGATTCACTTTGCTTTCCTCCAGGCATGCCAACTGGTGGGGAATTCCCCAATTTGCGGGGAAATTCATGTCGATAGGGGAATGGGCTCAAATATGCAGGGATTTTAATAATTCATCTAATTTTAAATGATTTTTGCATTAATCTGATGCATTATTCTTCTTACAAAATTAGAAAATTTTAATTAACATTAGCAAAAAAATCTACTTACTTACTTACTTAATCCCTGCCCTTTACTTAAATCCTGCAAAAAAAATCCCTGCTTCCAAATTAATTTTTTAATAATACATTTTTGTTAAATTTTTAATGCATTTTCTTTTATAACCTTGGAAGGAATTGAAAAAAATTTGACTCTTCGATTTGCATTTCAATAACATCATATGTGTATGAAGTTGACTTAAAAGAGGTTTTAGGCAAAAGCGGTTAAAATTAAGGCATATTTTAGAAGAAGTTTTCTAAAAAAGTATATTATACATTTAAAAAATTTCATTTGCAGATTAATTTAACATCATCAGTATAAGTACAAATTTTCTAACATATATTGTTTAAATATAAAGATTGTGATGAAGTTAGTGCGCTTACAAATAAGTGAAAATCGGGACACACCATAGTTGGGCTGAAATAAAAAGTTTATATTTGAGTTCTAACAAAAAATTGCAAAAAGATATGACGAAAGACTACTGGTGTTCAGAGGCTCAGCGCCAGTTGATTCAGCAAATGAAAAATGATGGAAGCACAGTTTCAGAGATTGCCCTGCTTCTAAGATATTCCAGAAAGATAGTATATAACGCATTTCAACATGTAGAGCCGTATGGTAGCATTAAAAAGGTAAGACAGTAACCTAGAGCGCGAAAAACAACAACAAGAGAGGACCACTTTATTTGCAGAGCTTTACTTAAGACTCCTTTTAAGATCTCAAATGAAATTAAAAATGAAATTTCATCAAAATATCGCATAAATGTGTTCTCAAAAACCATAAGAAGACGCTTGAATGAAAACAATTTGTGGGGCTGTATAGCCCAACATCTTGCGTTTGCAGAAGAACATTTAAAAAAGCCTATGAGTTCTTGGAAAATGTACTTTGGAGTGATGAATCAAAGTTCGGATCTGACGGCAAACAATATGTGTGGCGTCCTCATGACATGCAACACAATCCAAGGTACACGCTTAAGACTTTTAAAGACGGTTGTCGAAATGTCATGGTATGGGCGGCGTTTTATTTGCACCGAGTTGGTCCGATTGTTAAAATTGATAAAAAAATGGTTCAGAACATTTACATAATCATACTTGTCAATGACATGATAGCGTTTGCAGGGGATAATTTGCCGCTTTTATAGCGTTAAATGCAGGATAACGATCCAAAGCACACTATTCGAACAGTTGCGAGTTGCTTGGATGATAAATCCTGCAAAAAAATCCCTGCTTCCAAATTAATTTTTTAATAATACATTTTTGTTTAATTTTTAATGCATTTTCTTAATGCATTAATGTTAATGTCATGTAAATATTTTGAAGTGGCCAGCGCAATCACCGGACCTCAACACGATTGTGTATCTGTGGAAGGATGTCGAGCAGCAAATACCAACAGTAAAACCCAAAATTTTCCAGGTTGTGGACCCAAATGCAAAGGATTCGGTGTAGTATTCCAAACTACCGTTGTGAAGCTTTGGTCGAAAGTTTTCCAAGTAGATGCGATGCAGTTATTATTAATAACGAATTTTTTAAGAAATATTGAGTCTTGAGCAAGCATTTTTGATTTTATTTTTTATCCTAGACATTTTTTTGCTCGAGTGCTAAAATCATGACCAAGTGTAAATATTTATTTTTATATTCTACTTGACTTAGAGTTCTTTCAAAAAAAATTTAAATAAAAAAAGTGTATATAAGAAATAACGAGGATTAAATATATATTTTTAATAAAAGTTCATTAAAAATTTCAAACGAATAAATAGAAAACTTCTCTTAACTTCGAGCAAAGCGTAAAAGTTATTCATTCAGGCTTATTATGAAAATGGATGTTCAAATCAAAATGCATATCGTGCACTTCGTGATTTTTTCGGTCAATTTAATCGTCCAAATGTGCGTACAATCGGAAAAATCGTGCAAAAAGTTGAGCAAACCGGGTCTGTAGGAGATGTGAAAACACCAGTGCATGCTCGTACAGCTCATACTACAGAAAATGTTGCTGCTGTTCGCGATACTGTGGCTGAAAAGCCGTCCACCTCAACTCGTCGTCATGCCCAACAATTGCACCTCTCACGCTCGTCGTTGATGAACATTATGCATAAAGACTTGCATTTACTCGCTAACAAGGTGCAATTGACTCAATAACTAAAGCCTCTTGACCATTTCAAGCGTCGTCAATGGTCAGAATGGTGGCAAGAAATGGAAACAGTGGATGATCAATTTTCGAAGAAAATCATCTTCATTGATGAGGCACATTTTCATCTGAGTGGATTCGTCAATAAGCAGAATTTCCGTATTTGGGCGAATGATAATCCAAGAGTGATTGTCGAAAAACCAATGCATCCACAAAGAGTGACTGTTTGGTGCGGTTTATGGGCTGGCGACATCATCGTGCCGTATTTTTTCCAAAATGAGGCCGGTTAGGCAGTTACTGTGAATGGTGTTCGCTATCGTGAGATGATAACGAACTTTTTATGGCCCGAATTGGAAGATATGTATGTGGACGATACGTGGTTTCAACAGAACGGTGCCACTTGCCACACAGCTAACGAAACAATGGCTCTTTTGCGCGACAAATTCAATGGCCGTGTTATCTCACGTGGTGGCGATCTTTCTTTGGAGTTATTTGACAGAAAAGATGTACGTCGTAAGCCAACAACAATTCAAGAACTAAAGGATGAGATAACTCGGCACATTAACGGCATAGAACCTCAATTATGCCTTAGCGTCATCGAAAATTTGGACCATCGGTTGGAGGTGTGCCGCCGTGGTCGCGGCGGCCATTTGGCCGATATTTTGTTCCATACATAATTGAACTATACCAATATTATCATAATTAAAAGAAATGACAATAATTTTTTAAATAAATTGTGTTTTATTCAAAATCAACATCCGCCCACCCGATTTTATTTTAAAAAGACATGCATGGATTTTTGAGATAGATGGCTAGATAATTAGTTTTGTAAGAAAAAAAAAATCACAAGGTTTTCAGGCAAATTCTTACATTTTTGGACCCCTGTAACTCCTAAACGACTTCAGAGCGGCCTGAATCGAAAAACCTTAACACATATGATTAAAAAAAAAATAAAAAAATTGAGTTTCCGTTCATCTTTAATTGTTCTAAGGCTAACGTTATGCTTAATTAACTTCTCTCAACTCAAAAATTCAATAGCCAGTAACCAAGTTTGTTCTCTACATATTACATTACATAAATCATTTCGCTTATTGGGAGCATTTTTTATGTTCTGTAAAAAATTAAAAAAAATAGAATGAATTGCGGCAGTTAAAATGAAATTTTCTTAATTTTATATACTTAGAAATTAGCTTATTTAAATACGAAAACGCATTGCATATAAAAAAAATACTTTCTGCAATTATTTTAAATATTTATTTAACAAGCATCTTTCTTATGAATATCAACAAGTGGTATTTTCTGTAACCCTTATCCATTTAACCTCAAAACCTGTTAGGTCAAGCACAGTACGACAAAAAAAAATCTTGAAAATCATGATTAGTATTCAGACACTGCAAACGGTAATAATGAACTATAATTTCTATTATTACTAAAGAGATATTAGAAAAGGAATTGAGTGATAAAATCTTATGGTCAAAACAAGAGTGAGCTTAATAAAAGCTTAGAAAGAAAAATGTTTTGTTCATCCCTGGCTTAAATTAACTTTTTCTTGTTTGATTTACAGATAACATTATTTACCGCCTTCACAATAAATCAACGCATTATCTACTCCCCATTTAATCACCCAACGACAGGGAGTACAACTATTACTTATTAAAGAACCAAGTCGCAGAAGAAGATGAAGAAGTAGATGACGAAGAAGAAGAAGAGGAGCTAGAAAGTAACAAAACAAAATAAAGCAAATAAAAATAGATAAAAATATAGTGAAAAAGCTACGCAAGATAACGTGCAGAATATTAAACAAATATTTGTGGACTTCAAGTGACAGCGTTAAATGACGGCAACTCGACGAACTTTGTTGTTTGAAAACTCTTTCTAACTCACAATTCTTACCTTTCTCCCTTTCTCTCTTCACAACATCAATACCACTCGAACTATTCCCACACGCACTCAGGCAATGTGATCGATTTGGTTGCCTTGCGGATGCTTGACACACGTACTAAATGCGAAATCAAACAAGGAAATGATCAAGGACGAAAATAAAAGCACAAATAAAAAATAAAAAAACAAGATATACGCTTGTTGAACGCAGTTCAAATCGACGTCTTCACTCAAATGTTGCTGTCATCAGACGTCAGTGTTTATAAACATTAAACTGCTGTATCCGCTGCCTCTAACTAAGACTACATCCCACTGCATCAGAATAAACAGAATTCTGCTGGCGTCTGCTAGAAAGTGCTTGAGTGGTGTGAATGTAGTTGCCGTTGTTGTTGGCTCACCGACACTGAGCTCACGTGAAAAGCTTAAATATTGCTCGACAAAAAGTCATCTCATGAATTGTTGTTTGAAGTGTTATGTTTGTGTTGTGCTGTGAGCATCACAGCAAGTATTTGATTTCCGTTTGGTGCACACATGCACATACACTTACATAGAAGTTCATGTTTACTGAACTCAACAATGTCTGCATTCATCAACAGCTGTTTTTGTCAAAGTCACAATTTTGTAGGGAGCGTAATTTTCCTTCAAAATTGTTACTATTGATTTGATTTCTTTAGAAATTGCCAACAAATGCTATTGTGAGGTCTTTCTTACATACCAACGAATTTTTATGCGACTTCAATTCGATACCAACTTCCTGAGTTTTTATCTTTGCTCGTTTTTTACAAAATTCAAATAAAACTATTTTACAAGTGGGAACAAAATGTTAAAAAAATGTTATGCAAAATATACCGTAATCGTATTTTTATTTTTTGGTGGAATATTTTTTTTCTCTTTTTTAAAAAATATCAAAAAACCAAGGCATGCGCTTTATACACACAAGGTTTGGTCTTTGACCTGAAAGGAAAGGTATAGATTCTTTAGAGGAATTGATTGTAACCAAAAGTGAATTATTGACTAGGCGAAACAACCGTGAAAGACAATTTGAATTGCTTTTAACCGAGGCTAGTGTGATGCCTTAACCTCAGCAAGCATTTCCAGCCCTCAGTTGTTCTTGTCCTTTAATTCCGCATTTTCCCACAATTCAGTCGTACATTTTTAGTTTTCCATAATTCTTAATGTAGGAAAGAACAAAGAAAGTGAAAGGAACCATGCCTGAACCCGGATTCGAACCAGGAACCTCTAAGTTGATAGTCTAGCGCACTCTTCACTAGACTACAAAGGCCGGCAATGATAGGAATGATAGTCAAGAACTGAATTGTTTTCTAGAGAAGTAAACAGGCTGACAACTTTCATAACTATATGGTAACCTCAACCATAACCATAGCCATAACCATAAACATTAACAGAAACAGAAACAGAAACAAAAACATAAACATAAACATAAACATAAACAATAACAATAACATAAACATAGACATAGGCATAAACATAGACATAGACAAAGACATAGACATAGACATAGACAAAGACATAGACACAAACATAAACATAAACATAAACATATACATAAACATAAACATAAACGTAAACGTAAACATAAACATTAACATAAACAAACATTAATATTAACATTAACATAAACATAAACATAGACACAGACACAGACATAGACATAGACATAGACATAGACATAGACATAGACATAGACATAGACACAGACATAGACATAGACATAGACATAGACATAGACATAGACATAGACATAGACATAGACATAGACATAGACATAGACATAGACATAGACATAGACATAGACATAGACATAGACATAGACATAGACATAGACATAGACATAGACATAAACATAGACATAGACATAGACATAGCCATAGACATAGATATAGACAAGAGCTCAAAAATACAATAACAAGCGCCCAGAATACTGGTGGAATGCTAAAATACGTGAGTTGAGGGCGAAATGCCTTACAGCACGTCGAGCGTCAACACGAAACCATGATAACCAGCTCTTAACGGTTGAGTATAAAACGGCACGTAAAACCTTAAGAACAGCCATAAAAGAGAGTAAGAAAAGATGCTGGACAGAGCTATGTAACGAAATAGATTCCGACCCATGGGGCAAACCGTACAAAATTGTGATGAAAAAGCTTGGTGGAATTAAACCTATACCCGGCATAAAAGAACCAGTGTAGGCAACAACAATAGTAGAAACACTATTTCCATTCGATGAAGATGGGCTAAGAAGAGAACCAAATTATCAAGTCGAAGGTTTCATCCCTCTGAACGTAGATGACATTACACATGCATGTAGTAAACTAAAAATAGGTAAGAGCCCAGGACCAGATGGTATACCAAATGAGGTCATAAAAGTAGTATGTGAGATATAGCCAGATCTTTTACTTGAAGTCTTCAATTCATGTCTAATAAACGGAATCTTTCCAGCTAAATGGAAAATACAAAAGTTAGTTTTGTTACGAAAGGGAAATAAACCATTAAATGAGCCTAGTTCCTATAGACCACTCTGTATGTTGGATTCACTAGGAAAATTATTAGAGTACGTAATGCTAAAACGTTTGGAAGAGCGCATAGATGAACTTGGTGGACTATCCCCTATGCAACATGGCTTCCGCAAAGGGAAGAGTACAGTTGATGCCATTAGCGCAGTATGCAATAAAGCTATACAGGCCAAAACAACAGGAGAATACTGCTCAATAACAACACTAGATGTTAAAAATGCTTTTAACACAGTAAAGTGGAAAGTAGTACTACAAGCTTTCAGAAACCGACGTTTAGATAACTATCTCTTTAACATAGTATCAGACTATCTGGATAACAGAATTTTAATCTATGAGACGGAAAATGGTATAAAAGAGTACCAAAGAACAGCAGGTGTACCTCAGGGCTCAGTATTAGGACCATTCCTGTGGAATGTAATGTACGATGGTCTACTGAATTTGGAATTACAAGAAGGTGCAAAACTAATAGGTTACGCTGATGATATTGCTCTGGTAGTAAACCAGCGAACTGCCGAATTAATGGAGATAGTGGTAAACGATAGTTTATATCGTTGTAACAGATGGCTGCGAAGAAACGGTTTGAAACTTGCAGTTCCAAAAACGGAAGCAATTCTAGTGACAGATCGTAGGGTCTTCAAAATACCGAAAATACGTCTACAAGATAGAGAGATACCCTTTAAACGAAGCTTATGCTATTTGGGTGTGCAATTAGATGACAAACTTAGCTTTGGACAGCACGTAGTAAATATTCGTGACAAAGCTTTGCGAACGGCAGCATCATTGGCCAGAATAATGCCAAACTGTGGTGGCCCAAGGCCGCAGATGAGAAAATTAATAAACAGCGTAGTACACTCCCAGCTTCTTTATGCTGCTCCAACCTTTGTCAGGGCACTGAATCTGAGGAATAATATGAGGGAACTATAGAAAGCACAGAGAGTTAGTGCTCTCCGTATTATATCAGCGTACCGTACAGTGTCCACAAGTGCGGCATTAGTGCTTGCAGGTCTGCCACCAATAGACTTATTAATACTGGAAAGAGAAGAAATATATACCCAAACTAAACTTATAAGTTGGGCGAACACTAATACACAAGAGCGAAAGAAAAAAATTTCAGAAATAAAAATTAATGCCAGGGACAATGTAGTGACTAAATGGCAAGAACGTTGGAATCAAAACATGAACGGGAGCTGGACATATAGCCTTATCCCCAATATAAAAGTCTGGCTGGAAAGACGACATGGAAACATGGGATATTTTCTGACTCAGGCTATGACAAACCATGGTAGTTTTAACAAATTTCTGCATAGATTTAAACTAAAAGAAATAAGCAGCTGTGATTCATGCGCAGCGCTAGAAGAAGATGCAAAGCACATACTTTCCGAATGTGAAAAGTGGTTGGAGGAGAGACGAGCTTTAAATGATATGCTAGGTGTTACATTAACTGAAGAGAATCTGTTGAACGAAATGCTAAAATCTGAACATGCATGGACTTTGTGTGAAAGACACATAAATAAAATATTAAAGGAGAGAAACTTCAGTAGTTCCGAACCTCCTTGCTTAAGGAGGACGTAGGAATCTTACGAAATCAAACCCCCGTCCTGATGAAATGCTGACGCGGTTCCGGGGTGGAGCTGGTGGAGTATCGTGGGGCCACTAGATGATAGCGCGCTATCACTACGTCCAACCAAAAAAAAAAAAAAGACAGACATAGACATAGACATAAACATAGACATAGACATAGACATAGACATAGACATAGACATAGACATAGACATAGACATAGACATAGACATAGACATAGACATAGACATAGACATAGACATAGACATAGACATAGACATAGACATAGACATAGACATAGACATAGACATAGACATAGACATAGACATAGACATAGACATAGACATAGAATCCGCAAGGGTATCCTCAGAATAGGATAACGGGAGTAACGACCCCGCGGACCCTAGTTGTGGCAGGTATGGAGGGCGTACTAAAGTGGTGCATGTACCCAAAGAAGTCCTGTGACAGGGCGAGTGGATACCGCCCTTAACTAGGTATCCAACCACAAGGGTACCTTCGAGAGAAGTGTAATTAGGAGAGTGACGTCTCTGTGGTTTCCCTAGTCAATACCCGCCGAAAGGCATTAGGATCAAGCCCAGTACGGTTCTAATTATGGCATTGCTGGATACTGTTTTGGATTTGAAGCACCCTGGGCTGACAACTGTGGCAGTCTATGACCTCAGTAAGTGGAAGTGAAATTCCAACGAAATGGCTTATAGGTTAATGTCACAGTTGCCCTCCGTCTCGTTAAAACGTAGCGAGTCTCGGAGTACGTTCAATGTTTGTCACCATTGAGTTGGTGGTGTAGGTTCAGATGGATATTTCCTGATTAGTACGGATTCGGCACTGGCATAATACCCCATAAGGATCTTATGTCAACCCTCGCATGGCCTCCCTGCTTGCATAGATAACCATGGGATCAAAACGTAACTACACTTCAAACGGCGATAGCGGCTTCGAGTTGAGACCCAATTGAAATGGAGAGTTACAACAACAAACAACAACAAGAAAAAACAAAACTAACCTACAACAAGGAAAACGGAGATGAAGACTTGTACACGAGGAACGGTGATGAAAATGTCTTAAAAAATCCCTTTGTGAAAAGCTCGGTGATAGTAAGATCACCGCAAGCAAAGGGGTCAGAAAAACCACCTGGTAAAAATGTGTGTACCATAAGAGATTACACGAGCACACCTGTGAATACTCGTAAAGCAGATAGCTTAGAAGGCGAAAAAAGACATCAAAGTCAGCTCAGAATTTCAGAAGAAAAAGCGTTTATTGAGTTAGGCAATAAACTTAGCGCAGCAAATGGCATTGTCTCCGGCGCAAAGAACATACACAAGACGTTACGCGATAATCTTAACTGTGCTTTCGCACTGTACCAGCAACTAAAAGAGTACAGGGAAGCGATAGGTAGTAACCCAGTTTTGTCATGCGACGAGCGTAAGCAAGTGCTATCTAAAGCCACTCAAGTTGACCCTATTTCTCCTGCCCAAGAGAGGAAACGAAAAGTGCCGAAAACACCTGCAACAGTCAAAGCACTGCAGACCCAGGCTGAAATAAATATTCCAGAGACTCCGGCTGTGGCAAATGATTGGGAGCTAGTGAGCCACCGAAAAGCAAGGAAGAAAAAAGATAATCAAAGTAACAAACGCCGTGAAATGCGAATCCAAGGAGAGGCAATAACAATTAAATCCAACACGTCTGAGTCATACGCAGATGTTATAAAAAAGATGAAGCAACAAGTAAATCCCACTGATATCGGTGTGGAGATAAGGGGTATCAGAAGGACAAAAGCTGGAGACTTACTCGTTCAACTAAAAAAAGGCGAAGGCCAAGCCGAAAAGCTCAGAAACGCTATAGGTAACACGCTTGGTGAAGATGTCATGATTAGAGCGGTTACCAAAAATCATATTCTTGATATCAGAGACATGGATGAGTCAACAGATAAAGATGAACTTGTTAATGCTCTTATGAAGGCAACAAAAGTAGAAGAACCCACAACGTTCAAAATATTAAATTTTAGAACATCGTTTGGAGGAACCAAACAAGCGCTCGTTCAACTACCTGAGCACTTAGCAGCTCCACTACTCCGTACGAGGCAAGTCAGAGTAGGATGGGTTATGTGTAGGCTGAGGAGTAAGATTAGAGTTCAGAAATGCTTCAGGTGCCTAGAACAGGGTCATATTTCGAGCCAGTGTAAAGGGACAGATAGAAGCAATCTATGCAGAAAATGCTGTAATCCGGGACACAAAGCTAAAGAATGCAAAGCGGAAACGAGATGCATACTATGCCATGAAAGTGGCTCAATAAATTCTCAGCATTATATTGGTAGTACAGCGTGTGCAATCAACATAAGAAATAAAGCAAGAAAATGATCACGAAATTTCTACAGATCAATCTAGGACGGGGTAGAGAAGCGCAAGACCTGATGATACAGAAGGCGACAGAGATTAATGCAGACATACTCTTAATAAGCGAACCGTACAGAAACCCACCATCTCAAGTTTGGTACGAAGACAAAAACCATTGCGCAGCCATCATGGTAAGAAACAGAAGATTAATAATAAGCGAAGTTGATGAAAGCAACGCTGGCTTCGTATATGTCACAGTGGGCAAAATTAGGGTATATAGTTGCTACTTTTCACCAAATATAGACTTTAATTTGTTTGCAGAAGCCCTTAACATACTTGATGTTTCTATCAGGTCCTCAAAATATAAAGTGATCATTGGAGGAGACTTCAATAGTAAATCTACAGAATGGAACTCCAAAAAAATGGATAAAAAGGGTACTACAGTGTGTGAAATGGTTGCTAGTCTTGGTCTTACGATATTTAATATCGGAGACAAACTTACCTTTCGGAGAGGTACAGGTGGTAGTATTATCGACATCACCTTTGGAACGACAAACCTCTACAATGAAAACATGAATTGGATAGTGCTGGAAGATCTCACCTTAAGTGACCACCAGTATATCTCATTTAATATAGATGAACGTCCAAATATGAGTGTAGAAGATGCAAATTTTCCAAGATGGAACGTCAGAAAACTTGATGACAAAAAATTGTCCGATTATATTACTCGGGCTAAGGATAGAAATATGGATAACCAATCCGAAAATATAAATGTAGAAAATGCCGCAGAGTCGCTGACGAAGATACTCACAAAAGCGTGTAATGTCGCAATGCCAAGAGCTCAAAAATACAATAACAAGCGCCCAGTATACTGGTGGAATGCTAAAATACGTGAGTTGAGGGCGAAATGCCTTGCAGCACGTCGAGCGTCAACACGAAACTATGATAACCAGCTCTTAACGGTTGAGTATAAAACGGCACGTAAAACCTTAAGAACAGCCATAAAAGAGAGTAAGAAAAGATGCTGGACAGAGCTATGTAACGAAATAGATTCCGACCCATGGGGCAAACCGTACAAAATTGTGATGAAAAAGCTTGGTAGCATTAAACTTATACCCAGCATTAATGAACCAGTGTAGGCAACAACAATAGTAGAAACACTATTTCCATTCGATGAAGATGGGCTAAAAAGAGAACCAAATTATCAAGTCGAAGGTTTCATCCCTCTGAACGTAGATGACATTACACATGCATGTAGTAAACTAAAAATAGGTAAGAGCCCAGGACCAGATGGTATACCAAATGAGGTCATAAAAGTAGTATGTGAGATATGGCCAGATCTTTTACTTGAAGTCTTCAATTCATGTCTAATAAACGGAATCTTTCCAGCTAAATGGAAAATACAAAAGTTAGTTTTGTTACGAAAGGGAAATAAACCATTAAATGAGCCTAGTTCCTATAGACCACTCTGTATGTTGGATTCACTAGGAAAATTATTAGAGTACGTAATGCTAAAACGTTTGGAAGAGCGCATAGATGACCTTGGTGGACTATCCCCTATGCAACATGGCTTCCGCAAAGGGAAGAGTACAGTTGATGCCATTAGCGCAGTATGCAATAAAGCTATACAGGCCAAAACAACAGGAGAATACTGCTCAATAATAACACTAGATGTTAAAAATGCTTTTAACACAGTAAAGTGGAAAGTAGTACTACAAGCTTTCAGAAACCGACGTTTAGATAACTATCTCTTTAACATAGTATCAGACTATCTGGATAACAAAATTTTAATCTATGAGACGGAAAATGGTATAAAAGAGCACCAAATAACAGCAGGTGTACCTCAGGGCTCAGTATTAGGACCATTCCTGTGGAATGTAATGTACGATGGTCTACTGAACTTGGAATTACAAGAAGGTGCAAAACTAATAGGTTACGCTGATGATATTGCTCTGGTAGTAAACCAGCGAACTGCCGAATTAATCGAGATAGTGGTAAACGATAGCTTATGTCGTTGTAACAGATGGCTGCGAAGAAACGGTTTGAAACTTGCAGTTCCAAAAACGGAAGCAATTCTAGTGACAGATCGTAGGGTCTTCAAAATACCGAAAATACGTCTACAAGATAGAGAGATACCCTTTAAACGAAGCTTATGCTATTTGGGTGTGCAATTAGATGACAAACTTAGCTTTGGACAGCACGTAGTAAATATTCGTGACAAAGCTTTGCGAACGGCAGCATCATTGGCCAGAATAATGCCAAACTGTGGTGGCCCAAGGCCGCAGATGAGAAAATTAATAAACAGCGTAGTACACTCCCAGCTTCTTTATGCTGCTCCAACCTTTGTCAGGGCACTGAATCTGAAGAATAATATGAGGGAACTACAGAAAGCACAGAGAGTTAGTGCTCTCCGTATTATATCAGCGTACCGTACAGTGTCCACAAGTGCGGCTTTAGTGCTTGCAGGTCTGCCACCAATAGACTTATTAATACTGGAAAGAGAAGAAATATATACCCAAACTAAACTTATAAGTTGGGCGAACACTAATACACAAGAGCGAAAGAAAAAAATTTCAGAAATAAAAATTAATGCCAGGGACAATGTAGTGACTAAATGGCAAGAACGTTGGAATCAAAACATGAACGGGAGCTGGACATATAGCCTTATCCCCAATATAAAAGTCTGGCTGGAAAGACGACATGGAAACATGGGATATTTTCTGACTCAGGCTATGACAAACCATGGTAGTTTTAACAAATACCTGCATAGATTTAAACTTAAAGAAATAAGCAGCTGTGATTCATGCGCAGCGCTAGAAGAAGATGCAAAGCACATACTTTTCGAATGTGAAAAGTGGTTGGAGGAGAGACGAGCTTTAAATGATATGCTAGGTGTTACATTAACTGAAGAGAATCTGTTGAACGAAATGCTAAAATCTGAACATGCATGGACTTTGTGTGAAAGACACATAAATAAAATATTAAAGGAGAGAAACTTCAGTAGTTCCGAACCTCCTTGCTTAAGGAGGACGTAGGAATCTTACGAAATCAAACCCCCGTCCTGATGAAATGCTGACGCGGTTCCGGGGTGGAGCTGGTGGAGTATCGTGGGGCCACTAGATGATAGCGCGCTATCACTACGTCCAACAAAAAAAAAAAGACATAGACATAGACATAGACATAGACATAGACATAGACATAGACATAGACATAGACATAGAAAACAAACCCCCGTCCTGATGAAATGCTGACGCGGTTCCGGGGTGGAGCTGGTGGAGTATCGTGGGGCCACTAGATGATAGCGCTATCACTACGTCCAACAAAAAAAAAAAAAAAGACATAGACATAGACATAGACAAAAACAAAAACAAAAACAAAAACAAAAACAAAAACAAAAACAAAAACAAAAACAAAAACAAAAACAAAAACAAAAACAAAAACAAAAACAAAAACAAAAACAAAAACAAAAACAAAAACAAAAACAAAAACAAAAACAAAAACAAAAACAAAAACAAAAACAAAAACAAAAACAAAAACAAAAACAAAAACAAAAACAAAAACAAAAACAAAAACAAAAACAAAAACAAAAACAAAAACAAAAACAAAAACAAAAACAAAAACAAAAACAAAAACAAAAACAAAAACAAAAACAAAAACAAAAACAAAAACAAAAACAAAAACAAAACAAAAACAAAAACAAAAACAAAAACAAAAACAAAAACAAAAACAAAAACAAAAACAAAAACAAAAACAAAAACAAAAACAAAAACAAAAACAAAAACAAAAACAAAAACAAAAACAAAAACAAAAACAAAAACAAAAACAAAAACAAAAACAAAAACAAAAACAAAAACAAAAACAAAAACAAAAACAAAAACAAAAACAAAAACAAAAACAAAAACAAAAACAAAAACAAAAACAAAAACAAAAACAAAAACAAAAACAAAAACAAAAACAAAAACAAAAACAAAAACAAAAACAAAAACAAAAACAAAAACAAAAACAAAAACAAAAACAAAAACAAAAACAAAAACAAAAACAAAAACAAAAACAAAAACAAAAACAAAAACAAAAACAAAAACAAAAACAAAAACAAAAACAAAAACAAAAACAAAAACAAAAACAAAAACAAAAACAAAAACAAAAACAAAAACAAAAACAAAAACAAAAACAAAAACAAAAACAAAAACAAAAACAAAAACAAAAACAAAAACAAAAACAAAAACAAAAACAAAAACAAAAACAAAAACAAAAACAAAAACAAAAACAAAAACAAAAACAAAAACAAAAACAAAAACAAAAACAAAAACAAAAACAAAAACAAAAACAAAAACAAAAACAAAAACAAAAACAAAAACAAAAACAAAAACAAAAACAAAAACAAAAACAAAAACAAAAACAAAAACAAAAACAAAAACAAAAACAAAAACAAAAACAAAAACAAAAACAAAAACAAAAACAAAAACAAAAACAAAAACAAAAACAAAAACAAAAACAAAAACAAAAACAAAAACAAAAACAAAAACAAAAACAAAAACAAAAACAAAAACAAAAACAAAAACAAAAACAAAAACAAAAACAAAAACAAAAACAAAAACAAAAACAAAAACAAAAACAAAAACAAAAACAAAAACAAAAACAAAACAAAAACAAAAACAAAAACAAAAACAAAAACAAAAACAAAAACAAAAACAAAAACAAAAACAAAAAAAAAACAAAAACAAAAACAAAAACAAAAACAAAAAACAAAAACAAAAACAAAAACAAAAACAAAAACAAAAACAAAAACGAAAACGAAAACAAAAACAAAAACAAAACAAAAACAAAAACAAAAACACAAACACAATTATAACCCAGCTAGCACAAAAAGGTTGTAAAAGTATCGCAAAAGAGTCGCCAATACAGATATAAATTGTAATTGTAACGTAATTGCAACTGAAAAAGCAGATATTTTACGTTTATTTTGTAACACCTTAGGTTGCAATTAGGCAAAAAATGTGTTATAATAATGTTGTAAATATGTTGTTGGTACAAACTTAAGTTGTACGCCACAATATGAAACATACTTGAAATAAAAAATAAATAATAATAAATAAATAAACCCTGTTAGAGTAAGCTTAGTTCTTTGTTAATCAGCTTGTATTAAGCTTAACGAATAAATAAATAAATAAAACTCCAAAAATTTTTTTATTGTGTTATTCGTACGTTACAATTCAGGTAAAATAACGTGAATGTAACAAATATTTTGTTTTATTGAAGTAGTTTTTTGTTATAATGACAGATTTTTTGACAAGGAAGGAGTACTGATGACATAAATATTCCTGATTAGAACAAAAATAAGTTCTTAAAATGTTTTGCATACACAATTCCTTAATATAATTTTCATTAAGCCAGTGAAAATGTTTTGGAGTGTATTTTGAAAGTCAAAGACAAATTGGAATGTAATAAAAGATGTAAAAATAAATTGAAAATATGAAGATTTATACACTAAAATTTGATACACAAAGGCCATTTTGTCGATTAATGTTTGCGTTTCATGTTTAAAATCATTTGGAAATGAGAATTATTTCGAGTTTTTAATTTCGGCGGAATAATGTTTAGTATATAGCTAAATATATTTTTTTTTAAGTTTCTAGTGTCATTTTGCACTGAAAATTCTAAAAGAAAATAAAAAGTATAAGAGCAAATCGTATTTAAATTTATTCCAATCAAAATTCATAGTGTCCAAAATCCAAAAAAAAAAAAATCAAATATGGCGAGTGTGAAGTTATTAGACACTAAGTTAATTAGTTTTTATGATCTATTGAATAATTACATGAATTAAGATGATGAGCTTTAGATCAAGTGAGTTTTCAAGAAGGCAACAACAATAACAACAACTCTGTATAGAGTCAATCACTTAGCTGACTAGACAGTCTGTTTCGGAAATCGCTACATATTCCTCATCAGTAGTCTTTGAGTGATTAAGCTGTGATCAACTCACTGTTTAAACTAGCATATGAATGTGTAGATCCTCTAACTCATTCTCATGAATTGTATGGCTGCTAATCATATGACACTTCAAAGTAGTAAGCCATTTTAGATCACCGCCATGAACTCTATCAAGGGTTGCCACCTGTTCTAGTTGCTTCTTCATTTATTTCAATATTCATTGGTGTTCGATTGTTTGTCGAAATGCACCATAGAAATGAAACGAGTTTTTGCTTCGCCAGAAGCTAGTGTTCTAACTGATGATGGAATGTAATAAGCTCATAATCTTAATTCATGTAGTTATTAGACACTTTTTTTCAAAGTTCTTGCATTTGAATAATAACCTCAATACATAGTTCTTGCAACTAAATATCAAAAGTAACAAATTTTTTTATGGTTGTAAAAACTTACAACAATTTTATTCAAAACTACTTGTAACAGAATTATAACTCCAATACAACGTTCATGCAACTAAGTACATTATATAAGTTGCAATGGTTTTTTCTTAAGTTTTTGCAGTAGAATAATAACTTCAATACATCGTTCTTATATCAAGCAAAATTTTACAAGTTACAATTATGTTATTTAAACTTGCATCAACTGAATAATAATCTTAATACAACACAAGCTTGCAATGATTATTTTCAATGTTCTTGCAACTTAATAAAAACTTAAATTCAATGTTACTTTTCCTAACTACATTTTTTGAGTTATAATAATGTTTCCTAAAGTTGTAGCAACTGAATAATGACCTCAATAGAGCATAAAGTTGCAATGACTATTATCGATGTCCTTGTAACTGAATAAAAACCTCATTTCAACCTTTCTGCAAAAAAACAAATTTCGCAATGATTCTTTGTCATTCAACGAAAAATTTGTTCAATTTGGTTTCGTTGAGCGCTGAAATAAAACAAGAATGGATTACATGATAGTAGAAGCCTTCACAAAGAAATTGACGAGCAACACAGAATTTTTTGTGAACAATAAAATTTTTATTTTGCTTATGTATTTTTAGTGCGTCACAGCAAAATTGGAAACATTTAGTTGTAGTGACTTCCCTATAATTTTGTAAAAGCATCTTAAAACCGAAGTTTTGAACATTAAGTTGTTGTAATATAAAGTAACTTAGTCGCATCTAGGTTGCTAACTCGTTATTGTATGTGTTACAATTACAATACACAAACATTTTTTATAGGTGCTACAAAAAGGAATGTTGTATCAATGTTAATTTAACGTAAAAATTACATATTTTTTTTCAAAACTTTATGAAACATTTTTACAGCAAATGCATTTATTCGTAACATAGTTAACACTATAGTTGAACTTATTTGCAGCAAAACAAATGATTTGTTACAAATTATTTATTTGAAACTTTAATACAACCCATTTGTTAATAATTTTGTTTAAAAAAACTTGAATACAACCAAATTATAACATATTTTTGTTACAAATTGAAATCTGTGCTAGCTGAGAAACATAAACATAAACATAGACATAAACATAAACATAAACATATACATAAACATAAACATAAACATAAACATAAACATAAACATAAACATAAACATAAACATAAACATAAACATAAACATAAACATAAACATAAACATAAACATAAACATAAACATAAACATAAACATAAACATAAACATAAACATTAACATTAACATTAACATTAACATTAACATAAACATAAACATAAATATAAATATAAATATAAACATAAACATATAAAAACAACATTTTGGAAAAATTAATTTTCATAAAAAAAAAATCATAGTGGCTCATGATTTTTGATGAGCGGAATTGTTTTTTTAATTATACAATTTTTGTTTACAAATTTACTTTGCATATAGATATGTTATATGAAAGAGTGTGAAAAATTAAAGTTAAAAAAAAATTTCAGCAAAAATAACTTTTTTAAAGCAAAAATTTAATATTTTTGATATTTTCAAAAACAATATAAGACAGGGAATTGGTGAGGAAACATTTAATTTTTTCTTATTTTTCCAAAGTCATTTAATTTTTAGACAAATAAAATTTTTTTTTTTAAAAGATCAAAGAACCAAGGCATGCGCCTTATACAAACAAGGTTTGGTCTTTGAACTGAAAGGAAAGAATAGATTGTTTAGAGGAATTGATTGGAACCATACGTGAATTATTGATTAGGCCAAACAACCGTGAAAGACACTTTGAATTGCTTTTAACCGAGGCTAGTGTTATGCCTTAACCTCGGTAAGCATTTCAGCCCTTAGTTGTTCCTGTCCATTAATTCCACATTTTCCACAATTTAGCTGTGGATTTTTTTGTTTTCCATAATTCTTAAATGTGCAGGAAAGAATAAAGAAAGTGAAAAGAACCATGTCTATGCCCAGACTCGAACCAGGGACCTCTGGGTTGACTATCAACCCAGATGCAAAATCAAAACGTGAAACTTGAATTTCTTTTATAATTTTGAGTCGATGACCTTGAAGAGAAAATCTACAGTCTTATAAATATCGGAACACATTTAATATACAAATGACTGCAATATTTTTTAGCATACTGTTTATAAAAAATATTACTAAAAGAGTTTTCTTATACCGTTATTTTTCTCAAGCAACGACTTTTAATATCGTCAGAAGTTCGATATCGAAGAAATTTCACCATCACAGTATATATAATTTCACCATCATTACATAAAAAATGCTTATCGTAGGGTATCCGTATACAACCATAACCATAATCATAGCCATAATCATAACCATAAATATAACTATAACCATAACCATAATTATAGCTATGACTTATTTCATGACTCTTAGTAATATATCTTGAGTTATTTACTTATTTTCTTTTTTCTTATTTAAGTGGATAAGCTTAAAATTGAATACTGTAAAAATTATTGCAAGACTATATCATCTTTGCTACGTTTTTCTTACACCAAAATCAGCTATTTTGCATTACCATAACATAATGCAGCATGACGAAATAAATTAGCTCCATAAAATATTTCTTAAGTTTTCGATTTTTAAGTATTTCGAGGTCAAGCATACTCAGCGCTTACGGCACGCTGACATCTTTTCTATTGAACACATCCTTAGCATTCTTTTCGTACTTGTCCTTGTCAGCATTTTTATTTGCATTGAATTCAAGATGTTGTGTTTTTTTCTCTCGAATATATTTTGTTTTCTTCTTTTTTTTTTAATTTTTCTCAACAAGCATTCGCTGAATAGCCGCCTCAGTGTCATGGCTTGAGTAAGCTTTAAAGCGAGCATTTTTGCTGTCGCGATTATTTTTTCAAGGTTAACATTGTTTTGAAAGAGTAGCATTAGTGCCGAATTTTTTTCTATTATGATTTTCAATATATTTTACGATTATTTTTTTGCAAAATTAATGGAGAATTAAAAAAATTTAATATTAAAATGGAAAAAAACCTTTAAGACAGAAACGTTAAAACCACAACTTAAAAGATATGCGAATTAAAAATGAAAATTCGATAAAAACATATTTAGGCATTGGTATAAAAACGTTGACCACAGCTAATGGAATAGGCAAGGAGTTAAGTATTGTCTCAAGTAATTTATATAAAACAACACAACTAAAAAGATGAATAACAACAATTGTTAGAATAGGAACAACCGCATCAGATATCAGATACATAATGTTTGTATAAATGTTCTTAATTATTTGTCATATGTCAACGCCTTTGTGTAATTGAGTGCATGTGTGCGTGCACTAATCCGTGTTATTGTATGTCAAAACATTGTTTTTTCCTAAACAAGGAAATGCTATTTAAAAATATGTGGACAGCTTCAATTTCTCACAGAGAGTAAAACAAAAAGTAAAGAAAGGAAGTTAAGACGTTTAAAATTTAGATCAAAAGAACAATCAGTCGATTTAAATTTATGTATTTATTTAGTCATTATTGCCTAACTGACCACTTAATAAATTTACTTCTGCATTGTACTAAAGCAATTAGTACTTAAAATTAAGATGATAATTTCTTATACTTTTTGAATGTAGTACTTATATAGAATATAATATACATAGTATGTGAAAACACTGCCACTAAAACATAGATTAAAGTTTATATCTCGACACACTGAGTATGCCAATATTATAGATTTTTCCGAGTTTATATGGAAAAACCTATGGAGATGAATTTCGGCAGAACGGCAATGCACTGTTGCTTCAACGAGTAGATAGATTTATAAGTGCAATCTCAAAAAATATCAACAAATTTTCAGAAATTTCACTAAAGCACATTTTCAATGGTACCGTACTCATTCAAATTGAAAAATAAATAACAAAAAAACAATTTATTGAAAATGACCCCATTTTCAAAATTTTTTATTTTGAAAAAGTTGGCATCTCGATGATTTCACGACGAATGGCTTTAAGAAAATTAAGCTACTTTAGTTCCTATAATTTGAGTACGAGCCATTTGCCAAAATTTTAGGCAAGTTTAAAGAAATGAGGTCAACCTATACTTGCATTAGGCTTGGAATGTTCGTAATCCCAGCAAAAAATTGCTTCCAAAAGCTGAAATGGAAGGGAAATGCTTGAATTCTATCCCCTTCACTTTCATACATACCCAGAAGGCATTTTTTTAAGATATGCATGCCATTGGGAAGAATGCTTTTCTTAGTTTTCTCTAGAAGAGCTTCCAGAATTTTTTTATATGGAAGATTTCAATGAAAGGATTCTATTATATGTTTTCCAGGAGAACTTGAAGAAAGCATTCCATGGAATGAAATGATTTTTGAAGTTAGGGGGGTTAAAGGAATCCCACGAAAAATATTCCTTTTCCCGATTTTCTCGCGAATTTGGTGATGGAAATGAGAAGTTTTTGGGTTTTGTCGGCGGTGCAAAAATCCCACGGAAAATATCTAAAACGTGTATTATACTTATATATATATTTTTTTTACTTTAATTGAGATTAATCACTACTTAAATGACTTCCAGAAGTAGTTTATGAGAATGCCTCTTGAAAGCACTTCTTGATAAGGCTAAGAAGAAGAACAATTGGATCTATGGAATGTCCCTACGAATGTATGTCACACTTGTTTCAAAAATTTTGCTGGGATAACAAATGAATAATGAATAAAAAATTTATAATGAATAAAAAGTGAATAATGATTAAAAAATGAATAATGGATTACAAAAGAAAAACTGAAAATTCTAAAAATCTTTATGAATAGTATTCTTTTATATACAAAATTTGATTTATGAATGCATTCATTTACAGCTCTTTATAATACAGCAAAATTGAACGAATCGGCAGGCTAGGGGATACAAGTCTTAATTGAGTTTTGCATTTTTTTTTAAATAAGGATATGCTAAGAAAAGTACGCTGACCTCAAAAATAATACTTGTTTTTACCTATTTCTTGCTAATTAAAAATATCAGGGTTGAAAAAAAAAATAATTAAGAATCTGATAAGAATTCTTCTGAATATTGCGGTTATAACAAATGCTTTCAAATCAGCTTGTGATTTTTTCCTTTTCATATTGAAAAAACTTTGTTGTTGTTGTTGTTTCTTTGGAAAGATTCGTTAGAACAATTAATTGTTCTAACTTTGACCTTAAGCTCAATAAATGATTCTGAACTTTCAAACAACTAGAATTTGTATTTAAAATTAAGTACAATTAAGTAAATCAGGGAAAAACGGTCTAAAATCAAGAAAAACGGCCATAAATCAAGCACATCCTTTGACAAAAGTACGGTAAGCTCGAAAACTCTTAATTAAAGAACAAATTCTTAATTTTATACTGAAATTATCGTTCCATTTTTAAGATTTTTACGGTACATTTTAAAGAATATGAATTCTGAAATTAAGCACGGGTGTTCTGTTTTTTAGAATAAACAGGCCTACATTAAGATTATTATACTCTTATTTTTAGAGTAAGCGTTCAGGATTCAAGACCAAGCGTTCGTGTTTTAAGAATTATTGAAGAACGATAAATCTTGATTTGAGATTTTATAATACTTACTTTTGCAATTTCGAAATTTGAATTTCGAAATACTTTTACACCCAAAGGAAAAAAGAAAACAAGAGATACAACATACGTTACACAAGAAAACTTTATTATTATTTCAATGAAAAATAAATATATATTATCAAAAAATAAAAAGATTCATTACATATACTTAATAAGAAAAGGAAAGATCTCCGCAAGATGTGCTGGTGGAGCTATCTTACTATTTTCTTTTGCTTCGTTTGTTTTTGTTTTTAGCAAATAGCTTACCACCGGGGTTATTTCTTCCCTTCCTTGGTATAAAGTATTAGTCCTATGGATGGAAAAAAAAAATAGAAATATTATATATTTCAAACATTACCTGTCAAAATAAGATACCTGAACATCTTTTTCAGTAGGAAAAACCGAACAAATCTCATTGACAATAGATGGAAAATAGCTTGCCTTAAGAATTATGTTATTCACAACTACTTCTTCGATAATAATGCAGATTATTAAATCTCTTAAAGCGCTAGTTAGGATATTATTCTTCATGTAATGCTCTAATATATTTACACCTCTTGACGTTTGGCTCAGCAAAGAAGTGAAATCCTATATTTAATTAATTACTAAAAATTTGTTGGAAAAAATATCCCTTAATTTTTTAAGAATCTTTCCACAAAGTGAAAGATTTTTTGACAATGAGTCAATAGATGAACTTAATGGAGATCTACTTTTTTTAAACAGTCTTCGACTTTGGATGGCATCGACATTGTTTTGTCATCAATCCCAAACTTAAAAATATAAATTAAAATTTAATGTAACCTACTCTTCTACAACTCATTAAATAACATATTACCTCCTATTTCTTCCATGCAAATAGTTTTTCGGGAAACTCCATAAGGAGTCCAAGTGGTGGAATGGCTTCTTTTAAATACTCTTTCTGCATATATTTCAAGTTTCTATACGAAACTTGAGCAGCTAAAATAAGTTCATATACATGTAAAGAATTGAATTTATATTTCATAGGCAGAAACTTACCTTTTAGAAATTCAAATACGCTATCCATTTCGAATTCATTCAGCAACCTCTTAAGATTTACTTCATCCATGTCAACAACGATTTCAGGGCTCACAAATCTTGATGTTTTAGCATTGCACACTTGCTCTTTGGGATTTTTATTGTATTGCAAAAGTAAATTTTTAGTCTTAACTCACTTAAACAAGTAAATTTACATTACCTTTAATTATTTCTACATCAGGGTTCTCGTCCAAAATAATGTTTTGATATGATTCATTTGTAAATAAGACCCAACTACTAGGTAAATTGTCTTTTCCACTGTCATCATTTATATCGACATTAAGTGAACGTAGATCATCCATATTTACCAAATATACAGAATCTTATCGAATTTATTAAAACTTCGAATTTATTGCAACTTAACTCGACACGAAATAAAATCACAATGGCGAATATTGAAAGCACTGCGCGTTTTTAATTTTTTTGGGCTAAGTTTAAGAATTTCTTCCTGTTCTAAGATTGACCCGATATCAAATTAAGAACTTGATTCCTAATGTAAGACCACAAAATCTTAAAATAATATCTAACAAATTTAAATCAAGATTACTTTCAATATCTTAGAATTTAAGACTTGATTTAGGAATGTTAAACTTTTTTTAAGTTCTTATGGTCTTATTTTAAGACGGTGGTAATCAAGAACACAACAGGATACAAATAAGTACGACTAAGCTTAATCTTAGAACGAAGTTTTTCTCTTAGTGTATGATTTAAACTATCAAAAATTTAGTATTTGCATTTAAATCATATAAAATCAACATAATAAATAACAAGGTCATTTAGAAAAAAGCTTACAACAAAAAGTTTTTGAAAATATTTCCTAAAATCCGAACAAGTTAAAAATAAACACGGATTATGGTCAAAATATGTACTTTTGAGTGGTATTAAATTAAGTTTCGTATCTTAAAACGTTTTGAAGTACTAGACTGTTGAAAGTAACACTTTTTAAGAAATCGTGAATCTTGGAAAAAGATTTTGGACAATCTTTTTTTTTATTAACAATGTATTGGGACGAATTGCAGTTTTTGCATTTTCAGTAACTTCAATATGTTTTCCTTCAAGCCTTGACTATGAGAAAGTGCGCAAATGTGCGCAAAACTTGTGCTAGTTTGTGTAAATTGGGATGTTGTCTACACCATATAAAATATATATTTACTAGTATAAAAGCCTGTCCTAAGACAGGTCCTCCGCATACTTCCTAATTTGCCGAAAGCACTTTTTTTCGCTTTTTAAAGCTTTACTTTGTATTCACTTGATTTTTGCAAAATACAAATGTACCACATTTAATAACACTTTACGTATTGAAGCAGTGTTGAAAAATTAGTTCAAGTGTAAAAGTGCATAAAGTCGAGTTTGGTAACACTCCCCAGCTAGCACAGATTTCTATTTGTAACAAAAATATGTTATAATTCGTTGGTATTCCAGTTTCTTGTTAAACAAATTTAGTCACAAATGGGTTGTATTAAAGTTTCAAATAAGTAATTTTTAACAAATCATTTCAATTTTTTCTTGCAAATAAATTAAACTATATTGTTAATAATGTTACGAATAAATGCACTTCTTATAAAAATGTTTCATAAAGCTTAGAAAAAAATAAGTTATTTTTACGTTAAATTAACAATGTTACAACATTTCTTTTTATAGCACCTATAAAAAATATTTATGTATTGTAATTGTAACAAAAACAGTAACGAGTTAGCAACCTAGATGCGACTAAGTTGTTTTATGTTACAACAATTAAATGTTCAAAACTTCGGTTTTAAGATGTTTTCATTAAGTTATAGGGAAGTCGCTACAACTAAATGTTTCCAATTTCTCTGTGACGCATTAAAATGCCATAACCAAAATATACATTTTATTGTTCACAAAAAATTCTGTGTTGCTTGCCGATTTCTTTGTGTAGGCTTCTATTACCATGTAATCCATTTTGGTTTTATTTTTTCACAAATCCATAACCAACTTCATTTACATAAATAACATAAATAGACCATATAATGGCAGCGTTAAAAGAGACTACAAAATTGAACAAATTTTTCGTTGAATGGCAATGAAGCATTGTGAAATTATGAGAATTTGTTTTGTTACAAGAAGGTTGAAATAAGGTTTTTATTCAGTTACAAGAACATTGGAAATATTCATTGCAACCTTATACTCTATTGAGGTCATTATTCAGTTGCTACAATTTTAGGAAACATTATTATAACTCAAAAAAATGTAGTTAGGAAAAATAACGTTGCAATTAAGTTTTTATTAAGTTGCCAGAACATTGAAAATAATCATTGCAAGCTTGTGCTGTATTAAGATTATTATTCAGTTGATGCAAGTTTAAAAACATAATTGTAACTTATAAGGTTTTGCTTGATATAAGAACGATGTATTGAGGTTATTATTCTGCTGCAAGAACTTAAGAAAAAACTATTGCCACTTATATAATGTTCTTAGTTGCATGAAAGTTGTATTGGAGTTATAATTCAGTTGCAAGAATTTTGAATAAAATTGTTGTAAGTAAATGCTGTATTAAGGTTATTATTCAGTTGTTATTCAGTTACAAAAGTATTTGTAACTTTTGATTTTTCGTTAGTTGCAAGAATTGTGTATTGAGCTTATTATACAGTTGCAAGAACACTGAAAAAAAGTGTCTAAAAAATTTATACTCGCCATATTTCTACACTATGAATTTTGATTGGAATAAATTTTAATACGATTTTCTTTAATATTTATTATTTTATTTTAGAATTTTCAGTGCAATATAACACTAGGAACTTAAAAAAATATATTTGGCTGTATATTAAACATTATTACATGAAAATTAAAAACTCGAAATATTTCTTATTTCCTTATTATTTAAAAAAAATATATTTTTTGGGCGGCGCGTGATTTTTCTAGAGGTAAAACACAAACATTCATCGACAAAATGGCCTTTCTTGTAAAATTTTAATGTATAACTCTTTATATTTTCAATTTAATTTTAAATCGTTTTATTTCATTCCAATTTGTCTTTGACTTTTAAAATACACTCCAAAAAATTATCACTGGTTTAATGAAAATTATATTAAGAAAATGTGTATGCAAAACATATTTAAACTTTTTAAGCACTTATTTTTTTTCAATCAGGAATATTTATGTCATCAGTACTCCTTCCTTGTCAAAAAATCAGTCATTATAACAAAAAATAACTTCAAGAAAACAAAATATTTGTTACATTCACGTTATTTTACCTGAAATGTAACGTACGAATAACACAATTAAATCTTTTTTGGATGTTAATTTATTTATTTATTCGTTAAGCTTAATACAAGCTGATTAACTAAGAACTAAGCTTACTCTTATAGGGTTTATTTATTTATTATTATTTATTTTTCATTTCAAGTATGTTTCATCTTGTGGCGTGCAACTTAAGTTTGTACCAATAACACATTTATAATATTATTATAACACATTTTTCGCCTAATTGCAACCTAAGTTGTTACAAAATAAGCGCAAAATATCTGCTTTTTCAGTTGTAATTACGTTAGAATTACGATTTATATCTGTATTGGCGACTCTTTTGCGACACTTTTACAACCTTTTTGTGCTAGCTGGGTCATATTCATACACAACTTTACAAACTGGCCTTGCAGCCATCATATACGTAGCAACTCAGGTGTCGTTTAGCGGCTGATGCGATTATTTTTTTTTTTGTACAATCGACTCAAATCGAATCAAAAGAATTACATTAAATTCGTCATATCGTTTTTATAAAAGGATGAAGAATAGAGCTAGTTAGATCAAAAACGGACTATTGTAAAACCTAATATTGTCACTGATAAGTACCATATATATTTTCTGTGCATACTTTCAGGCTGAACATTTTTGAGAACAGTAATTCTTGTAAAAGCACTTTTTCAAAAAATAGTTACAGTTTGAAAAATACTATGTGCGGAGAAGCTTGCTTGCCTTTTATGTATAAAGATGTGCATACCTTCAGGCTAAAAATTTTTGAGAACAGTTTGAGAGATATTGGGTGCGGAGCAGCGTGCTTGCCTTTTATATATAAAGATGGTGCATACAATTAAAAGTCTTCCAAATCATATAAACTTTGACATATAGGTATTTGCATCGTTTGATAACTAGTCACATAATTATTTTTTGTTTTTGGTGTTGAAGATTCAGGATGTTTTATTTTCACGCACACCTTAAAAAATTTAATTTCATTAAAAAATTAAGCGTTTTATAGAACTTCTATAGAACTAAAACTGTATTTTTATTGATAGAGAGAGTTTCCACACATAAGTTATGGTACATCATAAATAAAATGATGACTTTACATAGTGCATTATATCTATAGCGGGGTTCACATGGTTCTAAATGTTGCCACGCCTGGTAGGACAAGACTCGTATTTGACCGTTCAAACCCTCGATAAGCCGACTGACAACAAGGCTATCACACAAGGCGTGAGAATATCTAGGATCATGAGAACCCTGCTTATGAATACTTACAATAAAATTTATTTTTCTCATGATGCGAAAATGAAAAGTGTTTCTATGCTTTTTAAGATGCAATTCAAACTGTTAGTATATTCTATTAACACGGATCATTTTTATAATTATATTTAATTGCATCTGTAAAATAATAACTTTACAAATAAAAAAATCCCATCTCTTACCTACCATGTTTTTATATAAAAAAATAAACTAGCCATTTCAGCCCTTGGAAGGACTTTGACCTAGCTTATATTGATCAATTGTGTTGTGTGTGTTATTTAATGTTTGATCACAAATTAATAAAACGTAAACAAAGCATATATCAGTTGATTTGTACTTACCAAAAGTCTTTTCAAGAATTATATTCTCTTAAAAATAGTCAAATACTTTTCTTACAAAGAAAACATAATTTTTAAATCAGAAACTTATAGGTGTATTATATATTGTCACCTAAAAAATAAAAACCCCAACAACATTTTTAACTTTTTGTAGGAGAAGCCAAAAACGTTTTTAAATGAGACATATTTTAGATTTAAAAGCCGTTTTTTGGACAAATGCCTAAAAATGACTACTTAATAAACGAAATTATGAAGAAATTATTACTTTAAAATCTACTATATGTGCTATTTTAAAACGTTTTTGGCTCTTCCTATAAAAAATTATATACGTTGTTATGGTTTTTTGAATATTAAGTAACGATATACAATATACAAAATTAAAATTCAGGCATATCTTCGAGATCAATACCTTAATTATTGCTTGTATTATTATCATAGAAGTTAGCATTTCTAAATTCTTTTTATTAAGCTATCTGGTATTTAATAGGTATTACAACACTTTTTTAAACATGCAGCCATGTTTTTACATTCAACAAATTATTTAAGAGTTTTTCTTGCATTCCATTTCGAATTTTCATTTTTAATAAGATTCATATAACTAAAAATTTTCTCAACCTCAGCATTGCTAAATGGTAAACTATGCGAGGAAAGCACAAATTTTGATAAATCTTCTTCAGATTCCCAACTTTGATCAATAACTTTTTTCTACTTTGTTGCTTTGAATCCACTTTTAAAAACAGTTAAAAGAAATAAATATTGTTTGCAATAATAGGGATATTTACGATGTGGTGCATTTGTGATGAATTTTTGCAAAATTTACAATACTTACAACTTTGTGAATGAACCTTCAGTAAAGTATATATTGTATTTTTAAGATCAGCTGATTTTGGTATGAACTTCTGTTTGGAAATATTAATTTAAAATCATCATTTAACTAAAGGAAATCATACAAAAATTGAAATGAAAGAATAAATTATATTAATTTTCATTAAATAATCTCACAGCGTAGCCTGTAGCTTGCTCCATGCTGAGTAGAAAAGCTTTCACAATCAGCTGATCTAATACACAACGAAATTTACACAGAATACAATAGTGTTCCATCGTTGTATTTTTTCCACAGGGTTGTATTTTGAAAACTGTGCACTTTGTTTTTGTTATATTGCAAAATTTACTACAAATATCAAATTTATTAAAAATACACAATACAAAGGAAATACAACACATCGTGAATACCCCTAATGTTTTCTTAAGTAAATTACTTACTGCTGTAATATAATTCATAAAAAATCCAACTAAACAAACGTATAAGCAAATTTACTTCACTTTTTAAGCTGCGTCAAGTTATTAAATAAATTGCAATAAAATTGACAACGAAGAAGTTAACCACAAAACGAGTTCCTTATATTGCGTTTCACAAGGTGGTTAGAGATGAAAAAATATAAAATGTCGATAGCCAAAAATAACCACTTAGTAACCAAATAGACATTTTTTATTGCAATTTTTGTTAATTTTAAAAAATATAGGAATACGCAAAATATTCCACTTTTTATGCTGCATATTTTTATAAAAAAAAAAAATATGCTTCCCGAAGGTAAAATATGCCAAAGTGGAATATAATATTCCACTCTGGTCACACTGCTTATGTTCTTGTTCAATTGAAAAAACTGTCTGTCTGAGCTGCAATTGAACCCGGGCTACCGCGGTTCTTAAGCTTAGGGGCCACGCACTCTACCCACTAGGCTACGGTCGCCACAAAGAATGCCATGTTTTTACGTTGCTAAAAAAGTAATCGAAGCTTTCTACAGTTTCTAAATATGTAAATATTGAACATTCTTCTTTTCGATACAGTACATTTATGCAAAAATCTGTAGCCTCGGGTAATGTAGGGTTTTTTGCTTAGGTCGTAGAAGGTTTTTTGAAAAAATAATATGGCCTCACTGGATGCAGGACAAAATATTACTTTGTTTTCATTTCGTTAACTAAAAGACAATCTTATTTAAAATGTGTCGCACTTACGTATATAACGAAATTAAACCGTATTTTCAATTTAACTTCTCTATTTTTTTTCTACAAAATTTTAATTTCCTTATTTGCCCAATTTTCATTTCATTTCAATTAAAATTTTCATCAGATGCATTTCCGAGATTAGTTTATGAAAATCATTTGATATTTCATTTTCCATCTCCTTCTACCCAGTTATACTCGCTGCTTAGCTGCGATGACAACTTTGTCATTGCGATTTTAACTACGCTGTTTTCAACAGATATTTAAGATTTGTCCAAGAGGTAAACAAAAAAAAAAAAACAAGGTAAAGAGAAAGTAAAAATACTTTCCATTTTAGTTTTCAATTTCAACAACAATTTGCGTAAATGCAGTAAATCAGTTTTCTTCGGCCATTCTGCGATAGTTGTTGTAGATGGTTTTGTTGTTGTTTTCGAATTTCCGTCGCAAGAAAGTAGCAAATGTCCTTCAAAACAAGTTTCTTGGAATACCGAAAAGAAATGCAATAATTTTTCATGGTATTGAAGGTATTCCAATGTGATGCTACTACTAGCCGCTAATTTTTTTAGCTCACCATCTCACCATCCTAATCATCTGCACTTACTTTTAACCTTTCGTAATCTTGCAACACTTGCAGCACTGTTTATTACTTACTTATCTTTCTTTTCTTTTTTTTGTACAAGCTGTGAGTAGTGTAGCGAAAGTGTGCTCAGTGTCATTCCATCAGTCACGGCTGCCATGTTGACCCTTACTATTATGTGCTCCTCTCATTCCACTTCACGGTTATCTCATGTTTCTTTCTCTTTTAGGTCTCTTTCATTCTCCTGAGATTTTGCTTTCGACTGTAATTATGCTGACATTGCCTTGGTTACCAGCTTTCCTTCCGCTAGTCAAATTCCCAAGTGACCGTCTGACATTTCTTAACCATGCCATACCATCGCGCATTCCTTCCATCGGATAACCAACACCTACACTTACTCTGTTTTCATTCTCTTAACCCCTAAACAACCCGCTAGCACCACTTTGAAGCTGTAAATCGGATGTTCAATTTCCGCTTTTCGTTTTTATTTTTTTTTTGGTTTTAATTTTCTTTTACTTGCACTTTTTAAAAATATAATATTTTTCTTTTACTAACCACAGGAAAAAAAATCCACTTATACTGTAGCTTCTTCTTAGCTCTGGTGTTCTTCTTTTTGATCTACTACTTCTGTAGTTGTTATTAGGATGTACTTGAAAACGGCGCATAAAAACAAGAACAAGAAATAAAAACTTTTCACATTCACATTTAATAAGAAAGTAGGATAAAAAAAGAAAAATATGTCAAGGCTTTTGTATGACTGAAATTGAGACAAATTTTTTATTATCAAATCTACAAAATCTCCAAGTATTGAAATCCAGCGAAGTGTTGAAAATCTTTGAGAAATAAGTTGAAGCACTTGCTTAAAAAGAAGTGTTGAGTAGATATTTAGGTTTTTACTTATTACTTTTGATTAATATTTTTTGGTTAAATTTGTAGAAATTTGTAAGATATCCTTTTGACGCTTAACATTTTAGAGACTTAACAGATTAAAAAAAAAAAACCAATTAAGTGGTTTAAAGAATTTAAGATTAAAAAAAAAATAATCTAATTAAGTGGTTGAAACTAAAAAGGGATTAAGTTACTACTTTATCCACAATGTTTAAGAAAAGCAAATAGGAAAATAATTTACAGGAAAATCAAACCCCTAAAGAAAACACAGACTTCTGTCAAGTAAGGTTAAAGGTTAAAGGAATCTAACAGTAAAATTTGTATGCGCTTTGCCTGTATAAAAACGCTTACTTCTCGTTACAAATAGCGCTGATTATAGAGCGCTGTATTTTTAGCACTTGCTGAAGCTATTGGGAAGCACTTAAGTAAAAAACACAAACAGCTAGCAAAATTAAAAAGAAAGAAGGCGGGTTAAACTTATTTTGAAAAAAGCAGTTCTGAAAAAACACAAAAAGTAAAAGTCATTCATTAAAACTTTCTGCAAAAAATGCAAATATATTAATATATTGCATATTACTACATTGAATATTGAATATACTACAAGGAGAATGGAGCACTCAGTTCTCGTTATGTTTTTATACATACTACAAGGAGAACGGAGTCGAGCTCTCGCTACGTTCCCTTATTTACTATAGTAATAGCGAAGCGCTTACATTTGATTACATGATAGTCAATAAATAATAAATAAACAATAAATACGCTATCCACAAGGAGAACGAAGCGCTCTATTGGGTTTTGGGAGAGCTTCAAATGCGCTTGGTGTCCTATTAGGAACAAACCTTATTTACACCTATATCTGCGTCTTTCATGATTATGTCTGTGTTTTATATACAGGTTGACCGAAAAGTATTGAAAGCAACACCTACTAACGGGTAGAAGAATCAAAAACTTTCATACTTTATATTAAAAAATCCGTTACGAGTTCTTTAACGCGAAATTCGCCCTTTTATGTTTCGATGGAACCGTTTTAAGTCCGTTAAAAATCTGTCAAGACAATTGTCAGAACGTGGTTTTAATAGGCTGTTATCCAGTTTTTATTAATTTTTTTTTTCATTTTCAATGGATAAACGATACGAAATACAATTCTTATTCTTTTACCATCATTAGCCACGTGGTCCTAAAGCTCTCCTTCAAACCGAATAGAACTACTTGTCAGAAAATCTAAATAATTACGATAAGTGAACAAGTTACATGTGATTAGTGTCCGACCGAAACCGGAATTTTGGCCGAAAACTAAACCGAATATTCGGCCAAAACCGAAAATGGTTATTACTATGTACTAAACCTCTGCACGAGTGCGCTTGAAATGCATTTCCGAACACTGATTTGTGAATCAAGCGTTGGTTATGTTCGGCTTTCATTAATTAGAACAAACGTAACACTACAGATCGTCGCGTGAGCAGAACAAAAACGAAAGAAAACCGAATCAATGTTATGCTTGAGTCGACAGAGAAGAAAGCAGCAGGACAAAATGACTTGAAAGTTATGTGATGAACAGCAGAACGCTTGGAGTTATGATGTGTTGTTTAGGTTTCATAGTTTCTGCATTTCCTTCTGAAGTAAAAATTATCTAAAACGCCAAAAAAAGGGATTTTTCTTATTATTTATTGAAATTATAATAAGAGACTTTTTTATTTATTATAAAAATTAATTTTTTAGAGCAATGCTTATTTTAATTTTTACAATATTTAATTCAATAAAAGTTATTAAAGAATTAAAAATAAATAAATTTTTAAGTAACAACAAAAAAATTAATTAAATTTTATTGTGTTGCTTATGGGGATATTTTCTTGTTGTTTTACTTTTACTATTGGTGGTAGTTTTGTTGATTATTGTTTCTTGCATTCTTATGATGTTGGATTGTTGTTATTGTTGTTTTTTCTGCTGATGATTATAATGATTATTAATTTGTAAATATGACTACTAGTACTAGTACTGGTGTTGTTGTTGGTCTATTGCGATGATGTTTATGATTTTCATTGTTATTATTTTGTGGCATATCTTAGTAAAATTGAATGATCTACTAGAAAAATGTGATTTCGGAGGGTATTTCTTCAATCATTTCAAATCTAATTTTGTAGAAATATTAAAGGTAATTGGAAAATAACGCCAGTATTTTATGCCAGGGCCTTAGTCAGTAAATTTTTTTCAAAATTAAAATATTGGGATAATTATTTGTTTCATTTCAATTTTACGTTTAGTTTTTATATTTTATATACTGTTGCGAACAAAATAATAGCATTCGTCTTATATTCAGATATGTTTGGATAAATAATAAGTCTACAAATTTCGTAACTGGTAAGCCCATTCTTATTCGTATATGTCCGTTTAACCCTGGTTTCAAATCTGTACTCAGTTTCCTCCTATATTGTAACATTTTCAATTTACAGGGTGTTTAACTTTTGTGGCACGTGTTTAGTATTATTGATCTAGAATCTGAACTACTCATCATAAAATTAAAAATATCATTTTGTATTTTAGAAAAAAATATCAGCTCTTTAATCCATATATCAACACTATCGTGTCATGTGCGGTAGCGGAGCAAAAATTTTGAGATTATCCAACGAAATATCAACAAATTTTGTATCTTTTGTTTTACGTTAATCGCCAGTGAGCTAAGCCATTTTGCAAAAACCTCAAAAATTCATGTTTTTCGTCAATATATTGGCTGGTGTAATAGTTTTTGCAAACTTAAAGTAAAAATTAAATGAAACATATAATTGTACCTATATATTAATTCTGAAAAAGAATTTCATCAAGATTCCCTCCCACGGGTAAGTCCTGACTACGTCCATGGCATAAGATACTGGCGTTATTGTTCTAGAACCTAAAATATTTCTAAAAAATTCGATTTAAAATTATGGAAAAAATACTCTCCGAAATCACATAAAATAATACTTAAATTTGCAAAACATCACGATTTGAACATAAAAATCGAAAATACGCGCATATAATATGCACTTAAAACACTTAAATATTCGCTAAAAAAAGGTAAAATATGCAATTAAAAATATTTTTTCGTATTTTTTATTATCGGTTAAAAAATCAATATTGCATTTAATTAACAAAAACAAAAAAAAAAAATTTTTAAATACATATAAAGTTAATTTATAAAAAAAAAGTAAAGTCCATTTAAAAGTACCTAATAATTCAAAGTTATCTTTTTCCAAAATATTTCGTATTGAATTTTAATGGTTGCAAATCAAAAAAGCAAAATATGCAAAAACCACATGAATTTATTGTATAAGAAATATACGCAATTAATATGCAAAAATAAGCATTTTTTGTAAAATATGCAAAACCATGCATTTATTACAAAATTTTTAAAAATATGAACTAACTATTGAATGCCATTTAGAAGGAATTTTCATGAATCGCAAAGATAACTTAACCATTTGCGCTTTAAGATGCCCAGAACGCATGAAATTTGCATGAAATTAATAGCCCTTAATATCTTTGCTAACGTTCTGCTGCGTTAGGTGTGATCGATGCTTGCTATTATTAATCAATTTTGTTCTATAGAACGAAAAACATCGTGTTCTGGTAAAGCAAGCGGCGAACAAGTTCTGTTTTGAAGCCGACGAGTGCTCTGCACTGCTCGGTTCTTGTCGTTTAATGAATTGGTTATGTTCTGCTTGACTTAACAGAGTTATGTTATGTTCTGAACTCGGCACTGTTGGCTCTACTGTTGTAGAAAAAACGAGTGCATTTGTGCAGAGGTTTACTATGTACGAAAATTTAAGTTTTTAAATAAAAAGGAAAGAAATGTAGCCTATAAAATTATAAACAACTTTCCAGTACATACCAACTTCATACGACCACTCCTTGATACGGATTTTGGAATTTTTTTTTTTTCGTTTTTTTATATACGAAACAACAAAATAAATGCGTATTTGTCAAAATCGTTGTTGTTATTTTTTTTTACGAAAGAACAAAGTAAATGTATATACTAATGTTGTTCAAGTTGTTGTTACATGTTGAACTTTGGACTAGAAGTTGTTTGATATTTTTGATTTTGTTTTGTTTGTACCGTTTGTCAGATCACGCATATGGTAAATTTTTGATTTTTGGATTGAAAATATAAATAGATAAAGTGAAAATAAAAAATACAACTGCCACGATTTCTATTTCTACAATAAAATTAATTACGTCATTCTACTTTTTTTATATAAGTGATTGAAGTGAGTGATTGAAAATGGAAAGATGCTCGAAATTAGATAGTTTCTGTTACGTTTGTGGTAAACTAGAGCCAAAATATGGAAAACAAGAACGAAGAAATTTATTTTCTAATGATTTTAAACTCGCATTAAAACTCTATTTCGGTGAAGAGGACACAAGTGGTGACGAACATACGCCAAATACGGTGTCTCAAAGAAATTTATGTTAACGGTATGTCAAGGCAATGCTGTGGGTAAGAAATACGTCCGGGGTACATGATCCAGACAAGTGCTACGCTTGCGTAAATTTTACCAAAGAAATTACTAGAAAAAAACGCAGAGCAAAAGTATATAATGCCACTGACTCCGCTGCATTACCAATACCGATGCCCAATGATGCCGAAGTACCAAAACCACCGAGTCCGAGTATGCTATCAATGATGTCATCAGAAAGTGGAAACACCAACTATGGTGACTTCGATCCGGATTTTTTCCCTGAAATCGCAGATGATGCAGCAAAGCCACTAGCACAAGAAGAAATCGATTTCCTCGTGGCCAAATTTCGTTTGTCGCAGCGTGATGCCGAATTTTTCACTACATTTATGAAGCGCAGAAAGCTCACACAGAAAAACGTTATCGCCAGCGGTTACCGTAAACGCCAAGCTGAGTTCCAAAAACTATACAACGTCAATGATTTGAATACGTTTACATATTGCAACGACATAATAGCCTTAGTCAACAAAATGGGTATGGAATATAATGCTGCCGACTGGAGATTATTTATAGATGGCTCCACGTCAAGTTTGAAGGCCGTATTATTACATGTTACAAATAAAATGCCATCCATCCCTTTGGCATTCGGAACGAATATGAAGGAATGTTATGAAGTCAGGGCAGATATATGGGACAAAATCAAATATATGCAGCATAACTGGAAAATTTGCTGCGACTTCAAAGTAGTAAATATTTTGCAAGGTGTCATTCAAAAAGGCGGCTTCCCGAAATTCTTCTGCTTCTACTGCACATGGGATTCGCGGTATAAACATGACCACTATAAGGCCACATATTGGGTGAAAAGAGATCTGAAGAATCAAAAGCATTTGAATTTGTTCAACAAACCGTTAATTGAGAATATTGATAGTATTTTGCTACCACCACTACATATAAAATTGGGCATCGTGAAAAAGTTTTTCGAAGTGGCCGTCAAAGGCAACGATCAGATTTTCGATTGCTTGAAAGGAATATTTCCCAAACTAAGCAATGATAAAATTACTGCAGGTTTTGTATTTAATTTTTTAGCATTAATGTTGATGCACTTCGCTATATTCGCACTGTTTTTTATGTATGTTACTTGTTGCTTTTTCTCATTTTTTATACAGGTGTGTTAAATGGACCAGACATCCGCAAACTCATTAAAAGTGAAGCTTTCACGCAAGTATTGTCTGCCATAAAACTTGAGGCTTGGATTGCAATAAAAGCAGTTATTCAAGATGTTTTGGGTAAAAACCGCGTGGACAATGAGAAAACAACGCAATTGGTGAAGAATATGATCACTGGCTTTGATTCCATTCATGCATCGATGACATTAAAACTCCATTTTATGCACCACCATCTGGACGTGTTCCTGAAACAACTGCCCACAGAATCAGACGAGCAGGGTGAACGATTCCACCAGGTAACCATGCCGATGGAAAGACGTTTCAAAGGTAAGAAAATCGACGCAATGATTGCTGAAGTATGCTGGTGGTCTCAAAAGATATCACGATTCGAGCACGAGTTGACGGAGGATGATAAAGAAGGACATACAGAAGAAGATGTACCGTTATTCACTCCACAAACTGGAAATGACGCAGAAGATATCGCAGTGGATATTTTAAGTTCAGAATCAGACGACGAATCAAACGAATCAAGTGAACCAGATGCAAAGAAATCTCGGCCTTCCACTTCTGGAACGTCAACTGTCAAATCATCAACTTCGCGCCAGACAGCCCAAATGGACATCGACGATACTGATTAACAAAAAAAAAATACAAATTAATACCCGTTTGATGCCTTTTTTTAAACTTTTTTTCATATTCTTTCACATATTTTCATGTTTTTCACTTTAATCAGAAAATTCAATACTAAATTGCAAAAAAAAAACAAATACATGTGCCTTTTTTAAAATTTTGCTCAATACAAATAATAAAATCAAAAAAAAAAAAAAGAAAGAAAATTAATCACATTTGTATGGCAAAATCCGTATCAAGGAGTGATTTTATGGTTGGTATGTACTGAAAAGTTGATTACAATTTAATGGACTACATTTCTTTTCTTGATTGTTTGGTAAAATTTTCAATAGTTCAAGAGCTGTAGTCGAAAAACGGAAAAAATCGGTGAAAAGAGTGGTGATTTTTTCGACATTTTTGGGGGTTTTGAGCATGAAAATGAAATTTTTCCGACTTAATATATTCAGCATTTTTGTTGGCCGAGTCAAGAGCTACAACTTTGCTGAATTCTGCAAATAAAAATTCACAGCATTTTTCGAGCTATGGCCATGCGAAAAATAAAAGAAAATTGCAAAAAAGTGCTCAAAATCGAATTTGGCAAAAAAACTACAGAGGCTCATAAAAAACGAACGGCAACCAATCTAGCAAAACCCAGAAATCACTATTCTCCTCTCATTGAGTACTTTCGGCTGGGATAAGTTATTTTTTGTTTGGAGTCAAAAAGTTGAATATTGCGCACTGTGTAATATTACTAAAAAATTGTTTTACTCTTAAGACTAAATCAATTTTATAAAAACTATTATCGTTTTTAATAAAAAAAATAGTTACAATATAGGCATTAACTTCATATAATAATTGTCATGATGGAAAAAAAAAATGTTGATTAAACAAACGCTTTCACTAATATTGCAATATAAATTTAATTAGCACTTTGTGAGAACGCGTAACGCTCGGACGCACGCCTCAGTTTTACTGCTTGCTGAAACGCAAATCTAGCAAACATTGAAGCTGCAAGCCTTGAATTTGTGTAATTGTATGTTTGAGAATATTGTTGTAGTGGCTTACCGTTATTCTATTAAACTTTTTTTAAATCAAGTAGTCAGTAAATTTCAACTTTCAAACACTGTGGGCCGTCCAGTTAAATCTTAATCGTTAAGTTTTTTTTGTAAGCTTCAATATTTTGTGCAGGACAAACAATAAATTTGTTTAAAAACTTATATTAACCTTATCGGGGATATAATGCCATAAAAAAAATTAATAAAAATACAATACTTATTTACTACGCAGATTCAGGCAAGCTTGAATTTTGTGTGGTTTATTTGATTAGAATATTTTGAACTCAAGATAAAAAAAGATACATAAATAGATGAACGGCCAAACTCAATTTTAAAAAAACCTAAGATATACTGCGTTGGCACTTTATTTTAAAATTGTATTATTTGAATTTTTGAACAAATCAATAACTTTTAGAAGAACGACGATATCGAAGGAAGCAGCTAAACGATTTATTTGCAAAGGCTATACAACCGGATGTGCTTGCAATAACTTCCTGTACAGCAGCTGTAAAATGAAATCAACTTCAACAAAGTGAGGAAATCATGAAGAAAATTTTCCATGTCCTTGCATAATAAAGCAATATACACAATTTTTGTAGCGCATTTCTGTTAGAATTTTTATCTTGTCCTTCATTTTGACATTACTGGGGCGGAGATTACAAGAAGAATTTACATCTTTTCTTTTTTTTTTTTGGTTTTTTCATTTCACATTAGATAACAACAAGGTTAACTAGCAGGATTTGCAGAAGAGTAGTTGTTATAAAAAAAAAAAAACGAAATGATAAAAGTGAAATGAAAAAATGCGCTCACAACAAAGTTAGCCCAGAACATATTTAACTAAATTGGGCTCAATTTGGAAGGTAAGAAGCAGCTGGATTTGCTTTAAGAGCACTCTGAAGATGCGGAATTTTGATTAGAATTTGATGAAAATCATTGTCCTTGCTGAAAAGTCATGAATGTTTCAGTATTAAATAGTGTCTCATTTATTTTAGTTTTAATACAAAAAAGTTTTTATTTTGTTCTCTTTCCATTCTCTTTGATTGCTGCGACTGTTAACTGTGTGCTTTAAGCTTGGTAAGCTGTTTAAAAAGCTAACAACAACAACTTGCAACATACGAGTATGAAAATTGATTACTATTTCAAAGTAGATTAGTTCACATATTTTACACCTTATTAATTGCTAATCTCCGTCTTTCCTGGCGACTGCTGATCAAAGGACACCTTGCAAGCAAAGCACCAGACTACATAGAAAGGTTTTATATGAACGGCAATGAATGATTGTGCCAGTGAAAATGAGTTTAAAATTAAATTTACTCTAATGTTCCTTCGCAATTTATGAATATTTTTGAAGAAATTTAGCTTATCCGATGAATAATAAAATAACTTGGACAGGTTTCTGATAGAAGCGATAAGATTTTTCATTAATTAGTGTTTAAATAAAATGTTTAGTATTCAAGTGAAACTTTTTGCAGCTTTTCTCATGAACTAAACCTTATCCTTGTTGTGTCTGAATAAAATATGGTAAAATGAATTTTACAGAAAGTATTTGCATATGCTTCCATAAAAGTTTGAATAAATTTTTGACCATATAACATGTGTATTATCACTGCACAATGAAGATTGCATAACTCAAAGTAAAAAAAAATTGTGTCATTGGCTAGAAACTCGCCTATTGAGCAATGTGTATAAGTTTGTCGCTCAAAAAGTATTTATATGTTTTTCTTAAAAACATGTCTTCAGCATCGAACAGTAAATTTCGTGCAAAAAAGAACTAGATACTCGCACAACAATAATAACAATGAGATACCTACAAGCAAATCACACAAACGCACCGACTTTGGCTAAAACGTGCAAAGTACAAACGCACACTGGAGTCGCTTGTATGAGAGCTTTCTGGTATCACCAACAAATTTCAACTTATTAGCATCTAAATGTAATGATTTTTATTTACCAAAATAGCAATAGCAATTAAACAGAAATTTTCAAGGTATATATTGTGTACAATTTTTCTCTTTTCCATTAAAACTATTGATTAACTATTTATTATTGTATACAACTATGCATTATATTTTGTTATTGCATAGTCTGTAAGAACTTTATTCCTTGACGGAAAATAAATAAAAATTTGTTTACGATTGAACAGTTGGGAAATAGGGTAATGGTACATGTACCTTCAATACAAATTAAATTAATACATTGACAAATCTTAAAACCTGCATAGAATAAAATGAAAAACTATCATATTAAGCTTAAGATTGTTATAAAAGGACGAAACTCTACATTTGGCTTAAAATTATTTATACCAAGATAGTTTTGGTCGAAAGTGGTTAATTAGGTAAGCTTTTTCCATGCATGAGCATTCAGAAGAATCTTTATTATCCTCAATATATAAATAAAAATATTATTGATAGTATTTTTTTTATTTATTTATTTATTTATTATTTGCAGTTTTTTAGTGTTACAAGACATAATATCTCTTAACTAGCAGTAATCATTAAGAAAAGGAAATATGGCAGTATATATTTAATATACGAAACACTTATATTTATTATGCGAAAACTTAAAACTAACATGAAGAGCTTATTGCAACAAAAAATCGAAAACATACAAAATTATTACAAATAAATATGAAATCTGATTGAATACTTTAAAAGGACTTATCTGTAATGGATGACATGTTATACTAATTAAGGGACGACAATGACGATAATAGTTTATTTTTAACCCTACGGTCCATAACCGGGTACCCGGGTACTTTTGTGAACTTTAAAGTGCTGCTGTTCCTTTATTATTGAAGATATTAACATGAAACTATGGATCATCAGAGATTTCGGCTAAACTTAGAGACTAGAAAAAAGTTTATCAAATTTGGTTAAATATATTAACTAAAAAATGAGTTTAATGTTTTTGCATACAGGGGTCCATGACCAGGGTACCGGGGTACCTTAGTGCAAATTACCTAATATTTCAAAGAAAAAACGTTTGTTTTATTTTTATTTTGTTTCAAAATGTTAATTGATGTGTAAAAAATGAACTGTAACTGTTTTTTAGTTAAATTATTTATATTTTATTCATTTTAACTTATTTCAAATTTTTGATGTCTTATGTTGAGTCATTGTTGAAACATGGAAAACATTTTGATATTGTTTGAGTATGTTGATCGCAAATTGGTTTCTTGCAAACGTTGCAGACTTTTCTCGTCTTTCTTCTCCTGTTGTCTGGCAAAGAAGCGCACAAATAGCAGCATCCTGTTATTGGCTTCCTGCCATCAGTAGAAGCAGCCATAGAAGTAGATGGTTGCTCGGTATAGGTTACCGTCTCCACTGGTCTTCCCAAAAAGCTCTCAATTGCTGATTTGGTGGAAAAATGGCGCGTTACTTGGCGATTAGCTACTCTTTCTTCTATTATTGGCGCACACAAATCTCCAGCAAGTTTACGCAAACAGCGTTTTCTCCGTGTTGTTTGATATGGAACAGTTATGTTATTATCATAAAATATAGTGTATGCCGCGAAAGCACTAACATTGAGCATATTGTACAAAAACGACAAAGGCCACCTTTTTGTGTGTCTCTGTGTGGTATACTCCCGAAGCGCCTTTCCGAACCACCTTTCGTTTTGTTATAAAAAGTGATGATTTCTGGTTTGCCGTTTTCTTCTACAGTTGCATGAATCAATTATATATAAGGTAAAGTAACCATGAAATTGTTCTCATACAACAACAAAACTTGGATTGCAAAATGTCAAAGTAAAACAAAAAAAGACAAGTAAACAATCAAATTAAAATTTCTGACTAGAAGTCAAACTATTGGATTTTAATATTAAATTTGTGTTTCAAATAGTTTTTAAACAATTTTCTTGGAGTTTGAGTTTTTGTTGCTACCTCAAAATGCCGAAAAAGTACGCGATTCGCCAAAACTATTGGAACAAGGAAAACGTTTCCTTTTTTAAAGTGCCCAGTGACATTTTCAATCGAAAACGCTGGATGGATGGAATTTGGATCGGCGAATGTCAAAGTAAAAGATAACAACACCAAACAGCTGTTTTTGACATTCGCCGAGAGATATGTGCTCTCAGCTTACTCAACCTTATATATAATTGAATCATGTACAGTTGCATCATCATGCAGAGTCGACAACAATATTACGGAATATGTTTTCCTCTGTTTGTATGAAACCATAGTCACCTTCTCGTGGAAACCAAATTTGCTTGTCCCAACGGTCCAACTCTTATCGTCTTTCATTTCTGTTGGTATATAGGCTTTGTTTCGCCGCAGTGTTCCAACAATGCTAAGTTTGACGGATATCAGCTGCTTTGCCAGTGGCAGCGTCGTAAAAAAATTATCCATGGTAATATTACGTCCGCTATTGTGGTATGGCCTAACCAAATCTCTGACTACTCTTTCGCCTACACCGATTTCGCGACCACTGTCTTGTTTGCCAGTATATATTTGGCCATGAAGAGGATATGAATTTTTAGCACCGCATATCCACCATACCTTGATCCCGTATTTCGCAGGCTTTGATGGAATATACTGGGTAAATTTTGTTCTGTCGCTGTACGGATACAATTGTTCGTCGATTGTTAAATTTTCTGTAGGCACATAATATTTTGCGAGATTGGCGCGTTATCCAAATATCTCGTATTGGAGCAGCTTTGTCTGTTCGCTGCCTCTCGTTTCTTGTTCTCGCGTCATCAAAACGTATAAAACGAATAAGATCCCAGAAGCGGTTTAATCCCATTGTTGCACGAAATAGAGGATGAGACAATTGCGTCCATAAGTCCCTTGCATTTTCATCATTGGAATGATTTGCGCCTGCCATTATCAGCATTCCAATGAATGCGTATATTTCTGCCACTGTCGCATCCTTCCACTTCAATTGACGCTATGTTGGGTTTGCTTCATTGTAGGCATCATGAGTTGAATTGGCTTTTTTGTTGGTATGACGCACGATTATATCGACCATATCTATTGTAAAATAACTCTTGAAGCATTGCATACCAGTCATACTTTCCGTCATTCGTAATGGACCACTGCGAGTTCTTACGATGTTGTGACTCCATATTTGTTGACAAACAGGTGGTGTTGGTTGCCATTGAGTACCATCACGTGCAATCATACTTTCTGTTGTGCTTGATGTTGGTGCATTTTCATCAACCATATCAGTTTCGCTGTCACTTTCATCTTCAAATACATCTTGCTCAATTTGCATTGGCGTGTCAATAGCGGCTGGAATTTCGTTGTCATTGTCTTCACTTTCTGAGTCTTGCACTTCTCCCGTAAATACCTCTCCTTCTTCCTCAATTGGCTCTAAAGCGTCGTCATCCACAGTCATATTATCAAGTATAGACTCAAAATATCTGCTTCTGGCTTTTTCACTCAAACGCATATATTGTCTTTCAGTTAAATATTCTATTTTGCGGTTCATTTTTCTTCAACTTCATTGTTTAACTGTTCAACTTATACTGACGAAATCATTGAAATGTATTCTTTTTCTACCGTAGTTGAACATTTGCTATCTAAAAACACAAACAAAAAAACACAAAAAATACAAACACAACATTTGCTACCTGAAAACACAAACAGAAACATAAAACCAGTTTCTGTTTACTTTTGTGTGCCTTTTAGTTAGAAAATGCCCATAGAAACCAATTTTATCTTACAAACATGAAATTTGTACAGTTGAGATGTAAAAATTAAGCGTTTCTAATAATCTGTGCATATATATATTATTTTATTTGAATATAAACGAAAAAACTTCACTAGGGTACCCGGGTACCCTGGTTATGGACTCCCGTTCGACCAGGTGGTTATGGACCGTAGTGTTAAAATTGTCAGCGTTGCTAATTTGTTGTGTGTTATCATCTAAGGAAATCCAAAGACCTGGACCATATATGAAAAATTGACTTTCGGAGACAAGGCTGGAGTGTCTTGCTAATACAAAATTATTATTATAGCGCGATTGTGTAAAGCGAAGTCTCTCGAAAAGATGGATAGGTTCAGCGGAAAATATTAATTTGTGAACAAACTGTATTACTTTTACCTTGACAAGGTTATCAAAGGTTTTTGTTCATTTGGTAAGCATATTACGAGACATGATCAAACCTACTCAGACTGTATACATAACGAGCGATATTATTATATGTTACTTTTAATATTTGCTTATGGCCAGAATCAGCGTTTGCAAATACTTTACAGCCATACAAGAGAATTGGTATTCAGCCCTATTCCAGAATCCATCGTAGCGTAAATTTTCTTTCGGATTCGTAATGAAGTATTTTACAATCCGAATCGAATTCCAACATTCTTATATTTGAAGTATTGTAACTACATATTCCGAACGTATCAACTTTTGACAGCTGTTTTTCGGATTTTTTCACGAAAGCCTTTCCTCGATGGATTTGTTTACGACAAAAGAAAACAATTAAATTTTTATAGAATAAGGTCGTAAAATAAAACTTATAATTAATTTTTGGTTAATAAAGTTAAATTATTTTTATTTAAACCTGTGAATATGTTAGTTATTTATTTAATGCATTTCGTAATCCATTTCCAAAGGGTTGATGGAATCTCGCAATATTCTTCGACGCATTTTCATAGATTCTCTTTGTGAGAAATCTTCCTTTTATTGTGCGAAAATTACAATTGCAATGAAATCCATTAAAGATCACAGCTAAAAAATACAATGTTGATCAAAAACACTTCAGTTTTTCAATTTTTCTTTTTATTTATATGTCTGCTGTTGAAACCAGTTGTTTTCGAACTCCCAAAAGTAAGTTCGAAAAGGGGAAGTTTCGTTCGGAATTCGGATTAGCAAATTTGTCGTATTCGTAGCGTAGCTTTACGTTCGGATATTCATTACGATGGATTCTGGAATAGGGCTGATTAAGTATGTTTTTGCTATAAATAGTATAATTCTTAATGGCGTCAAGTATTGGGTAGGCCATAAACTGCGTAATATACCATTTACCTTACCCAAGGAACTGGTGAAGTGTTCGTTCCATGTCAAGGTAGTATTAAAAATAAAACCCAAGTTCTTAGCCTTACACACATATTCAATAATCGAGTCGTTAATTACTATATCAGGAAGACTATTATAGTTTATAGGTTTTTTATAGGCCAACAAACACTTAGATTTTCTTGGATTTATTTCAAGCTCATTTTCGGCGGCCCAATTACCGATTCGCTGAAGTTCTTGATTAAGGATATTCACACCACTACAAAGATCAGTTTTATCACGTGAAAAATAAAGCTGTATATCATCAGCGTACATATGCGTGAAACATTGATTCGGGATTAACGGAAAATCATTTACGTAAATGGAAGACAAAAAGGGTCCCAGAACTGACCCCTGGGGAACACCTTTACTTACACGAATAAAGTCTGAGTACAAATCACCAGAACAAACACATTGGAAACGATCATACTGATATGACCAAATCAATTTTATTGCTGTTGGAGAAAAACCGTACCAATTTCTGAGCTTATGGAAAAATATTAAATGATTAACAGAATTGAAAGCTTTTGAGCAAAATACGAACTCATTTGCTTGCAAACAAGGTTTTCGAATGCTTTTGAAAAAAAGGGTAAGATAGCTACACGCTCAGAAATCTTGGATTAAATTCTAATAAAAACTGTATTGTATATATGACCACACCAGAATTGCATTAGAATCTAATATATGTCAAATATTAAAATTGAATTCTAATCCCATAATACTACATTCTAATACAGAATTTTTATTAAATATTAATACAAATTGTATTAAATAGTAACACAAATTGTATCAAATTGTATTAAATAGTAATACAGATTGTATTAAACAGTAATACAAGATGTATAACATTTAATACATATTGTCCTGAAAAGGTGAAAGGAAAAATCAACATTTATGGAATAAATTTATGGAACATTTATGGAATAAAGCTATAAATCTTTTATATGTTTACTTACTTTCAAAATTCCAAGTGAAATAAAAAGAAAATATTTGGTCAACCAATAACAAAATATTTATTCATTTTAAGTTTCTTTTATAACATACGGTTTTTCGTTAACAAAAACTATTTCTTTAGGTTTTATTTTGACAATGTCAGATTTCAGAATCAGAATGACAATTTGACAGATGCTTGATTGATATTTGTATTATATTTTAAGACAATTTGTATTATAACTTGTATATAATACAATTTTTATTATACTTTAATACAGATAACATTAAATCAATTTTTTAATATACTTGAAAGTATAAGTTTTAATCAAAAATATATTAAAAAATGCTTGATTCCAACGCTTGGCTTAAAATTAATTCCAAGATTTCTGAGCGTGTATAGGCTGAAATTCATCGTCTGATTTTGGATTTGGAATTATATTGGCTAATTTCCACTTCTTTGGAAACACTGATTTAGTAAAGATTGTATTGAAAATATGTGTAATAACAGGTACAAGTTTAGGTAAAAACAATTTAAGGAACTTAGGAGTAATACCGTCAATGCCTGTCGAGTTGGATTTTGCATAAATCAGACTAGATAGCACATCACTTTTAAGGGGGTTATCACGAAAAAAATTCATGTTAGACTCGATTATATTACAGATGGGTTGCCTTGTTAGCTCTATATTATCACAGTTTTGGTTTCCTACAAAATTGTTATTGAGGATATTGAGGTCAGCATTTACTTTGTCAGTACAAGTTTTATTTATGCCTATTTTTCTAATAGTTCGCCAAGTAGCCTTACTGTTAGCTGCTCTTGAAAATGTTTCGAAGAATTACTGGGATTTTGTTCGTCTTATAGCACTAACAGCTAGTTTGTGCCTTGTTTGTGCCTTGATTGTGCCTCTACATGCCTTTCAAAAAGGTATTTGGTTTTGTATGGAAGCCCCCAAAGGGGTGGAGAAAGGGGGAACTTTTTTTAGGAAACAAATGTTGGGGATTCAAATGTCATGGGGGTCGGTTATATAAACTACACTTTTATGAGCGACTCCTGAGCAGCTGTGGGCTGATTTGTCTGAAAACGTCACAATTTTTTTAACTTTGACCTTGATGAGACGCCATTTACTCCCCTACAACCCCTTAATTTTTTGTCTCATGCATTTTTTTATCAAACCTTACAATATTACTCCACATGAACTTTTGTAGAACTAATTATTTGCAAAATGAACCTCTTAGAAGCGCTTGCGGTGATTTTAATTTTGTATCTGATGTTATATCCTTAAGTGAATCCATGGACTCAATCAAACATAAAATTATAGATTACCTGCAGTACCGTCGTTGATTATGTAAAGTTCATTCAAACATATATCTGATGCATCTGGTGATTTGTAAACACATTAATAAAACAATCTAAATGGACCTAAGCGTAAAATGGAAAATTTTGGTGTATAATATATCTAAATAATCTGAATGGACCTAAACCTGGGATCTTCAATTGCCTCATATCTTCAAGATGGTTGTGACAACATTTGTTGACGGTACCGTGGTGTCTTGGTGTCTTTTTACCTCTTGAAAAACTACGTTAGATCGATTTGTAATATATTAATATGAGTGGCCGATAATGACCTAGTTTGTCTTGGTGCCTGCGTTCGCAACTGGTTTTCTTTATTTTATGAAAATTGGTTTGGTGAAGTTGACCTAGTTTGTCGAGTAACCACCCTGTCAAGCCAGGATTTCACCGGCTTCAGGGAGACAGAACGATATATATTATATATATACCTATTGGAGTGGTGTTTTATTGGGTATGAGACCTTGTTTGTCACACGACTCCGCCGTATACAAAAATTGTTGCTAACTTGACCTTGTTTGTCTTGAAAACGCAACCCTGCTATGCTGTCTGATTTTATCGATTTTGACTTAACTTTTTTTCTATTATTTTTTATACTTTAATAAAATTATATACTTTAAGCAATTTACTAAAACTTTTTAGTTTGTTAATAATACATTATTTCATTCAAAATCATACTTTATATTTTTGAATTGTATTAAATATCTTATTTTATAATTTTAAATTTGCTATAAAACCTGTTAAGATTTAGCAATCAAGTAAATAAATAAATAAATAAAAATAAAATGTGCCAGCGTATCGAAATCGGAAAATCTTCCACCATGTCATAGCTAGTACTCATCTTATAACAAACAATCATAAAGTTCCTTGAACTATTCAACCAAAAATTAGGTACATCTTGAATCAAATGTTTCCTTTATCTTTTAGGGTAAATTTTTCAGTGCGAGCTTAAACTCTTGTCAAATTAAACTGAGGTTAACTAACCAAAATTGGACATTAAGACTAGGTTTCAATAGATATTTTACTATTCGTTGGTGTAACATTGAATTAAGTTTTCATATTATGTGTTTCTTTTGTGCATTAACCGAGTTTAATGTTCAGTTTGAGTGAGTTTAACTCAGTTTAATTTGACTAAAGTTTAAGCTATAACTGAAAAATTGGGCCTTAGTGAATTTGTTATTTAACAACAAAATTTAGCATGCAATATAGCATGTCTGACAATCATCTCGTCTCTGAACGTTGTGAATAATTTTTTTTTTTCATTAGTTGATATAATAATTAATAAATATCGAGAGCTTATATTAAATATGACCTATCTACATTTTCCACGAAAATAAGTTTTTTATGGCAAAGAAATCATTGACTCATCTGCCCCCAGATTTATTTCAATAAAAAAAGAGAGCTTAGCAAAGTTTTCCCCTACAATGTTTGACTTATCTATGAATACAAAAGGTCTCAACTACACAATTTTTCGGAGATATTTAAGAAAATTGTAACAAATTTGAAAAATGCTAGGGCAAAATAAAGAAGGAAATGCATTGAAAATCATAGCAGTAGATTGCATCATAAGCGTAGGAAGATATTGGACAAATATTAGATGCCTTTATAATGGAATGAAATTCTCTTAGAATACTAATAAATTTTAATACAGATTCGGACGATAACTCGGCAATGGACCTCATCCGCAGAAGATAAATCATGACTATAATTGCCTGATTTTGAAAAACGCACGCAATCCCCTCACTTGGTGTTATTTGTCTGATAGTTTCATTTTCATCTGAAGTAAAACAAATTCTCTTTTTTTCACAAAAATTTTCTTATGATACTTATTGCTAGGCAAAAGAAAGCCCAAGTGAGGTGTTTGCGTACATTTTACAAAATAAGACCAAAAGTATAATATAAGGAGGTAAGTCTTTGCATACTACTCCGCTACATATTTTCTTTTTCGTTCTTGTGTCATCCTCGTGAAAAGTAGTGAATATGAGAGCAAAGTGGCATAAGAAGCGTATGCGTAGGTTGAAGCGTAAGCGTAGAAAGATGCGTGCACGTTCTAAGTAAACTGATGCTACAACGCTTAAAATGCTTTTCTAGTTCGTTCTACATACCATAATGATTCAAGTTTTGTTTTGTATCAAATATAAATTTTACATTTTATGGAGATTTGAGCGCATTGGGTGTGTTGAAAATTTCTTGGAATAAAGAAAAATCTTTGGACTAGACTTGAAGTCAGAAAATACAAAAAAAAAAACTGATCGAGTCCAAATGTATGACTGACCCCTTCTAACTTTGGAGGGCCGATCCACCCATGCTAAAGGCACACTCCCTGGAACCCCCTGGGATGTTCCCCATACGAACAAAGTTCCTCATACTAACATTTGAACCATAGGGGGGATCCAGGGGTGTGCCATTGGCATGAGTGGATCGGCCCTCCAAAGTTAGAAGGGGTCAGTCATACACTTGAACTCGATTGGGACACTCCAAATGGGTCAAAGAGGGATTTTTCAAAATTTGACCCTACGGAAAAGTTGGGGCATTAGAATTCGTTTTAGAGGTATAATTCCTCGGGCAAAGTTTCGTATTTTGATCCCTAGAATAAGATTTTCACTGAGTAATGGGCGATTTTTTTGCCTCCCCACAAATCGACCCGGCCTAATATTTATATTACTACCTTTACTTTTATTGTGGCTCCTATGCGCATGACTCTGGGTTCCAGTTAGGGTTTCCACCAGAGTCGGCACATGAGGGTGATGTCAGGGGGTTTCTACTACTCTGTTTTCCAGTTCGGTTTCTACCAGAGTCGGTATATGCGATACTTTTGGGGGTTTACTACTCTGGGTTCCAGTTCGGTTTCTACCAGAGTCGGCACATGGGGGTAGTTTAGTGAATAGAACAATAAGTCTATAATAAGGCCAAATTTTCAATAAAAAGTCTGAATTGAATTGAAAACTGCGTGGTTTTTTTATAATTTGTGCAAGTTTGGGTCCTTTAATTTGACCCTGGGGTTTACCTCAGCCATTATACACAACCACTGTCACAATAATAATATTAAAAAAAGGGAAGCGATTAAATTAATAGTCCAATATCATTCTTTACTGCTATTTTAAAATTTTTATATTGTTTTTGTTAATATTGCTATCAACAAACTTTTCTTAAAATGAATATAAGCTTTCGATAAGTTAAAATATTTTTGAATGTATTATATATAATTTTATTTTGTTTAACACACTTTCTTTTTCACAACCACTCTTTATTTTATATTTACTTACAGTTCAAAAACTCTAACCATGCTTCTGGTCAACCCTTAATCTTATGATTTGTATACTAGGCTTTTTGTAGATTTTTCGTAAAATTTATTTTTACTAAACACAGTATTTACTTTTATTATAGAATTAAGGTCTAAGCTAATTTCTGTAAATTGGGCATTCGTTAGAAAATTATAACGATTTCTTACTTCCAAATAACAATAAATTAATTAATTGCAAATAGTAAAGCAAATCAATTATCCTTACACAGTAGATATGTATTTAGGTAATATATATAATATTATCTAAAATAGGAATAAAAGTATATAGTTTTTCGGTAATATAAGAGATGCCTACATTCACCCTTTTTGCATATTAGATGTATTTAATACCAAGCTAACCGACCTAAAGGACTAAACTTCTAATATAAAAAATTCATTTTAATCAACAAATATTGAAATTCCCCCGGGTAAATCCACGTTTTGTGGTACCTTGCATATCACCCAGGGAAAAATTGCCCAAATAATTTTTTTTGGGGACTATAACCAGAAAATTTTCATCCAATAGAAACTTCATAAATAAAAACAGTCAATACTTCTTCTAGAGTTAACTGCAAGTATCATTTAAAATAAACAATAAATTAATTAGTACCTCCAATTTTCAAATGTTATTGTTAAAATTGTAAAAACAATTTTGTTATGCTTTGTAGACACAACATTTTTCAAAATTATTAGATATATGCTAGTCTGCGCAAAACAACTTTTATTAGATTAATTTTTCTTATTTTGCACGATTTTGCACAAATTGAAAAAAGTCACTTTTTTTGAATAAAGAATAGAAACGTTACTTTAATTAAGATCCTATAATATAAGAACGGTGAACTATATAAGAGTTTATTACAAATTTAACTTATAAAAATTATCAGTTTTAAAACTAAAATCAGTTAAAAATTTTTAATAGCTGTTTTTGCTAAAACTTTAAAAATATTGCAAATTTAATCATTCATTACCTAAATATTTTTAACTCACATAAATTTTAAAAAAAAATAAACAGGATGAGGTAATTTTCAGCCCATTTTCCATTTTGGATCCTAAAAAGGCATATCCTCAGCAATAAAACTGCATGAACACATTTTTGATATCAATATTTTTGGAAATGACTTTTGGCCCCAAGCTGCCCCAGTGTGCAATGCTTACACAAAGCCTCGTACTCGCAATGCATTGTTATCCATGTGTGTATTTTTATGCATATGTTTTTGTGTATAGACTGTGTATGTGGCGTAAGTTCGAAGATTCCGTGTAACTCACACAATAAAGTTGGTTGGCTGGTTGGTTTATTTTTTTACGAGCTGTTTAGCATCGTGTTAGGATTTTAGATTCTATTTACATGTTTTCATTTTGACCACAGCTGGTGGTTGCTGGTCGGCTGTTTGCAGCAACGACGATTACAACAAAATTCCATATGTTATAGCCCACGTCGCGTCATGTTGTGTCATTGTTAACTATTGATATTTTTTTTTTGGAGTATGTAAAAAGAGCTCGTAAAAAAATCTTCAAGCCTGTGAAATAGAGCACTTATAATTTTTAAAAATGCTTCATATCACATGATATAATTTCAAATCACATCCCAAGAAAGGGTATGATGTCAGATCGCATCATATTTCATTATGTGCCATAATATAAGATCTTGTTGTGTGATGTGATACCACATAAATTGAAATGGTTTAAGATGAAGATACTCTGACGCAAGTCTCGGAGTAATCGATTTTTTGGTTTTGGAGACGTTCTCTTTTGCAATCTCGCACATATTTTTTGTGGTGTTTAGTTTCTATAAAATTCATAGTTGTTCCCCATTTAAAGGCTTTAACTTTAAGCCTAAGTGGCAAAATATCGTGTTTGTTAAAGTTGTATGGGAGGTGCCATGACCCGTCGCCTTTCACCACTTATATTATTTGTGGAAATTGACCTTTGATTTCAATATCGTCGTAACAATTAGAGTGGAACATCACATCACATTGCATCGCATCGCATCGCAACACATCGCATCGCATCGCATCACATCGCATCGCATCGCATCGCAACACATCGCATCGCATCGCAACACATCGCATCGCATCACATCATATCACATCACATCACATCACATCACATCACATCACATCACATCACATCACATCACATCACATCACATTACATCACATAACATAACATAACATCACATCACATCACATCACATCACATCACATCACATCACATCACATCACATCACATCACATCACATCACATCACATCACATCACATCACATCACATCACATCACATCACATCACATCACATCACATCACATCACATCACATCACATCACATCACATCACATCACATCACATCACATCACATCACATCACATCACATCACATCACATCACATCACATCACATCACATCACATCACATCACATCACATCACATCACATCACATCACATCACATCACATCACATCACATCACATCACATCACATCACATCACATCACATCACATCACATCACATCACATCACATCACATCACATCACATCACATCACATCACATCACATCACATCACATCACATCACATCACATCACATCACATCACATCACATCACATCACACCACATCACATCACATCATATCACATCACATCACAACACATCACATCACATCACATCACATCACATCACATCACATCACATCACATCACATCACATCACATCACATCACATCACATCACATCACATCACATCACATCACATCACATCACATCACATCACATCACATCACATCACATCACATCACATCACATCACATCACTTCGTAACAATAAATGTGTCACCAATTCTGCAAGTTTCAACTGTTTACGTTCCTACCAAAATTGTGTCCCTGACCTTCCTTATCAGTAGTTTTCATTGCTTATCATATTCAAAACACGTGCTTTGCTCCTTGCCAACATTCTCTCAACGCTCAATTCCATTTCGTTCCAACTGTTATACGCTCTCTGAAAATGCTTAACGATTGTTTGGTTCTCGCTCCCTATTTTTACTACGCGCCAAATTCATTCATGAATTTGGCTTTTTTTGGCTTAACAACAAAGTTAGTAGCTCCGACTCCAAGGACCTACGAACTGTGCAGCTCAATCAGTTGACGATTAAACTTTCGACGGTGCAGTTCGTTTGCGTGCTGAAAATAACACCATATTCACACAAAGTGCATAGGATTCCATCCAAGTGTTTAATTTTTGCAGCGAGCAAGTTCGTGTAAAATATATCAAATTTTGTTTCTTAAAGTAACAGATAATAAATCAAATTATTTAAAAGGATATAAAAATATACCAAGTGAAGTTCTTAAACACACTTTGTTGTTGGCTTCCCACTGATAGCAAAGAGCTATGTGCTGGTATTTGTGCATGCGTTAGTGTGTCGACAGTGCTTTATTGCCTCTGATGGTGTGAAAAGTTGGCACAACTTTTGTGGCAAATAAAATAAGTTGTGCTTGAAATTGTTGTTTGAAATTGATGTTGTTGTTATAAGTCATTTTGTAAATTGCTGTTGTGTGTGCAATTTGATCTCTTGCTGCTCCACAGGCTGACTGGCTGCTTTGGCATTGGCTGCATGTTCGACCGCAGACACAACCTCAACTTTACACGCTGTTCGGAGCGATATTAAAGTAGGTTAAAATAATTGTTTTAATTCAAATATTAGTTTGTGTTCTCTGCAATTTGATATAAAATGGAAAAGCATTTGATGAGCACAAAACTGCTGAGTGGCAATCACAAATTTTATTCATAAAGTTGAAGAAAGTTATGCTGAATTTATTTGATTAAATATTATGGTGCATTTTATAAAAATACACCATTTTAAATTTTATATTAAATTAGAATTGAATTGGGTCAGTGTCAATAATTTATTGGTTTTGTTAGGAAAATCTATTTAGGTGGGCAAGATTAAGAAATGGGTATAAATAAGGCATTTCATTTTTTAAAATAGTGGATTTTGATAACTTTTACGGGACTAATGCAAAAAGTAATATTTGTACAAAAGAACGTTACTTATTTTATTTAATTTATATCAGAATATCAAACAAAAACCAGTCCTCTAAAAGAGCGTGGAATAAAAAGATAACTGTTAGAAATTATTGTTATATTATGGCTGCAGAAACAAATTTCTTTTGCTAACTGTGAATAATTAATTTTATTTTTCATTTTGATATTTTATAAAAGCAGAACTTTTCAAAAACGTATGTCAAAATGTCTTGGTAAATAACATTGGATTTAAACAGTTTTGAATCTCATAAGTTTTGTCTACCCTTTTTCATAACAAGAAAAGTATGCTGCATTTTATATGGTTAGTATTCGTAAAAACTTGTCACATCTGTATGAAAATATTACGAAAAACTTTCATAAATTTTGAAAGTACATACATATATAGAAAAAAGACCTTTTCTTTGAATTTCATTATATGCTTTTTAATTTTTGTTTTGGTTTCTGCTCTCCTTTTCTCACATTTTATTCGCCCATTATTACAAAACCAGTGTAATGACGTTTTAAACAGTAAAATTTTTCTGAAAATTGGTTTCTCAAAACAGACTTTAGTTAAACTTTAAACAAAACCCACTCTTTTGTAATTTTTATTACTTGTGTTAATACAGTGTGTAAAAAAAAGATAAAAAACCATACTCGTTAGTTTGTTAGTTATTTCTTGTTATTTTGTACATTCATTTTGCTTTTGTAAAACTATCGAATTACCGAGTAACGAAGTAACAACGTATGTAGCTACTCTGATAATTTTTTCGTTAGTTGGGAAAATATGAAGAGCTGTTCCATATTTTTCATTTTGTGAATTTGAAATTCTTTTAAAAGTAAACTAAACGCACATTTAAAGTAAATACATATTAAAGCCTTTGCTTAAAAGCAAGTATTTCCACTTTTTATTTATAAATTTTCAGCAATTGTAACTTACGAAAAGCAAAATAAACTGTTATACAACAACTATTACCAGGCTAAAGATATTAAACAAAAAAGTGTGTTCACAGTAAACAAATTTAACGAACTAGCAACTAATCAATTATCAATCTAACAAGTCCGGTGTGAATACCACTATTATTGATAAATGATGCATTGGGTGTAAAAAAGGCGTGTGAGAAAGTACTGTGTTTGGAGAAAATATAGTCTAAAGTTTTTGAGAGCTAATAGCTCATAAACTAATGGTTCAGCTTTGCAGATTGTTTTTTAAATAAATTCTTAAATTTTTTAAGTGAGTGATTAAATTTTTTAATCAAATTTTTAAAGATATATATTAAATGGAGTTATTTTAAAAACTCACGTAGCCCGCCTTTTTTGCATAAAACACCTTTTATCACTTCGATTTTCGAGCTTTTATCGCTTCGGCAACAATATAATGTTTAAATTAGTGAAAAATCTTAAGACAATATGAAATGAATACCCTATATATATACTAAACTAGCCACTTCAGCCCTTGAAAGAACGTTGACCGAACTTCTTATGATCAAATTGTGTTGTGCGTATTATTAAATGTTTGTATAGAATTGATCGAGAACTGGACCTACTAGTTTTATGCTGACACCGAAAGTTTAATGTGCACATAGAAAGAAAAAAATCAAGCATTCTGTGCTTTAATCAAGCAAATAGGCTATCATTATACTCTCAAGCGAAAATTTCTTAATTTAAGCTTTATTTTGCTAAAACTGACATTGACACATGATATTTAGAAAAAAATACTCAATTCAAGCAACATTTGCTCAAAACTCAAGAATATATTTTCTACATTCGAGTCTAATATTTACTTGAAATGAGAAAGAATTTGCTTGATTCAAGTAAACAATTGGCTGAAAACTAGAATACTGTGCTAGATTTGAAAAATTTATTTTTCTTGAATTGAGACAATTTGCTTGACTCAAGTAAATACTTTACTGAAAATTAGAATAATTTGCTCGATTTGCACAAAGAAATTTGCACACTTTCGCATGCTTTGTTGGCACACATTGTCGACAATGATCTTGAACGTAGATTTTGTTGTCCAGCGACTCTTTTACAACAACTTAAAGATTTTCATGATTGTTGTAATTCGCTGAATTGTTCAAACTTTACGTTTGCTTAAATTAAGAAAATATTATCTTGATTCAAGTCTTGTTCCAGGTTCTAGAATCAACTTTTTTATGCTTGTTGCAAGCTGTTGTTTCTTTTGCTCAATTTTGGCAATAAATGCTCATTAGAATGATTTTTTCTTATTTTTAGTTTTTAATGCTTGATTTAAGCAAATGAAACTTATTTTAAATTTTCTTATATCAAGCAAAATATTTGCTTAATATAAGAATAATATTTCCCTCCGTACATGTTCTCAAGAAGAAAAACATGGCATTATTTACTCTCTGAGGCTTGCCATTGTCTGCAGAGAGGTGACGAAAAATAAATTCAGTTGAAAAAACTTTCTGTGTCAGGTGAAAATTGAACCAGTGTTCTGCGCCACTGACGCCAATAATTTAATATTGTTATTGAACTGCGCCACGGACGTCCCTTATTTTATATTTCACACAAAACTCCAAAGCTTTTCAAATTGGAAAATAGTCACGCTTTTTCTGCTTTAACTCTTTCGGGAAGCAATTCAAGTGATGAAGTTATAGAAATTTTAGATTTTGGAATTAATTAAGGTGTGAATTAAATTAAATTTTGGAATTAAAAATAGTATGTGAGATTTTAGGGTTGTTTGATCTTTTGAAGGTACATACGTATACCGTGCGTCCCGAAAGGGTTAAAATATAAATATCAATATCAATATCAATAACAATATCAATATCAATATCAATATCAATATTAATATCAATATCAATATCAATATCAATATCAATATCAATACCAATATCAATATCAATATCAATATCAATATCAATATCAATATCAATATCAATATCAATATCAATATCAATATCAATACCAATATCAATATCAGTATCAATATCAATATCAATATGTTTGAACTACCTGCCAAATTATTTTAAAAGCTATAGTTTTACTTATGAAATACATATTTAAATGTGGTGACAAATTTTAAAAATACTGCTACAAATGAAGTGGTTAGATGTGCGTGATAGCAGATGTGTTTGCTTTAAGGTATGACCTGCGGTTCAAGCCCACAAAAAATACGTTTTTTAAAATTGCTGTAGCTCAGTCGTTTTTAATTTATCAACTTTGGGTGTTTTTAAGTGAAAGAAGACGTAATTTTCTAACTTTTTCCGTACTTTTTTAGGTTTCGATGCATTTTTATCCTCCCATCCCAGAGCGATGACAATTGGGTACGTAAAAATGAAAAAGCAAACGGGGTGTCATTTGTCTTGATAACCTAACTGATAACTTATCGTAATTCCGCGGGTGGCATTTTGTTGGTAATCACGTCATGCAGGTCCTGAACTAGGATATTTCCAAAAAATAAAAAAATGACAAAATGACGCGATTTAAAATAAGTTAAAAAATTTGCTGTTTATTGGGGGCTTTTGCTCTACCCCTCGCCTGGTAGTAGAGTTAGCCCAATTATCCTAGTTCAGGATCTTCCTGACGTGATTACCTAAAAAACGCCGCCCGCCACTTCTTCATCCGACTTCTGCACGGAGAAAATTGTTTTGCTAAATTTGTATTGTGGTTAAGCAAAACTTGCTCTTGATTGATTCCAGATTTCAGCAAAAGCTAATGAAAATTTGCTATTCTAGTTTGTAATAACTTAGCAAAATTTTGATTAAATTCAAGCAAAGTTTTGATTAAACTCAAGCAAAATTTTGCTAAGTTATTTTGCTGCAAAATTTTGATTTAATTCAAGCAAAATTTTGCTAAGTTATTATAAACTGCAAAAGCAAATTTTAAATTAATTCAAGCAAATATTTGCTATTTTATTATAAATTGGAAAATCAAATTTTGATTAGTTGATGCCGAAATTTAGTATATTTTTGAAGTGAAATAATTTTTAACATTAAATAAAATTAAAAAATTGCCACCATCTGGAGATTTTAACCTCGGCCGCGTGAGTGTAAGTGCAAACATCGCAGTTGTTAACCAATCAGAGCTTAATTGTCATCATTAAAAATAAATGTGTGCTCGTGTGTTTAGAAGAAATTGGCTTCAATTTAGTAAAAATTTGCTATTTGAGTTTATAATATTTTAGCAAATATTTGCGAATTCTTTGCAAATTATTCACATTTTAACTCATTTCTGAACAAAAAAAAAAAGGTTCGTTTTCGAATGTTTATCCAGCCCGGTGATGGATACAAAAAGGGTTCATTTCCGAGTGCCGAAAAACAACTTTTCTATGGTTCATTTTTAACTCATTTCCGAAGAGAAAAAGGTTCTTTTCTTAGAAGCATTTTCGTCCGGCGTTTGTTTCAAAAAGGGTTCATTTCCGAGTGCCGAAAAAGAACTTTTCTATGGTTCTTCTTTAATTCGTTTCTATAATTCATTTCTAAGCAAATACAGTAAAATGCATGTTTCTTTCTTAGCTCGTTTTAGAACAAAATAATGTTATTTTTTGGGAGGCATTTTTGTCCGACGAATAATACAAAAAGGGTTCAGTTATGAGTGCCAAAAATGAACGTTTCTACCCGAAAAATTAAATAAATTTATTCGAAAACGGTAGCTTTGGTTCACTGGGTATATGCAACCATTTTCTTACTCATGTACCCATAACATGATTCAGATAAAATCTTCATAAAAATAATGTCAAATTTTCGATGTAAGAGGTTTTCGACACGGGTTCGCCATTTTCTGGCTCCGATCTTATATCAACAACCCAAAAAACTCATCAGTAGCATCTTTGTTATCAATTTAAGCAAGTAATTACCTATTCAAAACAATTTGTTTTGGGATACTTTAGGTATATTATTTATATTTCTGGGCCCGATAAAAATCCAACTCGTCGTAGACGTAACTGCTCGGTTAAAAATGTTAATGATCTAAATTTTCAACTTTTTTGAATTACATATGACCTTATATTATATATTACAATTTGACAACACCAAAAAACTTTACTTTTCAAACCAAGGAAAAGTTTAAAATTTTTCAATCCAAAAAAGATTAGTTTTCAATACGAAAAAATTTAAAAGAGCAATATAAATATCAACTTAAAATAAAAAAGTGAGAGAACTGCCGACCTAAGCGAAAACCTATGTATAACATATTAGTATTCCCTCGAAGGCGTTATCCTGCCACGGACCGCTTTACTGCTATATAAGAATTTTCATGCTAATAGGGGGTTTCGGACTATCCTACATGTAGGATGGATTTGACAGGTCGGACGGACATGTAGGATGTGCGAAAGCTCATACTGTAGGACGCTACATGTAGGATGAATATCAAAAAGTTCTAAAAGTTCCGCTATGATCTTGTTCTTCTCTGTGCGTCCTTGTTTGTAGATTTCCTTGGTAATTGTTGCTGGCGCAGTTAGGAAATTTTTTGTAGACGTTGTGAATTCTAATTGTGTAGCTACAGTTGGCATATGAAATCAGAATTATTTTGGTTAAGAGCTTATAGCAAATTATTACATTTTTTATATATTACTGAAATTATTTCCTTTAAGCAAAAGTGTTACCATATCAAAAATACATGTAATTAAAGTAATTTATTTAAATAATTTTATTATTGAATTAATATAAAAAATGACAGCTTATTTATATCTATTTATATCAGAACACTAACACAAAATACATGTACACCATATCTATATTGCGTTGTGTATTAAAAATAGAATATTCTAAAATTAAGAAATATCTATAGCATATAATTTATATTTAATTCATATAAGAAATTGATGCTAAACAGTTTAAAAAATATAATGCTTAGGATAACCAGACTTTAGTTATCCAATTACTACTGAAAATATCAATTTATTTTGCAGGTTTATTTCGTAATTGTTCTTATATAAATACACATAAATACTCTTTAAATTTCCTCACTGAGCTAAATTGTTCATATATATGTGAACTAAATATTTGTATATAAGTGTATATATATATATACATGTATTTCCGATATGGTAACATATTTAATTAAAAACAAATAGTTTTACCAATATTATATATACTCTTTAATTCATATATATAAACTTTTTTCTGAAATAGGTCGATGTCATATGCTGACTGTAGCTACAAATAAACATCTACAAAAAATTAAAGCTTACTGTACAACAATAACTAACTACCAAGCAAATCTACAACAACAACGCAAAGAGAATGACAAGATTCCAGCGGCGCAGCGTTAGAGGGGATGAAACGAATTGGAGGCGGAAAATATACAGCACTTTGCTTGCTATTTTTTCTGTTTGCCTACTAGCAAGATCTCGAGTGGAGGGAGGAATTAAAAGAGACTTCAGAGCTAACTGCTGAAATAAAATTAAATTTAAATTTTTCATATTTGTATTTTGTTTAACTGTCGTGAAGTCTCTTTCAATGCCTCCACTTTAGATCTTGCTAGCAGACAAACAGAAAAAATAGCAAGCAAAGTGCTATTTATTTTTCGCCGCCAATTCGGTCTTCCCCTTTAACGCTGTGCAACCGCTGTGATCATATCATTCTCTCAGCGTTTTTGTTGTAGATTTGCTTGATAATTGTTGTTGTGCATTCAGCTTGAATTTTTTTGTAGTTACAGTCGGCATGTGACAATCGAAGTATTTTTATAACACTTGATATTTATGTACATAAAAACATAATACATGGGGATGAACGAATCAGCGTCAGAAAATAAACCGCATTTTGCTTGCTATGCTTTCTGTTTGCTTGGTAGCAAAATCTCAAGTGGTGGAATGGCAAAATTAGACAAGGTCAAAACACACACAAATTTTATTCAACCTGATATTTTCTATCCTACCACGACTGAAAAGTTTCCTTTTGACACACAACCTTTATGAAAAATATATTAATAAAACAATGATAGTTGGCAACTCTGAAAATAACATGCCGCAGTGGTGAAAATAAAAAGCCACTGACAAATACAAGTGTGAAAATTGTCAAATTTTGTTTGACGATATGTTACAATATAAAATAAGAGCATGCCTGTAATTACTTGAATGTTCAACATATAATCTTTAACACAACTTAAAGATTAAAATGTTAAAACACTTAATCCATACATTATTTTTCTTGCTTGCAAACGAAGTTCCAGCAGAAAAATGCAGAAAAAGAAGAAGATCGTTCCATTTTTAAATCTCACCATGCGGTGGTTTGCGCAAAAGCAAATGTTTCAAAAATGTGTCCAACACCTTATCCACTCGTCCATTTAATTTGTTAAGAAAGTTACGCTTATTTTGCATCATAACGACTGCAAGTAAGCTTGCAGCAGGAAAGCAAGCGTAAGAAACGTGGGTTCGAGACCCAGCTTAATTAAAGTAAAATAAAAAAAATGTTCTGACCAGTTCGTGATTTGAACACACGTCCTCTGATGTGCTGGTTCAATACCATATCAACTCATCCAACTCAGTTGTTAGCATAGTTTCGCTTATTTTGCATTATTACGAATGCTAGTAAGTTCTTTACAGGAACGTGGGTTTGAGACTCAGCTAAATTAAACTAATATTTGGATTAAAAAGTATTATGTTTTGGATTAAAAATTCCTTTGAACCAAAGTTTGGATTAAAAAGTAAACCAAAATTTTTAACCATGTAGTATTTCAAACTCACATTAAATTCAAGTTCACATTAAATTATATTAAAATTGAATAATGTTTTTTCAGTTCTATGTTTTTATTATTATTGTTCAATTGTATACATAGAATTATTATAAATATCCAAAGACTCAGTAAATTTACTAACTTACTTCCTCTATTTTTAAAGTAAATTAAAAAGTAGAATTAGTAAAAAATAAAGTCAAGTAGAACACCGGCTATATCAGTTAGTGAAGAAATAAAATTTATTCGATTTCGACCACTCCTTCTATTTTTGTCCATCGTTTGTTTGGAAGCGAATTACTGTGCGTTCCTTTAAATATGCTACTAAGGTCAAACTAAGTCACATTGAATATCAGCTTGAATATTGAACGAAGAAACTCGAATTTATTGGATTAAGCCCATAAAAATAGACATCAAGACAAATACAATGCCTTCAAGAGCAATGTTGCGGAAAAATAAGAACTATGATATTTCTTCTCCGTTGAACTTGACGTTACAAAATAATGTTTCCATAAAAATTTTTTTTGCCAACCTGCTAATTATGAGCTGATAAGAGTGTTATTTTCATATCAACTGTTATATTATCAAAACTTTCATAATAACTACTTTAAAATTATAAAATAGGTATAAAATTTGAATTTCTTAATTAAAGTGTTGCAAAACGTTTTCTTTTTCATATAATAAATATTTTTAAATATCATTTAACCAAATTCATTTCGATAAACTAAAACAGTAAAAAAAACATAATAAACTATCCAAACTTATTTTTACTATATGAATAATAAATAATAATTTATCTGCATCGACTCCACAGTAAAGTTTTAACATGATAAACAGTGCCATTAAAACGCACTTATTGCTAGCCAAACTATTAAATCTATGAGATAATAATTCTAACTAAGTGTTAACAAAATTTGTCTAGTGTGGCAAATAAAAGCAATTCTGATGTCTGGCTGGCTGCGAATAAATATGTGTACGTGTAAGTCTGAGTTGGTATGAAGCAATGTTTTTTCTGTTAATCTAGTAGTTAGTGTTTGAATGCCTAGTTTGACTTTGCTTAGTTACACCAAAGTTTTGAAGCGCCAAAAAAAAAAGGATGGGGGAAGTTGGGTATAGTTTGAGCGTAAACTAACAATAATAACAGAAGCTGCAGTTCTTATAGAACAATAGCAAAAACAACAATTAAACTAGCTGCAGCAACAGCAATATGGTAAAAGCAACAACCAAATAATGAACAACATTAACATTTGTTGCTCGCCACACAGAATAGTCTGGTGTTTATGTTGCAGCTGTTTTGTTTGCAACTTCTGCTGCCCTGTTGAGCCGGGTATGTGTTTCCTCTATTAATAGCCTGTGTTAGTGGTACCATAGTTTGACTATATGTGTCTGTGTGTGTGTTTGTGTGTTAGTGTGTACATTTTAGATGTTGAAGGTCAATTGCAGTGAATGATGTTTGTTGCAGTTGTTACTGCTGTTCAACATAAACCAAAAAATTATAAAAAGATTCATATCCTTTCTTCCTGCGCTCCATAGTAAATGAATTGTGAGCTTAATGCTTGCTTGTTTTAACCACCGCATCCTTAAGGCACTCGTTTTTAAACTCAAACACATGCTTATGCTAGTTAGTGAAATAATTAATGCTCTTGTTAACACACTTAAACGCACAGAAATTGCATTGATACAAACATGCTAGCACATTATCGCACACACATACACATACACACAAACACACTCACATACACATCCATTGAAGCACCCCGACCTACCGACTGACTAGCATAGATATAACACACTAACATAGTCTGTCAGGAACTCACACAGTTATAAACGCACATAGATACTCACACACACTTACACTCACTAACGCTGACTTGTACAAATTTCTGTTGCAGTTCTGGCTTCACACCAAATAAATTTTATGCCAGCCTTCATTTATGCTCTGTGCAGAGATTTGCTTGCTTGTCAGTTAAAAAGTAAAGTGCATTTTTTACCTTGTTGTTGCGGTTTTTTTTTTAAATTTCTTTACATATATGAATATGGTTTTAATTTATACAAAGTTAAATATGCTCTTGCCTGCGCTTGTTCATGTGTGTATATGTGTGCGTGCAGAGCAGAGGTTTCGTGAAAATTATTTAATTTATGACATTTTTTTACCAAAATAACTTTTAATGTAGTCAATTAAGAGGTAGATGCATAGTTTAAAGATACGTTCTTCGTATCTTCTATAATAATTTGCAGGACTTTTTCGATATCAGTTTTTCAAAAAACAGCTACAGTTTAATGAAAGCACAATTTTAAAAGCTATCTTTTATAAATCAATAAAATATTGTATTGCATTTTTTTTATGGATACGTATATGAGACATTTTTTGTCAAATCGGTCAACAAAAAGATCGACCATCGCCAATCGTGCTGATATGAATACGATAGTTAGTTTCCACACGGCCATTCAAAACAATATCTAATTTTTTCAAATTGTTTTAAATAATTATTTTTAGTGGAGAAGTAAAAAATAGCACAGTGTGATGACTTTAAAAGCACAACCAAACTTTATAGAAATTTTGCAAGAGGGACATGCTGAGAGTCCATCGAACCTGGCTTGACTTCTCAATGTCGTCACAATTTTTTTTTATTTAAAAATTTCATTTTTGGTTCTTCAGAATTTTCACCACATATGATTGTTTTTATATTTATATTTGATAATTGCATCCTTCTACAGCAAGGTTGTTTCTATTATTCTGACCAACAACTTTGCTGAACAAATAAACATGAAAAAAAACTGTTTGAAATTGTCTTAAAAACTGTTACAAGCCACATATTCCTGGCCCGCTTTCAACGCTTCAAAAAAATTAAAGTTACTAATACGCCACGATGATCTAATATTTTAATCGCAAAACATTTTTTGTATTTTTATTTTAAGGAAGTATTTAAGGGGGTCCTCTGGTAATCCGAAAAAATTTTTTCGATTTTTTTTTTCATATTTCTATTGCTCAGATACTCAAAAACATTTTCCCAAAAGGATTTTTCAAAATTCGAAATAGTTTAGGAGATACAGGTATTTTTGTGTAGGTATGTTTTCGTCAAAATAACGCATCAGCAAAGTTGTTTATTTGCCTGCAGTCATTAGTCGAAAATTCTGTGGAATTCTTCCAAAATATGTATTGATATTACAAAATATACACACACAGTATGTATACATGCAGTATGTATACATGCATGTTTTGATTTAGGGGTTGAAATGATTTTGAGCCCAGGTGTTCACATGAAAGAAGCAAACGAACGAGATTCAGTTTATTTTCGAACGCTGAAAGCTACGCGTGCGCGATAACTGCTGTTGTAAAATAAAAGAAAAATCGTTTTGTGTTTTTTTTTTGCTATGGATAAAAAAAGCCACCCAAACGCGCCGCGTAAGTACGCGTATCGAACAAAAAAGAGGCATTTCCGTGGAAACCAGCACTCCCAAGTAGAGGACACCGACTTTGCCAGCACATCGGCCAAAAAATTGAAGAAAACGCAAGACAATGAAGTCATCATCGAAAACAACCTCCAGTTCTGTTTCTTGGAATTTTTTTCATTTTTCCAAACGCTTGCTGCTCTGGTTATCTGCGCCCAATGTAAACAAAAAATTCGATTTGGAAAAACATGTATACGTGGAGTCGGCTTCAAAGTGATCGGTGGAAAAGGCACTGGCAAACTGACAGACAAAGTCATAAGCGAGCTGACTACTTACTATGGACTTGCTATTCGACGTAATAAGGACTCTGTGGAAAACATGAGAAAAGAAATATGGTCAACATATTATCACAAAAGTTCAAGTGATAGTAATCCACAACATATGTATTGCCCACCTGGTGAGTCCAGCTGGTGCGCCTATCAAAAGTCAGCAGCAGAAGGCTCATTAGCCTCATTTCACCACACGTACGCCCCACTTGATGGAAAGGTTCTGCAAGTAATGAAGCCCATATACGAAGCGTTATCATCCGACGATCTACTCAACCGATGCACTGGAGGTGAAACGCAAAATTGTAACGAATCGTTCAACTCGCTTTTGTGGACCTTTGCGCCGAAACATATCCACTGTGGTGCTACCACAGTCGAAATCGCAAATTTTCTGGCAACCTGCATTTTCAACGAAGGCTTCACAAGTATTTTAAAAATAATGTCAACAATGGGTATTGTCATCGGCCCACAAGCCGAGATGTATGCTGAATCTCGCGACGGAAAACGACTTCAACGCTCAGAGCTAAAAACGTACGCATCATCGAAAGAGGGTCGCACAGCCCGCAGAGCCCAAAAAGCCATGGAAAACTCGTTTTATGAGATGGAGGAAGGCACACTTTATGGGGCTGGAATTGCCGATTAATATTCGTAAGTATTGTATTAAAAAAATATGTGTTAATGTCATTTGTGTGCCTCAAAATTGAAGTCAAAACTTTAAACGCGTTTTTCTCGAAACCATGTTTTTCAAAACTTTGCGCACGATAACTCAAACAGTTTTTGACCGATTTTGATATATGAGGCATGAAACGACGCAGAATTTACGCCGCTATAGCCCCTACCTCAAACTTGCCGAAAAAATAATGTTTACTATATTTTTTCTACACTAGACTACAAAAAAAAAGGTCGAAATTCGATTTTTCATTTTCAAAGTGGCGGCTCCCCCCCTAAAAAAATTTCAATTTTTGTTTCCGAGGTAGGGGCTATAGGGACATTCATTCTAAGTAACTGAATATTTTTTTTTTTTCAGACGATGTTTACTCTTGGAATCGTGCGCAATTTGGACCCACCTTTTTTCCGGAGAACCTCGTTACCAGGCCGAGAACTTTCTGAACGGTCCATAAATTCACTTTTTCAAAATTTTGTATTTTTTTCAATAAATTAAGCTACCCAAATCAAAAAACGGAACTAAAATATCTTTACTCGTTCTCTTTCCACAATATTTTGAAAAAAGGCTAAAATTTGGCATAGATTACCAGAGGACCCCCTTAAGTGTAGAAAATTGAAAAAATTAAAATTTTTTTTTTAATTTTTCGATAGTTTGTATATTCAAGCATATCTCTTTAAAGGGATTTTTGAAATTCAAATTAATTTAAAAGTTATATATAAAAGAAGCCCGAAACTCGGGCCTATACTCTAGAATACTGCCTTAACAATGAGCCATGCCCGTAGACAAAGGGGTTTTAGGGGTTAAAACTCCCTTAGGGTCAAGAAAGTATAAAAAGCTAATATATTAGCATTAACGCAACTACAACGCAACAGCGTAAAAGGTTGCAAACCACTTCAATTTTGAACTGAATTGAGATCTATGCTTTCAGATCATAGATAATATAGGGACTTCAGCATGGATTGCGATTTTATATTCGGGAAGGGTTACAATGGTACGTCATTATTGGTACACCACAAGGAGTGCAAGCGTATGTAGCGAAAGAAGAGCAATAGGATGCTGTTATTAAAGCTTAAGACAACGCAACCAAATTTCGAAATACCACAATATCGCCTCTCACATTTCAACTTATAAAAACCGTGAAAACTTTTGATTTTCAAATTGCTATTTATGTGGTCGCAGTTCCAACTAAATACATTTGTGATCAAGATTACCCTTTCATATTCCTTGTTGTTTTTTCCCCAAAAAATTAATAACTAGAACAGTTAAATTTTATAAGCTTATTAATCACTAGTTTAGTAACGTCTATTGAAATAATTACCAGTTATAAATCACTTTGGTTATGTTGTAGAGTTGCTATTTTAAAATGTTTAAAGTAGTACTGAATAAATAAGTACTGAATTTTTTTTTAAACGAAAATCAGAAATAGTTTAAAACCAGTCTGCATACTTGTTCAAAACTGTGCAGTCCTAGTTTAAGATAGTATTTTTTCATATACCCAATCGGTATTTTTAACATGGCGATGTCATAGGAAATATTAATTGTCCTATTCTGAACGGATGAAAACTAGTTTATAATATATATAGTTATAGTTAGTTAAATTCTAGGTTGTTGTGATTAGTTGCAAACAAATCGTATATTGCCAAATTTTAACTAGTTTTTAGTTTAACCTTTCCTGAGTGGTTAGCAAATAGTCATGTTTTAATTAGTTTACAACTAGTTATATCAAACCAATGATTCAACTAGTTCTTTATTCGGCAATTTATCTTCTGAAGTTTGAGCTTCTACTAAAACGACTACTAAGAATAATTCAAGTAAATTTACATAGTGTTTTATTATATAATATAAAAGTAAATTATCTAAAGTTAATAAGGTATATGAGTATAGTGAAAGAAAAATTATAATACTAATTGTATTTTTACGAAAAAATTAATGAATGCTTTAATTTTTGTCGTCTACATTTGATGTTTATATTTTACATTGTTTTATTATCTAATATATAAAAATTAATATATGTTTGTTTGTTGGTTTGTTCGTATGTTATGCGCTGCCAAACCGCTCATCCGATTTTGATGGGGTCAAAATGTTCAGAAAAGTCCCGGGAAGGTTATGACTATTTAAAGTTGTGATTAGACAAAGGGGAGGTGCCACGCCCATACAAAAAAAACTTTAAATCCTCATTTCTCAGGCAATGGTAGCCGTAGGGTGATTATATTTGGTACGTATGGTGTTGGTATCAAAAGAAGTCGCTTCATGTTAAAAGTGGGCGAAGCCACGCCCCTTGATAGAAGAAGTAAAGACCTTCTTATCATGGCCCTAGCTACAATATTTGAAAGTTACTACCGGCTTAAGCCCCATTTTCGATTTCGGCACATATTTTTATTAGATTTTAGGCAATAAAAAAAGGGGTGAGGGGCCCCGAACTGCAATTTTTTGACCTAATTTCTTCATAAAAGCCCCAAACTTAGCTCGCCCTCCCCTTTTTTATTGCCAAATATCTAATAAAAATATGTGCCGAAATCGAAAATGGGGCTTAGGTCGGTAGCAGCTTTCAAAAATTCCAGCTACGGCCATGCTTCTTATATCTAATATATAAAAATGAATGTTTGTTTGTTTGTTTGTTAGTTCGCTATGCGCTGCAATACCGTTCATCCGATTGCGATAAAACTTTGTCAACTTATTGCTAGCACTTACGCGAAGAATATATGCATATTTATTTTAAATATATGCCACACCCCCTATTACCGCCCACAAATCAATAAAAATGCTGTATTTAAGACAGTTTTTGTCGTATTAAACTAAAATTTGGTAATTCAGTTCGTATGATAACTATAGGTAACTAACTATACTTTTAATGGGCGTGGTCCCACTACAGCTACTTTTAAGAAAAGATACAGAGACGTTTAAATTACTGGTCCGATCGAGCTAAAATTTTGACAGTGGATTTGTTTCGAGTACGAGATGGTTAAAGAAAAAATTTCCACACCCCTTTAAACCGTCCACAAATATATAAAAAATTCGCGATATCAAATTGCTTTGGAGTTATGGGTTGCACAGCCTCGAAATTCGATATTCAACCACAATTTGCGCGTGTCGTTCCACTGATGACATTTTATGGGAGTCAAACAAGGGGGAGTGGAACCTCCGATATAACCAAAACTTGCGATATCGAATAGTTTTGGAGTTATAGGTCACACAGCATCGGAATTCAGTAATCGACATAAATTTATGCATGCAGTTTCATTAATAAAATTTTATGGGCGTCGGAAACGGTGGAGTTTCACCTCCCCCCCTACAACCAAAATTTGTGCTATCGAACAGCTTTGAAGTTATAGGTAGCACAGCATCGAAATTCAGTAATCGACCTAAATTTACAGATGCAGTTTTACTGGAAACATTTTATGGCGTTGGACAAGTACAACCCAAACATGCAAAATCGAATAGCTTTAAAGTTATGGGTAACACAGCGTCAGAATTCAGAATTCGACCTCAATTCATACATGCAGTTTCATTAATAACTTTTTATGGGCGTAGCAAAAGGGGGACTGGCATCTCCCATACAACCCAGATTTGTGCTATTGAATAGTTTTGAAATTAAAGGTCGCACAGCGTCGGAATTCTGTATTCGATCCGAATTTACACATGCACTTTCATTGGTAACATTTTTTGGGCGTTGGACAAGGGAGAGTGACACCTCCCATACAGCCCAAATTTGCGATATCGAATAGCTTCTGAGTTATTTGTCGCACAGCGTCGGAACTCAGTATTCGACCTAGAGGCGTTTGCCAGGGACCTCTTATTTGGCTTAAATTTGCGATACCGAATTGCTTTGGAGTTATATGTCGCACAGCGTCGGAATTCCGTATTCGACCTTGATTTACACATTCAATTTCATTGATCACATATAATAGGCGTTGGTCAAGGGGGCGTTGCACCTCCCATACAACTCAAATTTGGGATATCTAGCAGATTTAGATTTATAGGTCGCACAGCATCGAAATTCAGTATTCGACCTCAATTTACACATGCAAGGGAGCGTGGCCTAGCAACGCACCGGGTTTCAGCTAGTTTGATATAAAAGTAAATTTTTTAATATTCATCAGGTACATGAGTATAATGAAAAAAATTTTAATTATAATACTAATTGTATTTTTACGAAAAGTTTTATGAATGTTTTAATTTTTGTCGACTGCATTTGATGCTAGCATTTTCAGTGCGTGTACTTTTTGAAAATTTTTTTGTTTGCTCAGCTGCATATCATGCCTTAATGGGCGCTCTGGGCTTTCATTTGAAGGTAACGTTATAATTGCATCTGAAAGGAGTATATTAAGAACTTGTTTAAAAAAAAAAATTATATGATTTACCAATAAGTGTTCCATAAATTTCTTTAAAACCCTTTAGCCGTTTTTACCGTAAGTGAAAAGCTCAATAAACCTAAGGCTCAATAAACGATTTTAAACAATCAAACAACTAGAATTTGTATTTAAAATCAAGTATGATTTAAACTTTCAAACATTTAGATTTTGTATTTAAACCATACAAAATCAACATAATAACTTATATTTCACTTTTACTCCTACACAAATAAAGGAAGATATGATTATGTAAACATTTTTGGTAATCTAAGTTCACTCACTCACTCACATTATACAAACATTACTGAATACAAACATACTTTATTATATTTCACTTATATTCTTACACACATTACATAAAATATAATTATGTTTACATTTAAAGTAATCTAAGTACAAAAACAATTGTGAACTAGTTGAAGTTTTAAGACAAAATAGCATTATTCTTATTTATAAGGAAGCGAAAACCTAAATTGAAGTCATTTAAGTTTTGAGCTTGAAAAAGCTGCCAACTTTTGTCATTAAAAAGCCAGAATGCACTTTTTAAGTGACTGCTAAAAAAATAAAAACTTAGTGCCAGTGACGAACATCGCAGGCAAACATTTTAGATAGAACCTAAAAAGAAATCCTTTTAAGAATAATATCGCAAATGCTCACATGGCGATCGTGCAGTATCGCAAAACATTACAAGATACCTTTATCGATTCTATTGTATAAACACCACAAATACTAGAATTACATCCTAATGTAGCAAAAACAAGCTCCATACCAACAGTATCAACCACAACATTCTGTAAGATCCCTAGATCACCATTAACAGCTGTCTCAAACACATGACCACAAGTAGTACCATCAGCAGTAGGTTTAACTGTATTAAGTTAGTAGTTCCAAAATATTTTCAAAAAAAAATATCATTCATTGCTTTATATTTTTCCCTTTCAGTATATTAAAAAAAAAGGCGGATAAATTCAAGCGAATTCTGTGGCATCAGAAGCCTACAACAATTTGGGTAATAGTCCAATTCTCGTAGCAAGACACCTCTTTTTTCTACTGTGCCGGTTAAAGGGATACACTTATTATAAAAAACATTCTGTTCAGATGGTGGGGATTGATTTCCCTTTTCTTACAGTCCATGCATTAACTAGCAAGCCGAGGCCGCCATTATATTTTACCCATTTATTATCTTGTGGCGGTTATCCAATTTTTTAGTAAACATTTTTTCTGGCAACACTAAATCGAAATAAAATTACTCTTATATACACATGAATTTTTACTCAGTTGATATACACAAATAACTTTTTTATATTTAAGTTATAAGTAAAACCGTTAGGCATATTTTTCTTTTACCTTAATTTTTGTTTGCTAACCTCAAGGTTAATACAGGGTCCGCCATATAACGTTTTGACGTAGAATTACGTCTTACAGCGCGGTTTGTATGGGGGTCATTTTCACGAATTTTTTCAAAGTGATATTTGACACTTTGGGGTATATCTACAGCCTTTCATATTCATCGGACAAAGAAAAAAAAAAATGCCAAAATATCAGTTTTATTGGGAATAAAACGAATCTATATATATAAAAATGGTGTAAAAAATGTATAGTAAAACATCAATTGAGAATGGCTGGGCCGATTTGTCTAAAATTTTTTTTCAGTTGTTTATAATTGCCAGGAGAAGGTTTTTACGAAGGAAAATTTTGGAAAAACCCTCCGGGAAAGTCCGATAGGTGGCGTTGGGGTGGACTTATATCGAAAATTTGAATTTATGGACCAATTTAACTGAAATTCAGAATGTATGTTTGTTTAATCATAAGAAAATAATTTGTGTATAAATGGACCCGATAGGTGGCGCTGGGGTGGACTTATATCGAAAATTTGAATTTATGGACCAATTTAACTGAAATTCAGAATGTATGTTTGTTTAATCATAAGAAAATAATTTGTGTATAAATGGACCCGATAGGTGGCGCTGGGGTGGACTTATATCGAAAATTTGAATTTATGGACCAATTTAACTGAAATTCAGAATGTATGTTTGTTTAATCATAAGAAAATAATTTGTGTATAAATGTACACGGTAGGTGGCGCTGGGGTGGACTTATTTCGAAAATTCAATGGCGTGAAAAGTGATTTTGGTATTGCCACAATTTTGAAATGCAATCCTGGTACGAGGGGGTAGCGAAGCACACCGGGTTCAGCTAGTATCTAATAAAATAGCAAAAATCTAAGAAGATGAAAAATTCATATATTCGTATGAGAAATGCACAAGCTGCTTAGCTGAGTAGCTGCTTATGCTGTTTTTAAGGTTGTTGTTGTTGTTGTGTGTGTTCGTTTGGTTCGTAATCATGTCGTTCCTTGTTGTGCTGCTTTTGTTGTTGTTGTTGTTGTTGTTGTTGTTGTTGTTTTTATTAATATATATGTAAAACATACATATATAAATACACATCAGTTGCGTTCCTTTTTTTTTTGTTTCCCAGATAGCCAATTGGCTCGGTTTTAAAATCACTGAAGCGGTCGGTTTGGTTGTCAGCAAACTATGCATTGTGTGTTTCATATAAGCGTACCATTTATTAAGTTGTATATTAATGTTGATTTTTTATGATTTAAATACAAATTCTAAATATTTGATAGTTTAAATAATTCTTGATTTTAAATACAAATTCTAGTTATTTGATACTTTAAAATCGTTTATTTAGTTTTAGGTCAGGTTAGAACAATTAACTGATCTAACGCATTTTTTCCAAAGAAAACACAACAACAACATTTTCAGTACAAAAAGGAAAACATCACTAGCTGATTAATTAGTTAGCTGATTGGATAACTAGTTAGAGCAGGGGTAAGCAACCTTTTTTATCAACGGGCCAATTTTAATTTTAAATTATTTTGGCGGGCCGCACACAAAGTAACACTTATTAATAATTTACTAAACTTTATTTATGCTTACTTTTTACAAAACTTTATTTATTAGAATAAAAAAATATAAAATTTTAAAAAAAGTAATGATTTCATACACAAATTTTAATGCAAAACAAAAATACACAAGATCAGAAAAACGAATTTATTTTAAATTTTTAAATGAGAAATTTGGCACTGTTTTTTGATACAAGCTGATCAATATCAGCCGGAATTGATGAAGTAGCTTTACGTACGCAGCTTTTCAATCGTACATCACTCAGTCTTGAGCGGTGATCATTTTTGATTAATTTCATGGTTGAAAATAATTGTTGGCAAACATATGTACTTCCGAACAGAGACATCATTTGCTTTGCATTTTTCGTCAAAAGCGGAAACTTCTCAGAGCTCACACAAGATTTATAAAACAGTTCGATGTTTAGTGAGAAAAATAAATTTTTTAAATCGGTATTATTCTGCATGTCAATCACTTCCATTTGAAAGTCTTCGGGAGCTGTATCCACATCGATATTTAATGGCGAGGAAAACATTTTTAAGGAAACCATTGTCTTCTCAGCTTTGAACATTTGGAATCGTGATTGAAATTCGTTGATTAAAATGTCTATATATTGTGCGTACTTTTGAGAAAAAGTAACGTTTTCTTTTTCTAAATGTGGAAAGTGAGAAACATTATTCTGCAAAAGATGCTGTTTCCACAATTTTAATTTCCGCTCAAAGCCCTGAATTTTATCATACAAAGTGTGAATAAACTGTCCTTTGCCTTGAAGTTCCACATTAAGATCATTGAGATGCTGAGTCATGTCGATAAGAAACCCAAAATCGCACATCCATTCTTTATTTCCAAAATGAGGAAAGTCATATCCCTTCATATCCAAGAACAATTGTATTTCGCTTTTTAAGTTGTATACTCTTTTAGCATTGCACCTCTACTAAGCCAACGTACTTCGGTATGATAAACCACGTCGCCATATTCAGTTTCTAAATCTTTCAGGAATTCTTTAAATTCACGATGATTTAAAGCGCGCGACTTTATAAAATTGATTAGTTTAATTATTGGTACAGTGACATTTGGCAAACTCAATCTTTTCGCACACAAATTTTCCTGGTGAATTATGCAGTGGTTAACGAATATTTCCCTTCCTGTGAGCTTTTTAATGTCTTGAAATAGCCTTCCCGATACTCCTACCTCCATGCTTGACATTGCTCGTGCTCCATCTGTCGATATACCAATAATCTTTTCAAATAAAATAGAAAAATTTTCCGGTTGTAGTCCCTTGCATTGGAACCAGTGAACACAATTCTTCGGTAATATTAAACTTGGTGTCAATACCACGTAAAAATATAGCCAGTTGTGCTGTAGCGCTAATATCGCAACTCTCATCAAGTGCCAAAGAACAGTATTCGAAGTTTGCAATGCGTTCACGAAGCGTTGTTGCTATGTTCTCGGACAAGTCTTCGATTCTCCTTCCAATTGTGAATCTTGATAAACTAATGTTTGAAATAATATTTATTTTATCAGGAAATACTATTTCTGCAACAGCAGTCAGACATTCTTTTATCATCTTTCCATCCGCAAAGGGTTTAATTTTTTTTGCCAATATTTGACTGACAACAAAACTAGCCTTTACTGCCGTATTTGGTAAAATAGCTTGATTTTTAAAATTAGCCTGTTGTTTTCCCAAGCTTTTCTCCATTTGATTAAACTTATCTATCCGGACTTGTCCTGTTAAGTTTTTATATTGTTGTTTATGTTTTGTATCGTAATGCCTTTTTATGTTATATTCTTTTAATGTCGGCACAGTCTCTGAGCATATTAAGCATATAGCTTTATCTTTGACAAAAGTGAATAAATAATCAAATTTCCACTTTTCTTGGAAATGCCTGTGCTCATCCGCAACCTTTCGTTTTTTTGTTTGCTTTTCCGACATGCTTTTACTGATTAAAAATTTGAGAGTTAAAAAAATTTGTAGGAAAACTTAATTTTGAATAAAAACCTCTAATATTACCTTTTTGACAATAATATTGCACTCACGCTTTTCAAGAAACACAACAATTGCTAAAATTGCCAGTTAACAGCTTACCAGTCGAACTAATTGTGTGACAGAAGCTTTTCCCATGAAGACAGAATGTGATTCCCATTTTGCCGTTGGAGAGAGGGGGACAAAGTAAGAGGAGTAGAGTTGCCGGTACTTTGTTGTTGTTTAGCATTAAAAGCGAATGTTAAATCAAAACGTAATGTCAATGAATGAGAGCACATATGTATGTACATATGTATGAAATGTATGTATCTATCAAATGTATAGAGCAATTAATTGTTCTAACCTGACCTAAAGCTCAATAAGCGATTTTAAACTATCAAACAACTAGAATTTGTATTTAAAATCAAGAACGATTTAAACTATAAAATATTTAGAATTTGTATTTTAATCATATAAAATCAACATAATAAATAACAAGGTCATATAGAAAATTTTAAGTTGTATATTAATTTTATTTGTTGTTAAACAATTGTAACTTTCTCTAAAAATGGTTTTTGTTAAGTCGCAACAATAAACTACACAATAAACGGCAACTCAACTGCATCACCTTGATTTCAATACAAGATTCAATGCATATTTCAGAGATCTTAGGCGAACGGGTGAAAAAGAGAGGGGAAAAAGACAAGAACAAACGACGTTAGCGCATCAAGCAAATGTGACATCAATTTCAATTCCATTCTTGATAAGTATAAAAAAGGGCTTTAAAATTATATAGAGAACGGTTTAAAGGTTCAAAAACATGTCGTTTTCATACCAGCAACTCAGACGCTGCCGTTTTAAGTACCGTTTAGCTGGAACAGTGACATTCATGGCTTGTTGGGTTGTAATACAAAAGAGGATACAGATGTATGTAACTAGACAGCCATTATGTAGCTACAGGAAAATGTACTACTACTAGCCAAGGTTGACAGTTAAAATTTAAAACAATTCCGACAAAAAGTTCCTTTTTTGACAGTAACTTAATTTAAATACAACAAAAATTACCATGGTAGAGATAAAACAAAAATTTTCTACCGCAATAAAAAAAATATCAAAAAAAATCCCACTATCATTAAAAATTACCACAAAAATACCACGCGTTTTAAAAATACCACCACAAATTCCATATGCATTTAAAATCACCACAAAAATTTAATTCGCATTAAAAAATACCACAATAAGTCTCATATGCACAAACAATTTAAAAACCATTTAGAAATACCACAATGACATTTTACTTATTAAAAAAGAAAAAATTTTTAGAAGAATATTACCAAACTCCCACAGAAATTAAAAAAAACACCACTGAATTTCCACGCCAATTAAAAAATACAATGCTGAATTAAAAAATTTAATAGGAATACCCAGAAACAAAAATTCCTAAGGGCCATTAAAAATTACCATTAAATTAATGGGATTTTTCCAACATAACTGGCAACGTTGCTACTAGCTGCTGATATTGTTGTTTTGGTTCTGCATGTTCCAAAGGTTCTTTAGTTCTGCAAAGGGCCGTTTTTCACTCGGCAATTTTATGAGCAATAATTGCTTTCGCCGTAAGTAGTTTGTTGACTACTCGGGTTTAAAGGGGACTTTCGTTAACCCCCTCATGCGGGCGAATAATCGACAAACTGCTTGCGGCAAAGGCAATTATTACCGAGTGAAAAGCGGGACAAAGAGATCTTGCTACCAGAGCAATAATTGCTTTCGCCGCAAGCTCGAGGATTTTCGTGTGTAACGAGTGAAAGGCGGGACATAGTAAGCAAAGTTCAGTTTATTTTCTGTGAACGATTCGGTTCATCCCCTCTATCGCTGTTCAACCGCTGTGATCATGCTCTTTTCTGTGCGTCACTGTTTTAGATTTGCTTGGTAATTGTTGTTGGTTCAGTTAGCTGAAATTTTTTTTGAATGTTCTTAATTTTTACTCGACAGGAACAGCTGTATTTGACAACTAGCTCGCTTTTCTCTGCTTTCTACTTCATTCCTCTCCGAGTCGGCTCTACCTGGTTATTCTGCCATGAGTTGGAGTACGAATAAAACGAATGTTTATTTTCAGCATGTATGTATACTACTACGCAAATTTGCGCATGCGTTACTAAGCAGGCGTTGTGCTTTAAAAAATACATTTATTTTTTAAATACCACAATAAATTCGAATTATTTTTATTATGCATTGTATTCTTTCCATATTAAAAATTTATTTTGTTAACTGAAATTTTAATTTTAAACTACTTTTAAAAATATTCATATGCTCTTTACTACAGGAAAAATAAATAATTCAAATTTACCCATATTTATTTCCATTAATTAAACATAACTTTGAATTACATTTAGTTTTAACCAACAAAAGAAATGAAAAAGAACAGCAAATTCATCACAATAAATATCAAAAGAAAACTTTTTATAAAACAAAACAAATTTTTACATGAATTTAATTGTGATCATTTTAGATCAGGTAAGTTTGAAGAAGGACAACAACAACAAATTTGTTTTTGAATAATTTTTATTTAGAAGATGAAATACTTTAAAAAAGTTTTGAAGAATATACATGAAAAAACCAGAATTTTTCTCTAATACTGTATAAAAAGGAATTCTACGTCAATACTTACGATACTATCGAAACTGTGTCCTTTTTTTTCAGCTAGTGCTTATTTCGTGAATGGTAACACTTAGCTCATGTCTGATTTGTCAGATAATTAGTTTTATCCTTCCGCTGAGGGAATATGGTTGTGTATACGCTTGAAAAACGCTGCGAAATATTGCGACATTACTTTGATGCAGAAGATGCCGATTTTGCTAAAAAAATCATCTTTTCAGATGAAGCTCATTTTGATCCTGGCGGGCATGTAAACAAGCAAAATTGTCGCTGCACCCAAAACGAGGCACTGTTTGGTGCGGATTTTGGTCCAGAGGCATAATTGGGCCACGTTGAACGAATTTTTGTTCACAAAAATTGAGGAGGAGGATATTGGCAACATTTGGTTTCAACAGGACGGCGCTACGTGCCACACAGCCGAAGCTACACTCGATGTTTTGCGCCCTGTTTTTGAAGATCGCATTCTCAGCCGCAGAGCTGATGTCGTTTGGCCACCTCGGAGCTGCGATTTGACACCGTTGGACTATTATTTGTGGGTTGCCCTCAAAGATTAGTGTTACGCCGACAAGCCAGAGACAATTGACGCTTTCAAGGACAATATTCGTGAAGCCATTGGTGAAATACAGCTGCACACAATCGATAATGTGCTTAAAAATTGGACCGATCGTGTAGGCTACTGCATGGCCAGCCGAGGCAGCCATTTGAATGAAATTATTTTTTTATTATTAACCGAAACACTTGTACTTTCAAATAAAAAAAGAAATTTGAAAAAATATTTAGCAGTTTTTTTTTTATAGAATTTAAAAAAAAAAAGTTATTTGGCGGACCCTTTACATTTTCTTTTTCATCTAGTTTATATATAAATTATAAGTAAGACAGTTAAGCAAAAGCATATTTCGAGTATGAGAGTTAGTTCAGCATGAATAAGAAGAGTGAAAGCATAAAAGTCTCACAAGTAATAAAATGTAAAAAATCATGAAAAGTTAAATTAAAGCCTGGTGAAAACTAAAGATTTAATTTTTATTTGATTATCGGAATGAATGTTGGTTTTCAGCAAGAATTTTATTGACAGGTTGTTTAAAATGTAGGTTGCTTAAGCAGCAAGTAGAAACGCCAATCTTTCGCGACTTCATTCTAAGCAATGTGCGTACGTACTAGGAAGTCCAATTGTGGAAGATTTTCTTGATCCTGGGATTATCGGGATTGAAAATCTCAATCTCAGGATTAGTTCGGGATTGAAAACTTTAAGAAGTAAAAATTTAAAAACGTTTTTAATACAATTTTTTATTTTTTATAACTTTAAACAAAAAAATGGAAATAAACTAATTTATAAAGTAACAAAAACAAAACAAAACAAAACACATTAAGGGTGTTCATAATTTCGTTGTTTTCAGTGTAGTTAGAAACAGCGTCTTATTGATACTTTACCGAGCGGTTTTTATATTTTTTGTTTTTTTACATGAAATCTCTAAAAACCAAAAGTCTGGTAATTTAAGTAGCACAATGATATGTTTAACGAACGTGGTTTTTAAAGTTCCATAAAAAACTAATCGGTTGCCAGCTATTTTCTAATCGCAAAAATGGAAGAAGCTCTACAGCTGTACAGAAAAGTATAAGGTATTAGTATATAAATGTTTTTAAACATTTTTTTAGACACCGTGTTCATATTTTTTTTATGTTTAAGGCAAGGCAAATTAAGGTTGGAAAAGCCTTTTCCAAATTAAATTTTTTGTATTAATTAAATTTGCAAGTTTCGAACTCGATTGCCTTCACCACAAAACAAAATTATTTCCTGTGTCCGAATGTCTGACAATTTTAAAATGCATAGCTGACTTCCCGATGCTGCAAAATCTTCTAAAACTTTGCAAAGTCTTTGCTCCAGTGATTCACACTCATCGACCTAACTATCATTTTCAGCCTTAATAAAAGGTATTTCTAATTCTTATTCATATCAACTTAAATTGAAATAGTTGCATTTACATGAATATTTGTCATAGAAATTTTTTTTAGATCCCGAGATTTAAAGGGGCTTAAGTCGTCCGTGATCCCGGGATTGACTTCTTAGTATGTACTTACTATGTTGTGTGTCAGTTAATCACGAAACATTTAATGAAAAGCAAAAATGAAAAATCAGTTAAAATCTTACAATATTTTCCGAGCTTTAATATTAGAAAATGCTCTGATAAGACTACTAAAATCTAGGTTTTCTGCAACTTGATTTTTCAATGGACAGCTAGGCCAAACTAGTTAATCAACTGTAGTTAAAAAAAACTGCTTTCGCCACTTTCAACAGTCACTGTTATTGTGAATAAATACGCAGCGGTATCCAGGTGTTGGGATATAACTTTTGAAAAAGTTGGGAATATATACAGTGAGCCTATTGCGAGTTGCACTTCTCGCCTTTCAGTAGCAGTGCGTCTCTCTTAGATATAGACGCATGTCACGAATTTAGTGTGAATGAATAATTTAGAATTAATCATGTCGTGATCGTGAGCGAAACCAACGCGTGAGCGTGACTGACATTTTATCTTGATTTTTTAAATCTGTGAAAAATTTAGTGATAAGTTTGTTTTACGGTTTTCTACCGATTGCACACAAAATGCAACACTGACCCCATCTAATAAAGAGAGAACAACCAACTTAGCTTTCTTTAACTATTTCGCGAAACGTCAGTGACACGGTTGCCACCTCAAATTCCCACTAAAAATCCTTTTTCCCACAATAGCAAAAATTAATAACCACAAAAATTCCCATGGTATGAAATTGAAAAAAAATCCCATCGCAATTAAAAAAAACCTCAAAAAATCCCACGTACATTTAAAATAACCACAAAAATCCCTCGCAAATAAAAAAAACAACGAAAAATCCCATTTGTATTTAAAAAAAACACGAAAAATTACCACAGTAATAATACAGACATAACAAATTGTCAAAAATGAAACAAAAAATTAAATAGAACTAGTATATTTCGTCGTGTGTGTTTTAATTAGTCTTTTAGTAATAATATTCAATAAAAAATATTTGTTTAATCAACCTTAAACCTGTATAAAGTTTACAAAAAGAGTTCCAAATTAGTTTTTAGTCTTTAAAAAGCAAAACACAATCACAAAATTCTAATCATTTTAACAATTATTGCTCAGCACGCACCGCATCAAAAGTAAATTTCTAATCGATTGAAATTTCGATGAACAACGAACATTTCGACAGGGTTTGACGTTCGATACTCGTTGTTCGATAACCAGCAAAGATTACGTCGAAAGCAACTCGTAATAAGGGCCAATCACAAATCAATTTTAAGATATACAAATTTTGTATATTAATAAAAAAAGAAAATAATTCACTGAAACATACTTTCCCAATGCATGTTATTATGTCAAAAGTGAAAGAACTTCCCACCAAACCAAAGTAGCCGAAATCTTAACGAATTCGTTGTGAAAATCATATAGAGGTTGAGACGATTTTGACAATGAACAAAATATGAAAAATATACAATTTTATGTATATAAGTTTATACATATTTTAACTGACAAAAAAAATAAATCCTTCAAAACAAAAAAAATCCCACAAAACAAAAAAAAAAATCCCACGTTAGTTAAAAAAAACCGCACTGAATTAAAAAATCCCATGGGAATTCCCATTTCCCACGGCAATTAAAAATAACCACAAGTGGGATTTTTCCCACAAAGGTGGCAACCGTGGTCAGTGACTACTTGAGGTAAATTTGGCAACTTTAAATAGAAATAAAAAGCTGAGAAATTGAATTGATTTTCTTTTAATAGTGTTGTATCTACCATTCTGTTTCTTCTGCTCCTTTCTGTGTGCTGCTTTTGCCAGAAGATGCTCTAGGGAAAGTGTTGTTCTTGCTGCTGCTCTTGTCAGGTGCTAATGTATCGGTGCTACTGCTCCTGTGTGCTTCTCTTACCAGTTGAATTTTCTGCGAGAGTGTGGTTTCTGCTACTTTTGCCAGGGGCTAATTGTGCAAAAGCGTCATTTCTGCTGCTGCTCCTGTGTGCTGCTCTTGCCATAGTGCATGATCGTGCGTGATCGTGAGTCAAAAATAATTTGAATCGTTAGCATTCGTGATTAGAAGAAACACATCGTGAGCGTGCGTGATCGTGAGTCAAAACTACTCACGCGCCTATCTCTAGTCTCTCTTTCGGCCTAGTTAGAAAGGGATACGAGAAGACAATCAACAAAATTGCAAGTCGTGGTAGACAAATGCTGATGCTCATACTCATTTCTACAAGTTTAGTCCATAAAAGTTGATACGATACAGTGGCGTAGATAGCTTTTGGTCGTGGAGGGAGATCCGTAATAAATATCATAACCTTAAAAAGGTTTACTTATGAAACCCTGACAACATGAGTGTTTTGTGACGTCGAATGACATGCTTTACAGCCTTACTTTCTTGAAACGTCGAAAAACTATGAAAGACAACACTATGGCATTTCAAATATGTGCTCATATTTTTATTATAATTTATTTTCATTTACTGTTGAAAATAAAGACAACATTTTTCTTCAGTATGTCATATGCTAAGTTAAGAATGTATTTATGCATGTATTGAAAATTCTGTAAAATGTTAGTTAAATATGGTTACTAATGCAAAATTATTATAGCCTTAAATTACTAAAATTTTCGGCTAAAAAAATTGCATGAAAGGACTAAATATTTTTTCAATATTGCAAAATTTAATTTTAGGAAATTGAGAGATTTCATTGCAAATTTGTTTATACATATACTATATAAAAATGTATATAATTGTTACTCGGAGTTAAATTCGTTAATGAACTAATAAACATAAAACACTCAAATGATAAAATTTTAATTTTTAGAACTAAAAATAATTTCCAGATTCAAAACTGTTATTTCATTGCATTAAGTTTTCACTTCGGTCGGCAGTCCACTCGCTGCCAATATTTTTAAATCAATCTATTTAATAGAATTACTTAATAAGCTCGTCAAAATTAAAAAAAGTGAGCCCTGACTTTCGTTATAAGCTTGCCAATTTTTTTTTTTCTAATCATAAATATCTGTCGATAATCGCGATAAAAAATTTTGTATGCACAAGTTTTTAAAAACTGAGTCAAACTTACTTTGATATATCTCTAGTAATTATTGACCGATTTAGAAAAATTAAACACTTAACTAAATCAACTAAAGTTTGATAACTTTCTTGAGGAAAATAAGAGTTTTCCGCAAAACATGAACATTTGGCTTGACTTAAAAGAATCAATTCACAATAACGTGAGATATTTGGTAATGTTTCCATAGCTGTGGGGGGGTCAAGACCCACGGACCTCCATATCTACGCCACTGATACAATATATTTAGTTTTTCTTTTTATCGATAGAGACAGATATTCAAAATAAGTGGTAAAGCTAGGTTGGCCCCTTACGCCCGGCGCTTCTGCTTGAAACATATTATGAAAAATGTAGATACATTTTAAATGCCAAGGTTTTTTGTTACTGTTATGCCAATGTCTGCTTAAAATGTAATGTAAATGAAAAAATACACAGTTTCGATGGTATCGTAAGTATAGACGTAGAATTCCTTTTTATACAGTAATATAGAAAAAGTCTGGTTTTTTTCATGTATATTCTTCAAAACTTTTTTAAAGTAATTCATCTTCTAAATAAAAATTATTCAAAAACAAATTTGTTGTTGTTGTCCTTCTTTAAACCTACCTGATCTAAAATGCTCACAATTAAATTCATGTAAAAATTTGTTTTGTTTTATAAAAAGTTGTCTTTTGATATTTATGGTGATGAATTTGTTGTTTTTTTGTATTTGTTTTGTTGGTAAATGCAATTTAGTTATGTTTAATTAATGAAAATATATATGGGTAAATTTTAATTATTTATTTTTCCTGTAGTAAAGAGCATATACATATATGTATATTTTAAAAGTAATTTAAAATTAAAATTTTAGTTAAAAAAATAAATTTTTAATATGGAAAGAATACAATGCATAATAAAAATAATTCGAATTTATTATGGTATTTAAAAAATAAATGTAGTTTTTAAAGCACAACGCATGCTTAGTATCGCATGCGCAAATTTGCGCAGTAATATACATACATGCTGAAAATAAACATTAGTTTTATTCGTACTCCAACTCATGGCACTCAAAGCCGAGAAAAGCGAGCTAGTTGTCAAATACAGCTGTTCATGTCGAGTAAAAATTAAGAACATCTAAAAAAATTTCAGCTAACTGAACCAACAACAATTACCAAGCAAATCTAAAACAACAATGCACAGAAAAGAGCATGATCACAGCGGTGGAGCAGCGTTAGAGGGGATGATTCGAATCGTCCACAGAAAATAAACAGAACTTTGCTTACTATGTCCCGCTTTTCACTCGGCAATTCTCGAGCAATGTCACTCGTCACACACGAAAATTCTCGAGCTTGCGGCGAAGGCAATTATTGCTCTGGTAGCAAGATCTCTTTGTCCCGCTTTTCACTCGGCAATAATTGCCTTTGCCGGAAGCAGTTTGTGGATTATTCGCCGCATGAAGGGGCTTACGAAAGTCCCCTTTAAATCCGAGTAGTCAACAAACTACTTGCGGCGAAAGCAATTATTGCTCATAGAATTGCCGAGTGAAAAACGGCCCTTCGCAGCACATGCAAAACCAAAACAACAATACCAGCAGCTAGTAGCAACGTTGCCAGTTATGTTGGAAAAAATCCCATTCGTGGTAATTTTTAATTGCTCTTAGGAATTTTTGTTTCTGGGTATTCCTATTAAATTTTTAAATGCAGCGTGGTAATTTTTAATTGGCGTGGAAATTCAGCGGGGTATTATTTAAATTTCCGTGGGAGCTTGGTAATATTCTTCTGATATTTTTTTTCTTTTTTAGTAAGCAAAGTTTCTTTGTGGTACTTCTAAATATTTTTAAAATGGTTTGTGCATATGGGACTTATTGCGGTATTTTTAAATGCGAATGAGATTTTTGTGGCAATTTTAAATGCATATGAAATTTGTGGTGGCATTTTTAAAAGCGTGCTATTTTTGTGGTAATATTTAATGATCATGAGATTTTTTTGATATTTTTTTATTGCGGTAGAAACTTTTTGTTTATATTTACAATGGGAATTTTTGTTGTATTTAATTTATGTTATTGTGAAAAAGTAGTTTTTTGTCGGAATTGTTTTATATTTTTACTGGCAACCTTGGCTAGTAGTAGTACATTTTTGTAGCCACATACTGGCTCTCTAGCTACATGCATCAGTATTCTCTATTGCATTACATCCCAACAAGCCATGAATGTTACTGTTCCAGCTAAACGGTACTTAAAACGGCAGCGTCTGATTTGCTGGTATGAAAATGACAAGTTTTTGTACCTTTAAACCGTTCTCTATATAACTGTAAAGTCCTTTTTTGTATTTATCAAGAATAGAATTGAAATTGATGTCATATTCGCTTGATGTGTCGTTTGTTCTTGTCTTTTTTCCCCTTTTTTTAACCCTTGTATTGAAATCAAGGTAGTGCAGTTGAGTTACCGTTTATTGTTTAGCTTATTGTTGCAACTTAATAAAAACTATTTTAAGAAAAGGTTATAACTGTTTAACAACAAATAAAATTTATATACAATTTAAAGTTTTCTATATGACCTTGTTATTTTTTGTGTTGATTTTCTATGATTTCAATATAAATTCTAATTGTTTGATAGTTTAAATCATTATTGATTTTAAATACAAATTCTAGTTGTTTGATAGTTTAAAATCGTTTATTGAGCCTTAGGTCAGGTTAAACTAGTTAATCAATCAGCTAACTAATTAATCAGCTAGTAATGTTTTTTTTTTTTCTTTTTTTATTCAAAGTGTTGTTTCTGTTGTTTCTTTGGAAAAATTCGTTAGAGCAATGAATTTTTCTAGCCTGACCTAAAGCTCAATAAACAATTTTAAGCTATCAAACAACTAGAATTTGTTAATTAGTTTTTATGATCTATTGAATAATTACATGAATTAAGATTTTGAGCTTTAGATCAAGTGAGTTTTCAAGAAGGCAACAACAACAACAACAACTCTGTATAGAGTCAATCACTTAGCTGACTAGACAGTCTGTTTCAGAAATCGCTACATATTCCTCTTCAGTAGTCTTTGAGTGATTAAGCTGTGATCAACTCACTGTTTAAACTAGCATATGAATGTGCAAATCCTCTAATTCATTCTTATGAATTGTATGGTTGCTAATCATATGACACTTCAAAGCAGTAGGCCATTTTAGATCACCACCATCAACTCTATCAAGGGTTGCCATATGTTCTAGTTGCTTCTTCATTTATTTCAATATTCATTAGCGTTCGATTTTTTGTCGAAATGCACCATAGAAATGAAACGAGTTTTTGCTTCGCCAGAAGCTAGTGTTCTAACTGAAATGTGGCTATTTTCATTTCAAATGAATTTGATTCCAAGAATTTGTATTTCAAATCAAGAATGATTTAAACTATCAAACATTTAGAATTTGTATTTAAATCATAGAAAATCAACATTAATATACTACTTAATAAATGGCACTCTTATATGAAACGCACAATGCATAGTTTGCTGACAACGAAACGGTCCGCTTCAGAAATAAGCCGATTGGCTATCTGGGAAAAAAGCAATTCATGTGTATTTATATATGTATGTTTTACATACATATTTATAAAAACAAACAACAAAAGCAGCACAACAACCCAGTGGGCATTTTAGCGAGTGCTACGCAAAAAGGGCATGCTAGCACTGCTATTATTGGCGTCAATACACCTTCCATGATCACTGCATTAATGAGTACTTCTGTAAGGCCTACGTTTTGAAGGTCCTTATTCTTTTCATTTTATTTTATATGAAAAAATTTACAAAAAAATTCCAAAAAAATTTTTAAATACACAGAAGATTTTATAAAAAAATGTAGATTTAAAAAAAACAAAAAAATTATTTTTTTTTGTCCGAGTTGGGTCTCGAACCCGGGCTCCCGAAAACTAACACAGTACATATCATATTATATGAAAATATTTATATGGAAAAACTCAAAGTCTTTTTTATATTTTTGTATGAAGAAAATTTATAAAAAAATTCCAAAAAAAATTTTAGATACACAGAAAAGTTTGCAAAAAAATTTTGATTTAAAAAAAACAAAAAAAATTTTTTTTTGGTCCGAGTTGGGTATCGAACTCGGGTTCTCGAAAGCGTGCTTTCATTTGTATTGATGCAAAATAAGCAAGCTTTACTTAACAACCACGGTAGACGAGTAGGTAAGGTGTCGGACCGCCGATTGAGAAGTCCTTGGTTCAAATCTCAAATTGTTAATCGTTTTCTATTTGAAGTTGATATTTTTATTGCTTTTCCTTCTAACGTGACTTTTCGAAAGAGTGCTTCTGGCAGGTCTCTTTTGAGCAAGGAGAGCGGTAGGCCTGACAAATTTTCCCATTTCATATAAAAAAGCAAGTGTAATTGTATATGAGTGCGGCAGAACTCTAAAATCCATACGAAGGCCTGCTAGCAGCGCTGCCAATGCCTACTGGGAACGAACGACGTAATAACGAACCACACAAGCAAACACAACAACAACAACAACCTTAAAAACAGCATAAGCAGCTACTGCAGCTAGGCAGCTTGTGCATTACTCATGCGAATATATGAATTTTTCATCTTCTTAGATTTTGCTATTTTATTAGATTTTCGTTTTATTCACACTAAAATTGATATTTTGGCATTTTTTGTTTGTTTGTAGATGAATATTAAAGGCTGTAGGTATACCTTAAAGTGTTAAATATCACTTTGAAAAAATTCGTGAAACTGACCCCCATACAAACCGCGCTCTAAGACGTAATTCTACGTCAAAAATTTGCTTATATATATTTAAGTTATTTAGCAAGTTATTGCATTATGCGATTATTTAATATATCATTATCATTATTACATTATTTTTATTTAATATTTCATACGAAATCAAAAACATTTAAAAAAATTTACAGGAGAAGCAAAAAACTTTCTACATTTCTCAAGCGCTTGCTCTAAGGACTTTTAGAATATTGTTAATAAAAATGTAATTTTTAGTTGTAGGAGTGTACAATTGTACAAAAAGATGCATTTTGATACGGTGCATCATAATCAATAAAAAAGTGGTTTTTGAATTTTTGGTAACTTACGGCTTTTTTGATTTCATATGACGATTTAAAATTTAATTTCAATTCCAACAAAAATGTTCTTTAAACACTCTGTGATTGAGCCAAAATTTGCTAAATAGCTTTTAGCAAAATACTTTACTTGGAAGTTTCAGTTCTCTTTATCTCTTTAAGGGGTTATACGTATTATCTAAACGACGCTGAAATAGAAGTAATATTGAACAAATTAAAACAACGGTTTTTCGATTGCTGTAACTGTCAATAAATATATGAATGTCCTGAATCTCAATGCATGTCCCGCCCACATTATAATGAGAAAATAAAATAAAGCATCAAATACCAAAATTCTATTATATTAAATCTGCGTCTGTCAGCAAATGACAGACATCTTTGTGACATGCACTTTGATTGCTTGAAATTAAGGCAGCGCACAGTGAACTGTTTTGGTCAGAAATTTTATCGAAAATAAGTAAAATCAAAAATACTATGTGATTGGAATTTTTAAATTTTGTAAACAGTGAGCGTGAAAATAAAGTAAACTACTTTTTACTTGCATACATTTTTTAATTATAAAGAAGCATTTTACATAAAATGAAAAGGAATATTGCAGAATTTTGTACTAACATATTAAGGGATGGATATTAAAAAAAAATTATGATAAAAGTATAGCACATTCAAACATATTTCCTTTAAACTTTTACTACAACCGATTTAAAGCGTCAAAAAAAAAGTGGCAATACTTTTTTCGTTTTATTTGATTTTTAAGAAGTCAGCAGATTTTGTTTTCGCAGAAGTCAGCTGATAAGTATTGTAATACAATAAACAAGCTTTTTAATCATTTTGTGAAAGTTTGCCATTTAAAAAGCCAAACAACACCATTGGTAAGATAACTTCCCTGAAACACGAAAAATTATATTGATTTAAAAGAAAAAGTCAAGTCCTTGCGCGAAATCAGCGCAATTGTGGGAAGGAACCACTGCACAATAAAAAAATCGTGGATAAATACACAAAACACCATGAAATTAAGAATTTTCCGGGAGCTGGGATGCCAAAACGAGTTACTGATGCGGAAGCTTGTGCTATTGTAAGAAAAGTGAAGACAAATCTAACTTCAAGTGCTGTAAAAATATAAATTTAATCACGATGTGTAACCTTTACCAATGGTCAACCAAAGTTGACCTGTACTAGGGCAGAACGCAGTCGGCGGGACCCGTTTAAGCAGCTAGCTTATCAGCCTGGGGGGATTCTTGACCGCCTTACCCTTAAGAGCAGCACTGGAAACATTTTATTATCAGAGTCCCTGAAGCAAACAATATTTATAAAAAAAATAGAACACAATCCATGAATTGAACCAAATGGCTAATACTACCAAGAGAAGTAAAATAATGGGACAAGCATTAGCCCAGAAATTAAACAAATGAAAATGATTTTTTTCTTTTAGCACAAACAAGATATGCGCTCGATCTTTAGATGTAAATCAGATCCGCGCTCTTTACCCACCCTCCATAACTCTTTTTGACCATTATGAAAGAGTCCCAATCTATTTTAACTTACGTCACCTACTACAGGAGAAAAAAATTTTTAGCACGTCATTTTAACCAACTCTATTTATTCAATAATATTTTAAATAACAAAAAAGAAATTCATATTTTTTTTAAGGTTTAAATTTAAAATGTATCTTAAAAATGTGAATACTAATTATTTACATAGATAACAAAAAAAAAAAATGCCAACATGTTACTAATCTCTAAATACTAACAAATAGTTTTTTTTTATATTTTTATTTTTGAACATTTTAATTAAACTAACTATTGCCTTATTTATGCAGTTGGCAAAATTAATGAATATTATAATTTTAATATAACCTGTAGAACAGAAAAAAAAACTAGTGGTTTGGTTGGGTGATAGAAAGTATCTGGCGATTTCGTCTAGAAAAATAGTAAAAAAAAAACTTAAAATGTAAGTAAACTAAAGGCAGCTAAAAATCGAGCATTATGTTTTAACTTCTTTGTTTTTTATTAGAACCGGTTAGAGAAAACGAAAAAAAAATATATAAGCGAAGAATCAAAACAAAACGTTATGCAAGTATTTTAATGCAAGTAAGGCGATGTAAACAAACCACCGATGACAGCTTGCTACTGTAAGAGATTGAGTTTGCGGGAGAGTAGTAAAAGCTTTCTTATTTTTTTTTTATCGCTGATGTTTAAGCGTGTGGTAACAAGATCCACTCTCACGACGTGGTAAAGAGTAAGCTTTGACTTAATCTCTACACTAGCAAGTGTCTATTAAGCAATAAAATTTTAAATTAAACAAGGTGTTGCAAGTGTATGCAGTGCACTATTTATATATTAAAATTTGCAGTTAGATTAAAGTAATATTATTAAAAAAAATTTAATGAATGAATATGAGCACTTACATTACATCCTCGATACTTCTGAAAGGCCTTCCATAAGATGTCGATGTGTTGATACTGGTTGTGGTTTTGATGATTATACTATAATTTAAGATTAGATTTTAAAAATAATTAATTTATTTTCTTTCGTTTACCCTTATAGATTCTTTTTTTCAGATCTTAATTGTTTTAATTTGTTTTTTGTTTTTTTTAGGATAATTTAAACAAACTTTAAAACCACTAGCTTTTTACTCAATATACAACATTAAACTTAAAGTTTTGTTGTTGTTTTTTTTTATTTTCTTTTTTTTCTAACTCGATGCGTTTATACCACTTGTCTCAAATAATGTCTTGTAGAAACTGATCTCTGGATATTTTTTTGGTTGAGCAAGAAGTGCGTGAGGCGAGATAGCGGGACAAGTTCTAGCTGCGGATAGGAAAGCTGAGGACGCAAGGGACTGCTTGGTCGTGCAAAAAAGTTAGTATATCCAGAGTAAAAGCTATCTGGAATATTTAAAGTGCTGGTGGGGCTTTTCTTCAATTTGGAATTCCCAGCTTATGTTATATTCTTGATCCGTGAATCTCGTGCTTACTTTAGCAAATGATCTAATAAAAAAAATATTAAGTTTGTACTAAAAAAATGTTACGCAATTTTTTTTGTGTTAATTTTTATCTTTATATTTCTTACTTACTTTTCATTTAAAAAAAATCAAATATATCAACTAATCTCTGTTAACTATGTGGAAGGTTATGTGAAAATTTTAACACTTTAATTATAAATCCACATTTAAACTTTTTAGACTTTTTATTTGTCTTACGAATTTCTTGGTGTGTCTGCACTTTTTGGAGATTCAAACGGAAAAGAAAGCTTATCCATTTAACACGCGGTTTCATACCTTGGCTTGTATTATATCGATGATAAATCTGTATACACGAATGAGTCAATGTTGCGTCGGTTCATACGGAATTCCATCAAAAAGAATTTTAAGTATCTGGTTATAGAAATTTTGTTTTTGTTGTCGGTGTATGTCAATGTCTCGGTTTTAATCCATAATTATTTATTTTACAATATTAAAAAGACAAGGATTAAAAAAAAAAAAATTTAAAAATATGTTAAGTTAGCCCGTTAAGACATGTTACAGATGGCATCAGAAAAACCAGCTAGCGCCAGTACCATCAGAAGAATTTTTCACAAAAACGGCCTACAAGGCAGAGTACCACGCAAGAAACCATACACATCAAAAGAAGCGTTTAGAATTCGCCAAAAAGCGCAAAACCAAGGCTCCAGCTTTTTAGGAAACCATTTTATACACAGATGAGAGCCAGTTTAATATATTTGGTGCAAAAAAGCCTCCAAAAATTTAGCGAGCCAAAAATGATGCCTTCAATGAAAAGTGCATTACAAACACTATCAGGCACGGTGGAGGCTCGGTTATGGTCTGGGGCTACATGGCAGCAAACTGTGTCAGCAATCTCGCCTTTTTTGAATCGATCATGAACAAAATTGTTTATTTAGAGATTTTACAGGAAAATATTGCACCTAGCGTCGAAAAATTAGCCTTACCGGACAACTGGATCTTTCAACAGGACAACGATCTTAAGCATACGTCAAAAATTTTACGAGAATTGCTACTTTATCGCACTCCTAGGAACCTTGACCATCCACCGCAGTCCCCAGACCTAAGCTCGATAGAGCATCTGTGGGAGCATCTCAATCGCAAAGTCAGACAGAGGACGATTTCCAGCAAGGAGAACCTAAGAAAGGCCTTAAAGGAAGAATGGGCCAAAATCTCTCCTGAGGTAACAAAGAATCTTGTCAACTCGAAGCACAGAAGACTGAATGCAGTACTACAGTCAAAAGGAAAATAGACCAAATATTAAAAATTGAATTTCTTATGTTTTTTTGTTAATCTCTTGTTACTTTGAAATTACTACTTACTTTTTTTACGAGAAAAATCTGTTCCATTAAGTTTGAATAAAATACTTTTATCTGTGTTTTTTTGTCATAAGATTTTATTGCATATAATATCTAATATGTTAGTTAAGAAATCTGCAACATAACTTTTAATTTTATGTTTGCTACTTTTTTAAAAATAAAAGAATAATATTAATAAAAACAGTGTTTGAGGCTGTTTGAACTTTATTTTGACGCTGACTGTATGTTCTTTTTTGTCAGCAAACACTTTTTAATTATGAGTATTATGAGGCTTAATATTCCTGAAATGCAAGTATTTTAAGAGATACATGTTATAAAAAAAAAACAAATTTTAATATATTTTATGTAATAAAAATATCTTTTACTCGTGCAAGAAATAAAAACTTTGCTTCACCACCACCTTGTTATCTATTAACAGAATTTTAAGTTTTTTTCATGACTTTATAATAAGCGCAATCACTTTTTTGGCCAAATAGAAGAAAATGGATTGAAAAATATGAAACCGTTCAAAAGTAATAGATTCCAGATAAAAACCAGTGCCAAAATAGCGCACGGTGCAGCGTTTCTTAAATGATTGCGCTTCATTGTAAGTGACACAAAATATTTTATCGCTCATTCTTTTCAAGTTATAAACGCTGTCATGCAAAATAACGCAAGAAAAAACTGTTATAAATGAAAAAAATTGCAACTTCGATATACGTACAAACACACACTTACACACACATGTATATATATATATATACATATATTTATATAAACAAATGAAATTTTTATGCACAAAGCATCAAACACATATTTTAATATCCACACATAAAGTGGCCAGATTTAGCATCAACAGTATCAACATCAACCGCAGACAACGCTGCCATCATGTTTAACTTTATTGTCGTTCTGACTGCAGCTGCTTCTGGGACATAGTGTTGCCACTCATTTGTCGCATCAGCACATATGGCAAGCATGGACATTCTTCCGTCCGAGTAAAGCTCTTGTCGTCATCATCAGGACATTCTTTGGCTTATGCTGTTCATCATGGTTTTCATTCATTCAATTTTGCTCGTTCGTTCATGATTTTTTTTTATTTGAGGCCAAAGAATGCCTCAAACACGACAATCCAACGGTCGCCGCCCAGCAAAAAACATAAACCAACAAACATACCTACTAGTAAACACACACACATAAACTTACTTTAAGAATACTTACATATGTAGAGCCATCTGCATCTACATGAAAAAACAACACATCTACGCTGTTTGCTCAGTAAAGCTTCAACAAAAAAGCATCAAGCAAGCGCGCTCACTTCCGCATTTGGACGACGCCATTTATGTTATCATGACATCAAATGTGCCACCCACTTCCACTGCAAGCAACCAACTCGCTTGCCGCTTAGCACTCATCATGTGATATTATAATTGTGGCGCCTGAGGACTTTCATTAAACAAATTTTTAAGTGGAAAAATAGTTTCTTGAATTGCTTGAATGTATGAATGACTTCAGCTCATGCTCCTCAGTTTAAAGGATCACTAAGCTGCTGATATGTAGCAAAAGGGGAAAACAGCGAAAAGCAAGCATGTCAACAAATGTCATAGGAATGCTTTGTACAGAAGATATGCAAATTTATTTAGTTTAATGGAAGTTCAGAAAATCACAATTGCAGAAAATCTAGAGTTTAAAATTAAAAAAGCCTGGGTCAAAAGTGTGATGTTTAGGAAATAATTTTGTTATGTTAGTAGATAATTTAAAACAAAATATTTCATGCAAAAAAAAAGTACGTAATTAAGAATAAGGGAGCAGCAAGATGTGCAACTTTACAACAAAATAAGTGATTTTCCAAAGAGATATCAAAATTGGTGTTTCAACCTAGAAAATAAGAATGCACTGACTGCACAGAGCATTAAAAGCACCAATAATTTCAACATCTTGTTCGTGATTTTCATGCTTCATTTGAAGACCGTACTTAATTTTTAATGTATAAGCAAGCTTACGTGTTCAATAAATACTAATAAAAAAAAAAAAATAATATTTAGGAATCGTAATTGAATCGTAACTTTCTCACGACAGTGAAAACGAATCGTTAACGAAACTCGCTAACGAACAAATAAACCAAAATTCCATTTGGTTTACTAGGAATGTAAAGACAATGTGATTTATGTATTGCATTCTTTGAATAGTTCGCATTTTTTATATATATATGCTGTGAAATATGAAAACATCACTTCTATTTAAATCATTATTTTCTGTATGTTTTTCACCATAACCTTAAATTTCTGTTTTTACTTTTTGTGAAATTTATATTTTCATATCTATACATATAAAACAAAGTCGGGTTTGTTACATCATTTAAAACTCAAGAACGGCTGGACCGATTTTAATGATCTTTTATTTGTTGGATTTGTGTTCATCTCGAATAGCAGTATAACTATAAAAATATCGGAAAAACTCAGGCGGCGTGGCACCTGACATACAAATCAAATCTTCTATATCGAATAGCTTTGGAATTATAGGTCGCACAGCAATGGATTTCGGTATTCGACTTTAATTTTCACTTGCCGTTCTACTGGTAAAATTTTATGGGCGTTGGACGTAGGCGTGGCACGTTTTCAGCAGCCCAAATTTTCAGTGTAACTTTAAAGTTATAATTCACACATTAATGGAACTCGGTTAGAACGTACTATTTAGTCGTGTCTTTCGACTGGAAAAACTGAGCAAGTATAGGCCAAAGGGGTGTGGCACCACCCATACAATTCAAATTTATGATATCGAATAGCTTTGGAACTAAATACCGTATAATAATGAAATTCAGTATGGATGATACTGAATTCACTTGGTGATATCCTTCTACTGGAAAACTGGGATGAGCTTTGGAAAAGGGGGTGTGGCGCCGCCCATACATTTTAAATGTTTGATATCAGATAGCTTTGTAACTAAATGTCGTATAACAACGAAATTCAGTATGGAATTACTATTGGGTATCCTTCTACTAGAAAAATGAGACGGTCATTGAACAAGGGGTGTGGCTCCGCCCATACAAGCCTAATTTTTGATATCGACTGTGTTGGGAATTAAATATCATATAGCAATGAAATTCAGTTTGGAGTTACTTATTGGTCAGGCATTTCTACTGGAAAACTGGCACGGGCATTGGAAACTTCCCAGCAAAATATTTGAGAAAATGTGACATGCATTCTTAGGGACACTGCTTCTAGAAGACATTCTATAGATCCAATTGTGCTTCTTCTTAGTCTTATCGATAAGCGCTTTCAAGAGGCATTCTCATAAACTATTTCTGGAAGGTATTCAATTAGTATTTAAATTCAATGAACGTAAAAAAAGTGCATATAATAATATATATTTAAGATATTTTCCGTGCAATTTTTTAAACAACAAAACACCCAGCCACTTCTAACACCAAAATGCCGTAAAAAGCGGAAAAGGGGAAAGAAAAAACCCCCCCAAAACCCAAAAACTTCTCATTTTCAATACCAAAATCGAGAGCAAATCGAGGAAATGAGATATTTTTCGTGGGATTTTTTAAACGAAAGAAAGAATTCCATGGAAAGAATTCTGGAAGCACTTCCTGAGAAGACTAAGGAAAGCATTCCTTCCAATGGCATGCATATGTTAAAAGAGAATGCCTTCTGGGTATGAAAGTGGATGAGTTGGAATTCAGGACTTCCCTTCCACTTTACCTTCTTTTGGAAGCACTTTTTTTGCTGGGTTGGCATGGCTTCGCCCACACAAGCTAAATTGAATTCAATTTACATTACGGCAAAAACTTACTTTTTTCTGGCATTTAATAACCAAAATCAAATCTTCTAAACGAATAAAAATGTCTTCATTTTTAATTTTAAAGCCGTAACTTTTACAACTGAAAGAGATTTTTATCTTCATTTTTTTTTGGTAAAGTTGGTTTTGTTGCATTTTACCTAAAATAAAAAAAAAATTTAAAAAATCATTTGTTCCGCTCATTGTGGGAATCGCTCCCACTTCCTCATGGCTTCAAAACTGATGGTTGAGCCGACTGAGCAATTTATTGAAGTTGAAATGTACTTAAATAATTTCCTAATAGAATTTGCTATAACATTAAATGACAACAGTGAAATGACAATGACAGCAGTGTACTACATTTTTTTTTGTTTTGTGCGAGTGTTTTAGTAAATCTTATTGTGCGAGTATTATTATTAACAATGCCGTGGCCCTGAAGATCTATTTTTTCCCAACAAAGCCGTAGTGCAATTATGCTTCAAAACATTGCTAATCAATCTATTGAAGAAGAACGAGAAATCGCTCGAGAAAAGCGCCGCGTAAGTATGGCCCGACTTCGGGCTTCTCAAACACAAGAGCAGCCGAGAGGCAGAGAGGCAGCCCGTGAAACGGCTCGGTTGGCAAGTAGAAATTGTCGAGCTTATTGGTCCAGTTAGCCTCGCATGGCATTGCAGTGCATGGCTTAACAAGCGTCACATCGAAATCTGTTTAATAGGATTTGTGTGTATCTGATTATGCACAACATGGCAACGCATGGCAATGCTCAGATAAAAACAGAAATGCATCTCTGACTACATAGATAAACATGGAAGATCTATTTCATTTTAATATCTGTGTATTCTTCTATGTATTTGACGTTTTGGCAAAACAGATGTGAAGTTGTAAAATTGTTTGATCAAGTGCGGTTAATTTATTAAAATAAAATCGTTGTATTCTTCTTTTTTATTGTTTTATTTTGACCATGTGACTATGCTTTGCATAATCACCATTTATTTAGCTGTGTGCTAGCTGCTTATCTGCGTTGCATGCGCTGCTGTGCCATGCGAGGCTAACTGGACCATATCGCACAGATCAACAACAAGATAATCTCCGCCGCGCAAGAAGAAATGCTTCAAGTGTTGATTTGAATCGAGCAGCGTTTCTATATATTTCTATAATTTTTTCCCCCGAGTAACACCGGGTATATATAAATAATATGAAATATGAATAATAAAAAAGTACAAATTAATCTTCAAAAGGACCAAAGGTCGATCTGAAAAAAATTTTCAACATTCATCAAAGTAATAAAGTAGATTTAAAGTTACTGGCTGAAAAATTCTCTTAAAGCTTGTGCACAACTTTTTTGTTTAATTTGCAAAATAGTTTTCTCATAAGCACAAATAAAACTTTCACAGCTTGTTAAGCAATTTTCATTTGGCCCACATTCAGTTTCTATACACATTCTGTTCAACTTCACTTTTATTCAATTTCACTGCCCCTTTGTTTAAATCACATTTTAATGTGTTTTTTTATTTGTTTATAAAAGAGTACAAGACAAAAGAACAACACAGAAATAAAATAACTCAAACTTAATGAAAATATTTTGTTGGCTCAGATACAGCGGTATACAACTCTGCCGGAAACACATTCCGTTGAAGGTTTTTTGAGGTTTTATATTTTTATATTATGGTTTTTGCTGTAAAATGTGCATTTATTCTGACAGGTTTATTATACAAAAAAAGTTGTTTCCTTTTATTTTTTTTTTATTTGTTTTGATGACACTAGCTTGACTTAAGCTAATTGTACGCATTGCTTTTATATTATGGCTTATATACATAGCTGTTGTTATTATTTTCACTGCAATATTTTCAGCTCTGTCTAAGCTAAATGTTGTCACAATAATATTAAGCTACAGCTTGTAGCTACTGAAATTGATTTATTTTATAATTTTTCTTTTTCAGCACAATTTTATTGTAGCGCTGTTCGATGAAATCGATTAAGGGGTTTCGATACATGGAATATGACAAATAAGTCTTTTCTAAAATATTTTGTACTTATTCACTTAGTTGGATAGTCAACAACGGATTTCTCTCAAACTATAGCTCAAGCTAGGGATATTCGATATAAATCGATGCATCGGATTCACTTGATGTTTACAATTCGATACATCGACTTGATCCGATGTTTTGAAAAGCTTTTGATATACTCGATGGATTGATGTATTTTCATATAACATCGAATGAATTTTAACCACATAATGAAACTATTACAAAAAAAAAAAAAAAATAAATAAAAAAAATAATTAAAAAGGAAAACACTGAAAATAGGACATTAATACTGGAATTTCTATGATTGTAGAGGCTTTTTTGTTTTTATTTTTTGTAATAATTATGACCAATATTCTCATATATTGACCTTATTTTTTAGAATAACCAATATTCTTATGTTTATTGCGTTTAAATTTTTAATAAACAACAACTGAATCAGAGAATGATTGTAAAAAATTTTGTTTTTCTTTTCCTTAGTTACGGATAAAAGGCGTGCGGACAAGGACAGGGGTTTTGTAGGAGCTTTTAATAAATTAAAATAGTCATAGTTAAATTAAAAATAGTTAAGGAAGGGGCTGACTTTACCATTGTGATGTAATGCTAGAAAAAGTACTCGATTTTTAGAAAACATCGATGTTTCTCAACGATATATCGGAAAGTATAGATGCACTGTCTCGATGCATTACATCGACAAAAACATCGATGTATTTTCCAAGTGGACACCCCTAGCTCAAGCTAAACATATTAAGTGCATCCTAGATTAAAATGTAACATACTTAATTTTTGCCACGCCCCCTGCGAAATTTTTCAGCTGACGGTAATTTTGTTACTATAATACTTTTGGCCATTGGAGTTTCTTGTTTATTTAATTTTAAAAAATTTTTGTTATTGTGACATCAAAAAAACACACACATATAGTCAAAATTGTAGAAATTTTCAGTACAAAGACTTTTTCATAAAACATCGTTACCTAAGAATTAGAAAAAAACGACATGAAAATCAAAGTTTGGTCTTTCGATGCAAATATCTCCGCTGTCCATTGACATATTTCTTTCAAATTTTTTTTGTTCAAAATTTCAATAAAATCACTTCACAAAAATAGGTTGAACCGTACCGTTAAGTCAGTGTATAAATGTTTTATAAATATGTCAAAAAAGGTCCAAAATATTGACTTCTTACTCAAAAAATGATTCAAAAAATGGTTTTTGTTACAAAAATTATATTAATTGAAAATTGCACATCTGTCTACCTTTCATAAGACAAAGCATTTATTTGCAAAAATTCTTCCAGTTAAGCGCAAAAATATTTTACTGTTTTTGTCATCAAAACAACCTCCTTTGTTTTTTTCGCGAAATTTATATCTTCCAAAATGTGGTTTTTATATTTTTTACAAAAAATTCAAGTCTCAAAAATTATTCATGTAAAAAAATTTTTCAAATATCTCTTTCTAATAAAAAGTTATGGCTAAAAACTTTTTTTTCATATCAGACAATTAATAAAACTGAGTTTTGTTTTAAAATTCTCTAAATCTTTTGAATGCCCACATCTATCTCTAAGAATTCCGTTGTGTGTCTAGAGCAGGGCTGGGCATTCTAACACAGTCACATTTTATTTTGACTTCCCAGTGTGCCAAACGGATCTGTTACGAATCCGTAACGAACTCACTTCTTCGGACATTTTGTCCGAAACGGATTGCGTTTCGCATCCGGAACGGATCCTTTTTCGTATGAAACTCCTCTCTCCGTTACGGACTTCAGTTAACGAATCCGTTTCGGACTTCAGATACGAATCCGTTTCGGACTTCAGTTACGAATCCGTTTCGGACTTCAGATACGAATCCGTTTCGGACTTCAGTTACGAATCCGTTTCGGACTTCAGTTACGAATCCGTTTCGGACTTCAGATACGAATATTTTTCGGGTTTCAGATCCGAATCCGTTTCGGACTTCAGATACGAATCCATTTTGGACTTCATATACGAAACAGACGTTTCAGACTCTTTTTTTTTAAATAATGCGAACTCGCAACGGACTCGTTTGACGCATTTAGCTACAGATGTTAAAAATATAGGTTCTCTAAACAAGTTTGACGCATTGAAATTCGAAAATTTTTTGCAGGAAATTAAACGTAAATTAAAACAAAAAAAATTATTTTGTAATCAAATTTATAAGAGAGTAGTGGAAGCTAGTTAAAATGGTAAAAAAAAAATAATTCAAAATATCAAATAAACGAGTACAATGTTGGTGAGTTCCAGGATGGCTCATACTTGTTTCTTCAAACAGCTAAACATTATTTTTCATTGAAGCATCCCAATAACTTTTACTGCTATAATGACAAAGCGTACAAAATTCACGCAATTAAAAAAGTTTCCGAAAAATATCTTGTGTACGGCTATCCTATAGTCACATTTAACTTGATCACTAACAATAATTATTTAAAAATTCTGACAAGTACTTTTCTTCGATTTGAAGGAGAGCTTGAGAACACGAGCCTAATGAAATAAGAAAGTTGTTTAAAATAAAAATAAGTACACAATTGTATTTCGTATCCCTAATCTACTGAAAATAAAATAAGAAATTGTAAAACAAATTTAAGACTGTCTTTTATGTAAACGTTGTGGTATTTTTTTTGACGGATTCGTAACGGGTTCGTAATGGGTCCGTCAAAACATAAGAGCGATTCCTCTCAAAAATACGAATTGCTTTTTCCATTTTTTCGGATCCGCCTCGAACTCAGAACGGACTTCAGAAACGAATCCGTAACGGACTTCAGATACGAATCCGTTTCGGACTTCATATAACGATTCATATTAGATTCATATTAGATTCGTAACGGGTTCGTAACGGGTCCGTCGAAACATAAGAAAGCGTAGTGCGTGCTGACGGACTCGTAACGGGTTCGTAACGGATCCGCATCCGTTTTTGTGCACATTGGGTTGTTAGTATTGGTGCGCTCTCGAATAGCGCACACTGAGCGAAATAGTTATCACAAATATCTAGATTTGCAAGTTTGTATGTTTACATCCCCACACATGCTGTTATATGTGTTTATTTTGTATTTTATATTTTTATTTTTGGTTATCGGTATTGTTCATTGTTTCTTCTATGTCAACATCAAAGCTTCAGCATTTTATTTTTTTTAGTAAATAAATTATATTAGTTTCCTTGCAGTGGCAAATTATACATTCTGGTTCGCCAGAAAGATTCTCTGCGGAAAATAAATCATATTCCAATTCAGAGTAAAAAATTTTAGTATGTTTGTTTTGTTATTATTTTAATATTATAAAACCTTAATCTATACAAATAATTAAAACATTAATTAAAAACTCAAAAAAATTCATTTATGCAAATAATATGAATAATTTAATAATGCCAAAAATCTTAAAAAGTAATATTTATGAATTATATTAAACCTTACTATATACAAATAATATAAAAATTATAACATACAAAAATATTTCGCAGAATAAGTCCGCTTCAAGCTTGCCTAAAACAGAAAATCTGTACATCCCCGTTTTGAAGTATTTTTAGTAAAGGATATCATCAAAAGCTAAGACAAAGTACGGATTTTTCATTGGATTTTGATTTGTTATATGGCAGCACTATCTTTTGTGATTTTGACATTAACGATAGGTCTTGTCAAAGCTACTTGCCCTACTTCATTATTCTGCCATGTCTAAAACTATTGCGCTATTTGATGACTTTCTTTTTATTTATGCTTTAATTTTTGCCATTATAACAAGACATCTTAGCTAGATATAATATTGTCATCTCACTTTCGTCATTAGTTTTTCAACCTGAATTTTTTATTTCTATTAGTTTCTGACTAAATTTGCTTTCTTATTAGCATATTTTAAATTTTTTCTGCGGACTAAACAGCAGAAATAAAATGCAGACTAAGACATAAAGCAAAAACAAAATTAAAAAATAAAACTAGCTAAGTAAACGTGGAAAACTTTTCTTCTTAAGCGCAATCATCTTCATCTTATTTTTTCCTCTTCTCAGCTGTCATCTGTTGAAATAAAAAAATAGGAAAACTAGAAATAATTGTTAAGTCCCAGAAAACCGACTTATTTAAAAAATATATGTATATCTAAGTGGTATTTTAGATGGAGTGATGAAGAGCTACCAAGTTTTTGCACTGTTGAGCTTTTTGTTATATTCATTCTTACATACAGTTATTTGGATTAAAGCCGTGCGCTTTAGTGAGTTGTGTTTAGCTCTCGAAGGAGTCCCGCTGGTGCATTTAATGGCGCTGCTGCTACAGTCCCCTTGCCGCTACTCCTAATCACGTTGCGTACCTGTTGTCAATCACTTTGCAAACTTATTACTTTGCCATGGCCTTTTTTATTTTTTTTCTTTTATTCATCTACTTATTATAGTTATATATATGTATATATATATATATATATATATATATTATACCCAGCAGCGTACTTAGCTTTATGTGTATTTCTGCTGATAAATCTTGGGCTATCCCGAAGGAATTTACTGAAAAACTTTGAAAAAAAAAAAAGAAAAAGTTAAATAAACGTGCGGATACAGTTTCTAAGGTTGGAGAAACGGTTGCGTTGAGATCGACTGAAAATAATTTTCTTATCGTTTCTTTTTTTTTTTTAAACTTTATTTGTGTTCATAATATTTTGATGGTTTTCAGTTTTTATGCTCTACTGTTAAATATAAATGCTTTTGTGGTAAAGTTTTTATGTGCATTTTATTGAAGCATCATATTTTTAATGGACAATTACAATGTGACCAAAGTGCAGTTAAAGTTCGACTTAGATCAGTTTTTATGTGTTTATTTTTCAACATTTATTGTCACTTTTCTCCTAATTTTTGGTTCTTGTCTGTTTTGTCATATTGGAAAATATTTTTAATGTTTTTAAGGCATTTTTAAAAGTGCGTTTACTGAGCTTTGCCACTCCGATTGTAAAATAAAAAATCTGCCTACAAAATGACTTCGTCATAATAGAAAAAACTTTTGTAAATTCGACAAAATATTAATGTATTGACATGATATTTTACACATAAGTTCAAATATTTTTTAATGCCTGTCTGAAGAGTATGACTTTACTTGCTAAAATTTAACAAATAAAATATTTGTGAAACAGATGAATTGTTTTTATTTAATTAATAAATGAACTTGAATGCTTTCATGAGTTTTTTTATAGAACCTATGTTTTAAATATTGAAAAAAGCTAAAATTAAGATTCAAGGTATATTTGGGAGTACATATTTACATTCTAAGTAAAAAATAAATTAGTATCCAGCATGGAGTAGTTTGATTGTTTTAAATCAGTAATAAACAAAAGCTCACAACTAAAATTGCTTGCATGGAATTGTAACATTCAAGCTAATCACTGAAAAAAAATGCACGTTAAAGCATTTCGAATGCTGTATGTTTTAAAATTGATGCAAATATGCCTACTATTATTTCATTATATTATATTATTTCGTTGTTTACTATAGGTTAATATTTTATATTGTTGTACGAGTATGTATTATATCCGTGGCTAAAAAACTATTACTATTTTTGTTATTATTAATGCCATTATTTTTATTATTATTAAATTTTTTGATAATTTTGTCAATGTAAATCAATCGAAAAAATACGACCAAAATGTCAAGGTGTTATCTAATCTGCGTAGCTAGGGTTGCTAGCACCCGGGGTGGAATATAAATTTTGCTCCCTGAAGGTCAGGTCTCCTTATCCATATCTAAAATACAAAAAATAAAAATTTATAAATACATACATATTCTGGGGTGGAATCGGCTAAAGTGATAGCTGATAGTTGTTGATCAAAAACATCACTACTGCTCTACATGATTACCTGGTGCTTATCAAATTGACAATTGCTTTACCTTTCGATTTCAAGCAAGAGCTTTTTTTATTTTTTACTCAAAATAAAATAGGTGCCAAAAATAAAAACGAAAACAATAATTAAGTGAAAAAAATAACTTCAAGTGTACTTCTGTGCATGATTCAATTATATATTAGGTTTAGTAACCATGAAATTGTTCTCATACAACAACAAAAATTGGATCGCAAAATGTCAGAGTAAAACAAAAAATACAAGTAAACAATGAAATTAAAATTTCTGACTAGAAGTCAAATTATTGAACTTTAATATTAAATTTGTGTTTAAAATAATTTTTAAACAATTTTCTCGGAGTTTGAGTTTTTGTTACCACTTAAAAAATGCCGAAAAAATACGCGATTCGCCAAAACTATTGGAACAAGGAAAACGTGTCCTTTTTTAAAGCGCCCAGTGGCCTTTTTAAACAAAAACACTGAATGGATGGAATTTGGATCGGCGAATGTCAAAGTAAAAGATAACAACACCTAACAGCTGTTTTTGGCATTCGCCGATAGAAAGGTGCTCTCAGCCATGGCAGAATAACCAGGTAGATGCAATTCGGAGAGCAAAAAACGAGAAAGCAAAACATTGGCGTAGCTATAATGTCACTATTGACAATTTATTTTTATTCGTTCAGCCATATGGATGTATAATTTACTCGTAACCGTGTAAATAAAGCGAGTACCCGGATTTTTTGTGTGAAAATATAAGAAATATTATTAAAATCATTCAAATTTAATAAAATGAGCTGTGTTTATAGTTATAATACAGAATTAATTGTATTTTGGCTGTAAACAAAGCAAATACAAATTAAATTTTAATAAAATTTTCATTTGACTACTAGTTAGAATGTTCAGTAACTAATTTGTTTGTGTCGCTATGTACGGCTGCTTTGAATTGACAAAATATATTTTGACATTATAGGTACGCATTTGTTATTGTTTTATTTGTCGTAGAGAGCATGTTTCTAGTGAGCCTACCTGGTTATTCTGCCATGCTCTCAGCTTACTCAACCTTATATATAATTGAATCATGCTTCTGTGTCTAATAAAACAATCTGTTAGGTATCCTTGACAACTACCTATTTTCTCACGAGCTGCGGACAACGAATGCCCAAAAAAAAAACAAACATTTTGACACAAAACATTATTGATATCTCCATTTTGCATCGGCTGCCATAGCACGCTCTCGTTTTGATTTTCTTTTGTTTGACATTTGTTGATACTACTTGTCTTATTATACTATTATTCTGTGTATTCTATATTAACCCATTCCAGTGTACATATTAAAGTGAAATTTTTACTTCATTGAGACTATTGTAAGAAAGTAAAGCAGAAAATAATAATTAAAAAAAAAATACAACTCCTTGGAAAAAATCTGAAAAATAAAGGGAATATTTTGGATTTCTGTGCATTCATATAAAATTATGATGGTAGAAGAAAGGTTGATGTAAGGACAGGCAAAAAATTTTCCAAGTTTCTAATAAGAGCTCATGTGTCATAACAAACGAAGACAGAATCCTCTGATTGTACGGATTCATGTCTTTAACAATAAAAAACCACTTCATTTTCATAAAATGAAACTGATATTTGAAGTTTTCGAGAATTTTATTTCCTAAACCAATTGAGCACGACAATTTTTTGCATCATTGTGCTAAGGAGGAATAAATAAAAATAAAAAATAAGTATTCGGGTCCGGACCTAAAGCCAAATTATGCTGAAATAACATTTAATTTTCCACAGAACCAAAAGTGGTGGCATTTAAAATATTTTGTGATAGCTGTACAGAGAGCAAAGAAAAGTTAATAATCAAAAGATGCTATCAAAAGTGACAGAAAGCCACTATGTTTTTAACGTTGACCCCTGCCGCGAAGGCTTAATTCAACGGTGCTCCAAAGCCTGGGACAAAAATGAAACGTCGGCCAAAGCCCCTTCGGAATTCAAAAAAGACCACTTTGAAAGGTTCCCCTAATAACATACCACAGAACCCCAACACTGATGTCAAAAAGACATTATTCATGACCGTGACTAATTCAGCCACTCGAATTTAAACATGACTTGATTATTTTAATAACCTTGGGTTATCTCAGTATCAATACCAATAATATAACCCTTATTTTTTGGCCGCTAAAAAATCATCGTATTCATATCAAAGGTCATCACTCTCTGACACGAAAAATTAAGGCAACATACTAGGCCTGTCACTTATGTAATCAGGTTCCTCAATCTTAGTGGACACAACTCAGACTATTTAGGTTTCCCCGTCGCCTGTTCTCAAATTCCAAAGGTTACAGTATATTGATCAGGTAGTTGCTTACCTTCCTAACATTTAATAATAAATAAATAAACTGGCAATTTCAGCCCTTGGAAGGACTTTGACCTAGCTTCTATTGATCAATTGTGTTGTGTGTGTTATTAAATTTTGATCAAAAATGACCGAGAACTGGACCTACGTGTTTTATGCCGACTCCGAAAGGCTCATGTTCTCAAGAAGCTTTCCATGGCAATTTTTTACTCTCTGAGGTTTGCCATTGTCTGCAGAGAGGTGACGACCGAACAGAAAAATTAATTCGATTGAAAAAACTTTCTGTCTGAACTGGAATTGAACCCGGGCTAGCGCGGTTCTTTAGCTTAGGGGCCACGCACTATACCCACTAGGCTACGATCGCCTACAACATTTCTGTTTGAAATTAGTGAGATTCAATCTACCATCATTTTCTTAGTAATTTAAGGGAATCACCAACCCGAGTTCAACTTAAGTGTAACTCACACCGACCTTCCTGGCCTAACCACAGCCAGAGCGAATTTAAAACTCCGAGGGCCATGCCCAACGACAGTCAATACCTGGGCTCAAGGCTTCACCTGACAAGGCTCTTCAACATCCCGTCTTACAGACCAAAAGTTCTTAGAATATTTTTATTTGACTGTGACACCTTCAGCCACTAGCATTGTACATGACTAGGTTAAAAATAACCATTGGTTTCCCAGTAAAACCGAGTAAACCACAATCCTACTTATGCAACTTCGTTAGCCTAATTAAGACTTAATAAAAAGCCTCTTTCGGAAAACTAGAAAGCATGAGCCGTTGTATACCAATTGGTTTATACTACGGTCGAAAGATTAAATGTTCCTTACATAAAACCTTCATTATAAGATAAGGCCTGCAGAACAGCAGTTGTAAAACAGAGTCTGCTCAAGAAAATATTTCCGTTTGTTCGTTTTACCTTGAATGAGGAGAAAGTACTCAAATATTTTAACAAGCAAATCAAGTGTGCTGTAAGAATTAAATGTTGCATAATGATAAGAAAGGGCCGTTTTAACTATTGCGAGTTATATGTTTTCGTATATCTTTATCGAAGTGAAACTTTTTATGCGGTTATTTGATATAGAGGGTAAAATTTTTCGAGTCTCGTTACGAATTTTTTTTTTATTTCGTCACAAAAAATTGTGTACACAAGCAAATATATTTTTTTTTTGTGTCAGATAGATTTTGACCCCTAGAAGGGTGGCAGATAGATTTTTTCACGTTATTTCGTAAATGTCAAATCACGGACATATTCCGCATAGATCCGAAACCATTAAGACCAATATTACTAAACGAAGCACCAAAAAATGACATGAAAATATTAAATAAACAGAATATATTTTATGAAAATTTTGTATTGTATTTCGTTTGAGATGCTACCTCTTTCTTTCTCTCTGTTTTTTTTTTTACAAAAATCTATCTTATTCTTTATATTAAGAAGTTTCCCTTCTGTACTGTATACACACTATACTGTAATTTTTTTTTAACCTGCGATGTATTTTTTATAGAAAATTTTGGGAAACTAAACAAATTTACTAAATTTGGTATACAACTGCTGTTTGAACAGAAGTATAGATACATGAATTTTTTAAAGGAATTTATGAGTTTTTGAAACATACTAAAGTCACATATTACCATATGTTATTAACGAAACTACATTTAACACTAATAAACAAATTTTAAATGTATGTATCATGACATTAAGGCAACCCTGCCCTGTCGACAAATCGCCTTGAGAATATTCTTCCTATTTTTGTATAAAAATTTGATTATTATAGCATCAATATATATCGGAATTAGCATATTAAATTAAATGCCACGTTTTTTTTTTGCATTAGTATAGGAACATAACTAACTAATCTTTTAAAAACATTCATAAACCGAGTGTTCACCCTGTTGGAAAATCCTTACTACATTTTGATAAATGCTTAAAAAATATCTTTTTCCTCATTCAACGAACAAAACTACAGCAATCAATTGTAAAATCAATCCAAATATTTATCCCTTTTTCAAATATGTTATATACACAAATCCCGTTTTTAAAAACTCCCCTTAAAATCAAAGAAAAGAAACACCTTTGAAACAAATTTTGAGAGTTGAGCGCAATTTAAGCTCAAAAGTAAAAAAAGTTTTTTTTTTTATAAGAAATTTTAAGAGAAATAAGAGATTCAAAATTGTCAAATCGTGGATAATCTGCTCTGTGAGTATGAATAAGAGATTCTGTTTTCGGCGTTTACTATGTCTTTCATTTCCTTTGTGTTCAATTGAAATAAGAACTAAATAAAAATAGTAAAACACAAAATAAATTTGACTCTTCTTTTCTTTATTTGACTCTTTTGTGGGTTAGTTTGTTTATTTTTGAAGCTTTATGCTACATTTAAATGAGTTGATTCTAGTTTGTTTTTGAGTGAACTAAGAATTTAAAAATTCTCAATTTCTCAACCTTAAAACAACTCAAAACGGAGTCAGTATGACTTTTCAAACAAATCTAATTTTTGAAATAAATTGAACACACAAACGGAGATAAATATAGTTTTTACAGCTTTGGAAAAATACCATGCACGATTGACTCCAAATATGACATTATTTACTCCGCTTTTTTTGGGTGTGGACTTCACCTAAGTGATATGCTTAATTTTCGTACTCTACTATTGCTGCATAAAATCATATACAGAAAGGAGCCTGATTATTTATTTGAACTTTTAAGGTTTTGTAAATCAACGAAGAGAGCAACTCAATATGAGCAACCCAGGCAGAAATATCTCTTGACTTCTCGTCATTTCTTTGTTTATGCGATACATCTTTGGAATACGCTACCTTTTAATCTAAAGCAAATTTGTAACGTGAACACATTCAAGCAAAAACACTTTAAACACCTTTCAGTTGTTCTCTAATAACCTTCTGTGTACCTTCATATCTTTCTTTCTCTGCATCTTTGCTTTTCTTTTGTTTTCTTTGTCGATAAATAAATGTTATGTTATATTTTCCTTAAATATCCTTATAATTATTATAATTTTTTAGTTTTTTGTCTTTTTTTTTAGTTTTTAAAAGAACATGTTTAAATCTTTTAATTTTTTTAATACATACTTTAATATTTTTTCAAAATTTTTTGATTTGTTTAACTTTGAAGCAGGGCATCCCTCATGGAGTGGCGGGTATGGCGATCCTGCGGATCCTGAGTCATTGCTCTTGTCTTTAATTTTATGAAAAATGTAATGTAATAAAAACTTAATTATAATTTATAACTTAAAAGAGAAATCTTATTGTAAATGAATTATGAGTTTCAAAAATAAACAAACAAACTTTACAGTCATACAGTTCCAAATATTCTGTTGTTGTTCGACAAACAAGCCAAAATAATAAAAAATTCTGTCTGAGCTGGGGATTGAACCTCGGCTCTTTAGCTTACACGTCACTTTACAATCGTATAGTTTCTTATATTCTGTAGTTGTTCGACAATTTTTTAAACTCAACTAATAATTCGTACATTCTACGAATAATTCGTACGATCAATCTACGAATGAATTTTTTCTACTAACATAATATTTCTTTCGTAAACAGTGCCAAAACATTAGTAAATACTATGAATGTAATGGCATAAATTACGTAGTCATTCGTACGAGAAACTTACGAATATTATTATTTATATGTACACAATACATTAGAACAATGCACTTATACGAATTAATTGCTTCTTGTCTATGAATATCATTATTCTATAAAATGAATATATTCGTAGATACTATATCAGGTATTAGTAGCATTTTAAGAATGAGTTCGTAAAGATATCACAATACAAATACTTTGTATATTGTGCGAATATTTGTGGAATGTACGAATATTTTGTTTACTTATATCATTCGTACAAATTTTACTAATAAATGTTTTGAGCGTATTATTTAATTTGGAATTATAAACAATAGCGAATATGAAATTATGATATAAATATGATTAAAAAAACGCTTAGCGTCCTTTGCTCGTTTCGGTGTTGCAATGGTGAGAAACGAGCCGAACAAAATATTGCCATTTTTCAGAGAAGCGTTTACATTAAAAAACTACTAAAAATAAGTGTTCCCATTAAAGAATTTAAAAGCTTATGCAATGTTAAAGGGGTATTTACGGTGGACAGCAATGCTTGCTAACACCCATAATGAGGAATGTGAGCCCAGTAACACATTTTGCTTGAAGTGGAATTAGTGAATTCTCTCGAGCTACGACGTTCGGAAATTCGACGTCAAGCAAGTCAAGTGAGGGAACTTAGAACTTTGGTTTCTTTGCATTTGTCTTATTTTTTCATCTTTAGGGGGCAGCTGCCCCTCCCTTTAAGCCCTTGGGGACGCCCATGCTCATACTTTATCTCATGCTTTATCTTATTAATCACAAATCTTCTGAATGTTAAGCACATAATGCTTATGCATTTAAAAGAGGCTACTTCAAGTGTTCATGTAATACTAAATTAATTTAATTTTCCTCTATTTCGCTCTTGATTCAAAGGTGTGTGTTTTAGGAATTTCAAAGGTTTAGTTTTTATGCAGATGATTTTTCATTATAATGATATCATGAATCTTATTTTCTAGAAAGTCTCAAGATTTTGTTGGGTTTTCTTTCAACAAAAATTATTGTATATAATGTGCAGAGTCCATAAACAAATTCTCTAAAGAATACTTAAATGTTAATGTATTGCAGTAGAAAAGGTTAAAAACAAAGACATGTATGAAAAATTGCTTTTTGTTTTTGCTATGCAAAGAAGATTAAGGGATGATAAGAATGTTTAAGTATACGTCACCTACAAAGGACTAGAGATGAAGTGAATATCGACTTCATGAATACAAAATTTAAATTAGGTAAATAAATTCCAGCTTTTTCATATGAAAAACGAATGCTCTTACTTTCATATGAAAAACTTCGGTTTTATTTATTTATTAATACCCTTTTTCTTGCAAATATTAATGGTTTGAACGGCAAGATATTCAACTAAATCGCTATCAACTTCTATTATACACACACAAATCAGAAAATCAAATTGAATTTCCTAAAATATTAGATCCAATAAAAATAAAAAAATATGTAAACATATAAAATATTTCCCCAATTGAGCGTTCACAAGTTGTGTAATAAGGATAGAAAAGGAAACTAACCAACAAACAAAAACATAAGTAACTTAAATTTTATTTCCTGCTTAATGTACTTGATATGTGCTTACGCAATACTTTATATTTGTTATTACTTGGTCTCGCATTTTTTTTTGGAATATTTATTTCTTCTTCTTTCTTCTTTTCTAAGTCTATTTTTAAGTTTTGTTATTTGCTGTACGTAAAATGCAGTGCATTTTTACAAATAAGTAGCTACTCGTAAATAAATAATGCAAAACTTTGATACTTAATGAAAACAAGCAGTGCAAAAGTAAGTTGATGTTGTTGCTGAGTTTTCATAAACTCCAACCGCACAACAACAAGCAACAAAGCCGCGAAAAGAAAAGTTGTGAAAACTTACATTCATGTGTGACGTTGAAGCAGAGGAAGAAACACACACACCCACACACAAGCAGATAGCAAGAAATTTACTAAGAAAAATCCCAAAAAAAAAAAATCAAGCAAGATACACACGCATAAGCAACAAATCGAAAATGATATGAAAAAATATCATATTAAAACAGTTGTGGTACATCAAAGTTGTTCAGAAAAATAAAAATGTATTTTGTGCTCACCACACACTATCTCTTTATCCCGACCGGAAAAACTTTAATGCACTTTAATGCACTCAATAACGCCATTTCCGCGATGGCGTAAACCAGAAACAGAGCAAGTAACAATAAAGCAAAACAAAACAGAACAAAAACAATTTATTTAAAAACAAAGTAGAATAAAAAGTAAAATATACAAAAACATACAGAAACGCTTTAAGTACCCGGCTTACAAAAGCCAAAGCAACAAGGAATGCACATCAAGGCACTTGTTTGTTTACTCCAACTTTCTTCAGCAGCTAAGAAAACCAGAAACACAAACAAAAAATACAATGGATAAAAATTCGAGGAAACGGTTTGAAGTTGATCCCTTAAGATGCCAAACAGGATGCGCGCCGCTCAAGGATGAGCAAATATATTGAAAATCCAGAAAGTCCTTTGAGTTCAACTTGAACCAAATTATTTGCGTAAAGGAATAGAAATCAAAGGGTGTGTGAATGTGGCAAGGGTAAGGTTTATAAATCTATAGTGAAGGAGAAGCAGGAAAATGCGTACAAAGTGGAAAATTAAAAATGCTTTCTTTTAAGGGTTTCAGGTGATTTTTGCAGAAAAAAAATTAGTCTAAAAGGATTTTTATTAAAAATTTATCCTCATCAAAGAAATAGACATGAAAAAAAAATGACAAGCAAAATAAAAGTTCAACAAGTAGTTAAATCTAGTATTTATTGCAAATGAAATAAAGAAGATTATTTGAATAAAGTAAGATTTTAAATTACATCGTTTTAACAAGAAAAGTTAATATTTATTATTTGAAAGTAGGATGGGCAAAAATAAAAAGAGGTGAGTCAATTACGATACTCGACAGACGCAAAAATTCTTCGCTTTTTCTGAGATTTGATAACACTGGTCGACAAATATTGACTTTTCAAAATTATTTTTCAATTTCAATTTCAATTCAATTTCAATTTAGGCTTCCATCCTAAAGATTTGCGATTTTATTTTAAATAAAAGGTATTTATTAAATAAAAAAAAAATTGGTTTGTGATCTGTGATTGTATGTTTTAGTGCTTAACAGTTGAAAAAGAAAATGTCCTATGTGAAAGTGTTTTTAGATATGAAATCCAATTTTGTGTGGAATAAAAGTAAGGTGTATTGGACCGGATTGGGTTCACTGTTTGTGTAGTTTGTTTAAATGGGTTCTTATGTATGTCAAGTTTAAATATAGGCTGCTAGTTTTTGCAAACTTTTTATTTTAAAGTGAACCAGTGCCAACAAACAAATTTTTAATGGTTGAAAATCATGTATTTTCTAATATCATTGATCGATCGAAATATAGCGAAGAACAATACCGACAAATTCAAAAACAATTAAGAAATTTTATTAGCCAACTTGTACAAAAGTGTAAAGAAAGTCATAGAGTTTTGGCAGTGTTCAAAAAGCGAAATAGGATGTGGTTGGATGAAGACATTATTTTCCCTAATCCAGCCGTTGCCCAACGTAATGAGAAACCTTTTTCAGAGTGCACAAAGAAGACTCAAATAAAAAAAATTGCAACAATTGCCAATGAAACACCGAACGAAGAATTAATGGTAGCAAGGAGCGTGAGTCTTTACAAGGCTGGAAAAAGAAGCGCTTCTAAGGTTGTTTCAAAGTTATGCTCAGAATCTACAGTAGCTCCAAAAATGCTTAAATCTGTCGACTCTGAACCAAAAACCCCTATTCCGTATACACCTGAGGAAGCTTTAGCTCTTTATATTGATGGTGGATACTCAAAAAAGTTATACAGACTAATGCAATATGGTACCAAAGAACGAAATTGCAATATTTATCCAAGCTACGATATTTTGGCTAAAACTCAAACGTAGTGTTACCCCAGTGCCATACACGTAACTGAACGTTCAGCTGAAGTTGACTTGCAAGCTCTCGTAGACCATAAAGACCATTGAAAAGGCTTTTCAACAGCTTTTGAAGATCTCATGACTGTAGGCAATAATAACGATTGCATTAAAACAATGTTTAAATGGGGCTGTGATGGTAGCAGTGGGCACTCTACTTACCGTCAACGTTTCAGTGTTTCTGATACTGGAACAATTGATGAGCATTTATTTGCTTTATGTATTGTTCCTTTACAAATTAAAAAAGGACCCGCAATACTATGGCAAAATAACCGGCCTTCTTCAACTCGGTTGTGCAGACCCATTAAAATCATTTTTGAAAAAGAGTCAGCGGATTTAGTTAGGGCTGAGATAGAAAATGTAAAAAAAAATGACAAAAACAAATGTGCCGATAAAATTAAGTTCTTTTGAAGTAACACACGAATTTCATTTGACCATGATCGATGGAAAAGTGTATAGTACCATAGCGGAGTCATCATCACTGGTTTGTGGAATTTGTGGTGCGACACCAAAATTGATAAACAATCTAAATTTTGTTCAACAGAGGCAGCCACAAAACCACTTGCACGAATATGGACTATCGACACTTCATGCTGGGATACGGTGCTTCGAGTGTATAATTCATATCGCCTACAGAATACCGATACAAAATTGGCAAATTCGTGGAGAAAATAAAGAAATTGCTGGACAAACCAAAAGAAAAATTCAACTTGAACTAAGAAAACAAATGGGTATTTTAGTGGTCATTTCAACGACGGGTTCGGGGAATACAAACACTGGGAATACTGCCAGAATGTTGTTCGAGCAACCAACCTTGGCCTCTTTAGTAACTGGAGTAAAATTGGAACTTATAAAAAGGTTTGGTATAATATTGCGGACAATGACATGTGGATATGAAGTTAACGTAGAGGCTTTTCACATATATGCCTGGGAAACAGCAAAAATATTTGTTTCCGCATACCCTTGGTTTTATATGCCTCAATCTGTACATAAAATATTAAAACATGAAGCAGATATTATTAAAAAAGTTTCGCTACCAATAGGACTGATGTCAGAAGAGGCACTTGAGGCAAGAAATAAAGATTTTCGCAGTTATAGGCTGAACCACACGCGAAAAGACTCGATATTGCACACAATGGAAGACTTGCTGCACGCTCTATTGGTTTTATCGGATCCTTTTATTGCATCTAAATCTAAAAGCACTTCGAAATACTCGAAAAAACACATCCAACTAGATGTTGAGGTCAAGCAGCTTCTTTTAAATATGAATGATATACCTGGCAGCCTTAATTCTGACAGCTCCGACTCAGAATAGTTTTTTTTTTATTTGCTCCTTAGATTCATCTAGTAATTCCGAATCGGAATAAAAAACAGTTATTACTATTGTTATAAATATAGTCATTTTCATTTTTTGCATTATAATTAAATTTTTGTTACAAAAACAAATGAAATATATGAAGACTGAATAAGGCCAAAAACCGTTATTTAAAAAAAAAAAAAAAAAATTTTAAAAAAATAAATGTTAAAAAAAACTGTTTTTAATATCAAAGTTCAATATATTTTCAGCCCAAAAGAATGTGACACATTAAGTATATTAACTTAATCATGTTTTCTGAATGAAATAAACAGTGTCTAAAGTATGAAAAAAAGTTGCAACTTTAACAAAAAAAAAAAAAAAATAAAAATATATTTAAAAAATTGTTGTTTAACTTTGTGGCTTAATCTATTTTCAACTGAAAAAAAATATTACACAAACAAAAATAAATTTTCCCTAAGCGCTATTAATTAAACGCCGCTAGATGAGCTTTTTCGGCCACTGTGCAGCGGAGAGGAATGTTTTCCTTTAATGACATGCTATGTAAAAAAAGAAATTTAGTGTTCAACGGTAGGGAATGCTTCCTACATTCCATGGAATGTTTCCTGTTTATATCCAGGAATGTTTCCATTTCCTGGAGGATAATATTTCTTTGCATGCTTAACATAAAGTGACTTAAATTTAATTACTAAGAGGTATACATCAACTATACTATAAGGAAGACTTTATGTAATCCAAAATGTTCGTAATTACTCTAGACACAAAACTGCATTCTTAGAGATAAATGGGGACGTTCAAACTATACAGAGAATTTTCAAAGAAAACACAGTTTTATTAATAGTCTGGTATGAAAAAATAGATTTTTAGCCATAACTTTGATTTGAGATATTGGGGTAATTTTTCACATAAATTATTTTTGAGACTTGACTCCTTTGTAAAATATATAAAAAAAAATTTTGGAACAAATAAATTTCGCGAAAAAAATCAAGGGGTACCTTGTTGTTTTTATTTTATTGAACTTTTGAACAAAAAAAATTTGAATGAAATGAGATATTTGCATGAGATATTTGCATCGAAAAACCAAACTTTGATTTACATGTCGTTTTTTCTCATTCTTAGGTAACGATTTTTTATGAAAAAGTCGTTGTACTGAAAATTTCTACAATTTTGAAGATATGTGAATGTTTTTTATGTCAATATAATAGAAATTTTTTAAAATTAAATACACAAAAATTTTCGATTCAAAAAAGTTTTATAATAACAAAATTACCGTTAGTTGAAAAATTTCAGAGGGGGCGTGGCAAAAACTAAGTATGTAACATTTTAAGTTGAGATAAATTTAATATGTGTACCTATTTTGAGCGAAATCCGTTGAGCCGTTTAGATTTGTATAAAGGCCAAACAAACAAACAAACAGAAAATGAGTTTTATTACTATAGATAGTCGATTGTATGAAAAAATAGATTTTTAGCCATAACTTTTGATTGGAAAGAGATATTGGGGTAATTTTTTCACATAAATAATTTTTGAGACTTGAATTTTTTGTAAAAAAATATAAAAACAACATTTTGGAAAAAATAAATTTTGCGAAAAAAATAAAGGGGGTACCCATTTTCTACATCTGATCGCTAAAATTTTAGTATAATTCATACACGAAACTTCAACAAAAATTTATTTCACAAGTTTTTGCTAAAAAATTTTTTTTAACTTAAATAAAAAACTTTTCATACACCACAAAAAAAAGTACTAGTAATTTAAAAAATTTTTAGTTCGGTATACAATTAAGGAATAAAAACATTTTTAGTTTTTTTTTAATTTCAAGTATGTCTTAAAATATGCCTTTCTTAACAAATTTCCAAAATTTGGTCTAAAACTACATTGCAATAAGGATTTTATGGCCACTTTTCTAAAGCATGTTTTGAAGAAAATGCGCAAAGTTATATGAAAAAATAACAAAGTTTTCACAAATTTTCAAAAACCATTTACAAAACAAAAACATTTTTGTGTTTTTAATTTTTACGTATGTGTTACATGGGAAGGAGAAATTTCGCAATTAAAATAAAAAATGGACTCAATTTAAGGCTTTATTGTGTAAAGACAATAATATTGACAATATTGTATAAAGACAATATTGTGTAAATAACACAAAAATCAATATCCTAAAAATTTTAATTTCTTTAAAACTTATGCATCATCTTTTTGCTAGGTGGTGCCGAAAAGTCGTTTTCAGCCAGGGCAAAAATTTATAGAGATAAACGCATCTGATTTCATCGTATTTCATCTTAAGTTGTTTGTTAGGGTTACCCTACATTTTTATTATGTGGTATATTAAATTGTTACATACACAAATATTAATGTGAAGTAATGATAATGAAATCAATAAATTAATTTTAAATAAAGATCATGATATGAATGATGACACAAAAAAAAATTAACTGGCCATTTCAGCCCTTGGAAGGACTTTGACCTAGCTTCTATTGATCAATTGTGTTGTGCGTGTTATTAAATGTTTGATCATAAATGACCGAGAGCTGGACCTACGTGGTTTATGCCGACTCCGAACGGCTTATGTTCTCAAGAAGCTTTACATGGCAGTTTTTATTCTCTGAGGTTTGCCATTGTCTGCAGAGAGGTGACGACCAAACAGAAAAATTAATTCAATTTAAAAAACTTTCCGTCTGAGCTGGAATTGAACCCGGTCTACCGCGGTTCTTTAGCTTAGGGGCCACGCACTCTACCCACTAGGCTACGGCCGCCACATGAATGATGTCACAATTGATTTCATTTCTGATCTCGATTTCTCTGACTTTGTGTAGTAGCTCTACCAATTATTCTGATGACAGTCAATAATTTTCTGTTATTTTCTCTCATTCTTAAGATTTGTTTTAAAATGCAACAAACCCATGTATTAGACAAAAATATTTTTTAATTAATAAACTGAATTAAATATTGTGTGGAAGACGGGAGTAGGGCGTAGCCAATCTGAATAAAATAATTACGTGATAATTAAGTGAAACCTGTTCAAAATAAGCAAGTTAATTTCTTATCTTATATGTTTTACTACTTGAGACATTGCATTTTTAGACTTAATTTTTTATGAGAGGTGGGCAAAGGGCATGGCAGATCTTGACGAAATTTTCATATGATAATTATGTGAATGTAGTTCATAAAAAAAAATAATTAATTTCTTTTCCAATACTTCTTACATCTCGAGATATTGCACTTTAATTCTTAATTTTGTATGGTAGGTGGGTGAAGAGCATTGGAAATATTGATAAAATATTTAAAATGGTAGTTTTTTTGTATGCAGGTAATAAAAAATTAGTTAATTTGGTTTTTGCACTTTCTACAAATCGAAATATTGTCCTTCTTTGGTTAATTTTGTATGGGAGCTGGGCGCAGGGCGCCGCCGATCTTGATGAAAGTTTGTGTTGCGTTTTATATATATATGTACATGAAATAATGATACTTGCTAATTTTCATGTGCCTAAGATGATTCCTTCTATTTTTGTCCCTCATGCCATAGACCTCGCTTCACTTGCGACGCTCAGTTTAGTATTCTTTCCATTAAGACTTTAGCATAATTTTTTAAAAACAGTAAAGGGTTGCCCTAGAGTCACCTTCCGATGTAGTTCAAAATCCTTACGTGACCCGAAAAACTGACTTCATGTTCGGTTTAAGTGACCACCAAAACACTAAATAAAGTTGCTAAACCCCTCAGATTTTTTTTTGTTGTACAGTGTTATTAGGGAAAAGTGATTGATTCAAGAAAATTAGGATTAAATTGACATATTTTTGAATTAATGGTCTATATGGATGCCTCAATTGCCAAATCGATTAACTCCATAAAACAAAATGTTGAGAAAAATGAGAAAGAAGTTTATAATAATTTATTAAATTCCTGCAAAATTTTAAATAAAAATAAACGATATAGACTGTATTGATACGGATGTATCTTTTATCCAGTAAGATATTTAGAGTAAGCGATTGGATGTATCTTTATTATTACTATTTTAAACAAAAAATTTTTCCTGACTAAGGGAGTTAATCGATTTGGCAAGTGAAAGGAAATGATTAATTTCATCGAATTCAGTCTTCAATTAGTATGTTTTTTTTATTGCAGGAAAACTTCATTATACATGTTTTTAATAAAAATTTTAGCAAAAATTAATAATAACTGTTCTGTTACATATACTGCGAGTAGTATTACTTTGATAAAACTGATTCTTCACCAAAATAAATGATGTCTTCTTCGTCATCTAAATTTGAGATCTCGTCATGTTTGATTTGTTCATAGATGTTTATAATAGTCATGTTTAACAGGAGGTATGAATTTCAACAAGTCCATCATATTTTTCCTCTTTTCTCTTGTCACAGTTCAGCCTGTTGCATTCAATAAAGGCTGGTCCACATTTTGTCTGATTTTGCTACAGATTTTCTTGTATTAATGGAAGTAAATTCTGTATTTTCGTTGAAGTCCCGTTTGAATTGTATGAGGTGTGGTCTCGACTTTTCGAATTTGAAGCCAATTTTTTTTTGTATCCTGGAAATTGTTGTCTTTATATTAACGATATATTTTTCTAGAGTACTTGTAAAGAAAAATTCTTGATGCGTTATTTGAATCACATGAAACGGTTCTTTCTTTTTACTGGTCATATCTATCATATCTAGAGTTTCTTTTCATATCTAGAGTTTACCGGGATTCCCGGGCATTTGTAATTCCCGGTTTCCCGGGAAATTCTGTATTTAACATATATTTTATTTATCATTAAAAAATATTAGTTGATTCGTCACATAAAACACTTCTTTCACTAAGGCGCGGTGCGCCGCCGCCACCGACACTATTTGGATTAAGCCACGCCGCCGCCGATCATTTTGCCTCGGCTCCTATCTCTGGTCTGCACCTCTCTTTTAATGTTCTTTATAAAACAGCTGATCTTGTGTTGATATTTCATTTATTTATCTTGTATTAACAAGATATTCTTAGGCCATTTGTTGTTATCGCTAGTCGCTTTTTAAACGTTTTCGGCTTTTAAGGTAAATATATGAAAAAATCCTTTAAAAGAGTGTATGTATAAAGATTTTATGTTTTGTTATCAGATGGAAAATTCATCCGTATGGACATTTTTTAAAAAGAGTGGTGTGGAATCTGCTATTTGTTCACTCTGTTCCAAAACTCTTAGCTGCAAAGGACAGTCAATCAGTGGTCTACTGAGGCATTTACAAAACGTACATAAAAAAAGAAATGAAAAGGAGTCATCCACTGTTGCAGAGCAGCCCACAGCGAATAAGGTTCGAATAATTCAATCTACAATGGATAAGTATGCAAAAATGGAAAATTTGGGAACTTTAGTCTCGAAACTGGCTGCTATCGACGGATTCACAATTAGAGGAATTACGGAGCGGCAAACTGAAAATAGAAATAGAGTCATTTTTTAACCCTTTTCTGAGCTCATCTGAGAACGAAAGTGATTTCATATCACAGGTCACAGTGAAGAGGTCGAATTTCGATTACTTGCGAACTATAGTTCAAGAATATTATTTCTTAATGTTTAAAATTGAAACACATATATGTTAAAAGGCACTTATAATAATTATTAAAACTCCACAAAGCGGATTGCACGAAATAAAATAAAACCAAAAAAAAAAACTTAGTCATCAGAAATATGTAAAAAACAAAACGTATAAAAAACAGCAACAACAATAACCTTTCCAGCATGCCAATATTTGCCACACACACACACACACACACACACTCGCACACTCAAACTCACCCACAGCTGAAATTATTTGTTATGTTGTCAACACGTGTGCCTGGGAGAGCACCAACAAACCGGAAGTTCATAATATTTATACTGTTGTGCATGTTGTTGACTTGTTTTGTGTTTGTTTCTTGATGTTTTCCTCTGTTTATGATGTGAATACATATGAGCTAATGTGAACAGGTAGCTTTTGCTTGTGTTATATATGTTTGTTGTTGCTTTATAGACATATTTTTTTGAGCTGGAAAAAAAGGGCGCTGTTTAAGATGCCGTAAAATTGAATTTTTCACAACTCTAAGTGTTTTTCTTCAAAAGTGGTTCTAAAGAACATCAAAAGAAAGTCAATGGTGAAAATAAGGGTAATGCACTTACGGTTGGCATGATGCTTATGTGAGATATATTGGTTATTGGGTAGACTCTAACAGGCGCAGATCCACGGGGGTAAAAAAGGGAAATTCCTCCCCCAAGATCTCAAAATTCTTAAAAAAGTAATGTTAATATAAGTATATATTTGTCTAAGATAAAAAAAATCAAATAAGACGCTCTAGATTTAATCTAGCCGTGCGCAATCGCTTTAATAATTTCTAGTTGTGTTCCTAGCTTGCTGACATGATATGGCGCTGTCTTCGTTACGTTGAATAATAATCATTCTCCCCTTTACTCTTTTTTTTCGAATATTAAAAAAATATTGCTCTTTCGTCCAGCTGAACGAAAAAATATGAATTCTGTAACAAGAATTTTATTGCAATTCTATGCACAGATCGATACCAGATCGATTTTGAATGGAAAAAGTAGCCTTGTACTGAACTGGCTCAGAGAGGATCGAAAGATATAATGACATACATTAACGCACCAAAATTTTGCGTGAATAGTTAAAAAAACAGGATATTTTTTGAACGATTTAAGAAAAAATTTGTAATCAATGGAAAAGAAAAGCATCAGTGTAATGATGTATAACAGAAACTTTCATCACGATTTGTTCCGATTATCCAACTGCGGAAGGTGATTTAAAACAACACATTTGTGAACATTAATTTTATCGCAATAATAGTGAGAATAGATAATCAATAAATATAACGCTAGAAATCATCTATACAAAATTTAGTCTCGATATGTCGAAATCTTTTTAATTCGAAATGGCCTTTAACATCCATGTCCTCGTTTAATATGATTAGATATTGTAGTCGATTTCCATAGATTTATGATCGCTGATTCCGACTATCAACCGATTATATCTTTATCGATGTTGAGATATATAATATTGAATGAAAAAAAATCGAGTTTTTAGGCATATGTGAATAATTTTAAAAAAAGTTGGACGACGGTAAAATCCTCATATTTCAAAATGAAATTTTATTAATTTCAAAATGAAATTATTTTTAGTAGTGAACTACAAAAAAATTTGTAATAATTTTAATTAATTGTAAAGAACTTTTTATTAAAAAAACCCTAAACTAACGCTGGATTTGTTCAGTCTTGAATTTTCTATGTTAATTATTTTTACTGGCTTTAGACTTTACACATATTACACAAAAGACAAAGTACTAGGTCACCGAAATGTCACTATAAATGGAAACAGCCGACATTTTGAAAATTAGTTTTCAAAAATTTCCCATCACCGATTTTCGATTTTTAAAATGCAGAGTACTTATAAAGGGTCCGCCAAATAACTTTTTTTTTTTTAAAACTCTATAAAAAAAGACTACTAGATATTTTCTCAAATTTCTTTTTTTATTTGAAAGTAACGATCTTTCCGGTAAATAATGGAAAATAATTTTATTCAAATGGCTGCCTCGGCTGGCCATGCAGTAGCCTACACGATCGGTCCAATTTTTAAGCACATTATCGATTGTGTGCAGCTGTATTTCACCAAAGGCTTCACGAATATTGTCCTTTACAACATCAATTGTCTCTGGCTTGTCGGCGTGACACTTATCTTTGAAACCAAATGTTGCCAATATCCTCCTCTTCAATTTTTGTGAACAAAAATTCGTTCAACATGGCCCGATAACAATCGCCATTGACTGTTACGGCCACTCCTTGCTCATTTTCGAAGAAAAATAGCCCAATTATGCCTCTGGACCAAAATCCGCACCAAAAAGTGACTCGTTTTGGGTGCAGCGGCTTTTCAATGCATGCGTGCGGGTTTTCTGTGCCCCAAATGCGACAATTTTGCTTGTTTACATACCCGCCAAGATCAAAATGAGCTTAATTTGAAAAGATGATTTTTTGGCAAAATCGGCATTATGATTTTCAAAGTAATGTCGCAATATTTCCCAGCATTGTTCAAGCGTATACACAACCATATTCGTTCAGCGGAAGGATAAAACTAATTATCTGTCAAATCAGACATGAGCTAAGTGTTACCATTCACGAAATAAGCACTAGTTGAAAAAAAAGTTAGATGGTGGACCCGCTACTTACTTCTACTATATGAAAAAAAAATGTCATTGTTGGTTCTTCGAAATTTTCAAAGATATGACAGTTTTTATTTAAAATTAATGATTGCACTGTGGGCTTTTTTGTACACTTTTATCCCTGTATTTGAAAATTTAATCGTTCTTCAGTAAAATTGTTTCTTTTATTCTGACAAAAACTTTGTTGAATAAATAAACATGAAAAATCGTTAAAAATCGTATTAAAAACTTTTACAAGCCACATATTTCTGGCCCGCTTTCAACGCTTCAAAGTAATTAAAATAACTCATACGCTACGATGATCAATTTTTTTCAATTTATGCTGACTTTAAGCTAGACTTTTTGTAAGACCCACTTGGTTTATTTGTTTATCAAAGCTTAGTACATAAAATGCTTATGATATTATGCGTCCCACGAACTCATATTTATTTAAATTAGTTAAGGATTGAACGAAATGCCAAATTTGAATCATATTAACTATTATACAACTCATACAAATATACGGTCACTTTTGCTTTATCCAACAAGAAATTATATTTGCATATTTGTATGAAATGCCAAAATTTTAAGACGTTAAGAAGCCAATAAATCACATAATTTGTAACAGATTTAAATGAATAATACGTCGTTGCGCGTATCCGCCGTACGTTTTCATAAATGTATACGCGATATTGGACGCTCGACGACGAATAGTCCGTATGATTAATGGCCCTCTTCTTAATTTTTTCAACGTTTAATTTAAATTCAATTTTAGAGATTACTATTTTTTTCTCAAAAGGACAGATAGGCGTAAGGGTTTTTACTTTTTATCTATTTTAGTTTTTTGCACCAAAAATTTATTGAAGAAAAAAGACAAGAAAAGCACAATACAAATAAAAATTTGCAATGGCAATATGTGCAAACAGTGTTGCAGAACATGAAAATATGAGTGCAACTTTCAAAGTGTTTTCACAGTGTTGTGTTTTAAGTGTTTTTATATAAGAAACACATTTTCGTCTACAAAATACGTCATTTTAGTCTTTTAATACGTCGAACGTTATTTGGGTTAAAAATACGTCAAAATGACGTATTTGGCGTCATTCTGGCAACGCTGCTTCACTGTGACCTTAAAGTTCCAAGAAATTTTATCACACAAAAAAACCTAAAAGGAGGCCAAGCTTTTTTTACACTTTTCACAATTTACTGCTTTTACAGGAAATTGACTTGGAGAAAAATTGTTTTGTGTGCGAAATCTTTTTACTCGTTTAACAAACGATCACACATGCATTAAAGATTATGCTCGTAATTTTTTCAACCCTGTTTACAAAATTAGTTTTAAAATTATGACTGCATAATTATGGTAAATAAATTTTTAATTGTATTCAATTTGTATTCAATTCGTTGCTATCCATAAAAAGTTTTGATTTTCTCTATGGGACATAACAAGTTTGAATTCGTGCCTTAGGGAAAGTAAACATAAAGCTGATTAAATCAGTGTCAGTGTTAAACACAATTCAAATTACTGTGTGCTTAAGCATATCACAAAATTTTAAATAAATTGATTTAGTAAAGCAAAAGAATCACACTCATGCATACATACACAAATTGTTATACTACCGTACACAATCTCATTTATCACTTCAGTTAGATCCTTGCCGCAAGTGCCTCAGAAAGTGTATTTTATTCAGTGCTATACTCATCACCAAATGCATGTGTTTGTATTTCATGTTAACTGAATTTAAGCTGAAGCGACTAATTCAATTGAATTATAATCACACACACAGCCGCACAAGCCTACTGCAAGCATATGAATGAGTATGTATGTATTTTAAGGCATCCCAGTGGGCAAAAGCAGGTCTTTGAAGCGCTTCTAGCAGACCATCATATGGATTTCTTAGCTCTTCCGTGCTTGTTTCCAAGCCCATAAGCTTTTTTATATGAAACGAGAAAATTTTCTAGGCCTTCCGCTTTCGCGACTCTAAAGAAGCCTGCCAGAAGCCCTTCTTTAGAATGTACATTAGAAAGAAAAGCAATATAAATATCAACTTGAAATAAAAAAACTTTTGACAAATTCCAGACTTGAACCAGCGTCCTCTCAGCTGGCGGTTGTCGCGTGGTGATAGTGTATGTTGCACTCTACAACTCACCAAAAAACAGAGCTAATTAAAAGAGAGCTTTGAGTCCGTTTATTTTCTCTCTTATTACCTTGCCAGACTATGCTCAGCGATCTGTCGTGGGACTATAAACGGACAACCGTAAAAATTTACAAAAACAACTAAAAAGAACTAAAACGTCATCTTAGTTAGTGCATAATAAAATGTTTACAAATTAAGTGAGAAAGATTATCACGCTATTGAATGTTGCAGACTTCGAGCTGTTAGCATCATTCCAACCTTCAAAATGTTTCTGGATCTTATTATGTTGCTTTATAACATTATGTTGCTGGAAATGATTGTGTCACTACAGAACATAATGTTATAAGCTTAATGTTAATGTTAAGACGATGTTGCTTGAAAACATTTTGTTGCTAAAGAACGTAATGATTTCTTAAGGAGTACGATGTTGATAGACATTGCTGCAAAGAAGATCTGCTGTCGCTAAGGCCCTGAAATGTTTCAATGCTCGAATAAAGACATTTGTAAAGTTTTAACAATTAGAAAAATTATATGTTCTTTAATGTTCATGTTCTTCTCTATATAAAGGTATATTTTTGTATTTAAGTTTTTTTTTATTAAAGTTTACAAAACTAACTTGAAAATAGAAGATCTCTCTCCATAGAAGTAATACATTAATCATATTATTATTCATATTTATATGTATATTGTTTTAACAAATAAGCTCATTTCTTAGAGAAATTATCGCAAAATTTTTCTTGAAGTTATTCTAACATTACCTCAAGAGCACATTGAGGTTGAGTAACAGTAAGATGAAAAAAAAAAAATGAATTTATATTATTTATGCACTTCAATTTAATTTAAGTAGCTATACTTGTATTTTTATATAATAATTATTTAGTTTAAGTGACATTTAATAGTTTAGTAAATAATACAATTATTATTATAAGAAGACTTACATAGATAGCTCCTGAATCTGACGATCGTGACATGCCATGAGCGTTCGCTGTTCCAGAGTTTACTAAAGTTTTTTTTTTATATATATATATAGATATGAGTAATTGGACTTAAAACTATTAATGATCACTTTTTACACTAAATTATTTAGATTCTCTTTCTTTTTTTTTTTTTTTTTTATATATTAAGAGCATTGAGTTCAAGCTTTATGTGAATTTTAAACACATGACTTTGATATTATTTGCCATTTAGATTCACTGATGGAAGAAACTTGATCCAAAGAATAAATTCTGATCATTCATTCGTTTGCACGCATAATGTGATGAATTCCAGATTGCAAAAGATTTAATTAAGTTATTAATTAAAAGAGAAGCATCATGCTTTCTATAAATTAGAGAAATTTGATTACGTTAGAATTGGTTTGCTTTGTTAAATTTTACCTTACTCTACCTCTTTTTTTATATGTATATCACGTGGGTATTAAAACCAATTAATATAGATTTTTAATTTATAGCATAAAATAGTAACTTGCTTCGTTGAAGTATGGTATTAGAAAAGAACGGCAATTTGTTAACTTTCATATGACATGGCTCGAATACCGAAATTTTTAGTAACAGAATACTACTACTTTTATATGGCCAGTCATGTTGTGGTGTAGCGTCTATTTTATTTTTTTAAGAAATTCGTAATTTTCCTTATAATTTCCTTAATTTTTTATTTTCAACTTTTAACTGAATAGCCAATATACATCTATAGGTTTTTATTTTCATCTAATTTTAACAGAATTGCGTGAAAATTTCAATAAAATATTATTAATATTAACTAACCTTTCCTTCTTTGTGTGTCGATAATGTTGTGATTCGAAAATATATGAAGCACATTTAACGAAAACCATATTATTCACTTCACATGAGGAATTCCTTTAGCATTACACTAAAACCCAAAATCTAAGCAATTTTTTTGTTTATATTTATAATCCAAATTTTGTTTTTAAATAAACCCAAAAAAAAAAAATTGTTTCTTTAAATTAGATGATGACAGTACACGGTCTGGCATCTTACCCACTCGTCCACCTCAGTTGTTAATAAACTTCAGCTTATTTTTCATCATTACAAATGAAAGTAAGTTTTCGGGAGCGCGGGTTCGCAACCCAGCCCGGCCCAAAAAAAATTTTTTTTGTATTTTTTTTAATATCTACACTTTTTTACAGACTTTTCTGTCCATTTAAAATATTTTTTGGAATTTTTTTATAAATTTTTTTATACAAAAATAATAGAAAAGACTTAGAATTTTTCCATACAAAAGTTTTCATATAATGTGATATGCAATTTGTTAGATTTCGGAGACCTGGGTTCGCATCCCAACTCGGACAAAAAAAAATAATTTTTTTTTGTTTTTTCTTAAAGATTTGATTTTTTTTTAATTGATCTGATCATATATAATTTTTTAAAAATTTTTTTAAAAATTTTTTATATAAAATAACAGGAAAATACTCCAAACCTTCAAAAGGCCTTACAGAAGCACTCATCAATGCAGCGATCATGGAAGGTATATTGACGCCAATAAGAGCACTACTAGCATGCATTCTTTTGCGTATCGCTAGCTAAAATGCCCACTGAGATGAATGTATTCATATATTTCTACTACTTCCTGCCTGTGAAAAATAAGCACATAACTATCTATCAAATTTTTAAATCAAGTTCTTATGGTTTAAAGTTTAGAGTTTGGCTTTGGAAAAAAAATAAGATTCACTTATTTGCTATTGTTCTATTTTCTTCAGAAAAGTTTGAGTGTATAAAATAAAAAGACTTTCGACTAGACCGCTCAATTTTGTTTCATGAAAATGCACACCAAAAACAAACGAACCACAAGAAGCAATACAACTTTGTTTAGAAGAAAAGCGTGTGGACTATGCAGAAGTGGTGGAAACCACTTTCATACATTATGCTATAATCAAATTGATCATAGAGTTAAAAAATGAATAATATTACAGTTTTGATCTGCAGAATTCGCTTGATTAAAACACAAATTACTCGTGCGAAAATATAATGTTTTTGTGGAGTAAATTAATTTGAGAGCTATGTGGGACTTAAACCATTTTAAAAAATGTCGTGTCTAAACGCAAAAACAATTGGAACATATTTTGATAGGAAATAATTATTAATAGTTCAGTCTTATTAATTTTTTTTTTTTTAATATGCATCTGGCAATTTTTGGTGGAGCTCTAAACATGCAATTTTGCAAACGAAAAATTATCGTTTTTCCATACAAAATTTTTTTTCTTATTTTGTTCTAGCAATTTTTTTTTTTTTTGTAATTTTGTATTTTTGTGTGAAACTTAAGTTTTTTTGTGGTGTAACATTATTTGTAGTTTATTGACTTCTACTTGGAAAAAAATTAAAAATACTGCATTTATTTATTATTTCTATGCAGTTTTGATTTTTTGTATTGCATTTAAATTATTTTCATTAGAAGTTATTGAATTATTAAGTTCTGTTATTAATGCTACGCTTCTCTCTGCTGAATCGTTTATTATATTAATTAACTCAGTGGATATGTGGAGCTTATTGAAAAAAAGTTGAGTGTTGATAGTAACAAAATCCTGCCACTTTTAACAAAAAAAAAAAAAAAAGACCAAAAGAGACTTTTTTAAAATTCAATAAAATTTATTGCAAAGTAAAAACATTAAATAAACCTTCTTTTAAAACATTATTTTTTCAGCTTTTTAGTTTTAAAAACATTTGTTATAAAATAATTACATAAATATAAATGTGCAGCAGGTGGAAAATGACCCCTGTCAATGACAACGCCATGTAAAAGTGACCGGTCGGTTTTATACAGGGTTGCCCATATTCGACGGACCCATGTTTTTTTTAAAAAAATCAAAGAAAAAAATAAAAATATGGCGGTTGGCAATCACAATAATTTAATTTGTTCCAAGTAAATTTGTTAACATCAATTTTTGAATATGATATCTCTCAAATGGCCGCCTCTGGCGTTGATGGCGTATTGTGCCCTTTTGCAGCATTTTCCATCGTTTTCGCCAACATTTCGGCCGGAATAGCGGCTATTTCTTCACGAATGTTGTCCTTGAGCTCTTCTACAGTCCTTGGCTTGTTAACGTAAACCTTTGACTTCAAATATCCCCGCAAGAAGAAGTCAGGCGGCGTCAAATCGGGCGAACGCGGTGGCCAGTCCAAATCACCACTTTTCGACATCAAACGGCCCGGAAACAAATTCTTCAGAAAATCGATTGTTATGCGACTTGTGTGCGGTGGAGCGCCGTCTTGTTGAAACCAGAACTGCCTCATACGCTTTCGACGAATAATTGGCATCACAAAATTGGTCATCATGTCGCGATAACGCTCCTGGTTGATGGTAACAGCATGGCCATTTTCATTTTGGAAGAAAAACGGCCAAATGACCGTTTTCGCACTAACGCCGCACCAAACTGTGACTTTTTCGTCATGAAGAGGCACTTCTTGAATCTCCTGAGGATTTTCCGTGGCGTAAATACGGCAATTTTGCTTATTTACGGTCCCATTCAATGTGCACTTCTCACATTTTTTAATCTTTTAAAAGCACGTTGAGTTTTCACAATTGACTTCTTCTGTTGAATGTAAATTTCAACTATTTCAGAGCGCTCGCGTGGCGTGTATTGTTCCATGGTAAAAATCTGCTTGGACTGACGCTTCAAACGCGGTATGTCATTAAGCGATCTGACATCTCTGTCAAAAGTTATGGCGTTGCCAGATGGGTCCGTCGAATATGGGCAACCCTGTATGTTCGTGGCAGAATTGGGACAGGTCCCTATCCCTTGATGATCTATCACGTGGTAGGTTCAGAACCGGTTCTTTTCCCCGTAGGGTATTAACTTGCAAATCAGTGTTGATACATTTCATGCACATTTCTTTGTGTGCATTTTTAGTAAATTTTTTATCGATATATATATTTTGTCTCCAACAAAAAAAGGGGACTTATAATTAAAAAAAAATATAAAAAAATATCTCGAGAAAAAAGGAGAACATGTCTGAGCAGATCAATTGGGTCCGTTCCGGTGAAGTAATGATTCACCAAGGGCTTAAGCTGCCAATATTGGTAAGTCGAGCTATTGTTTGCATATAACTTTCGTTCAATTTGTGTTCGGTTTATATGCAAACGGAGAAAAACAAAAATAAGAAGAAAACACCAGTAATTAGTTAGCTTAGATTAGATTTACAAAGTTTATTTCTTACGTGTTATTTGTTAGGCAAATCTTCAATAGGTGATATTTACTTATAAATACGTAAAGATGGCTGCTGCAATTAGTGCAAGAAGTGCACATACAGGAACGTTAACGAAAACTATATATATGTTGGTGGCAATCAATTAGTGATTGCTTGCTGATAATCAATAAGTGATTATTTGTTTCCAATTAGTGGAAATATTTAATGTAATGTTTAATTAAATGCGGGTTTACTATACTACTTTGAGAAATCAATTTGTGATGCAAGTAAAAAAGCAAAACTCACTTGTCGGAGAAGCCGATCGAGCGACTCGTTCGTGTATCTAGAATTGATACTGGAACGAATCGATAAAGTAGTAAGCTAATCTATTACCTTCTTTAACCTTTAGGGTTGCGGCCTAAACATATCCTCTTTAAAAGACTTATAATGGTAACGGCAGTTACAAGTTAGATTCGATAACAACCTTTTTTTCTCACAAAACAAAAGAAAACTGAAAAGAAGAGCGTCCAATTGTGTTTTTTTTTTCTGTCAACATTTTTTTCTGTGACGATTAATAACAGAATTTTATAATTCATAGCCGATACACAGTGACTGCAACAGTCGTCCACCGACAAAACAAAAACTTGAAGTCAGAGAGAAATGTCGCAGAATTCTCGACGACTTGATTATAATGAACGCAATAGCGACAATCAGTATTTCATACAAAACATAAACAAACTCTGCAATGTTCGCTCTTGTCGTCCATCAAATTAGAAATAGATTGAAGTCTGCGGCAGCAACAATTGTGGTCGTGTTCTCTCTTTGTCGTACCGTCTTCAAAAAATACATCTTCATAAGAAAACATGCGTTCTATTTTTAGACAATTGACGTTCGTCGCTAGTCGCAGTCAATGTGTATCGGCTATCAACTAGCTGATATACCCGGTGTTACTCGAGAGTCATTTATATAAACATTTTAATATACACTTTTCGATTAAATGTTTTTGTAAATTTTGGAATTTTGTAAAAACGTGTTGAATTTAAGTTTGAGACCACTATAAAAATATTAGTTAAAAAATTTACCAAGCTCAAAAATTTATCCTCTTTGGTGCCATTATGTTATTTGCTGCAAGTTTACGCTGTGTGCGAAAAGAACTAAATTGAGTAACAGTTACTGACTTTTCTAAAATATTGGAATCGTGTCGGTAATGCACTACTTATTTCTAATTTATAATATTTACCAGCATACTTTTCAGCATACTTTCGGTTAGTACGCAATTGAACCGAAAAATTTGTTCAATGCAGCCAAGCTTACAACCATGATTGGAGAATTGAAATGTCAAAATTTCGCTGTCTTTTATATGTCGGTACATTTAATTGGCGTGGAAATTTGACTTTCAGCAATATAGTTCAAATAACACATTAAACATGAAAAAATTAACTTTTACAGCATTCTTATTCACAGTCATCTTTTCGATGATATAGTAATATATATAGAACATTTAAAGTACAATTGATAAAGAACTGAGTGACAACGGTGAAACAATAGTGAGAAAAATGACAAATCACAACAAAACAAATTTAACAGGAGGGGGCGGGGGTGGGGAGGCAAATAGTAAGTAGATAGATTACTATAAGGAAGATTTTATAATTACTCTAGACACACAACATCATTCTTAGAGAGATATGAGGACGCTTAATTTATATAGAGAATTTGAAAACAAAACTCAGTTTTATTAAAAGTTTGGTATGAAAAAATAAATTTTAAGCCAAAACTTTTGATTGGAAAGAGATATTGGGGTAATTTTTTCACATAAATTGAGATGCACTTAATATGTATACCTAGTTTGAGCAAAATCCGTTGAGCCGTTTAGATTTGTATAAAGGTCAAACAAACAAACAAACAAACAAACAAACAGAAAATGAGTTTTATTACTATAGATAGTCAATTGTATGAAAAAATAGATTTTTAGCCATAACTTTTGATTGTTAAGAGATATTGGGGTAATTTTTTCACAGAAATTATTTTTGAGACTTAACTTTTTTGTAAAAAATATAAAAACATTTTGGAAAAAAAAAATTTTGCGAAAAAAATCAAAGGGGGTACCCTTGTTGTTTTGATGACAAAAACAGTAAAATAATTTTTGCGCTTAGCTGGAAGAACTTTTGCAAATAAATGCTATGTCATATGAAAGGTAGTCAGATTTGCTGTTTTTAATTGATTTCATTTTGACAACAACAACAATTTTTGAGTAATTTCTTGAGTAAAAAGTCAATATTTTGGACCTTTTTTGGCATACTCATAAAACATATATACACTGACTCAACGGTACAGTTGAACTTATTTTTGTGAAGTGATTTTATTGAACTTTTGAACAAAAAAAATTTGAATGAAATATATTAATGGACAGCGGAGATATTTGCATCGAAAGACCAAACTTTGATTTTCATGTCGTTTTTTTCTCATTCTTAGGTAACGATGTTTTATGAAAAAGTCGTTGTACTGAAACTTTCTCCAATTTTGAAGATATGTGAGTGTTTTTGATGTTTAAATAACAAACAATTTTTAAAATTAAATACACAAAAACCTCCGATACAAAAAAGTTTTATAATAACAAAATTACCGTTACTTGAAAAATTTCAGAGGGGGCGTGGCAAAAATTAAGTATATAACATTTTAAGATGGGATAAGCTTAATATGTGTACCTAGTTTGAGCAAAATCCGTTGAGCCGTTTAGATTTGTATAAAGGTCAAACAAACAAACAAACAAACAGAAAATGAGCTTTATTACTATAGATAACTTCTAATGAAGGGCAAAAACAATATTGCAGCTAGTCATTGATAAGCACAGAAAACAGTTTAAATGCATTGAAAAAAAATCATATATTTAATAAATAAATATTAGAAACAATAAAAAATGTAGTATTTTAAATTTTTTCGCAAGTTATTGTTAATAAACTGTAACATTTGTTGCAACTCAAGAAAGCCTAAGTTTTACACAAAAATACAAAATTACAAAAAAAAAAAAAATGTCGTTCGACCAAATTAAGAAAAAAAAATTTTTATGGAAAAACGATAATTTTTCGTTGAGAGTAAAACCGCATGTTGAAAACTCCGCCAAAAATTACCAGAGGTATACTTTAAAAAAAAATTTAATAAGACTGAACTATTTATAATTGTTTCCTATCAAAATATATTCCAATTGTTTGTCCATTTAGACACGACATTTTTTAAAATGTTCCACAGAGCTCTAAAATTACCTTCAAGCGGTTTGCGGAATCCCTAGAGGTCAAATTTGTTTAGGTATTAAAATATTTTTGTGCTTAATGGGAGTCGAACTTTCAGAAAATGGACGCGCACCGAAGAAAAAGCGACACATAATTTTCCCCATACACTTATGAACCGGTCTAATGTACATTTAACATATATATTAATAACAACAAACAAAAGCAGCACAACAACAAACGACACGATTGCAAACCAAACGAACAACTCCAACAACAACCATAAGAAAACCCAAAACACAAGCGCGTAGGAAGCTAATTTCATCTGAGGGGCAGTACAAATGGGGATACAAAAAAAAAAATTACCAAAATTTCTAAAAAGACACATCAATATGAATAAACAAATTTTTTATTTTAGTTAAAAAAAAAAAAATATAAAACTAAATAAAAAAATATTAAAATTAAATTTTTTTAAATGACCTTGTTTTTTATTGTGTTGATTTTATATGATTTAAATAAGGGGTCCGCCAAATAACTTTTTTTTTTAAATTCTATAAAAAAAAAACTACTAAATATTTTCTCAAATTTCTTTCTTTATTTGTAAGAACAATCTTTTCGGTAAATAATGAAAAATAATTTAATTCAAATGGCTGCCTCGGCTGGCCATGCAGTAGCTTACACGATCGGTCCAATTTTTAAGCACATTATCGATTGTGTGCAGCTGTATTTCACGAATATTGTCCTTTAAAGCGTCAATTGTCTCTGGCTTGTCGGCGTTACACATATCTTTGAGGGTACCCAACAAATAATAGTCCAACGGTGTCAAATTGCAGCTCCAAGGTAGCCAAACGACTCCTTGCTCATTTTCGAAGAAAAATGGCTCAATTATGCCTCTGGACCAAAATCCGCACCAAACAGTGACTCGTTTTGGGTGCAGCGGCTTTTCAATGTATGTGTGCGGGTTTTCTGTGCCCCAAATGCGACAATTTTGCTTGTTTACATACCCGCCAAGATAAAAATGAGCTTTATCTGAAAAGATGATTTTTTTGGCAAAATCGGCATCTTATGTAAGTCGATCGCAGGCCCACTTAGCGAAGCGAAAACGCATTGGATGGTCAGTTGGCTTCAACTCCTGAACCAGTTGGACTTTGTGTGGCATCATACCAAGGTCTTTATGCAAAATTCGTCTCAATGAAGTCTCCGAAATATTCAATTGTTGAGAACGAAGGTGAATTGATGTTGATGGCGCTTCACGCACACTTTCTTCCACAGCAGCAATATTCTGGGGTATACGCACTGCTTTTGGCTTTTCACGCTTTGGTTTATCGATGAGGATGCCAGTTTCTTTTACTTTTTTCACAAGATAACGAACATAAGGAGCTGACGGTGCTTCTCTTCTTCCAAAATCCGTACGCAATTTTCGCACACATTCTGCAACATTACCATGACTTTCAAAATAATGTCGCAATATTTCCCAGCGTTGTTCAAGCGTATACACAACCATATTCGTTCAGCGAAAGAATAAAACTAATTATCTGTCAAATCAGACATGAGCTATGTGTAACCATTCACGAAATAAGCACTAGTTGAAAAAAAAAAAAACGTTAGATGGCGGACCCTTTACAAATTCTAAATGTTTGATAGTTTAAATCGTACTTGATTTTAAATACAAATTCTATCTGTTTGATAGTTTAAAATCGTCTATTGAGCTTTAGGTTAAAGTTAAAACAATTAATTGTTCTAACGAATCTTTCCAAAGAAACAACAACAACAACAACAACGACAACGTTTTTTTTATATGAAAAGGAAAAAATCACTAGCTATCAAACAACTAAAATTTGTATTTAAAATCAAGTATGATTTAAACTATCAAACATTTAGAATGCCCCACGTTCTTTCTCGTTATGTATTGTTTGGAATTTTTTCTTGTTTTCGAGATTTTTTATGAATGCTGATCTTTATTTATTTCAACTTGGACTATTCTACAGTTTAAAGTGTTATCTAAAGTTGATATCTGATTTTTTTTGAGAAAAAATAATCAATATTTAAATATTTACAAAGGTTTTAATCACTGCGGTTCGTATGTACCCCACGAGCCCAGGTATGTTACTCAGGATGAGCATGCTGCATGCTACCAACATAGGTGAAGGTTAAATCATATAAAATCAAAATATTAAAATTTCATTATTTGTAAAAGTTTTTCCAATTTCGATATTAGAGATAATTTTTTAAAGGATCTTTCATTTGGTAAAATGAAAATATAAGAAATAATTGTTGCTTTTATAAAGCAAGACTAGGTATATCTTTACATGGTTTAAATGCAAAAAGGTACAAAAATTTATCAATATAAATTCTTCCAAAATGTTTCTTTCTGTTCTTGCGAGAAAGAAACTCGTTCACCACCTTCATCGAATTCAGTTCTTCAGTTTTATCTTTATGAATGTGTATAAAAGTTGCATGAGTGAGTCGTTTTTAGTCGTCTTAGTGCACTAAAAGGACGCTCAGATAAAGCTGCTGATACAGGCACAGGATAAACCAAAGCAACAAGTCTTCAACTTTATACAATAGTTTTTTCAGTGTATACGAATTTTTTTCAAATTAGAATTGCAGCAGAAACTCTACATTCTGTTCTATCTTTTTGCAAACACAGAGAAAGAAAATGGTTATCCGAAAGCATGCTTACGAAGAAGAGAGAAAGAAGAGCAAAATATATAATACAAAAATATTATCGTTGTAAAAAAACTGATATTTTGAATAGCTTTTGAAGTTTTCTTTTTAAATTGCTTATCTAGCTAAATAAGCGGGGGAAAACTGCCCCTTCTCCCTCCGCTTGCTACGCTAATGCCAAAACAATAACATCAACAGCACAAGCAGCTACTAAAGAAGCTTGTGTATTTCTCATACGAATATAAGAATTTTTTCTTCTTACATTTTGCTGTTTTGTGACTTTATTAAAGAAGTGACAGAACCCAAAGGTAAATATTAATTTTATTCGTACTCTAACAAATATTTTGGCATATATTTGTTGTTATAACGATAAATTTTAAAGGCTGTAGGTATACCCCCAAGTGTCAACTAAGCTTACTAAATGTGTTTGAAAAAATTTGTGAAAATTACCACCATACAAACCGCGCTGTAAGACGTAATTCTACGTTAAAAAATATTTTTGTTGTGGTAATATTCCTATTATTTAAGTAATAAAAAGATAAAAAAAAATCATACCTTTGATTTTTACCTCCGCTACTTACGTCTTGCAAGCTTTTACAAAGCAAACATTTTCTTGCTCCTGTTCGGAACAATTTTTTTTTAATTCCTTGAAGGTTTTTCAGCTCCTTAGATCTTTGTTTTTAAGCGCTATTAATATTATTATCATTAAAGTCAAAAAAGATAAAAGACCATTAATTTGATTTTTGTCCGGTCGGTTTTTTCTTATAAAATAGTAAGACAAATTTTTTTGCTTTCTTCGGCACAAAATCTAAAATCCAACTTATTTTAATGTCATATATCTCTCTTAATTAATTTTAATCATATTGACTTATCTCTTTATTCATAGAATCAAACGATTTGATTTAAAAAAAACGTTGCAAAAAAAAATAAACATTATTTTCTAACGTGTCTAATATGTCTGGAAAATCCATTGAAAGGGTTAAAATACGTTAACGAAAGTTTTGCAATGCTATAAATTTCAAAGGCTTCGAAAGAAAAAAATAGTAAATCACTTAGCCTGTAAAAAGCTTCCATAAAAATTTTAAATTAAAAATTTATTGTAATTCAATTTTCACACAAATAAAAAATCATCTTGAAGCTCTTCAAGTGCTGGGAACGTTTATTAAACGAATTTTAATGAAGCAGACAAACACATGCAAAAACAAATCGAATTGGCACTTTTTGATAATAATTTATTCAAACTTAAAATGTTTTAAAAGCTTTTAAAAACTTTTAAGCTCTGAACGAGTTGTGAAGTTGGAAAATATAAAATAAAATTTATAGGTAAAAAAGCTGATGTTTGTAAGGTAATTAAAATAGGATCATTAGCTTTGATAAATATTATATAATCGTTTTGTCTTCTTGTGAATACCAGCATCAGTGACCAAATAATAACAATACGAACAATGTAAACTTCAACATAAAACAACAACAGCCACAACTTAGCCAAATATTTACAACGACTTCATTAATAGCATACTGACCACGATAGCAAACAACAGTCTTAAGCGCGGTAACTACAAAAGATCCATGTCTTAATATAAAACGCAAAGCAAAGACGCTGTTAAGGCCAAAATAAGCCATTCAATGGATTATTAAAGTCTTTGTTTGCGACAAATCAAACTTTATTGAGTTTTGCATTTTGTTTTTGTTAGATTCTTGTGTGAGCTTTTTTTTCAACACATACTTTGACTACTTTGCTGATTTATTTGCTCGCACCTAGAAATAAAACAGTGTGTGTTTTTGAACTGTTGAAACATTGTTTGAAACATTGAACTGTTTAACACACAAATATTGTTACTCTGTGTTTTATTTTCATAAGTTTTTGTATTTTTACTGGGGTCTACTTCTCTTTGCTTTGCGTGTATTTATTCTGCTGCTGGGACTAACTTTGCCATAGAAGCTTCCTTCAGTTCCTTATTTAGCATGCGTGACTGTATTTGTTTGTTTGTTTGTTTTGCGTATGTTCTAAGTGCCTGCAGATGGCTGACAATTTTTTGCTTTTGTTGTTTTGACTGTCATGCTAAAAAAGCCCAATCAGCAGGTTTTCCCTATTGTATTTGAGCTTTTTTGGTTAGTGTGTGTTATCTTTTTGCTGTGTACCCTTCTTCACACTTTTCTGCGTTTATTTTACTCTTTGTGTATTTGACAGTTGCAAATGTGTACTTATGTTCAACAATATGTGTGTGTTTGTATTTCATTGTAACTATGCCTTGTGTATGTATGTTTTTGTATGGTATTTACATATTGAAACAGGATATTTTATTATCTGTTAAGTGTTGTTTATTTATGCGTAGCTGTAACCCGACATAAGAATCACAAAGAAAACAGAACCTTTTGATTTTGTATCACCCTCTACATGATTTGTAGTTGAAAGGCATGGAGGATAATGCATAAGAGGGGAAGATTTTAGATGCAAAATTTCATTGTAAAAAAAGAAACAATTTTTTCTTGTGACAACAAAATTTACAATACATTAACGTTATGATAATGTTGCTCATACGTCCTGATGTACTTAGCTAATATGATATATTTTCATATTGTTTATGTTATTGTCACTGTATTATGCAGAGTACTTTGCTTAATTGTGTACACAATTATTTTTAAGTCTATTATCATCGTTTTTTGTCTTGAAACATAATTTAACCAGGCAATTTTTCACATATTGGAAATAAATAAGGTAAAAACCATTTTCTTTATTTTTTTTTTAATATCATAAAAATGACTAAACAGCAGTTTTTATTGATGGAGCACAGATTTTTATGTTTTTCCTAAAAACAAAAGCGCAAAAATTTAAATATTCATGTCAAAACATGAAATTAAAGGACTTAGATCTAAGCTGTATTAATAAAACCATGGCAGAATTATGAGGTAGGGCCGACTCGGAGAGAAATGAAGTAGAAAGCAGAGAAAAGTGAGCTAGTTGTCAAAATCATCTGTTCATCTCGAGTTTCTTTATGTTCATGTTTCGCAGTTGATTTTAAGTTAAACTTTTTTTCTGTTTTTTTACTAATGGAACACTTCCTCGGCATTTTATAGTTTTATTTACACTGTTTTTTATAATATTTTCTCTCAAATTAACACAAACTTACAACACACGTGTCCGCACTATTTACAATTTGAAAACATAATATTATTATTTCATTTGACGTTTCTACGAACTTCGTCATTTTGACAACTACTCAACATTTTTATTTTCCACTCTTCGTTGATGCGTGAGGGCACTAAGCGAGCCAGCCTTACCTGATTATTGTGCCATAGATAAAACCAAGCTCTACTGAACGAGTTTAAGTTTTCAATTTATCTTCCTTCTAACTTTAAAGAGAAGACTCTCAATTCAAATATCTCTTTTTTCCTTAGGAAGAATGAAATTATCAAAAAACTGCGGCCTTGGTTTCAGGTTTAGAGAAAAGCCAAGAAGAGATTTTCGGGGTGCAAACTCCTCTATAGGGCCCGCAGGTATACAAAATTTTATAGAACTAAGACTATAAAAAGTAAAATAAATAAAATTTAAAAAATAGTAAGCAAATTATATATGTTGTTGCCTTCTTAAAACTAACTTGATCTAAATAGTTCTCAATTAAAATCATGTCAAAATTCAAAGAATAGATCACAATTAATTATGCAAATTATATAAATAAAGGGTGTTTTTCATAGAGTAATACAAGTTTAAATCATAATAAAACATAATAATATATTTTTAATATCATTGAAACGGGCTTTATTGGATAGACAATTTTATGACATTAATGTTTAAATATGATTTCGGCCATGTGGCTACCACGGCTGGCGCGTACAAGGCGCAATCTGGAACACCAATTTTCACAAACTTTTCGCAACATTTTCGGCCGTATCTCGCCGACAACTCTTCGAATGTTGATTTCCAGGTATTCAATTGTTTGTGGTTTATCGACGTAGACAAGTGATTTTACATAACCCCAAAGAAAATAATCCAATGGGGTTAAATCACACGATCTTGGGGGCCAATTAATTGGCCTATTTGGTGAAATTATTTTTTCGTCAAAAGTTTCTTTGAGTAAATCAATTGTAGCGGCCGCTGTGTGGCATGTGGCTCCATCCTGTTGGAACTACATATCAGCAAGATTAATGCCAGCTAATTGAGGTACGAAAAAACTTAGAATCATGTTCCTATACCGTTCACCATTGACAGTAACATCTGACCATCATCGTTTTTGAAGACATATGGGCCAATGACTCCGCCAGCCCATACAGCGCACCAAACAGTAATTTTCTGTGGATGCAATAGTGTTTTGACAAAAGCTTGTGGATTCTCCTCACTCCAAATATGACAATTCTGTTTATTTACGTACCCATTCAACCAAAAATGGGCTTCATCGGAAAATAAAATTTTCCATGGAAATTCAAAATCAATATCAATTTGTGCTTCAGCCCAATCGCCGAATTGGCGGCGCATACGATGGTCGTTTGGCTTTAATTCCTGCACAATTTGAATCTTGAAAAGTTTTAAGCTAAGATCTTTTCGTAAAATCTTCCATAAAGTAGAAGGACACAACCACAGTTGCTGAGAACGGCGACGAATTGATTGATTAGTATCATCTTCAATGCTTTCCTGCACAGCGGCTACAGATTCTTCAGTGCGCACTGTTCGGCGTCTCACGGGATGCACATTATCAGTAACAATAAATGTGGACCAAAAACGTTCTTTTGTGCTTCGAATTAGCAGCTCTGAAGGACGATTATATACGCCATAAAATGGACGAAGTGCACGATAAGTTTGACGAACAGAACTATTTTTTTGATTAAAAATTTCCACAATTTGCACGCGTTGCTTTAGTGTAGGTTGATTTATAATAAAATGTCAAAGTAAATTAAACAAAAAACAACTATCAGCTGTTAAATGGGTGATCCAATAAACCAATGATGTCAACTCAAAGTTGTACCACTCTATAAAAAACACCTTGTATTTCAAAAATAAACGCAAGGAATCTAAAAATCAACAAATAAAGTACCATAAAAAAATTAAAAAAAAAAATCGGTTGAACAAAGCAAAGTTTTCCATGAAGTATCTTAAAATAAAAATATAGAAGCAAAAGTGCACCACTTCAAATACAAAATTAAAAGAAAAAATCGGCTAAGTAAAGCAAAGTTTTTCGATTATCTTAAATCATACTAAAGCGAATATTTGAAACTATTGGAGCTTATATTATTACTTGTAGAAAATTAAATAAAAAATGGTTTAGAACAATTTTCGAATATAGATCAGTCCATATATTTGAAGAAACAAAACAATTTCCTAAGAATTATAGATTATGCACAGACGTAGACTATACATGAACTAAATTTAATACAACAAGGATAAAGGTTAAAATTTTGCGATACTTATATTAAACAAACATAAATAGTTTTTACTCAAAACTTCAAGTATACAAAAAGTGTATTTTTATTAGTTAAGTTTTAGATATTTTTTTAATAGATTAATAAAATTGTCTTAAACTCATTACTTAAGATTTTTTTTTTTTTAAATTATTTATAAAAAACTGAAATATTTTCAATCGTTTATGAAATACAATCGTGCTTACAATGTCATTATCTTTTTAGCTATATAAAATTTTAAAATGTTTTTAAATAACTATTTTGTCATTGCAGTGAAATAAATTATTTACAAATTTGAACAAAACCTTTATTTTGTGCTGTTTTTCTCTTTACCACATTAACGTCTAAGAAGACATAATTTCAGACTTTTTTTAACTTCTTTCTTGAATGGATCCATGAAAAATATCTTAGCCAATACTTAAAATATCATCAATTTGTATTAAAAAATGTTGAGGATCTTCAGTGATAAGGTTCTGAAAAATTCAAGTCGAAAAAAATTAAGGGAACCATTGCTGTACATTAAAACTTTGACAACTTTAAACTTTCACTATATCTTTTTCTAAATCCTGAATATGAAAATATGACTCAATATTGGGCAGCCCAGACATCAATGATTGAGGTGAGTACCTACTTAACTTTATTTAACAACACAAACAAAAACTGGCTAACATAGGCAAGGAACCAATTAATGTAAGTCCCACCTCTATGAATGTACTTGATCTAAGGGTATTTTATGACACCAACACTCTGCTCACAGATTGGAGAGTACAAAAACAAACTTAATTCTTAGATCACAAATATATCTATTACACCGTACGACGAAGAAGTAAGCCATATATACGTCAAACTAGAGACAAAGGATAGTAAACAGCGTTTTCACTTTTTCGCTATACATTTCGCTATAGCGTCAGGATTTTTTTTAACAAATACTTTTTGAGTTACAAAAAGTATTTATTTAAATATGTACTTAAAACCTTCAAAACTGGACAATATGCTTAAAAAATCAAAGAAATCTTTTTTATAAAAAATGAAAAAAAAAATTGTAACTGGTTCTTCAAACAATTTAAAAATTTATTTCCATAAATTATAAAATGAATTAAATTGCGCGCTTTAGATCAAGTAAGTTTTTAAGAAGGCAACAACAACTCTGTATAGAGTCTAGCTCACTTAATTCACACTTAGCTCACAGTTCGTGTGAAAAGCAATAATTTTGAATCGATTAAATTTTCTTACAGAAACACTTTCTTAAGTGAATACTATTGAAATGAAATTGGAACATGTGAAAGGTTGTCGATTTGAAATGAGCGAATGTAGTGGGAAACGATTTATTTTCTTACAGAAACAGTCCAGGTGAGAGTGACGTCACCGTCAATCGAAAATATCAGTCGAAAACTGCAATCGACACTGGTTACAGAAACCAGCTTCAGAGGACGTGTGTTCATATCATGAAATAGTCAGTACATTTTTTATTTTAAGTTGATATTTATAGTGTTTTTTTTTAACTTTTTGTGGATTAAAAATATATCTTTTTTGGATTAGAAAATTTTAAACATTTCCTTGGATTAAAAAGCAATAATTTTTTTGGTGTTGTCCTATATGTTATCCAAAAAAATTTTAAATTGAGTCCGAATTCAAGCATTTTTTACAGACTTTAAATAACCCCAAATTTTCCCTTGTTCGGAACCGGTACCACTAAGGACCAGAATTGGTCTAAGTGAGCCTCCGTGAGGATGCATCCGGGCTAGCCTTATCTGACCTAAGAAAAAGCTGGGGAAGGAAGACGCATTAAAATTAACACAACAAGTAGCTAACATGTATATTACAAGATCTTTCTATGCACTTTTGAAGTTCGCTCCGGCCGGAATATATACACTCAAAAAATTTATTAGATAAATTTCTACGAATAATATTCGTGAACAAAATATACGTACATTCTACAAAATGTAGAATGTACTTACAAAATATTTGTAATGTGATATATTTACGAATTCATTCGCAAAATGTTACTAATACCTGATGTAGTCGTTTTATATACTAATAGTATTCGTAAACAAAAATAAATCAGTTCGTATTAGTGCATTGTACAAATGATTGTGTATATATAAATAATAATATTCGTAAATTTCTCTAATTCATACCAATTCATTGGTAGGTTGAATGTACGAATTATTAGTAGAATGTACAAATTATTAGTTGAGTCTAAAAAATTGAAAACCGAAATCGTTCATCCTTGTTCGTCGAAAATCTACAGAACATAAGAAGCTGTATGATTGTAAAGTTGCTGTAGCCCACTGGTAGAGTGTGTGGCCCGTAAACTAAAGAGCCGAGGTTCAAACTTCAGCTCAGACAGAATGTTGTTTTTTTTTCGTTATTAGATATTATGATCATCCGTAAATGTAACAAATGTATTCGTACAATATACATTTATTTTTGTTCGAATACGAATAAAATATTCGTAATATGTACTAAATATGCCAATTTGTAGCTGAAAACTACGAACAAAATTCGTAATATGGACGCAGTTACTTACTTACTTACTTAGTTGGCCCTACAACCGTATGTCAGTCTTGGCTTCAACTAAGAATTTGCGCCAGCCATTTCTGTCTTTCGCTTGCTGGCGCCAGTTGGAAATTCCAAGCTTCGTCAGGTTGTCCTCTACTTGGTCTTTCAAACGACGATGCGGTCGTGCTCTTCTGCGTTGACCGCCACTGGGTACCAAATCGAATGTTTTCTTCACTGGAGCATCGTCTTTCATGCGCTGAACATGACCAAGCCAGCGAAGCCGCTCGATTATAATGCGCTTGACTATGTCGATGTCAGCGTACAGCGCATACAGTTCATCATTCCACCGTATTCGGTACTCGCCATTGACGCAGATTGGTCCGTATATCTTACGAAGAATCTTTCTCTCGAAGGTTCCTAAAGTCTTTTCATCTGAACTGCTCAGTGTCCAGGTTTGTGATGCATAAAGAAGGACGGGCATGATGAGCGATTTAAGGAGCGTAATTTTCGTTCGTCGAGAGAGGGCTCTGCTTCTCAATTGCCAAGAGTTATTCTTCGTTTGATCTCAATGCTGATTTCGTTATTTGACTTTATGCTATATCCCAGATAAACGAAGTCCTTCACAACCTCGAAGGAGGTATTGTCAACGGTAACGTGGGTTCCAAGACGCTGGGACTGTTTGTTTGTCGACACCAAGTATTTCGTCTTATCTGCATTCACTGCCAAACCCATTCGACTTGACTCTTTTTCTAATCTGGAAAATGCTGAACTGATTTCGCGCATATTATGGCCAATGATATCGATGTCATCAGCATACGCAAGCAGGATAACACTCTTGTAGAATATTGTGCCACTACGTCTCAGATCAGCAGCTCGGATGATCTTTTCCATCATTAGGTTGAAAAAGTCGCACGATAAGGAATCACCTTGTCTGAAACCTCGTTTGGTAATAAATGGTGGGGAGAGGTCCTTCCCGATTTTAACTGCGCTGCTGGTGTTGCTCAGTGTCATCCTGCAAAGTCGTATTAGTTTTGCGGGAATAACAAATTCAGACATGGTGGAGTACAGGTGCTTTCTTATTGGGCTGTCGAAGGTGGCTTTGTAGTCGACAAAACGATGGTGGGTGTCGACTTACTTTTCTTGAGTCTTCTCCAAGATTTGTTGTAGCGTGAAAATCTGGTCGATGGTGGACTTTCCAGGTCTCACGCCACACTGATAAGGTCCGATCAGTTCGTTTAATGGGCTTCAATCTTTCACATAAAACGCTCGACAGGACCTTATATGCGATACTGAGAAGGCTTATCCCACGGTAATTGGCACAGATAGTGGGATCGCTTTTCTTGTGGATTGGGCAGAGCACACTGAAATTCCAATCGTTCGGAATGCATTCTACCGACCATATTCTGCATAGAAACTCGTAAATGCATTTAAGTAGAGCTTCGCCACTATTCTTAAACAGCTCAGCAGGTAAGCCATCAGCTCCCGCGGCTTTATTATTTTTAAGCCGAGCTCTAGCTGTCAGAACTTCATCATAGTCGAGCATCGGAACCTCAACGCTGTCATCCGAAATGGGGGTTTCCAGAATATCATCTCTATTGGCGGGATTGTTGTCAGCGTCGCCATTTAGAAGCTAAGAAGCGTTTCTCTACATAATGTTAGTGTACTCTGGACATCTGTCACTAGATTCCCGTTTTTATCCTTGCAGGAAGAAGCCCCGGTTTCAAAACCATCGTCAAGGCGTCTTATTTTTTCGAAAAATTTTCGGGCCTCATTCCTGTCACCATATATCTCAATCTTTTCCTGCTCGCGCTTTTCTGCCTCTCTTTTTTCCGCCTAAAAATACGTCTCTCTTCCCTCCTCTTTTCTTTGTATCGCTTCTAAGCAGCGCGCGTTACAACCGACTGCAGGGTGGCTTTGTAGGCAGCGTCTTTCTCTGCAGTGGCGTCGCGGCACTCCTGATCGTACCACTGGTTTCGGCGAGGGCGGTGGTAGCCAATCTCCTCTTCAGCAGCCGCACGCATGGAGTTGGAAATGTGTGTCCACTACGCGCATATATCATCGATTGGAGGAGTGCTTTGAAGCAGGAGTGAGAGTCGAGTGGCGAAACATCGGCTGTCTGTTTCGATTGCAGCTTGTCGACGTCTAGCTTTCTCTGTGTAGGGTTCTCTGTAGACGTGTACGGATCTTGGCTGCAACAAGGTAGTGATCCGAGTCAATGTTTGCACCACGGATCGTGCGTACATCCAATACACTGGAAGAGTGCCTTCCGTTGATCAAAACGTCATCAGTTTGATTTTTGGTTTTTTGATCAGGGGATATCCAGGTGGCTTTATGAATATTGAGATGATTGAATCTATTGCTACATACTTACGAATGGACCCAGTTGTCAGTAATATTTACATAAAAATTTTTTTTGAGTGTAGGTAGCAGAAAATAGCTTAAATAAGGTAAAAGCGAACAAAAACCGCCATATTAGGTATGTTTCCGTACTCTACACTGTGTAAGATTTGTGTAACTTCTGGTTAGCTTGAACTGAAAGAGTAAAAATGAAATTTGAGAATATTGGCAAAAGTACGAAAACAGCTTCTAGCAAGTTTCGAGCACAAAACAGCTGATTACGACAATTTAAATTGTCGTAATTTTGTTTGTGAAGTAAATTTTTTTAAGCTTTATATTTGTGCTTAACGTAAAAAACGCCAATTAAAATTATCAATTTGATTTTGAAGTAAAGTTGTATTAAGCCATTGTATATTATTTACTTATGCCATTGTTTTAAGTTATAAAGTATCTTTAAATAATTAATTTATAGGTAAAAATGGAAGGCCAAAAGAAATTGCAATTTGTAAATTTATTGTTAGCAGCACAATTTGTGAATATTTGTGAAAAACATAAACAAACATTTGATATTTGCTTGTTCGTCTTGATGTTTGTTCTTAATTTACTGGAAGTCTTGAGTTCTAGCACGCTCTGTGCACATTCTGTGCTCGAGAGAGCGATTTTATGCTTGTTCTTCTTCTCCCATTGCTTACACAAAACGTACGGAAACAGAAAATAGCGACTCACAAGTCACACAGTGTGAGTACAGAAATAGACCTATTACCAACGTGTTTTGAATGATGTGTAAACTTCTCCATTCTTTTAGTGCATATCAGAGAACTGCACAAGCCTACTTGAAACTATATTTCAAGTACTTGCTTAAAATACAAGTTCAAGCTAGCTTGAGCTTGATAATTTTGAATCAAGTATAGCATGTAATTGAATACAAATAAGCCCACGACAGCTAGCGACATGAAAGTATGCTAGCTTACTAGCAAACGGCACGAAGTTTCAAGTAAAAAAAAGCTTGATGCCTTCGGCAAAATGCTTGAAAGGCTTAAAATTGAAGGCAAGTATCCAATTAAAGCAAGTATCCAAAAAAATCAATGAGCTTGTTTAGAGAGAGCTTAAGCGTAATAGGACTTTTAAGGATTCTGTAGACTCCGTGGTTGGAAGTTTTAGGGGTAACTTATTTCGAAGATGATGTCAAATTTTAAAATTTAAGATGGCGGATAGATTTGCCACCAAGATTTTTTGTTTATTTTTGCGAATTCTTGTAATTTTGAAATTCTGACAACGGATTTGATATCGAATATAATGTCAAAGCTTTAAAATTTAAGGTGGAGGATAGGGTTGCCACCTAAATTTTTACCACAGTATTGCCACCTAATAACATGTTTTTTTAAGAGTTTTAAACATCATTTACCAGTGTTAAGAGGTCGCTGATATCGAATCGAAAGACAGAATTTTAAAATTCAAGATGGTGAATAGGGTTGCCACCTTGATTTTTTGTAGTTTAATGAATTGCGGGCAGGAAAAAAAAATGGTACACCAAAAATGGGTTGCTGAATCCGAATCTGTTGTCAGAATTTCCAAATTATAAAATTTTAAAATAATAGGGTTGCCACCTAATATTATGTCTTTTCAAAAGTTTTAAACGTCATTTATCAGTGTTAAGGGGTCGCTGATATCGAATCGAAAGTCAGAATTTTAAAATGCAAGATGGTGGATAGGGTTGCCACCTTGATTTTTTGTAGTTTTATGAATTCAGGGCTGGCAAAAAAAATGGTACACCAAAAATGGGTCGCTGAATCTGAATTCGTTGTCAGAATTTCCAAATTATAAAATTTTGAAATAGGGTTGCCACCTAATATTATGGCAATAACAACAGAAAAAAGTTACACGAACTAGATTGTCAGTCGCTTCCGATGGCAGTGCAGTCGCTTAGAGTCGAAACCAGAGTTGAAAAGTAGAAAACTTGACTTTTTCCACCAACTCATTAGGGGTAGAAACAAAATAGAATCACGTCAGACATATGATTCGTTTTTCAGAAGTCAGTCGCGAATTGTAAGGAAAAAATAAATCAAGTTCCTGCATATCAACTCAAAGCTTGATATTTTTTCAAGTAGCTTGATTTTCAATTTACTTGTTGCAGATCTCTGGTGCATATCTCTCGATCATTTTACCATCGAATTCATCAGACATAAATCGCTTTCACCCGTTACGCAAGCAGTTGGTTAACAAAAAGCCCGTACAGGTGAGTTAAACGTACAGCTTTGCCCATCCCTACCTTGAAGTAAGTTGGATTTAGCATGTTATTTATGGGTACAAAATGCTGTCGCACGGTGTTATATTTCCCTCAAATGTTATTCTTTTTATTGCACGTTTACTTTTTATTTAATTTCAGAACAATGAACTTTCTTAATATTAAATGCTGTATTATAACGTTTAATCCTTTATATATGCGAGGCAAACACACACACACACATACTTCTTTCACAATCTGCAGACGATACGAGATTAGACCGAAACTTTTTCTTTTTTAAACTTTTTGCAAAGTCAGACCAGATAAAGTGGGCCAATGCATGTGAGTGTATGTGTGAGTGTGTGTGTGTGTGGGTGTATGTATTAATGTGCTATCGTGACCGGATATTTTCACAACAGCCAAAGTTACGAAGCAGTGGTAACGTTCGTTTCCGCAAGTAAGTGTCGCAAATTTTATGAACGAGTTAAGATTAATTTTATTACATTTTACACAGTCACTAAAGGAAGCAGACACATGCACACACGTACAGACACGTACAGACACACACAAACACACTCACACTCGTATGCATTTGCTTTTATATAGACACAAATGCGCGTTATTACGCTGTCAAACACCATTTTAACTTCATCTGAACTTCCGCCAGCGCCGTTTTTTTTTTATTTCTATTAAGAAAGTGCTTTGAGCTGCAGGCGAAATTAGTTTGGGTATGGTTTGGATTGGTTTGGTTGGTCGGTCGGTTGGTTGGTTGGCTGGTTGGCTGGTTGGCTGCTTGGCTGCTATTGCTTCCAGTTAGGTGTCAGTTGCCGCTGCGTTGCTTGTAAGCTTTCGTAATGCAAAGTTAATGAAGTTGTTTAACATGCGGCAATCACAATTTAAATTCACAAAGAAAGCTGAGAAAAAAAGGACTTGAGAAACACTTAAAAAGTGAAGCTGTTTTTTTAAACATGCATTTTTGCACAATGATTGTGTTTTTATTTTGTCGCAAAATAGTTTTCCATGTTTTTTTAGATTTCATTAGCCCGTTTTTTCGTTGCAAACTTTTTCTGTTATTGTTGTTTTGGCTAGCTATTTTGTTTGAGTAAACTTTGCTATTTTGCAATTTAATGTAGTTCACTGAGCAGACAACAGTTGTGTGTAAAGAAGACCAGAAAGAAGCAGAAACCGTGTCTCTAAGGGATTCAAAGTTTTTATACAAATTTAGTTTTAATATGAGCCTTTAAAACCTTAATTATATTTTTTAAGCAAAAATAATAATACTGTTGAAATTTTGTACCACAGAAAATTCCCATGCAAACCAACCAATAAACCTTAAGTTATTTTCTATTAATTCAGAAAAAAGTTCTTGCTTCCTTCCTAACTTCCTTCCTGCATTTAAGCCTGAGGAAAAAAATGACTACAATTTGCATAAAAACCTTTTTTATTTTTAACTTCCGTATTTTATGCTTTTTCTTTGAATTTGTTCTTTTACATGCACTCTGCTGACTGCATTTTTTACACTGTATTTCTTTTTTGTCTTACTCTTATTTTCTCTTTTAAATATTTTTTTCTGTTGATCCTTGTTACTCACTCTTAATGAGTCCCTCGCGGTCTGGACTTAAACGGAAATGCTTAGAAAGTGTTGGTAGTTAGCTTTATGTTTGTTTTTGTTTGTTTTCTTAACCTAGCATTTTCCACTATTTCTCTATGTCTCGCTTTGTTTGTGTTTGTTGGCTACTTGGCCAGTTCCGTTTTATGTTTTTGACATCCGCCCATTATTATGTAAATTTTAACTACTCCCAGAAGGATATTAAATTTTAAGCAAATCGTGCTCACTTACTCACCGAACACCAACAAACTCACAGCAACACACACACACACACACATTAACCGAAAAGAATGGCAAAATAGTGAACTTAATTTTTAGTAAATTAATTCAAAGCTCAAGTAAAACGTAGCTGAGCACGAGAGGCCTCATAAAAACTTTTTTCATACCCAAACCCCCCCAGCCATTCCCCCCTTCCACACCACTACAAACTAGAATATGAATTAGTTGCTTCCCAGCGCGTTAACTAAGCGAACTGTCAACGTTGACTTCTGGCACTGACTTTTAGCAGAGATATAATTTGAAAGCTTTTGGAAGAGATGAAAGAAAACCATGGCAGATATGGCATTTAAGGTCCGAACCATTACACCTCCGTGTAAAAATTACTAATTGTGTCTTTGAGAAGTATAAAAAAATCGCCCGTAGAGTGCAAGTGTTACAGTGAAGTATGTAAAATTAAGCTTTGGTAAAAGTGATTAAAAACTCATGATAGCTTTTTTTGCTCCTTTTCTTGCAATACTTTATAGCAGCTTCAAAGTTTGGCAGTTGCAAAAGGTAACAAAAGGTGTTGAAAATTGTAATTAGCCAAAAAGAAATTGTGGCAAAGTATGTAAATAAATGTAGCTAGAAGGTCAAAAACAAATAGGGTATTTTTACCTTGGAGCAGTTCGCATTAGGAAAGTTTTCTTAAGTTTGATTTTATTTTCGAAAAAGGTGCTGATTTCATTTTTCCTTTGATAACTTTTAATAAGCTTTTTTTTATTTATAAAGCAGTATTGATAAAACTTTGCCAAGTATTCTTTGAACTTTGTTAAATCACCACAATACACATAGATACTGAGTAGATATAATTAGGTTATTAGCAAAACGCGCACCAAAAAAAAAAAAAAAAAAAAAAAACATTTTAAAATCAATGAGCTGTAAAAGTTATGAAACATGCTGAGTTAAATAGGTTGTAATAATTTCAACCTGGAAAATCTTTAGCTTTACAAACTTCAAAAATTTAAATATTACTGCTGCAGATATATGCTTAGAGCAGTTGTGGCCTGAAACTTCGTAAAGCCAGCGATAAAGCAACAGTTAGAGCTAAAATGTTGTTGGCTAATAAAAATTAACTCTTTATTATATCTACTGAAGATTCAGTTTTAAACTTCAATGCTTATATGATATCGAAAGCTTTTTCCCAGTGAACCAAAACTACCGTTTTCGAATTCATTTATGAACCTTTTCGGGTAGAATCGTTTATTAATCAGCACTCATAAATGAATCCTTTTTGTATCATTCCTCGGACTAAAATGCCACTCAAAAATGAACCTAATTTTGTTCAGAAATGAGTTAAAAAAGAACCATAGAAAAATTATATCCGGCACTCGGAAATTAATCCTTTTTGAATCATTCGCCGAAAGAAAATGCCTGTCAGAAACGAACCTTTTCTACTTCACCACCCTTGTTAGAATCTAAAAGTTATTTTTCGGCACTCGAAAATTAACCCTTTTTTAATAAATCGCTTGACGAAAATTCCTCTCAGAAACAAACCATTTTTTCTAAAGAAATGAGTTAAGAAATGAAGCAAATGATGATCTCAATGAAAAATTTGCGAATATTTCAGTGCCACTAGTCACTGAAAACTCTTATAAAAATTCCACCAGTGTTACTAAATAGAAGCTACGTTTCTTTTAAATTTAATCATGTTAGTGAGGCTGATGTTCTTCTAAGCTTTTTGTCAATAAAATCAAATGCTGCAGTAGCTGATAATATTCACCCGGTTTTCATGAAAGCATTAATTTCCAAACTGCTGTCTTATGTTACCTTTATTTATAATAATGTCTTAACCAGATGTGTTTTTCCTCAAAACTGGAAGCAGGCGAAAATCTTGCCAATACCAAAAACCGATTAAGAATACAGACATATAGCAATTTTGTCTTATCTTGCGAAAGTCTTGGAACTATTAATTTTCAAAAAAATGAATGCTTATCTCACAAAAAACTGTCTGATTTCGAAAAAGCAATCAGGATTCAGATCTAAACGTGGATGTGTGACTGCCTTAATTGACGTCGTCGAGGTAACCATCCGAACTCCGCTAGATCATTCAAAAGCGTTTGATGCTGTAAACTATGAGATACTTGTCACAAAACTTTTGCAAATTTATAGTTTTGAGCCTTGCGCAGCGAAGCTCATTGCATCATATTTGACTGAAAGATTGCAGGCAGTCAGCTGTGGTGATACGTTGTCGTCATACATTTGTCTAACCAGAGGTGTTCCTCAGGGCTCAGTTCTGGGACCTCTGCTTTTCTCCATTTACGATTTCGTTTGGCATTTTTTACAATATAAAACCTTAATCATGCTTCATAAAATCATTTATACAAAAGAACTTGAGTTTTTGTTTAATAAATTAGACTTTTCTCGGACCAGTAGGAATAATATGATAAAGCCTATAAGACAGTTCACTCTTGTATCTGTGCGTCAATATTTTGTTTATGCCATTCGTCTCTGGAACTCTTTGCCTGTCAACTTACGGAAAATTAGTAAAAAATTGGTTTTTTCGATACTGATAAAATATTTTCAGAAGATGGTCAGATGGAAGATGGTCATCATAAATTAAAAAAAAAAAGATTAAATATCTTCTTTTGCTCCTTAAAAAACATTGTTAACGGAGAAGTGCCAATGATCTTCAAATTAATAAAATTTAAGCTAAATTTAATAAAGACAAAGTAAAAATCTGCTGAAAATTCCTCCAGAGGATTTTTTATAATTTATCTTGCCAAATGACATCAAAATCCCCTAATTTGACAAGAAATCCGCTGATCTGGCAACAGTGTGTCAAAGTCAGAGTGTGTATTTAATAACATAGATTATGAGTAAAGAAAGTATCAAGTGTGAACATTAATTTTTGTGGAAATAATGAAGGACTAGTTGCACCGATCTACTTATCTATGCCCTTCCAGTAACAAAATCTGTGTTTTTTTTTTATAACTATCTAATTTAATATTTTCATATTTTTTTTGTAACGCTTCAAGATAACCAATAATTTTGATTTCTTCTGTCCGACCGAATATTCGGTTTCGGTCTTCGGTATAATCAGTCGATTTTTTAACTATTTTTGTAACTACTTTTTTAATTGGGCTTCGGCCCAATTAACCAAATATTTGCCGTATATTTTTGCCTAGTAATGCAAATCTTCGCAATGTGAATATATTCCATTATTGGCATTCCTTTTACTTTTTGAGTATTAAGAAAATGACTGAAAAATATTTATCTTCTCCGCCAACGAGCGTGGCCAGTGAACAACTTTTTATTGCTGCTGGGAAGCTGTATATGAAAAGATGATCCAATCTTCTTGAAGAAAATTCTGATAAGTTGCTTTTTTAAGCTTACTATATAAAACTTTTTAATTATTACTGCAGTGGCTCACAACGAAAGTCGGGCATTTCTTAGCACTTTCGCATTGGTTACAGAAATGAAAATGTAAGAAGAAACTTGGAGTAAATATTTTTTGAAAACGTTATTTAATGGTGAGCAAATTAAACAGAAATATAATTAAAAAATTGAAACATTACCTTAAAATAAAATTAAATCAAACCATAGCTTTAAAAACAAGCTCACATTGAAAGTCGATCAAGTAAATAAAAAATGCAAATTGTGATCCTTAAACCATTATTCCTGCTTACAACTTTTTATTACTGACTTCAGTCAAAAAAATAAACTAAAAACTAAAAATAAATTTAAGTGAATTTTGTACAGGGTTGTCAATATTCGAAGCGCCCATCTGGCAACACTGTAACTTTCCGCAGTGATGCCAAATCGACTAATGACATACCGCGTTTGAAGCGTCATTCCAAGCAAATATTTACAATGGAACAGTACACGCCACGCGAACGCTCTAAAATTGTTGAAATTTACATTCAACAAAACAAGTCAATAGTGAAAACTCAACGTGCTTTCAAAAAATGAGCGATGAAGCTCATTTTCAGTTGAACGGAACGGTAAACAAACAAAATTGCCGTATTTATGCCACTGAAAATCCACAAGAGATTCAAGAGGTACCTCTTCACGATGCAAAAGTCACTGTTTGGTGCGGCGTTTGTGCTAAAATGCTCATTGGGCCGTTCTTTTTCGAAGATGATAATGACCACAGAGTTACTGTCAATCAGGAGCGTTATCGCGATATGATAAACAATTTTTTCATGCCAATCGTTCGTCGAAAGCGTATCAGGCACTACTGGTTTCAACAAGACGGCGCGCCACCACACACAAGCCGCACTACAATCGATTTTTTGATTGGTTTCGATTTCGATTTCGATTTCGATTGGCCGCCAAGATCACCAGATTTAACGCCTCCAGACTTCTTTTTGTGGGGTTATTTGAAATCAAAGGTTTACGTCAACAAGCCAAAGACCCTAGAAGAGCTGAAAACCAACATCCGTCAAGAAATAACCGCCATTCCCATCGAAATGTTGAAGAAAACCATGGAAAATGCTGCAAAACGGGCACAATATGTAGTAGAGGCCAATGGCGACCATTTACGAGATATCATATTCAAAAAATAATGTAAGCAAATTAACTTGAACCCATTTAAATGATATTTATGACAAACAGACAAAAAATTGTGGTTTCTTTGATTTATTTAAAAATAAAATGAGCGCTTCGAATATGGACAACCCTGTATAAACAGGCGTGCCTTGAATTAACATAAAGTTTTTATTCTCTGCACGCTGCTGTAGATAGATTGGCAATAGATAGATAGCTGATCCGTTTCTTTGGCAACGGCAAGAGAGCAGCACCTCCACTTTAAAAAATGCGGTAATCCTTAGCCTTAAGCCCGCAAGCACGACAATTAGTGACTGTTGGACAAAAACTTATCCGAACCCTCCGAACCCAAAGAGTTCTTTAGGATGCATGCGATTTAACAAAATGTAAGTCTTGATCGCATCAATTTCTGTGATGCTTTTCTGATTCTCTTGGCCACGCAAGATCATCCTTAGATGAAAGGCCAACCGTATTCATCTAAGGCAAATGTTCCCGGAAAAGCGCTTAAGTATCGAAATAGATAATCGGCAAAGGCTTGCTGGATTTTTGCGGACATCTTTTTTAACCAAAAAGCCGAAAACACACACGAATTATACAATTGTGATAATGAACGAACAAACAAGATGGATTAATTCCCAGACAACGCCGATTCTTAAGTTAAAATAGAAAATTTAATAAAAAAAGACACAGTTTCGATAGTATCGTAAGTACAGACGTAGAATTCCTTTTTATACAGTAATCAAGAAAAATCCTTTTTTTTTCATTTATATTTTTCAAAACTATTTTAAAGCATTTCATCTTCTAAATAAAAATTATTCAAAAACAAATTTGTTATTGTTGTTGCCTTCTTGATCTAAAAAGCTCACGATTGAATTCATGTAAAAATTTGTTTTGATTTATAAAAAGTTTTCGTTTGATATTTTTAGTGATGAATTTGTTGTTCATTTTTTATTTTGTTTAAAACTAAATATAATTCAAGGTTATGTTTAATAAATGGAAATAAATAGCGGAAAAATTTGATTTATTTATTATTTTTCCTGTAGTAAAAGCATAAACATTAGGGCGGGTTGATTTAAAAATCGCCCATTGCTCAATGAAAATCGTATTCTAGGGATAAAAATAAGAAACTTTGCCAGAGGAACTATGCCTCTCAAACGAATTCTAATGCCCCAACTTTTCCGTAGGGTCAAATTTTGAAAAGTCCCTCTTTGACCCATTTAGAGTTCCATCCAAATGTGTGACCGACCCCCACTAACTTTGGAGGGCCGATCCACCTATGCCAGTGGCATACCCCCTGGAACCCCCAAACATTTGTTTGTATGGGGAACTTTTTTTGTATGGGGAACCCCCAGGAGGATTCCAGGGGGTGTGCCACTGGCATGGGTGGATCTACGCCTATACTTACGATACTATCGAAACTGTGTCTTTTTTTGTTTTCTTTGTTTGATCATAAGTTTTTTTGAGTACACTCTTTTGGAAACTTGACAGTCAAGTTTTGCATATTTCCTTTCAAACTTGACGATTCAATTTACACTCGTCAAGAGTTGATCGTCAAGAGTATTGTCAATTGTTTCTTTCTCTTCTCCCTTTTTCTTCTGAAGTTTGCGCTGATGACACCGAAATAAGATAAAAACTAATGGGACAACGAACAAACACAAAACGAATTGACGTTTGACGGTACGTTCAAGTTTGTTATTTCCCCTTACACATGCGTCGCCATAAAACATAAGACTTGATTCGGTTCATCCCCTCTAACCGTGGGTTAGAACGAAAGAAGCCTCGTTCATTCTTTAAAACTTTGCCCGAACGAACAGTGTTCGCTATAAATTTATCGCGAACGATGTTTGCCCGGTGTAAACAGTAAATTAGGACAAACGAAAGAAGATTCCTTCGTTCGCTCTGATCGAACAACCTTCGATCTGATTGGGCGAATCCGGTGTTGCGCTGTGTTTTAAATAAATTAAATTAATTATTATTTCATAATAAATTAATTTAATTAATAAATAAATTATGAAAAGTACCAAAATATGTAGTAATTTATGTTTTCTGTTTTTCAAAGTGTCCTGTTTATTTCCGCTGCAATATAATTATGTTGTGTTAAGGGCCAATTAAGGCTTTTTAAGCGAAAAGTAACCCTATATTTAAAGCGTCATTTTACAGCGACTATTTATTTGAGGTATTTTTATCAAATAATAACTATATAACTTTTAATGAAAATGTTTAATATAGCAGAAATCCGCAATAGAGCTTGTTCAACTAAAATTAAAAAAAAATATTTTAGGTTCTGCTGAAACTTTTTGAGTTTTTAATCGAAGATTTTAGAAAAATGTGGATGTTAACTAAAATGGTAGTTGAAAATTAAAATTACCAATTGTCTTTGCTTATCAAGTGCATACAATTTGGTAGCGATCCTTGGCTTAGCGATTACAGTATGTCGTATTAAAACAGTTTATATTTATTTATTAAAAATTATATTTAATATTACAACTATTTGTTTTCAGTAAAAGTGATACCATAACGGAAATATATAAATTAAATGTATAAACATAAAGTTAATTGAAGAAATTTAAAGTTTATTTATATATATGTATAAATATAAATTATAAATTTCCGTTATATATATATATATAATATGTAACGTTCACAAAAAACATGACAAATATACTTATATTTACAGTAGTAATTGAATAGCTATATTCTGCATATCACTGCATATTTTTTAAACAGTTTACATCAATAAATTATTACATACATATATGTATATATTTATATAAACAAATATAATTTTTAATTAGTTTTTATGATATATTGAATAATTACATGAATTAAGATTGTGAGCTTTAGATCAAGTAAGTTTTCAAGAAGGCAACAACAACAACAACAACAACTCTGTATAGAGTCAATCACTTAGCTGACTAGACAGTCTGTTTTGGAAATCGCTACATATTCCTCTTCAGTAGTCTTTGAGTGATTAAGCTGTGATCAATTCATTCTTATGAATTGTATGGCTGCTAATCATATGTCATTTCAAAGCAGTAGGCTATTTATAGATCACCACCATCAACTCTATTAAGGGTTGCCATCTGTTGAAATAAATGAAGAAGTAACTAAAACAGATGGCAACCCTTGATAGAGTTGATGGCGGTGATTGTATAGTTGCAGCTAAATAAAACCTATTTTAAGAAAAGGTTACAATTGCTTAATAACAAATGAAATTAATATACAACTTCATAACTTAATAAATGGTACGCTTATATGAAACACACAATGCATAGTTTGGTGACAACAAAACGGTCTGCTTCAGTGCTTTTGAAAGTGCACACCATTTTCAACCGAACCGATTGGCTATCTGGGAAACGACAAAAATGAAAGCAACTGATGTATATATGTATATTTTATGTACATATTAATAAAAACAACAACAACAACAAAAGCAGCACAACAATGAACGACATGATTACGAACGACATGATTACGAACCAAACGAAAAAACACAACAAGAACAGCAACAACCATAAAACCAGCAGAAGCAGCTACTGAAGCAGCTTGTGTATTTCTCATACGAATATATGCATTTTTTTTTCTCAGATTTTGCTATTTTGTGACTTTATTAAAGAAGTTACAAAACGCAAAGTTAGATATTCGTTTTATTCGCACTTCAACTGATATTTTGGCATTTCTTTTCTTTATACGATGAATATTAAAGGCTCCAAAGTGTCAACTATCATTCTTAAATGTGAAAAAAAACCAGTTTGTTCCTATAGGGATATATCGGCATTTCCTGTTTTCTCGTTTGGGTTTGTACGGGAGGCAGGGGTTGTATTGGTCCGATATGCACTATTTTTTGGAAATTTTTTAATAGAATCCTGAAAGAACGACCGTTTTCCAAATTGTATAAAAATCCGTCAATGTTTATTATTTTTGGCACATGAATGTATGAAATCAAAACAATGTGCATGGAGGTATACAAATTAATTGCTTGCCCAAAATAGTTCCGATTCAATTCTCACTCGGTCTTATAAATAATTATCTGTTTTGAATTATTATTTGAAGCGCTGTTTGTTGATTTGCTTCGATGAAAATAGCAAAAACTGGCAAATTTTCATACTTATTTAAAAATATTCTAAACCGTATGCCGGATTCGAGCTTGCGTCCTCTGCATCATTAAATGGAAATGCTATCCTCTGAGCCAAGAACGCATGCTAATTTTGGCTGTTGTTTCAATGTCAAAGTATTGGCTGCAAACAGATTTAATGCCGAAGTGAACTGAATTAACTCTGCTCCAACTGATCAAAAAATAATATAAACTCAAAATCGCATTGGTGGCTACCTTTCTTTTGTCACTGCATTCATTAACAAAAAATTTTTCTTTTTTGCATACAAAATAACTTACTGTTTTTGTCATAAAAAAACAAGGCTACTCTTTTTGATTACTTCGGCAAAATTAAGTTTTGAGAAAAAGTTCAGAAAATGTATTTAAATGATATTGTTTATCATAAAATAAATTTACAACTAGCTGATATACCCGGTGTTACTCGAGAGTCATTTATATAAACATTTTAACATACACTTCTCGCTTAAATGTTTTTTAAAATCGGGAATAATGAAAAACATGTTGAATTTTATTTTATTCAATTTTATTTATTTACCGTTACAAAGGTAATTGAACGAACATTAATCCAAAAAAGTTTAGGAACATTTTTGTTAATGGTGGTTCCATCTCTTGCGGTGAGCTAATTGAATTCAAAGAAGGAGTACAAAAACATATTTTAAAAATTAAAAAGAATTTTTATATTTACTTAATATTAAAGCAAGCACAATTACCTTTTCAACAAAATAAATATTATGGTTGGTGGGACTCAATGAGTCCTTGAGATATGGACATTTTAGCGTCCAAACAAAGATTTATATTAAAAAACATATTGAACTTTTTAACAATAAAAATGTTAATGAAATATATTAAAAACATCAGAGTTATTGGCATTAAAAGCAAAAACTTTGATTTTCATATAATTTTTTTCTCATTATTAGCTATCAATGTTTTATGAAAATTCGTTGTGCTAAAAATGATTGTACCTACTAAAATTTCTATTAGCTGCGTTTTTTCATTGGAGATCAGGATCATATAATCGCATTTGCAAGCAAAGCAAAAACAACAAAAAGTCCAGCAAGTGAGCTGGACATTTAAATTGATCCAATTCTATGTTTCTAAGTGTTAATGACGCTAGATGACACTGCGACTGAAAAAACTGGCAGTACTGCATTATTTTACTTTTTAAAAGTTTGGTAGCAATAGCATTTTCGCAAAATATTTCGCAAAACTTATCTGCTAGCTGCATAACAACCTCAAATATTCTTCTATAAGCAGAAAAAAGCGCTACCTGTCTGTAATCCCAAACGTGTGGGGTTAAATTTGAAGAAACTTTTGAAAAAACATTATTCAGCTATAACCGCAAGGTGTATGTATAGTTTGTACCCACACATCTTACAAATGTGGCGCCATCTATCTGTGAATTTAACGCACAGATCAAAACTAATGAAATAATTGTGCTGATCAGATGCGTATATGTTTTATTATATCGCCATTAGGGTGGACCTTGTGTCGATATTTTGGTAGATGAGGGCTCTATTCCGTGCCTTTTTGAAAAAAATGACAATGCCGAAAAAAAAATAAAAAAAAAAAAATTAGGGGTTGCGCACGAGCCGAGAAAAAGGTCCACTTTGCCAAAATTAGGGGGGAAATTGCCATAGGTCATCAGGGGTCACCCGTAGAGGGGAAGAATGTATGGCCGACCCCCATTAACTTTTTATCGCCAACATTTTCCCCCAAGACACCCACCCCCTATCTCCTCCCCTTAGGGGGGTCACCATACAAAAATGGAGGTTGCTCAGTATTTTCGAAAAACACCATAGGTCATCAGGGGTCACCCCTAGGGGGGCAAAATATTTGACCGACCCCCATTAACTTTTCATCTCCAACATCTTTTCCGAACAAACTTACCCTCTATCTCCACTCCTTGAGGGACTCCCCATACAAAAATACTGAAAATCTATGTATTTACAGTTGCACAATATCGAGATTTTTTTGATTTTATTACAGAAATTCCACCAATATTCAAGAGTGGTCATTGTTTGGAAAGTCTTGAAAAATTTGAAACGCACACGTAGCAGATGCCCCCATTCATCAGTACCTGGCAGTAAAATATTGCAAAATACGTAGTAGTTATAAATAGCAGTTCATTCATCGATTGTTGTCATTCAACAAGTGCCGACGACCGCGAAAAAAAAATTGATTTTTCTCCCGTTTTTTAAAAGTTAAGATGACAACACAACTTAGATCGCGCGACGATATTTTTTTGATTGGTTATCCAAGCATGAATATTACGGGGAACAAATTACCGTCGAAGAAGCAAGTGCTAAGAATGCATTTCTTCAACATTCGCAAACGAAACATGTCGAAGAAAAATAGTGCGGTTATAGTCGCAGACGCAGTGATGATTTTTTGGCGCCAAGCAGCTATTCCGACGAAAGCCAGAGGAGATGTTACAAGAAAAATAGCTGCGCTGCACGATGAGTGGGATGCTTTAAGAAAGTCATCTCACAGAAAGACTGAGTCCACTAGAGAAAAAGAGAATAAGTTTTCTGATAGCTTGGATAATCTTTTCGACATCGCACACGCCAACGCCCTTGAGAAAATGACAAATACCGAAGACATTGAGTTTCTGCTAAAGCAAAGAGAAGATGGCCGGCCAGGAACTATGGGAGGTGTGGACGCTACTGATACTCGAACGAGGAAAAGAAAAGCTGAGCGCGAAGAACAAGAAGAGTTGCGACGCAAACGTGCAACGGAATCTAGTAGAGATCAGTTCGCTAAAGGCGGTAAGCTATTTCGCGCTTTGTGTGTTCGTCCAATGTTTATATTTAAATGAAATTCTTTCAATTGCAGTGGTTAAATTTTCAAGCAGTGATTCAAGCGATGATAATGGGAGACAGGACGAAAACTTCCCGGCAGAAGCTGGCCCATCAAATGTTGGTGACAGAAGAGGTTACAAACAATGTTTTACTGAACGAGTCCTATCAGCTTTGGACAAGTGCAAAGTGACTGACCGAGACGCGGTCGGCATTATGATAGCGGCGGCAGAAGCATTTGGACGCGATCCTCAACAATACACAATAAACCGTACGTCGCTTCGGAGATGTCGGCGTTCAAATCGAGAGAACATGCTGAGTTATGTGAAAGACAATCCAGAAGTAAGATCGCATAGATTTATTTGCTCTCATTCAGAATTCTTATTCTTCAACGCGTTTCATTTATCTCCAGCTTGTCGCAGCTAAATCCTTCGTAGTCCATTGGGATGGCAAAATGCTTTTGGATTTTGTGGGTACAAAGAAGGTGGACCGTCTACCGGTAATTGTCTCGTACGGAGAAAAAGAACAACTTCTTGGAGTTCCCAAAGTAGAAGATGGGAAAGGAAAAGGCCGGAGAATAGCAAATGTCGTTTATCAACTGTTGGCATCTTGGCATATGACACATCGAATACAAGGACTTTCTTTCGACACGACATCAACGAACAGTGGCCCATTCTCCGGAGCCGCAGTTGCTCTTGAGCGGCTGTTGGAGAGAGAAATCTTATATTTACCTTGCAGACACCACGTATACGAACTGGTGCTAAGGGAAGTTTTTGAGACAAAAATGGGAAAGACCAGTGCACCAGGCGTTCCTTGCTTTGACCGTTTCAAACAGGAATGGGACGCTGTAAAGGTTAAACCATTCCATTCTGGCTTGATAGACGATCAAGTCGTCAGAAAAATTCCTGTGGCAATGCAAGTTGGCATAAAGGAGTTTTGCTTAGATCAATTGAAGGAGAAACACCCTCGCGATGACTACAAAGAAATGCTACAATTAATTCTTTTGTTTCTGGGTGAAAAACTTGAGAATTACCATTTCCGACCTCCAGGACCCGTTTCCCATGCTCGATTGATGGCAAAAGCCATTTACAGCCTCAAGATGTTTTTGTTTCGGAGAACTTTTCACTTATCTGTATGTGAATTGAATGGTATTCGACACGTTTGTATTTTTGTGGTGCGACTTTACGTCAAGGCATGGTTTGGTTCTTCTCGAGCAGCTGAGGCGCCGAATCAAGATTGGAAGTTTTTGAAGGACATCGTCGAGTACAAGTCCGTTGACCAGGATTTATCTCGGGTAATGATAAAGAAATTTATCGGTCACCTATGGTATCTCGCCGATGAGCACATAGCCCTTGCCTTTTTCGATGACAAGGTTTCAAATGAGTTGAAGGCCAAAATGGCCCAAGCATTGCTAGAAAATGAGAATGACAAAGGTGAAGAAGATGAAGAAGACGAAGAAGGTGAAGAAGATGAAGAAGACGAAGAAGGTGAAGAAGATGAAGAAGACGACCCGGTTCCCCCAGCTCCTCGCGTCGTAATCAAAAGCACCAGCGTTAAAAAAATCGAGGTGAAATTTAAAGATGTGAATGAGGAATTCTTGGCTAAAGACTTGAGCAACTTCGTCTCTCATAATACCAAAAATTTATTTGTACGATTTGGAATATCGCAAGATTTCATTCTTGCAAATCCAGCAACCTGGAAATCTCGCGCAGACTATCAAGAAGGTCGTAGAATTGTAAATAACTTGCGCGTTGTGAACGACACTGCCGAAAGAGGAGTAAAAATGATACAAGATTATAATAGAATACTGTGTCAAGGCGAAGAAGAGAAACAGTATTTTCTACATGTTATCGATTCTTACCGCAAGAAATACCCATCAGCGAACAAAAATATGTTAATTTGACTATATTATATTAAAAGTGCTCAATTACAGCTTCTTTTATTTTTATTTTTGTATGGGGAGTCCCTCAAGGAGTGGAGATAGAGGGTAAGTTTGTTCGGAAAAGATGTTGGGGATGAAAAGTTAATGGGGGTCGGTCAAATATTTTGCCCCCCTAGGGGTGACCCCTGATGACCTATGGTGTTTTTCGAAAATACTGAGCAACCTCCATTTTTGTATGGTGACCCCCCTAAGGGGAGGAGATAGGGGGTGGGTGTCTTGGGGGAAAATGTTGGCGGTAAAAAGTTAATGGGGGTCGGCCATACATTCTTCCCCTCTACGGGTGACCCCTGATGACCTATGGCAATTTCCCCCCTAATTTTGGCAAAGTGGACCTTTTTCTCGGCTCGTGCGCAACCCCTAATTTTTTTTTTTTTTTATTTTTTTTTTCGGCATTGTCATTTTTTTCCAAAAAGGCACGGAATAGAGCCCTCATCTACCAAAATATCGCAAAAATTTCATTTCAAGGTCCACCTTAATCGCCATATAGCTGAAACTGATTAAATGAAAATGTTAACTTTTACAGCATTCTTATTCACAGTCATTTTTGAAAAAATTGTGATATATATACAACATTTAAAGTACCATTGATAAAGAACTAAGTGACAACGGTGACACAATAGTGAGAAAAAATAGAGCCATCACAACAAAACAAATTTAACAGCTGGGGGGCGGGGGTGGGGAGGCAAAAAGTAAGTAGATCACTATAAAGAAGATTTTATATAAACCAAAATGTTCGTAATTACTTTAGACACACAACTGCATTCTTAGAGATAAATGGGGACGTTCAAACTATATAGAGAATTTTAACACAAAACTAAGTTTTATTAATAGTCTGGTATGAAAAAATAGATTTTTAGCCATAACTTTTGATTGGAAAGAGATATTGGAGTAATTTTTTCACATAAATTATTTTTGAGACTTGATTTTTTTGTAAAAAATATAAAAACATCATTTTGGAAAAAATAAATTTCACAATCAAAAGGGGTGGTGTTAGTTACCCTTGTTGTTTTGATGGCAAAAACAGTAAAGTAATTTTAGGCTTAGCTGGAAGAATTTTTGCAAATAAATGCTATGTCTTATGAAAGGTAGCCAGATGTGCAATTTTTAATTGATTTAATTCTTACAACAAAAACAATTTTTGAGTCATTTTTGAGTAAAAAGTCAATATTTTGGACATTTTTTGTCATAATCATAAAACATATATACACTGACTTAACGGTACAGTTCAACCTATTTTTGTAAAGTGATTTTATTGGACTTTTGAACAAAAAAAATTTGAATGAAATATATTAATGGACAGCGGAGATATTTGAATCGAAATACCAAACTTTGATTTTCATGTCGTTTTTTTTTCTCATTCTTAGGCAACGATATTTTATGAATAAGTTGTTGTACTGAAAATTTCTCCAATTTTGAAGATATGTCAGTGTTTTCGATGTCAAAATAACAAACAATTTTTAAAATTAAATACACAAAAACCTCCGATACTAAAAAATTTTATAATAACAAAATTACCGTTAGTTGAAAAATTTCAGAGGAGGCGTGGCAAAAACTACGTATGTAACATTTTAAGTTGTGATAAACTTAATATGTGTACTTAGTTTGAGCGAAATCCGTTGAGCTGTTTAGATTTGTATAAAGGCCAAGCAAACAAACAAACAAACAGAAAATTAGTTTTATTACTATAGATAGTCAGTTGTATGAAAAAATAGATTTTTAGCCATAACTTTTGATTGGAAAGATATATTGGGGTAATTTTTTCTCATAAATTATTTTTGAGACTTGACTTTTTTGTAAAAATTTAAAAACAACATTTTGGAAAAAATAAATTTCGCGAAAAAAATCAAAGGGAAAATGAGAAACAGAAAATGAGTTTTATTACTATAGATAGTTAATATGAAGATTTTTAAAATATTTAAGTTGTTTTGTGGGAATAAAATGTACACATAAAACCACTTTTATATGGCAGCCCTATAAAATATTAGCATTTACCATTAAATTTGAATACAAAAACTTTATTCGCAAAAAAAAAAACTAAATTTTTTGATACCCATATTGTATACTTTATTTCAAATAAGAATTACATTTTAATAATCAATATTTGTACAATTGTGCATTTTTAAAATTAATTCTTAATTAAAAAATATTTAATTACAAAAAAAAGGCAACTAACTAAATTACATAAAGATTCACATACACAAGTATGGTAAAGAAACGGTAACGTAATCAATACAAGATGAGTAAAAATTTGTTTAAATCAACAACAATAAAAAAACAACACAAAAAATGTTTTATAATATACACCAAACGACGTGAAATTTTAGTACCTTTCATTTGGTGCCTAATTTGTGTATGTTTCAATTGGGAAAATAAAGATATTGCGAAAAAACGTAATTTAGGCAAATTTTCGAACGAAAGTTTTAACATTGAACTTAGCATATATGAAAAATACTTCAACCTTAGAATTGCATCTTCTATCACATATCCAAAGCTCATTAAAATCGGAGAAAGACACGTGGAGACCTTTCCTTGTTAGTCGGAGAAAATTTAATTTAAAAGATTGCTACACCGAAAAAAAAATGTGCGGAGTTAGCCCAAGTTTTTTCATGAGTCAAAAGAATTTTTGAGAAGTTAAAAACGTTTTGTCGCCGCAAAATGCAAAATGAATAGCATCAACATTTTTTTTTGTTAATATAAAACTTATTAATATAAAAACAGTATTTTTGCTTGATACATTTTCAAAGATTGAATTAAATTAAAAGCAGTTTCAAATTAACTCTGTATCTTCTCCGAACATTTGTCCTTTTAACTGCATTAAAACTTATTGCAACCATCTATGAAGAACGTCTTTGTATTTTGAAGCTGAAACGGAGTTATGTTTAGCATGAAACAGAGTCTGCTCGAGCAAATATTTCCGTTTGTTCGTTTTACTTTGAATGAAGAGAAAGTACTCAAATATTTTAACAAGCAAATCAAGTGTGCTGTAAAAATGAAGTGTTGCATATAATAAAAAAGTGCCGTTTTTAATATTGCGAGCTATATGTTTTCGTATATCTTTATCGAAGTGAAGCTTCTTATACGGTTATTTGATATAGAGGGTAAAATTTTTCGAGTCTCGTCACGAAACTTTTTTTCAATCTCGTCACGAAAAATTGTGTATACAAGCAATGATATTTTTTTTTGTATGGGGACTCCCAAAAGGATGGTAGATATAGTGCTGGTGTGCTAAGAAGAAATGTTCTATGAAATAATCAGTAGAGCCAAACATTAGACCCTCTAACGGTGATTGATTTGTTTATATTAATTATAATAAACATTGATTAATTTTGTGTTTTTTGTATCCGGATTCCCAGAAGGGTGGCAGATAGAGGTTATTTCAAAAGAAGTGTTAAAGGGGGGAAAATTAATAGGACCAGATCATATATTGATCCTCCAAGGGGTTATAGAAGTTTTGATATGAATTATAAAAGCCGTTTTTTTAATTTGTTGCTTTTTGTATGTTGACTCCCACAATAGATTCCCATAGGTGAATTTCTTTCTCTTTCTTGCTATCTCTTTCTTTCTCTCTGTTTTTTTTTTTTAAAAATCTTTCTTATTCTTTATACTAAGAAGTTTTTCTTCTGTACTGTAAACACACTATACTGTAATTTTTTTAGCCTGCGATGTATTTTTTATAGAAAATTTTGGGAAACTAAACAATTTTATTAAATTTGATACACAACAGTTGTTTTAATAAAAATCAAGATACATACATTTTTTTAAAGGAATTTATGAGTTTTTGGAACATACTAAAGTCACATATTACCATATTTTATTAATGAAACTACATTTAGGCAACCCTGCTCACTAAACACAAATCGTCTTGAGAATATTCTACCTATTTTTGCACCAAATTTAATTATTCAAGCATCAATATTTATCGGAATTAAGCATATTAAATTAAATTCCGCGGGCACTTTTTCATTAGTATAGAAACACAACTAACTCATATTTTAAAAAACTTTCATAAATCTAGCGTTCACTCTGTTGTTTAATCCTTACTACATTTTGATTAATGCTTAAAAAATATCTTTTCCCTTATTCAACGAACAAAACTACAACAATTAATTGTAAAATAATCAATGCAAATATTTATCCCTTTTTTCAAATATGTTTTATACAAAAATCCCTTTTTTGAAAAATTCCCCTTAAAATCGATTAAATGAAACACCTTTGAAACAAGTTTTGGGAGTTGAGCGCAATTTATGCTCAAAAGTAAAAAATTTTGTTTTATAAAAAATTATAGAGATTCAAAATTGACAAATCGTGGATAAGCTGCTCTGTGAGTATGGAGAAGAGATTCTGTTTTCGGCATTAACCATGTCTTTAATTTCCTTTGTATTCAATTGAAATAAGAAATAAATAAAAAAAATTAAACACAAAAGAAATTACGGGTTCTTTATTTGACTCTTTTGTGGGTGAGTTTGTTTATTTTTAAAGCTTCATGCTCCATTTTAATGATTTGATTCTAGTTTTTTTTGAGTGAACTCAAAATTAAAAGATTCTCAATTCCTCAACCTTAAAATAACTCAAAACGGAGTCAGTACGACTTTTCAAACAAATCTAATTTTTGAAGTAAATTGAACACACAAACGGAGTTAAATATAGTTTTTACAGCTTTGGCAAAATACCATGCACGAAAGGAGTTAAATTGACTCCGAATATGACTTTATTTACTCCTCCTTTTTTTGGGTGTAATATGTTAGCAGTAACACTAAAAATAAGTATTAAATTTTTTATGTTTAGATTTTAGAAAAAGGATTTAAAAATTTTATGTAGCTTTTAAACATATGCTAGCAAAAGTATAAAAAAGTAAATAATTTAAAGTAAATTTTAGCCGTCTAGAGTTTATGTTTGAGCAACAAAATTGCACTCCAACTTTGCCAATGTTCAACCATAATCTGCTTACTTTTAAACATTTCAAGTTTTAATACGAGCACAGCTGCTAAACATATAAGTTTCCAAATTCGTTAACGCTTAAAATAACCAGCTATACTTTTAACCGCCATCACTAACATTTCCAAAACTTTCTTCTCTACTGACAGTGCTTTTCTATCTATTTATCTATCTAGCTATCTATCTGTCAGTCTCAATTTGGAGAACTTTTATATGTTGTCGGAGTATTGAAATGTTTTGTTACTCTTTTACTATGCTTTCAACCACACATTCACAAGTTGTTATATCGGTTACCTCCCCCAGATTAGCGAAACTTTTCAACGTGTTCATGGTATGCATCGCTTAGCTTGACAAACTGCTTTCTTTTTTTTTTAATACTTAGCAACATTCTGTCAACACTTGCATTGTATAGTATTGCTCATCAAACCGTAGCTGTAGCTGTTGGTGTTATGTTGCAGTACCTCGACGCTGATTTTGGCTTTCCCTGGAATAGTTGCTTGTTTTTTGTTGTTGTTTTTTTGCAAACAATGCAAACAATTCATGTTTTTGTTGCACATTTTGGGTTAAATTTCATGGATGAAATGGTTTTAATTACATGCAGCTTTAATTCTGTTAAAAATAACAACAAATCAGGATCAAAAAGTTCTTAAATACTGAAAAATGGAGTGGATTTTGGTGTAATCGTCCTAAGCTTACCAATAGATACTGTTTTTTTTTTAACAGCGTAGCGCTTTGGAGACTGTTAGATTTTGTTATACTAAAAAGTTATGTGTTGTATAGATATTTTCTATAATATTTTTTTAAAATATTGTCTTTTATAAATCTAGATTTTAGAAAATTTTGCACGAATTTAATAGTATTACATAAAATGTTCACTTACAACTGTTTATAAAAAATATTATTCTATTTCAGACTTATTGAATTCATACAAGTTTACAAGCAAATATTCGCAGCCTTTTCTACCTGCTGCTCTGCCAGTAGTTTGCCGGAATATGCTGAATACTATGTAAATATTTAACAATTGAACTCAGGTGCGTACTTGTATGTTTGTATATATTTATAATACATAAGGATTAATGCAGTTCATATGCTCTATGCTGCAGACGCATTTTGAAATAGCACACTCGACATTCCGTACAACTTATTTTTTTAGATGTCTTTTTCTATTTTAAATAAAACAAAAGAGTTCTGTATTGCCATTTTGCCTTAAATAAAGGAAACACTTGAAGTGTAGCCAACAATTTTATTTAACAAAGAGTAGAGTACATAATCGTAATCGTAAAGTATTGTTTGCTTTAAAATAAATATTTGATGTTCTTCTGCTCACACTCATATTTATACTTAAAGTGGTGCTCAGCTGGATGCTCTGCTGAATATCTCATTCTAAAAATTTGTCAAGTTTTTTTTTTATTTTGGAATAAATGTAGAAGTTTGTTTATCTTCGAAAGAGTAGTTCAAGAATATTTGCAGCAGTAAATATTAAATCAGTAAAAAATTATTGTTTCCTGAATAAGAAATTTATTAAGAAATCTCAGCAGAGCGCTTATAGTAGCAATCGAGAAATTTATTGGTATTGTTTTACAAAGCAACTCATACAAATTTGTAAGGTCAAGTGTGATTTTTGTTGTTTTATTTTTATTAGAAAATAAAATTTGTACTGGAATTACATAGTATACAGGGTGTCCCAGATCTAGATGATCATAATGCTGGGGGTGATTCTTAGTGATGAGACGAGAAAAAATCGTATTGGTGAGGGTGGACACAAATGACCCCTAGGAGGCTAGGAGGAAAACAAAATTAATCACGCTTTAATCCATAACTAGCATAACTCTACAGCGATTACCAAATTTATTGAAAAGAAAATGAAATGTCCTTTAGTTTATTACAGCAAAGTTTTGCCATAAAGTCACAACTATTTGCCATTAAGTACAACTACAACTTAGGTTGGCAACTAAGTAATTGCGGATTTCACTCATAGATGGCTTTAGTTGAATTTTTAGGTTTGCTGACGTAATCGAAATTTCAAACACATTTTGTTATTTGATAGTTTGTACTTAAACTGTCAATCAGTAAAAAAAATTTTTGGATCGGTTGTGTAGTTTTTTTTGGCGTCTGTTGAAAAATGGAAAATCAAAACGAACATTTTCGTCATATTTTGCTTTTTTATTTCCAGAAAGGAAAAAACGCATTGCAAGCTCACAAAAAGTTATGTTACGAAGCTTTAAAAGAACGGCAGTGTCAAAATTGGTTTGCCAAATTCGTTCTGGTGATTTTTCACTCAAAGATGAAAAACGTTCTGGTCGTCCAGTTGAAGTTGATGACGACCAAATCAAAGCAATAATCGATTCGGATCGTCACAGTGCAACACGTGAGATTGCAGAGAAGCTTCATGTATCACATACATGCATTGAAATTGAAAAAATAAAACAATTTTTCTATGTACGAAAACTAGATATATGGGTTCCTCATGAACTGAAAGAAAATCATTTAACACAACGCATTAACATCTGCGATTTGTTAAGGAAACGTAATGAAAACTATCCATTTTTAAAACAATGGATAACTGGTGATGAAAAATGGGTTGTTTACAACAATGTCAATTGGAAAAGATCGTGGAGCAAGTCAGGTGCACCAGCTCAAACAACATCAAAAGCTGATATTCATCAAAAGAAAGTTATGTTATCAGTTTGGTGGGAATACAAAGGAATTGTCTACTTTGAACTTTTACCACCCAACCGAACGATCAACTCAGATGTCTACATACAACAACTAACAAAATTGAACAATGCAGTTGGAGAAAAGCGGCCCGAGTTAACAAATCGAAAAGGTGTTGTATTCCATCATGACAATGCAAGGCCACACACATCTTTGGTCACTCGGCAAAAATTATTGGAGCTTGGTTGGGATGTTTTGCCACATCCACCATATAGTCCTGACCTTGCACCATCTGATTGCTCTTTATTTCGATCTTTGCAAAACTCCTTGAATGGTAAAAATTTCAATAATGATGATGATGTCAAATCGTATCTGGTTCAGTTTTTTGCTGATAAAAACCAGAAATTTTATGAATGTGGATTTATGATGCTGCGTGAAAGATGGCAGAAGGACATTGCTCGAAATGGGCAATGCCATACAGAATAAAGTTATTTCGTTCCATGAAAAAATTGTCTTTTATTTTCTAAAAAAATCCGCAATTACTTAGTTGCCAACCTGTAAAAAAGTTATGAGCACCTAAAGTAAAAAAATACGTTTTGTATTTCTCAGTTTTCTGAAAAGCTTTATGTAAAACATGCTAACAGCATTAGAAATTTTAAAATAAATTAAAATACATTTATTCGCCGATCATCTCCATTTCTTTCCAGAGAACCTCGGAGAGTTTAGCGAAAGATTTCATCAAGAAATTGCTGTGATTGAAGACCGATATAAGGAAAAAAAAAAATTAGCTTTCAGCGATTTTTATGAAATTTAGAACTTTATGGTCGATTGCCAGAAACATTGAATCAGAAACATTAGCTCGTAAAAGTACGAAGCAAAGATTCTGTTTGAAGTCAAAATTAAATTCCTTTTTATCGTCATTTTATGCAATTCTGAGTGCAAGTTGAAAAAATAGCATAGTCAGATAAAAGCCACGCCTACCTCTTATACAAATGTACTTTATTAAAACTGTAAAATCTCTTAAAAAATTAATATATTATCCTGGATTTTCGCACATAAGCTTTGGAGTGAAATATTCAGCATACATTTGAAATTTGTTAAAATCGGACAAAAACCACGCCTACCTCAGATACAAAGTGACTTTATCAAAACGGTAAATTCTCTTACAAAGCCACAAAAATTAATAAATTGTCTTGGATGATATTTTTTTTTAAGTTCACTCTGAGTTTGAAATTTGGCAAATCGTATAAAAACTCCTCTAACCACAAACACAAAGTGGCGTCATCAAAGTTGGGGCCTCTTTTGACGCTCAATATAAAAGAACCAAATATTCTTATAATAATTTATAACCATAATTGTCGTATCTATTTTTTATCACTTATATATTCATATCTTAAGAGTTAACATTGATAACACAGGTCAACAGGAAAAAGTAACATTTAAAACCACTATTTTTTCTGATGTATTACGAGATCCATGTTACAAAAGTGGACAAAATTTTAAATTCTATGATAAGTTTTTTTAAATTTTTTAAGTAAAATTGTCCATTTTTGAAAAGCTTGTTCCACGGATTTGAACATAACTCAAGAATGATTCATCCCAATTTACTAGTGAATACACCAAATAATTTGCTACTAAAATACCTACAAGTTTTAATAACATTATTTTTTAGCCTACACAAGAGTTGCGGAGTTATCTAAAAAGTTGTGGTGAAAAATAATATTTTTCAGCCAAAATGTATACAATTTTTTTTTTAAATTAGAAAAAATCCTAAACGGCAAAAAGTGCTTGGTTTAGCACTTTGATAGTAAAGCCTGACCTGCTATGAATAAAATGAGACCTTTTCTAAGAAAATCTATGGATAAATTTTGATTTTATTCACAATTAGGTAAAGGTATCCCATTTCGTCAAGAATATTGAAATTTTACAATGTCAACAAAAATTAAAATTTTTTTTTTATGATTCAAGATAATGAAAAAAAAAATTATTTTGGATGGAAAATAGTTACATTGAGCAGCAATAAATTTGTATTTAATGCTTGAGCTCTTGTAATAACCCCACACAAGAAGGGTGTTGTAAAAACCCAGTTCTACCTGAAGATAAAGCACACTTGACAATCATAGTTGCTAATAATTTTCTTTCGGTTGCTTGAACCTTAAAACCATTTTATATTTTATTAAAATTTATGTTTTATTTGTTGAATTTATTATAAGAAATAAAATAAGAAAATAAAAAATAATTAATTTTGATAAATCACAAGCTTTTTTGTGATTGAAAATGAAACAACCGAAAAGGTTCACTTCAACTTGTATAATGGTTTATTGTAATTTACAAAATTTTCTTGTGCTAGATAGGTTGGTATGCAGAATTTAAAGAGAGCAAAAATTAAGTGAGTTAAATTAACGATTACAAAAAAAAAAAAGAAAACAATTTGTTCAGGGTTGGCTAATTAACATTTTAATACAGTACTAATTCCAATTGTAAGATCTGTGATAATGAAACAATACATAAAATACTTAAAGGCAATATATTTTGGCCGGAACAAATTTAAACTACAAACTCTGGAATTTTCTTTATTTTTTCTTTTCTACTATTCTTGAATGACGAAGTGTTACTCTGAATACTCCAGCAAAAATCAGCCATCATGTGTGCATCCCACCGACCCTGGTTCATCGTTCATCCACTGTCCGGATATCTTGGTGGAATCGTTTGCCCTGTTCTTCACTCAAGTCTCCTAGATTTTCAGGAAAACGATCTAAGTGGCTGTCCAGGTAGTGTAATTTGATGCTCATGTTGCATCCAAGTCGGTGGAAGTGAGATAACATCTCTTCAATGTGCGCAACGTAATCATCAGACTTGTCATTTCCTAAGAAATTTTTAATAACCCATACAAACGAATCCAATTCATTTTTCTCAATTTCGGACATTGAACTGCCAAAATCAGTATCCTTCACCAATTTGCCATCAAATATGCCTGCTTTCAGCTTTTCCATGCTCACATTGGGAAACTTCCATGAAATATACTGGAAACATTCAGTATCTTTGTTAAGTGCTTTAACATATTGTTTCATCAGGCCAAGTTTAATGTGATTAGGTGGTAATATGACACGATCTCGGGGCACACCCAGAAAAAAGCTTCGTACTATGTACAAAACAATTATTATATTCTACAAAGCCCTTTGTTCTTTTCAGCCTACGAACGACTTTGTGAATAAAACAAATGATCGTTTGTACATTGTACAAAGAAATAATTTGTATATTTTACAAACGCATTCGTTTCATCTACAAAGAAAATTATTAAATATTACGAATGCCTTTGTACAATGTAAGAATGCGTTTGTAGATTTTACGAATCCGTTTGTATATTGTACGAACATATTCGTAATATTAACAAATTTTAATTTGTTCACAGAACAAATAAGTTCATGCAATATACAGACGAGGTCGTAAATATAATACGAATGCATTCTTATGTTATATTGTAAAAAGGCATTTGTAATATTTAATAATTTTCTTCGGTACATGAAACGATTGCGTTTGTAAGATATACAATTTTTTCCTTTGTACAATGTTAAATAAATTAATATGCAAGATCTAATAGTATATTTAATACTAGCTAGCTTGGCAGACGCTGTTGTCCTTTTTGGTAATTGCCGCGATGAGTTTGATTTGGGTAAAGTCCCTGTAAAAAAGGTTTAGACAAAAGAGGTTGCTAGCATTGTTAAGGATAGACAAACAGACCCAAAAATTGACAAAATGATCAATTATTTAATATTGCGAAAAAATTCAGTTTATTTTAATGACGAAAAATAAACTTATCAATTTCTTAAATAAAGCAGTAATATTGATGAACAATTAGAACTTAAAATCTATACAAATGAGTTTAATGTTATGAAAAAATTTTACACAAAACACAATTTCTGTATAAATATACTTTTGATTTGACTTATAATTTTCAGATTTAGTTGATTCAAAAATTCTATCGAACTGTTGCACAGTGGTTTCCTTTTACATAAAAGGGTGACAAAAACATTCCCAATCGAGATATTGACATGAAATTTTGTGTACGCACTTTTGGAAAGATAAATTAATTATTCTGTGAAAATGGGCGTGGTCGGACCGGAAGTACGCCCACCTAGCATACAAAGTCGAAGGTTTTTTATTATTTTCCCCATTGTTATGAAAGCGATTTTGCTGAATTTTCGGTTGTAGTGTTTTTTTATGGTACTCGTACAAATTTTTAAAAAATGGGCATGGTCGAAACAGAACAACGCCCAGCTCCCATACAAAGTAATGGACAAAATACTTGAAAATAGAATCTGCTTTGTTCATATATACGAACGCTGCTGCCACCACTTTGTATATTATCAAACAATGTTCGTTCATTTCACAAATTTATATAGTATAGATTTTTACAAAGGAGCGTTTGTAGAATGTACAAAGTTACGAATTCAAAAATTTTTTTTCATGCGGCCAACACTACAAATGTTTGTACTATGTACAAAACATTTGTACATTCTACGAACAGACTCCGTTTGTATTTCTACAAAGATTTTATTCGTAATTTTATCCTAAATATTTTTTGGGTGCACTAGAGCTTCCTTTATAACATTTGGCATACCTGGAATCAATGTTTCCCTTGAAGGCCAATGTTTTCTCTTCCAATGTTGTGATTTAGTTCTGCTGTCCCATAAACTTATGAAACAAGGATATTTGGTAAAGCCACTTTGTTGACCTAAGAGAAAATTGAGCATCCTTAGATCAACACAAATTACCCACTTATGTTCATCGTACTTTATCTTGTTCATGACCAATGCAATTACAGAGCATTCTTCTTTTACTTTGGTTGAATGTGCGATTGGCAAGGGGCCAAATTTATTTCCATTATGCAAAAGGGCACACTTCAAGCTGCGTTTTGATGAGTCGATAAATAAACGCCATTTGTTTCAATTATATCTCTTACCATGGCAGTCATCAAACCAGAAATATCTGTGCAGTACACAAAATCATCCTCTTCAGCAAAATAATGAAGTAATCCTTCTTCACGAGTACGGTAATACGAAACTTTAGTTTCTTTAGTTATGAGAGCTGTTTCTTTCATCCGGGACGCAAGTTATTCAGAAGATTTTTCGACAATCCAAGGTCTCTAATTACATCATTAAACTGATCTTGATTCCATGGTCTCGGCGAGAAATGTTTGTGGGGGATGAACTCGTCATTTGCAGATGTAGATGGTAGTGCCGGATCTGAACTATCTGATTGGTAACACATACTTGTGGTTGAGAGTCCTGGTGAAGATGAAAGCACTTGACTGCAGATTGCACCCCGATCTTTTGAATTTGCAATTTCTTCCGAATGTGAAGATGAAAGCACTTGACTGCAGCTTGCACCCCGATCTTTTGCATTTGCAATTTCTTCCAAATAAAGAACTGCAAGTGTAAACCCATCAGCAGACCTCGTGGGGTAAGACCATCGCATATGCTTTCTGAAGCCGCTTTTTGTACTTAAACAAAAATAACAATCGGATTCGTGGCTCGCTGTTTCTCTCCAAGTGTTGTCTGTAAAATGAAAAAAAATTGAAATAAGGAATATGAAAAATTCAAAATTTAGACAAGAAATACTGTTGTATAAAATATTCCAAATCTATTAACCTATACTTACTTTACGTTAGAAGATAAGTTCAATCGACATGACATGCATATAGTACTCGTTGTCCAATGCTGGTTTAAATTGTGCGGATTTATATTATAGTAATCTTTATATATTTTTTGTACTACATCTGAGCAAAATTTGTTTATTTTTCAAGGTGGTGCATTTACTGCACACGTAACAAAATAAATTCGGGTCGTTTTTGCACAAAAACTTTCTGAATTTGTTGCTCATTTTTGGGTAAATTCGACTATTCACTATTGCGTACACTTGTTGAATGATTAAGAAAGGATACTTGAACTATTATATATACTGCTTGTGGGTGTGATTGTCAAGTGTGTTTTTGCTTTTTGTTGCAGTAAACAAGTAGAACAAGTGCCTTTTGTGTGGGGTTTTTTACAAAACTTCTCAGAATCATTAAAAAAATTTCTATATTTTGGACAAAATAAGGTACCTTTACCTAATTGTGAATAAAATCAAAATGTGTCCATCGATTTTCTTAAAAAATACCTCTTTTCTATAATAATAAATTGAAATTTATCATAAATGTGCGAACCTCTGCACTTTTTGCCACTTACGATTTTTTCTGACTTTTTTAAAAAAAAGTCAAAATTTTGGCTGAAAAAATTATTTTTCACCGCAACTTTTAAAATTACTCCGAAACTCTTGTGCTATCTAACAAATTAAACTTAAAGGTATTTTAGTAACCAATATTTTGATATGCCCCCTAAAACAAAGGGACTAGTCGTTCTTAAGTTATGTCAAAATCAGTTGAACAAGCTTTTCGAAAACCGACAATTTCAGTAAAAAAATTATAAAAAAAAAAATCTATCAATAGAATTTTAAATTTTGTCTACTTTTGTAACATGGATCTCGTAATACATCAGAAAAAAATAGTCGTTTTAAATGGTATCAACATTTTTTCGATTTTGTTCCCTTGTGAATTTTTACATCAATTTAATTGTGGGCTTAAACAGGCTTTCTATTCTTCGGTGTGATTGACGATATGCAGAGTTGTTGTTGTTGTTTTTTCAAACTTACTTGATCTAAAGCTCACAGTTAAATGCATGTAAAAATTTAAAGATTAATATAACAATAAATTAACAATTTAAACTTTCTATTGTGGATTAATGTTAAATTAATTAAATAATCTAAAAATAATTGATCGCTTTCGGTTAAGGTGATATATACAATAATTGAACATTTGGTTGTGCAAATAACCACCTTTCGGTGTAGATACTAAATTCTAGTGAAGCAAAAATCGTTTCAATTCTATAGTGCATTTCGGCAGACTCGTCGAACTCCAATGAATATCGAAAAAAAAGAAGCAACTAGAACAGATGGCAACTATAGTACCGTTTAAGGCTTGATCTAAAAATAACTACTGCTTTTATGTCATATGATTAAGTGGCCAATGAGAACGTTAAAGTTCTTACGAATTTGTTTGAATCATATTAGACTTTAACAGTGGTTGGTCACAGCTGAATCACTCAAGACTACTGAAGAGGAAATGTAGCGATTTCCGAAACAGGCTGTCTAGTCTGCTGTGTGATTGACTCTATACAGAGTTTTTGTTGTTGTTGTTGTAGCCACTGCAGGATATAAATACATACTTGGTAGTGTGAAAAAGAATGGACAAACATAATAGGGGAATAAAAAGATGGGCATTGAACCACAACCCTACGGCCAAATTTACGGGCAGTCGAAGATATGACGCATTGTGTGTTGTGTGGCGCCGCAGTTGAGACAGACGTCCTCGATGTCGGGATTAATGCATGCTAGATAGCTGTTGAGCACCCTTAAAAGACCAGATCAGAGTAGGAACAGTGGATCTGGTTCTCTTGGGAAGGATCTCCCCTCCTCATTAATGGGGGGAGGTCTCCCACCAAGGATCAGACTGCCTACAAAGTTCTCAAAACTTCCAACACCGCGTCCGTGTGAATAGACATCACTGCAATGGTTTCATTATTTGGCCTGTTTGTATAGGCTGCGAAGGCCGCTCGCTCTTTACGCATGTCGTGTCTGATGGATGCACGTCTCTGTGCATGGGGGACTCTGCTGATAGCATGGGGGGGCTGGTTGAGTGGTCTGGCAGAATGCACTTATGCAGGAACTGACGGGTGAGGAGATTCACTGTGGTGGCGAGCGGGCAGCATATTTAGCTCCTGGTGTAGGTGTTCTTCGGGAGTTATAGAATGGCAGCCAGTTGCCACTTTTAATGTTGCGTTTTGGACAGTTTGGACGTTTCTTCACTGCATTTCACTGACTGGCTGGGGTCCAGATTGGTGCGGCATAATCGATGAAAAGGCGACCGATTGCTTTGTATGTCGCCACAATCGTCTCTTTGCCCTTGCTTCAGGTGCTGCCTGCTAAGGCTTTGAGAAAACCACACCCTCCGAGTGTTTACCAAACGTAAACCGACTGTTGAAGGTAACTCCGAGGATTTTTGGCGTCTTCTAGGTCGGTACACTCTGGCCATTTATGTGGATATCAAGTGTTCTATTTACCTCCTTGGTCCCAGACATGAAGAGTGTGGTCGTCGACTTTTGAGATGACGGTTTCAGGTTACGGCCATTGAAGAAATCATTCAGCCTCGGTAGGTATCCATTCCATTCACCTTGTCCTCCATACATTCTATGCTTCTTCCAGTCGCAAGAATATTGCGTGGGTTTTATTTCGGGAGAAGGATCAGGGACCTTGGATACGTAGAGAGTTGTTGTTGTTGTTGTTGTTGTTGTTTATGCCTTCTTCAAACTTGGGGCATTCTACATAAATGTAAATCGTGACCAACAATTAAAACTTATTAAAAACTTATTATTTAATGATATTATCTAAGAGACACATTTTAATTCACACAATTCATCACAAATGTAACTTTTTTCGTAAATATTTAGTAAATGTTTCGTAAACTTTTTTGTTTTAGTAAAAATGGAAAGCATTGGCTAAAGATAATAAAAAATAGTTGATGCAAGGGAAGGAAAATATATCAGATTTGTTACTTAACTACTTTTTAATTACCCAATTAAACTACAACATTGTCAGTCTGTCAAGCACGTGACGAGATTTGTCTCCACATGACGATATGTAAATATACTAATAAAAAAAAACTGTTTATGCTTGTTTATCTAATATATAAAAATGAATGTTTGTTTTTTTGTTTGTTCGTTCGCTATGCGGTGTAATACCGTTCATCCGATTGCGATAAAACTTTGTCAACTTATTGTTTGCACTTACGCAAACAACATAGGCATATTTAAAATTTACCACACCCCATTTTACCGCCCACAAATCAATAAAAATGCTATATTTAAGACAGTTTTTGTCGTATTTAAATAAAATTTGGTATTCCGTATGATAACTATCGATAATTAAACTTAAAATAGGCGTGGTCCCACTATAGCTACGCCTACTTTTAAGAAACGATAAAGAGACTTCGAAATTACTGGTCCGACCGAGCTAAAATTTTGGCATTGGATTTGCTTAGAGTACAAAAAATTGCCACACCCCATTTTACCGCTCACAAATATATGAAAAATTCGCGATATAAAATTGCTTTGGAGTTATGGATCGCACAGCCTTGAAATTCGATATTCAACCACAATTTACACATGTCGTTCCACTGATGACATTTTATGGGAGTTAAACAAGGGGGAGTGGAACCTCCGATACAGCCAAAACTTGCGATATCGAATACTTTTGGAGTTACAGGTCACACAGCATCGAAATTCAGTAATCGACCTAAATGTACACATGCAGTTTTACTGAAAACATTTTATGGCGTTAGACAAGTACAACCCAAACATGCCAAATCGAATAGCTTTAAAGTTATGCAGTATTCGACCTCAAGCTATACATGCAGTTTCATTAAAAACATTTTATGGGCGTAGGAAAAGCGGGACTGGGATCTCCTATACAACCCAAATTTGTGCTATCGAATAGCTTTGGAATTATAGGTCGCACAGCGTCGAAATTCAGTATTCGATCCGAATTTACCCATGAACTTTCATTGGTAACATTTTTTGGGCGTTGAAAAAGGGAGAGTGACACCTCCCATACAACCCAAATTTGCGATATCGAATAGCTTCTGAGTTATTTGTCGCACAGCGTCAGAACTCAGTATTCGACCTAAATGTACACATGCCATTTCATTGATTAAATTTTATAGGCGTTTGCCAAGGGACCTCTTATTTGACCCAAATTTGCGATATCGAATTGCTTTGGAGTTATAGATCGCACAGCGTCGGAATTCCGTATTCGACCTTAATTTACACATTCAGTTTCATTGATCACATATAATAGGCGTTGGTCAAGGGGGCGTTGCATCCAAATTTGGGATATCTAGCAGCTTTGCATTTATGGGTCGCACAGCATCGAAATTCAGTATACGACCTCAATACATACATGAAGGGAAGCGTGGCAACAACGCGCCGGGTTTCAGCTAGTGAGTAATAAAAATGTGGCTTTCAAATACCTCTTCCCCATGTTAGTTACTTGCTCTAAAATTTGTAATCGAACATAACGATTTGCCACGTTGGTTGACTGAAGCCGTCCAACACGTGACAGTAGATGTCTTATTTTTTTTCTCTTGCATTCCAAAAAATTTAAAAAGTGTTAACATGTACAATGAAGCAACAGAATGCAATCTATTTAATTAGACAAAAGGATTTCACTTCCAATGTGTAAATTAAGAATTTGCTATACAATTAATTCAAGAAAATAGTTAAATTTGTCTGTACGTGACCGTAGAATGCTCCACTTACTTGATCTAAAGCTCACAACTAAATTCATCTAAAAATATCTAAAGACGTTGACTTTATATGATTTAAATGCAAATTCTAAATGTTTGATAGTTTAAATCATACCTGATTTTAAATTTAAAATCAAGTATGTATTTAAATCATATAACTTTTAATCATATAAAGTCAACATAATAAAAAATATAGGGGTCATTTAGGAAAAAACTTCAATATCTTAAGACTTTATAAAAAGTTAAAAAAAAAACTATTTTTAGCGAATTCTCACGCTAAAAAGTAATTGAAGTAGTAAGGATATATAAATAGGAACCACACCAAATTTTAACTTAATCGGTTTAATAGAACATGAGATACCATGTAAACCGTGTTCGAAAAAGAAGTTTCGAGAAAAACGCGTTTAAAGTTTTTAAGTTTTATTTCAGGCAGTCTATTTCACGACACTAAAATGATGCGCTTAAAATTTCTTGGCCTCCGCTGTTTTGGATAGTATTTTTGGAATAATTTTTGTAATGGCGTTTTAGCCTATAGAATGGAAGTTTAAAGCCAAAACCTGCGGTTTTACTTTGCCTAATGTGCTACTTGCTCTGAACAATTTTTTTTTCTATTTTGCGATAATTTTTTGTCACTTTTCTGCAGTCAAAGAATAAGACGAAGACCAAGCTTGCATAAAAGCTTATCTCAATTTTAGCTCTTTTTGAAACCTGACGCCCATTAAGATATTTTCCCACACACCTACATGAATAGCATACAGATAGTTCATACATTTTTTTCAAACAAATTGAAAATGGTTGCCACAATATGGCAGCGGTTTCAATGATGACTGAGAAGGTGGCAACCAGGGGAAAAAGAAGCAGTGAATGCTGCCGCAGGCAACAACATCAGCAGATGCTGTGTGTAACAGTTTACCAAATAACAACAACAAAAACGATAAAAACAACCTCAACAGCAACAACAACAACAATGTTAAATGAAGCCAACAAAAAGCCAACAAGCAGCAGCTATCAAGCAACAAAAATCTGTTTGCTGTGGTGAATATCTAGATATATAGTTTAGACAAACCTGTCGAAGGTACGCGTTGGCACGAAGAGCCAGCGCGAAGCTGCCAAGCTGCAGCCAGCTGATATAGCCGGCAGCAACAAAAACAACTTGGATGGGGGAGGCAGGAGGTGGGAAAATAGAAATCATTTCCGTTGCATTTTAGCTGGAGATCAAATTGCTTTGCTGCTGCTTTGAAAATAAATGCCAAAGGCTAGCAAAAGATGAGCAAAAACAAAACACAAAAGGTTAGTAAAATCAAGTGAAAAGGATCAAGGATCTGTGCGGACAAGGTTATGCGTGGAATATTGAAGAGAATTCACTGAGGAAAGGGGAACTCATGCAAAGTTTAAGAAAAGCAGTATGTAAGTTTAAGTATTCAGAAAAATGTATGTGTAGGGTAAGCTGGAGTACCTGTGACTTTGTGGTCACATTGGACTTTTGCTTTTTTGGTGTGAACGCAACCTAATTTTAAAAAATTAAGTAACGAAAATTGTTTAAACTGTATTTTAATAGCGAAGAAGAGCATTACGCGGAGAGGAGCAACACGTACTTTTGTGGTTTTGTGGTCACCGATATGTGGTCAAGGGAGTTGTGAAGTGAATTTAATCGTAATTTCAAAATGTTTTTAAGAAAGGTTGAAATGCATTTGAGTTTATTTGAATACTTCAGGTAAGTCTACTAACTATATCTATACTAATATAAATTATATTATATAATAAAGAAACAAACTTTGTTTACATTTATTGTGTGCTCAAAGTAAATATATGTTATGTTAACTTAACATTTATTCTAATGTGTCTTACAACATCTTTTGAAGGATAAAGGTTTTGTTAAATATCGATTTTTAAAAAAGGAACTGAGCTGTGACGGTTTAATATACCAAGTTTGTAAATAAATCTTTTTCAATTGTTCGCCTTTGTTAATTACTTAAAAATATATAAAAAAATGTGTGAATGGTTCTTGCAAGTAATAAAACAAAGTGAAATTTCACAAAACTTTATATCTATTTACACGGATACGCTACAAGAAGCGTTTATGTTTGAAATAGACCAAACAACCAAACGTTTAAATTTTTTGATATTTTGTTAATTATTGAGCTTAAGTCTTTTTATTAGATGTATAGGTAACTGTTGACTATATATTATATAGTTTTTTCAAAATGACCTTGTTATTTATTATGTTGATTTTATATGATGTAAATACAAATTCTAAATGTTTGATAGTTTAAATCATACTTGATTTTAAATACAAATTCTAGTTGTTTGATAGTTTATTGAGCTTTAGGTCAAGGTTAGAACAATTACTTGTTCTTACGAATCTTTCCAAAGAAACAACAACAACAACAACGTTTTCGATATGAAAAGAAAAACATCACTAGCTGATTTTATTGCATTTTCAAACAACTAGAATTTGTATTTAAAATCATGTATGACTTAGACTATCAAACATATATAATTTGTATTTAAATCATATAAAATCAAGATATATACTATATATTTATAACTATTTGAATTTACAACTTATTCAAATATGGATATGATTTAAATACGAAAGTGGGTCGGCTTAGACATCAGACCACACCATACATATCCTACGAAAAGGAATATATTAGTTTGCATGGTACAATGAAACTAAGGTAGGCTTATGACTGAAAGTGCAACCTCCGATACTGTCAAAACTAAACGGAATACATTTGTTTGCATGCTACAAAAGAACCAGGTAGGCTTATGACTGAGAGTGCAACCGTCGATATTGTCAAAACGAAACGGAATACATTAGTTTGCATGGTACAATGAAACAAAGGTAGGCTCATGACTGAGAGTGCAACCGCCGATACTGTCAAACTAAACGAAATAAATTTGTGTGCATGCTAAAAAAACCAGGTAGGCTCACAACTTGGTACAATATAAACAAATAGGCTTATGACTCAGTGTGAAACCACCGATACTGTCAAAACGAAACGGAATACATTAATTTGCATGGTACAATAAAACCATATAGGCTCATGACTGAGAATGCAATCGCCTATACTGTCAAAATGAAACGAAATACATTTGCTTGCATGCTACAATAAAACTAGGCAGGCTCACGACTGAGAGCGCGACCGCCGAAAACGTCAAAGTGAAACGCCTGATTTTTACAGTATTGACAATTTGAAGGAGAGCAGAGTCAGTCGTGAGCCTATCTCGTTTTATTGTACCATATCTTCAACGCTGGCGAGTTGTATTAAAAAATAGAAGCAAAAACATATAATAAAAAATAATAATAATTAAAATGAAATAAAAAAAATGAGTAAAAGACTGCAAGAATTTCAAATGATCCAAATATTTTCTGCTACGTGACGTATCGACTTAATTTTACGAATTTAGTGCAAACGTCATATCATCATTTTTTTGGTATTGAGGATGAGAATAATTATGAACCATGGAAGTCAAGTATATTGTGTCAATTGTGCAAAATAATATTGTCTGAATGGAGCTCGGGCAAAAACGATACACATGAAATTTAATTTTGACGACTGTTTTGTCACTTAAGCAATTGCTATTTTTGCTGGCCAAAGACTCTGGCGTTGGAAGACACACACGAGTGATATACTCCACCATCAAGACCGTTTCATTGCCAGTTCCTCATTCTGATGATGTACCATATTCTTTTTGTCCCAATTAAACACGTGAAAGCAATCGAAAATCTTTCGATTCAGTAGAGTCGGGAGGGGACTGTAAAAAACAATGTAAATCATTAAAAGAACAGTTAAATCGAAAAAATTAAAAAAAAGTACATATACTACCCCAACAACACTCACTTCTTATGCATGAATATTTTTATTATAAACACTTTTCACTTTTATTTATATTAAGAAATCAATGTTTTTGATACAATAAATTTTGTTTTATTCTTAAAGCATGAAATTTCATTTCTCAGGCTGCGTTCATAGTGGACGCTTTGGCTGAAGCTGATTGATAAAGCAGCTTCGTTGAGCTATTTTTGATCATAGTGAACACTTATTCTACGTTTCACAAATTAGCTTTTTGAGCTTATTGGTGTTTATAGTGCGCGCTTTCTGCTTGTGTGAGCAAGCGAGATGAAGATATAAGCGCTGAAAACCATTTAAAAAGTAGCTTTATGCTCGGAGTCAGCTTGCACTATTATAATGTAAAAAACAGTGTAAATTATGAAAATTTTTTATTTTAAAAATTTAAAAACCTTGCATTATAACAACCATTTATTGCTATTTATTTAAATGACAATAAAATAAAACGAAATGCATAAATAGACAATCACTCAATTTGGGGGCTTTCCTTTAATTAAACACAACTTTTCCATTTCTCAAAAGATTTGCTTCAACAATATATTATTTTTTTTTTAAAGTACAGGCTTTAGTTGAAAAACATCAAAACTTACAAAATATATAGGTTTCTTAACAAAATTTACAATTAGTTTTGTTTTTTTTTGTAAATTTTTCTGAAAAACGTGAAAAATCCTAAAAACTTTAATAAATTTCGCCAAGAATTGTTTGTAGGGAATTTTAATGGCTTAAATTTGATTTATTATTTGTTTGTTGTTTTTTTTTTGTTCTGGAGATATGTGATATTTTTTGTTGTAAAAAAAAAAACTACAGTGGGCAAGTAACAGAAAAAAAAGAGTGACATTTTCGAAATCACCGGTAGATAGTTGCATTCATTGCAGAAACAACTTTTCGTTAGTCGTAAACTAGTGTTACCAACGCCTAAGGGCCAGTTTCTTAGTACGAGTTTAAGCTTTAGTCAAATTAAATCTTGATTAACTCACCAAAATTGGACGTTTAAACTTGGTTTAACTAGATATTTTAGCATTCGCTGAAGTTAAATTGACTTAAATTATCATAATATGTATTTTTTTTGCCTAAACCAAGTTTAAACGTCCAATTTTGGTGAGTTAAGCTCAGTTAAATTTGACTAAGCATTAAATTCTTACTGAAAAACTGGCCCTAAAACACAATAAAAAAAAGGTTTTACAATCGGTCAGCAATTTTTTGAGTAGTTAGCTACACTTTGAAAAAATTATATCACAGCTATCACCCTTCACCCTATGTTTTTGAGTAGCAAATTCCTTAAAGTTGCTTTTGTTGGTCAGGAGCAAAGTAATGGAAATTCTTATATCTCAATTTCTTATTTGTTTTTTCTCTCACAAAGAAATGTCAAACGAAGGTCATGATGAGGTAGTTACCAAGCGAAATGACTTCTATAACGATGTTTATTGATACGCCTAAGCAATAAAAGCCACCAACACAATTTCAAGGTTTTTTTTCTCTATTTTCTATAAGCTTCCTACAGCTATTTGCAAAGTCAAAATTGTTCAAATAGTTTTAGGCGTCGCATACAGTAGGCGGCACTGCTATTGTTTGTTGTTGCTTTTGTCGTCTATTTATTGTGCAATATTTGCACTGCAGCAGCAGCAGCACACCTGTGTTCATTGTATTTAAGAACATTTCCAAAATATTTGCACAAAATAGTTCGTTACATTCACAATACATGTGAATATAAACTTAATCATACTCTTTATCATAGCCATAACATGGTTTTTGTTTTTTCCTGCTACATGCATTTATCGATTTACATTCAAGTCCTCTAAACTGCTTTGGGCAATTTTTTCTCACTCCCATCTTTTGACTGCTATGTTATAGTAGAGTTTTCTTATTCTTTCATCTTTTGTGTGGACTATTTTTTGGTTCTTGTCAAACAGAAAATGTATTTCAGCTGCTATTTAAATGAAAATGCGTATGTATTTGTTAAAAAAATGAGTGCTTGCAGTCAAAATATGCAAAACGCAATATATTCATTTCTTTGTATATGACTGAATACTTCTTTCTTTCATCCTGATTTTTTTCTGAAGAGTTTGCTTTTCCTTTTTGTTTCACATTATCACTCAATTGCTTGCACATTGTTTAGTTTGAGTTTGGGTCTTTTTAACCTCTTAATATTAGACGTAAATTGCAAGCTTTAGTGTAGAAAGTCAGAGTAGCGGAAGCTCTTCAATTTCCTTTCAAAGTCCTTGAGCATATCTTATTGTTTTCATTGCACATATATCTAAATGTGTGTGTCTTGCAATAATTTCAGTTATACATTGAGTGTGTGCGTGGGTGTGTGCATGAGCGTGCACAATAAAGCCACAAAACTATTATAGCTAAGTGTGGCTAGTTCCTGGCCAACACTTCTTAAGACACTTTTGATAAAGATGTTATAACTACATACATATATGTGTTATCTTATTTCCAAATAATACAAATGTAGATGTTTTTGAGGGTAATTTATTCTCAAGTTCTTTTCCAAAAAATATATAAAAGAATTATGAATAAAAAAATTACAGTACAGCGTGTATTCAGTACAGAAGTAAAACTTTCTAAAATGAAGAATAAGACAGATTTTTTGTAAAAGAGGGAGATAGAGAGAAAAACAGGACATCTCAAAAGAAATACAAAACAAAATTTGCATTGTATCAGTTTGTCCCATTACTGTAACTTTCCAGTTATTGGAAACCACAAAAAAAAATTAAATAATGACACCCGAAACACTTCAGGGTCCCCTCAAAAAACATGTTTTGTTTTTTTTTTTTTTTGATTCGCCCGGAGGTATGAATCTTCCAAATATATGTATAGACCCGACCTATACGCATGCACGATTTACATTCTAGATCCTACCCGGATCATCCGGGACAGACAGAATGCACCTACGTTCTAAACATACCCCCTATTGGCAATTAAGATTTTCCACTAAGCACATTAATTGGCTTTTCAGCGGAATTTAAAAATTAACAGCCGTATTCATTACATTTGTTATGCACTCGTTAAAAACTGTTTTAGTTAGAACACAAACTATCCCTTAAAATGCTGTTTATGCATAAACGTATTTTAAGAGCATTTTAAGCAATATGGGCATTTTTTAAAAACAGTAAGCAACACTTCATCAGCTGACAGCTTAACGAAAGAACTTGACGAAAAACAGACTTTTTGTCTCCAGAAAGTGCCCTGTTACGGTGGCGGTCATAGGCTCATCATGGTCATGTATTGTTGTTGTTTCAATGTATATTAACAATTTGAGAGCGAGAGCAAGAGAGTAAATTTTCACCACCACGGTCACCAAATGATTTGACAAAAGTATGAAATCATGGGATCAAACCAGTGTTGCGTTGTGAACTTATTCACAATATTTGTGTTTAGGCACGAAAATAGAACACTTTTAGTATAAAATGTTTGAAAGCAGTAATGAAACCTGCTTAATAGCAACACTCGTCGGTTGTAAAAATACTAAAAGTAGCAAAAAGTGTACTGGTGCTTAGGCATCATATGACAGCATAGCATACTTTCGTCACACAGCTCATCAAACAAAAAAAGAGAGTAAAAAGTGTCATGACCAGGGATCATATGACGACCACCGTAACAACACCCATAGCTGATTTTGACAAGTTATGTTAGGCATTAAAAAAGCAAAAAAAGTGAAGTGAAAAGTAAACAAAAATATAAAAGCAATGGACATGTTCAATATTTTGATTATCTGCACTTTAGTGGAAGAAGAGTATCCTTTTCCAAAGCGCCGAAAAATGTATGGAGCAAGGATCAACCCCTTTGAACAAAACAACGACGAGAAACGAGTAGGAACGACGTTCAGAATGATTTTAACGATCGTTAAAATACTCTTAGAACGTTGATGATAGTATACGTTTATGCATAACAAAATGTTTTTCACTGTATAACTATCGCTAAAACAGGTTTATGAATACGGGGGTTAATATATATCAAACGCGTATTTAAGTATATTTAAATCTAGATAAATAAGCCATTTCAAATTAAATTGTAGTGATTATCAATTTAAGATACCCGAAAAACAATCCTGATTTCAAAAACAATCCAAAACACTAAACTCATTTTAACTGGTTTGCGGCCATTGTCCAACCCAAGGACCTACGTGGAAATGAGATAAATCTCATATCCGCCAAATCAAAACCCCAATTAGTTGGATATGCATTTGGGCCAACGCAGGCATAAACTTGTGTGGAAAAGAGATATACTCTGGCACACCAATCCAGGTGATAGTGTGAGTTCAGTCTAATTTCAAATCAGGAAACCACGTGAGCACGTAAATCACAATTCGATTTAAAATTAAAATATTAAATAATTAAAAAGTAAGTTTTAAAAACGATTCATATTTGATGGTGCTTACTTAATAAAACATAATACCGAGACAAAAATGGAGAAACAGAACAATCTCAATTATCGATATTACATTGTTATAAAACTGCGTTAGGTATAATAGGATGAAGTTAAATTGATTTAATTATTTAAATGTAATATAATTTTGCGTTTTAAGACGTCTACCGAATCAGAAAAATTAATCATGTTGAAGATGTCATTGAAATCACTGCACATACATCGTAAAGGTTCATGAAGAGCGCAATTAGAACTGTACTGACTCAACTTGAAAAACAGAAAATGTCTAGTTCCTCTCCTTGGGATGTTAAAATTTAGAGCTGAGATGAGATATTCCGAATTAATCTTGCCACGAAGTAATTTATACAGAAACATGACATTAAGCATCATTCTTCTGCTTCTTAGGGAAGGTAGTAAAATAATTTTAAGGCGTATTTCATACGATGGAAGCATAATATTGCGGTTTCAACGACTATGACGTAAAGCAAAAAGTAAAACTGTTTTTGAACGGATTCTATGGCGTCGATGTAGACATTACAATGTGGGTTCCATATAACTGATGCATATTCAAGAATTGGCCTTACGAGAGAGTTATATAATAATTTAGTAGTAAAGCCCATCTTAGCCCATCTTTTAATGAAACCAAGGCCTCCTCTTGCCTTATTTATCATCATATTAACGTGGAGATTGAAGCGAAGTTTTGAATCCATAATAACACCAAGATCGAGAAAACTGGAAACTATTTCTAAGTTAGTGTTATTAATAGTGTAATTTATGTTATTAGCAGATCTTCGCGAGAATGTCATTTGCTTACATTTTTTTAAGTTGAGATTTAATATATTTAAGCTACACCAGTCCACAAGTCTATTTAGATCAGATTGTAAAAGATGTCGCTCTTCGGGTGATTTGTAACAAAGAAAAAGTTTTACGTCCTCAGCGTACATTAATGATCTTCCTTATGTAATAAAATACTGATTTTATTACATAAGGAAGATCATTAATGAATAGTAAAAACAAAACAGGTCCAAGATGACTACTCTGAGGAACGCCAGAAGTGACCGAAATACTTTTTGAAATAGAATTCTTATATAAAACCTTTTGAGTACGTCTAGATAAATACGAATTTATCCAACTTAATAACGTGACAGGAAATCCAATAAGATGGAGTTTTTCAAAAGAAGATTATGATTAACTCTGTCGACGGCTTTGCTAAAGTCCGTATAAATAACATCAGTCTGCAGTCTCGAAGTAAAACCATTTACAGGGTGACAAAAAATAAGTGTATACAAACTTCTTTGCCCTGTGTAGAACGCATTATTATATTTACAACGGTTTATTTGTTGTTGTTGCTATTCGACATATTTCAGAAACCGTTACATTTATTTTCAACGCTCTAGCTTCACTTTAATAGTTTATTTCACAATGTCTACTCATCGCGCAACCATTATAGCGTTGTACCAGTTAGGTAAACGAAATTGCGAAATCGCTCAGAGTATTGGAATTGCCCGATCACTGGTTGCTTGTGCAATTAAACGGTTTAAGAAGCTTGGCCATGAAGGTGATAGACCAGGTAGAGGAAGAAAACGATCCGTAAACACTTCTAACAACCGAAAAATCATCAAAAAACGGGTTGAACGAAATGCAGGAGTTTCAATGAGAAAAATGGCTCGTGAGGTGGGTATTAACCGTGAATCATTGCGACTTATGGCAAAAGAACATCTTGGACTTAAAGCCTACAAGCACCAAAGAGGACAGTTGTTAACGGATAAGAACAAGAAAGTTCGGCTCCAAAGATGTCGTCTGCTTTTGCGTCGGGCCGCAGGTATGGGATGGGAAAAAATTGTGTTCACAGATGAGAAATTATTCACTGTTGAGCAAAAGCACAATAGGCAAAACGATCGAATCTGGTCAAGAGAAGCTCCTGGGCCATCCTCTATCATCGAACATCGCCAAAATCCGCAATCCGTCATGGTTTGGGGAGGAATTTGTGCCAGCGGCAAGACACCCTTGGTTTTTGTGGACCAAGGAGTAAAAATTAATCAAGAAGTATACCGTCGCGACATTTTGGAAGCCGTAGTTCTTCCTTGGGCTCGACTGCACTTTGGCGAAGAAAGATGGACTTTCCAGCAAGACTCAGCGCCAGCCCACAGAGCAAGAATTACACAAGAGTGGTGTAGAGTCAATTTTCCGGACTTCATAACGTCTCAGGAATGGCCGCCATATTCACCTGACCTCAGGCAAGGGCGTGTGCTAAGCGACACCAAAGTTTGAAGTCTTTGAAGCAAGCGTTGCGTCGGGAGTGGGACAAAATAACCTTAGAGGAGCTGCGGCCCATAGCCCAAAATTTTGAAAAGCGTTTGAAGATGTGTATTCGCGCTGGAGGAGGTCACTTCGAATCCAGCTAAATAAATTATTACTTATGGATTAAATTTTGAGTTTTTTATGTTCTTTCCCTATTTTTATTAAAAATAAAGATTTTTCATTGAAAAATGTTGTATACGCTTATTTTTTGTCACCCTGTATAGCACGCGTAGTAAACTCTAAGAGGTTTGTTGTATTTATTTATTTATTTATTTAATCAACTATTAACATTTATTGTTATACAGTTACTGTAAGAACATAATTTAATCGTAGGTTATAAAACTAATTCAGCATGATATCGTTTTGAAATGCTGCCCTATTTTGGGTGATTTCAATCGAGCTGCAGATAATGTTGAACATTTTGATCATATTGTAAACCGGGTCACATTTGCCATAATTAGTTCTTCTGTAGGGTATATAGAACAATTGCCTTTGCCTAAAATTTCTTTCAGGTGCATAAAATTTGAAAAGAGATAGAGGCACAATCAATATGATTCATCACTACATCCCGAGCAAATAAGGCGAGAAAATACTTTCGCCGGAACTCCAAAGACTTTAGTCCAAGAAGAGCACATCGCGCTTCATAGGAAGGCATAAAATCCCAGTGGAGCTTGCGAATTGCTAACCTAGTGAAACGCTTTTGAATATTTTCAATTCTTTTAATATGTATAAAATATTGAGGGTCCCAGATAACACAATTATACTCCAAAACCGACCTTACAATTTAAAAGAAAATGGTTCTCACGGTAAAGGGATCGGAGAACTCTTTCGTATTGCGCGATAGAAATCCCATTATCGCATTCGCTTTTGATATAATAGCATCAAAATGTTTGACAAAGCTTAACTTTCGCTCAAATAAAACCCCTAAGTCTTTCTTCAAGTCGACTCCCTCGATCAATACCGTATTAATACCGTAAGAACCTTCGAAAAGTTGATTATTCATAGAAAAAGACATTACATTACATTTAGACACATTAAAATGCAATTTATTGGTCTCGCACCAAAATTGGAGACTATCCATCTCACGTTGAAGCAATAGGGAGTTTTCGTGAAAGTCTACACATCTAAAGATCTTTACATCATCAGCATACATCAGGCACTCAGAAAAGCGAACATAATTCGGAAGATCATTGGTAAACAGAACAAACAACAGAGGACCTAGGTGGCTACCTTGGGGTACCCCAGAATAATTGTCAATGTATTTAGATAAATTATTACAAATTTTAACATATTGTTGACGACCAGCAAGGTAGCTCTCTAACCATAGAAGTAGCGAGGAATGGAATCCGAGGCTACTTAGCTTATTAATCAAAACAGAGTGTTGAACTCTATCGAAAGCCTTTGCGAAATCCGTGAATATGACGTCTACTTGATGACCTTTTTACATATTATTGGACAGAAAGTGTGTAAAAAGAAATAGATTAGTAGAGGTAGATTTACCTGACACAAATCCATACTGCATCTCAGATAATCTAGTTTTAATGGAGTTATAAATTTAATTTTTTACCAAAGATTCAAAAATTTTAGGAATAAGTGGTAATTTAGCTATCGGTCGATAATTTGCAATATTTAGTGTAGTGGACCTACCCTTCAGAAAACCATGTTGAAAGACAGAAATGGTGGAAGACACGGAGTGGGTTAATTGATCAGTTATAATTTTCTCAAATAACTTAGGGATTGCACTTAATTTTGCAATTCCTCTATAGATAGAAACATCTATCTTGAAGCCAGATTTATGAAGGGGTATAATACAAGAATCCTTCCATATAATAGGAAAATAACCACTATGCAAGGAAATATTAAAAATGTTTGCTAGAAGAGAACACAGGTTTGTAGCACATTGCTTTAAAATACAGCTTGGAATTTTATCAGGGCTGGACGTAAAAGAAGATTTTACTTGTCGAAGATAACACATAACAATATTTGGGTCTATTACAGGAGTTTCAAAAGAGTTAACTGGCGGGAGAAAAGGATACACCGCGCTAGTATTAAATGGTATATTACTTGCACATGTAGCATTCAGTTGAAATCAATTTCTAAAACTGTTGACATTGAAAACACTGTTTTTGTGTTATTTTTTGTATTATTTTGTGAAAATTCAAGTTTTTTTTAAATGATCCTGTTATTTATTATGTTGATTTTATATGATTTAAATACAAATTCTAAATATTTTATAGTTTAAATCATACTTGATTTTAAATACAAATTCTAAATAGTTGATAGTTTAAAATCTTTTATTGAGCTTTAGGTCAAAGTTAGAACAATTAATTGTTCTAACGAATCTTTCCAAAGAAACAACAACAACAACAATGTTTTTTCAGTATAAAAAGGAAAAAATCACTAGCTGATTTCATTGCAATTTCGGCCCTGCTAAAGGCTTCATCAGATATCTTTGTGATACCCGGTCAAGCGCACTGCACCACAGAGGCGATGAGATTTTAAGTGTCAATTTCTCAGTTTTTCTCCTATTTCATATTTTTACATATGTTGTTGAATTTTTGCTTTACTTTGGTCTGTATGCTTATGTTATTATTATGGAGTCCAACAGTCTGTTGGAAGTCTTCCACTAACAAAGCATGCTTACTGAAGTTGTTTTTAGATTTTTGCTGATATATTTTCAGCTTGTTTCTGTTTGGTGAAAATATTTTGTGAAGTGAGAATTAAAATACAACAACCAAAAAGTTGAAGAACATGAACAGTATGAATACTTCAGCAAGAGCAAGATTTTAAATTTTTAAAAAGTGTCGAACAAGGATTAGCGGCTTCTGATACCAAAGTAGATTATATTCCACTAATAGACAAGACTGTTTCTGAAGTTTCGGATATTGAACAAGATGGTGTTATCAAAATAGAGGAAGATCCATATGAATCAAATGATAGTGTTGCAGTAAAGTCAGGAACTTTTACTCTTTCAAAAGATGGAACACAGTGGATACTTGATCCAATTACACAAACAAAAACGAGTGGTCGAAATATTACGAATTATCGAGGTCGTGCAGCAAACCACACCAAGCTGAAATATTCAAAAGTATTTGACTATCTGAAATGTGCAATATAATTTTGCGAGAAACAAAAAGAAAAGAAAGAAAATTTTTTGAAAACTACACCAAAAAAACAAAAAACTATCCAGATGCTAAAAAACGACCAAATGATAAAACATATACTACATACGCCATTCACTGACTCTAAATTAGATGCATATTTTGGTATACTCATTTGTTGTGGTGTAGACAAATCTAGTAGGGAGCATCTGACTGAATTGTGGAAACAAATATCATTTACCTTTTATTCGTGCTAAAGTGTCTCAGGACAGATTCAAGCGCTACCTACGCTCCATACGGTTTGACAACAATTTTACTCGGCCCATTCGTCTAGCCACAGAAAAAGCTGCTGTTATTTGAGACATTTGGTAAAAAATTCAGAAGAGTAGATGAAAGTTTATCTTAGTAAACACAGATTTTTGAAGCGAAGCTTTTTACTAAGAATTGTTGTTGTTTTTTTACTTGCGTCTATTACAACAAGAGGATATAAAATTAAAAATATTACTTTGCAAGCGTGAGTATCGAGCCCGCGCCTCCGGATCGAGAGATCGGCACACTAACCACTACTCCAAACCAACTATTGCTAGTAAATTTTGATTCATTCAATATTAACTGAAGCTATGTAGATGACAGAAATTCATTAGCTGCCCTACAATTCTATTGTGAATGCGTGAAGCTATAATGCAGCAGACAAGGTGTGACGAACCTTTCCGGCCGAGGTATCACTCGCCGGTGTCCAGGGTTCGTGTCTCACAAAACAAAGCCCCGCTGTAGAAATCCAACAAAAGGAAAAAGAAACTCACGCTTAAGTTTTAGTCAAACATACAATGTATTGTTTATTGTCCTTAGCGAAATTTTGTTCTATCTTAAAATTACGGTGTCTTAAAATTACTTTATGGTTTATGATAGATTTTTAGAATAATCAAAAGAAACTTGAAAAGAAATCATTGATGTTTAACAAAACCAAATTAATCTTAAAATTATGGCTGCGAGAGTTAAAAAAAATTCACCTAAAGACATCTCACAGCACGGGCTAACTAAAACTATCGGGAGTTGAAATAACCTAAATTAAAAGTAGCAAGTTACCGCGCGCGGCGTAGCCGAGATATAAAAAAAAATAACCTAAAGACATCTCGGAAACGCATTCATCAGTGGGTGGGCAGCTACGTTGTGGGAACGCGTCGACGGGCTTGTTTGTCTTGTTTCTCATCCTCCAACCAAAGAAAACAACTCGGCACGTGCCAGGCGGTGTAACGTTTATTTACTCAAGTCCCGTTCGGTTGGTCGAGTGGCGTGATTTGATGAGCGCAACCTATGTTCTAGCGTGCCGACCACGCGGCATAACGGTACCCGAAAGTCTCGAAGGGAAAAAGAGAATTCTCGATGTACTAGGCGACGGCCATGACCAAAGACTTAGAAATTTTTCTGGGCTAAAAGACTTAGAAAAATTTTACTTAAAAAAACTTAGAAAATTTTCATGTCGAAAAGACTTAGAAAATTTTTTCTTAAAAAAAAAATCCCTGGCGTACTAGGCAACTGCCTTAGCGAAAGACTTAGAAATTTTCCTGGGCTAAAAGACTTAGAAAAATTTTACTTAAAAAAAAGACTTAGAAAATTTTCATGTCGAAAAGACTTAGAAAAATTTTCTAAAAAAAAAAATATCCCTGGCGTACTAGGCAACTGCCTTAGCGAAAGACTTAGAAATTTTTCTGGGCTAAAAGACTTAGAAAAATTTTACTTAAAAAAAAGACTTAGAAAATTTTCATGTCGAAAAGACTGAGAAAAATTTTCTTAAAAAAAATATCCCTGGCGTACTAGGCAACTGCCTTAGCGAAAGACTTAGAAAAATTTTACTTAAAGAAAAGACTTAGAAAATTTTCATGTCGAAAAGACTTAGAAAAATTTTCTTAAAAACCTATCCCTGGCATACTAGGCAACTGCCTTAGCGAAAGACTTAGAAATTTTTCGTGTCCAAAAGACTTAGAAAAATTTTACTTAAAAAAAGACTTAGAAAATTTTCATGTCGAAAAGACTTAGAAAAATTTTCTTAAAAAAAAAATATCCCTGGCATACTAGGCAACTGCCTTAGCGAAAGACTTAGAAATTTTTCGTGTCCAAAAGACTTAGAAAAATTTTACTTAAAAAAAGACTTAGAAAATTTTCATGTCGAAAAGACTTAGAAAAATTTTCTTAAAAAAAATATCCCTGGCATACTAGGCAACTGCCTTAGCGAAAGACTTAGAAATTTTTCGTGTCCAAAAGACTTAGAAAAATTTTACTTAAAAAAAAGACTTAGAAAATTTTCATGTCGAAAAGACTTAGAAAAATTTTCTTAAAAAAAAGACTTAGAAAATTTTCATGTCGAAAAGACTTAGAAAAATTTTCTTAAAAAAATATCCCTGGCATACTAGGCAACTGCCTTAGCGAAAGACTTAGAAATTTTTCGTGTCCAAAAGACTTAGAAAAATTTTACTTAAAAAAAGAAAAAAAAGACTTAGAAAATTTTCATGTCGAAAAGACTTAGAAAAATTTTCTTAAAAAATTATCCCTGGCATACTAGGCAACTGCCTTAGCGAAAGACTTAGAAATTTTTCGTGTCCAAAAGACTTAGAAAAATTTTACGAAAAAAAGACTTAGAAAGTTTTCGAGTCGAAAAGACTTAGAAAAAAAAATTCGTGGTAAAAAAAAATGTTCCCGGCGTACTAGGCAACTGCCTTAGCGAAAGACTTAGAGTTAAACAAAATTGATGACTTACCTAAGTGGCGGCCGCAGCAAGAATGAATTTTCTTGCGCTGGTCGAACATGTAGCCAGCTAAGTTTTAGTCATCGTGTCAGTGTGGTGGGTTTGGTGTAGGTAGATTTTGCTATTCATGATGGCGGTGGTACTCAACTTAGTGCAGTGTTGGTAGCCGATAAAAATCCTTTCGCCTAGTGATCGTTTACACGCTGCCTGTTTACTAAGCCTGTTTACTAATTTGGGATTTCCCTAGCCTAAACTATCCTCAATAAGATACGGGTGGTGTTGCTGTGAACCTGCGTATGGTTGCTGATTTAATGCTGTGATTCTATTTATAATAATCTTATATATATGTATATAATAAATTTACAGGTAAACAAGCAAAAAATAAAAGAAATGATATTCACAGCAATACTCCGCCTTTTGGCTATTGTGTGGACGTAAACAAGATGTAACGACTTACGTCCTCACACTTCCTCTCCGCTTCGGGTGACGACAGCGGGCGGCTTGGGGGGTAGGTATACTGCCCATGCCCTACCATCGCTCCTCCAATTAAATCGGACACATTGTCCTTCAAACAGCCGGATGAATGCGCCTCGACTGCGTCGCCCTGTGCACTGTTCCCGGCATTTCCGGAGTGTCTCCTCGACTTCCCGCTCAATGTTCGGAGGTACCGGCAATGGCTTTGGGTCATTTTGTGACGGCTGTGGTGTCGCGTTGGCTGTGAATCGCCGAGAAATGACCGGAGCGGGGTCAGGTAGGGTGACGACATTCCTTTGCGTCACAGGCTCTTCAGTGGCGTTTGTTCCTATGGTATCGCTGTCAGTGGAACTACTGTCGCCACTGGTTGAGCTGGAGTCACTGCTGCTGGACGTGCTTGTGTCACTGCCTGACGAACTGTCTTCGCTGCTGGTGCTGGCATGACGGCGGCGGGCTACCGGCGGACGGGGTGGTGTCACATTGACCCTAACGTGGCAATGTTCTTTGGCATGCCCACAGACCCGGATTCCGCTAGGGGTGTGATGTATCGGGATGCACACCCGCAAATCTGGCTCGATTGGACCTAGGCTGGCTGGACTCGGATACGCCTGTATTCGGTCGCGGTGGTCAAACTCTTTTAGAGCCCCTTTGCTGCGTGGGATCAAGCGTTGCGCAGATGTGATCGGCGAGTTGACCTCTGGCGTGGAATCGGACGCTGGTCGGCATTTCGTCGGCGTCCCGCCGGATTCGCACCCACTAGCAAGTTGTCGTAGTAGCTCGCTGCGACCGATCCCGGCCTGCTTAGGCTGTAGCACATTCTGGGCGACGGGGAGCAGGGGGGGTCTCTTTTCCTGTCCCGCCTTCTGCTGCTCCGGGGTACGTATGCGTGGTTGGGATGGTGTACCCGATGGCCGTGTTGGTACCGTCGTTCGCATGCGTCTGTGCCATATGGTGGCAGCCTGTTGTGGTACATCGCACGGGTGTGGGCGCCTGTGGCCTGGACTACACCGGTATGGTGCCAACCGTAGAGGTCTGGTGTTTGACGGCGTTTCCAACCAGTTCGACCCGAGGATAAGGGTTAACCGACCCGGGTGGGGGTCACATTTTCGCTGCGGTGCTTCCGTGCTTATGGCGTCTTTGTGGTCTCGTTCAGTCATCTTCATTGTTGGTGGAGCTAAGTTGGAAGATAAGAGAAAAAAAAAATTAGTGTGTTGTCTACGCTTAGAGTTAATAAGGATTTAATGTGAATAAAAAGGTTTTAGTTCGCTCAGATGGGCGGTTCGCTCGTTTGTCTCCCCTGGTTTCTGCAATCGCACAATTACCCCCGATGGGAACCCCTTTACAATGAAGGGCCCGTCATACTTAGGTGCGAGCTTCGCGTTAAAATCGTCGATAGCTTTCGACAGTGGGTGTTGTCGGACCATGACTTGTTGTCCAACTGTAGGCTTCCAGTTCCTCCGGCGTAAATTATAGTGGCGGGCCTGATCTTTTGATGCTCGTGTCAGGTTGTGTCGTACTATTGTAAAGATTTCCTGCAGTAGCGTAGCGCGCTCGTTCGGTGTTATCTGCCGTATTCCTGTACCGCTGGTGACTTCGTCGTAGAGAGCCCGAGGAAGGCGTGGCTCGCGTCCTTGCGTCAAGAATGCCGGGCTATATCCAGTTGTCTCCGAGACGCTAGTGTTTATGGCAAGAGAGATCTCCGGTAGTTGTTCGTCCCATAACTTGTGGTTGTTATTTGCAAATTGGGCGATCATTGTTTTGATGGTGCGGTTAGCCCGTTCCGTGGGATTCTCTTGGGGCGTGTATGGTGCAGTTAGCTGTTGCCGCACCCCAATTTCCTCTAAGTATCGCTGGAATGCCCGACTGGTAAACTGGGTCCCGTTGTCTGTGATGAGGATTTTCGGCACTCCATACCTCGCTAAAATCCTTTCTCGAAATCCTTTCAGCAAGCTCTCTGACGTGGCTTTTCGCAGTGGTACCAACTCCGTCCACTTGGAAAATTTGTCGAAGAACACTAGCAGCATACTATTCCCGTGCTTTGAGCGAGGCAAGGGACCAACAAAATCGGCACACACCACCGACCACGGTTCCTCGGGTATCCTGGTTAGCATCTCTCCGGCGGGCGCTTGCTGACTAACCTTAAATTTTTGGCAGGACTCGCACTTCCGGACATATTGGCTTATTTCCCGAAACATTCCTGGCCAGTAGTATCGATTTGCTATACGGGCAATCGTCTTTCGTATTCCGAGGTGGCCAGCACTGGGACTATCGTGGTTCTCATTCAGGACCCGGGCTCGCTGAGGTTTTGCCACGCATAATTTCCAAGGCTCACAGTCTTCATCACTCGCATTTCGCGGGAGGTGTCGAAACAGCTGTCCATCGATGATGATGAAGTCCGAATACTTGCTGGGTTCCTGGGTGACCTCCTCCATTTTCTTCTTCAACCAGACACACTCTTGTGCGCTACTTGGTTCCACCGTAAGCCGTTGTAGGGCCTCATTGGGTTGCCGGGACAATGCGTCTGCCACCACGTTCTGTCTGCCCTTACGGTATTGTACAGTGAAATTAAATTGTTGCAGCTCTAGTGCCCACCTAGCGACGCGTCCCGATGGACTCTCAATGGAATTGAGCCACTTTAGTGATAAATGATCAGTGATGACCACGAACTTATAGCCCTCGAGGTAAGGGCGCATTTTCCGAATGCCCCAAATAATTGCCAGGCATTCTTTCTCCGTGGCGGAGTAGTTCTGTTCCGGCTCAGTCAAATGGCGACTGGCATACGCTATCACGTGCTCGGACCCGTCAATATTTTGGGTTAGTACCGCACCCAGGCCCGTGTCGCTGGCATCCGTCTGTAGATAAAACGTTTGTTCGAAGTCTGGGCAGGTTAGTACGGGTGCTTCGGTTAATTTCCTCTTAAGTTCTTCAAAAGCCTGTTGCTGGGGTTCGTCCCACTTCCAATGTTTCCCTTTTTTGAGAAGTGACGTCAGTGGTCGGACGACAGCAGCGAAATCCTCAATGAACCGACGATACCACGACGCTATGCCGAGAAAGCGTCGCACTCCTCGGACATTTTGAGGAGGTTCGAGATCTCGTATAGCGGCGATCTTGTCGGGATCAGTGTGAATTCCTTCGGAGCTGACCACATGTCCCAAATACTTGATCTTTCTTTTAAAAAACTCGCATTTCTCTGCGTTTATCCGGAGATTAGCCGCTTGTAGACGGCGGAAGACTTCTTTGAGATTCTTCAAGTGTTCGTCAAATGTCCTGCCGGTCACCACGATGTCATCCAAGTACGCAAAAGCGAAGGGCTCGAGCTCGGGTCCTATCACTTGATCGAGGGCACGTTGGAATGTAGCGGGGGCCGAATGTAACCCAAAGGGCATGACTCGCCATTGAAACAAACCTCGTCCGGGCACAGTAAATGCGGTATACTTCCGGCTCTCGGCCTCCATGGGGATTTGCCAGTAGCCATCTTTGAGGTCAAGGCTACTTATGTACTTGGCGTCGCGCAATCTGTCCAAAATGTGGGTTATCCGTGGCAGAGGGTAAGCGTCAGGAATCGAGTGGCTATTCAGCATCCGATAGTCAACACATAATCGCCACGTTCCGGTCTTCTTCTTCACTAGGACGATGGGTGCGCTATGCGGGCTATGTGATGGCTCGATGCACCCTTTGTCCAGCAATTTATCGACCTCCTCACTGATGATCGCTTGCATGGCCGGGTTTCGCGGAAAGTAGCGTTGTTTCAGTGGTCGTTCGTCTGCCATGATAATCCGGTGTTCGGTGATGTTCGTCACACCCTGGAGGGCTTCAAACTTTCTAAGCTCCTCTTCCAGGAACTTCGAGGCGCGTTCGCTCTCCCCAGCATTGCATCCGGCGATCTGTCTACAACGGTGTGAAATATTTTTTTTGGGGGTTGACTTACTCAGGGTTATGGTCGCTCCGCCGCAACTAAAGATGGCGCCAGTCTCCGTTAGAAAGTCCATTCCGAGAATGACCTCGTCGGTAGCATCCGGCATTACCAGGAACTGGAATTGGCGGTCTATGTTACCCATCTGCACTCGAACTTCTACTGCGTGTCGTAATTGTTTTGCAGACCCATCGGCGAGCGTGACCACCGTCTCGGTCGGTATAAACCTGCACTCCGTTTGCATCCCGTCGACGAAAGCTTGGCTTAGGAAACTTCGTGTGGCACCCGTGTCGATGGTCGCAAGGGCTGACGCTGCGTTGATGTTTATGACGGCGGAGATATGGTTGGAATTTTGGTAGAGGTGAGTTAGTGAGTCCGTGACTCTTCTGCCGGAGGATCTGCCCCACCTCGATCTAGGCGACCCTCCACGGTGTTTTCCGATGGCTTCCTGCAACACTGAATCGTCAAACTATTACGGCGCCCGCAGACCCAACAAAAGAGTTTCCGGGGTTTCCTGCATGATTGCCTCACATGCCCGTCTTCACCGCAGTTATAACATGCCGTTCTGGGGTTGATCTCACCTTCCGTTCGATTTACATCGCCTTGAGGCGGCTGCCGCGTTCGTGCCTCGGCCCGCCGGTCGTGCTGTTGCATCATGCGATGTTGTTCTGGCCGTGCATTACTACGCTGGGGTCGGTCGGGCTCGTTGGTGTGGATAGTCTCCAGGTCCTCTGCCATGTTGACCAATTCCTCCAAAGTCGAAAAATCCTTTCTACGGATATACCATTGATAATCCGGATGGGCGTTTCGGAAAATTCGCTCCAGCTTCTGTTCTTCGCTGTAGCCGGCGTGTCGCATTAAGTTTTGGAGGTCTACCACAAAATGCTTAAATGGTTCTCGTGGTTTCTGGAGCCTGCGTCTGATGTCGTCATCGATGCGTTCTAGGTACCTGGGCGGTAGGAAGAACTTCAAGAATTTGCCTTTGAACGGCTGCCATGTGGCCCAGTGCTCGTTGTTGTTCCGATACCAGATGAGTGCGCGATCAGTGAGGAGTTCGGGCATCGTTCGTGGTAGATAACTCATGTTGATGCTGTAGACCTCGGCCAATTCCTCGACTCGTTCGATGAATGCTAGGGGGTCTCTTCTTCCGTCAAATTTGAGTGACCACTTCCTTACTTGTTCTATGACTGCCAAGTACGGGTCTATGGTGCGCAGGACAGCATTCCCGGAGGAGGGAAGGGCCGGCCATTGGCCAGGCATCGGACCGGTTGGAACATGCAGTGTAGTGGCGGTCGGCGGTGCTGGTGTTGCCGTAGTGTCATCAGCGGGTGGTATTGGCGATGCGGCTCGCCGGTGTTTAGCCTGAAGATCAGTCAGGCGTTCAAGCTGTTCATCCTTGTATTCCTGATCGTTGATGAACCCAATGAAACGCTTCCGCAATTCGTCGACGGTGCCAGCGGGGTCGAATCCAAACTCGTTGGCATACTGCAGGAGGTCCTCCTTTTTCAGGTAGTAAATCCAGGTGACGGTTAACATGGCTTAGCAAAGACCTTGAGATACTTATCTGTAATGATTAAATTCTATTTATTATGTGTGTAAAATTATTATAAATGTCCTAGGGTTTTTCCCTTAAAACGCAATGTATTTTAATTCAAATAAGAATTCTCGCCTGCGCAGCGGGTGACTTTCTAGCAACGTGTGCGTCGAATTAATTTCAAGTATGATATATATTTTCCAGAAAAAATAAAAACTAATAATTTTTCTCATGCGCAGCGGATGGCTTTCTTAGTAGACATCAGGTCCCTGCTCGGGCGCCATTGTGACGAACCTTTCCGGCCGAGGTATCACTCGCCGGTGTCCAGGGTTCGTGTCTCACAAAACAAAGCCCCGCTGTAGAAATCCAACAAAAGGAAAAAGAAACTCACGCTTAAGTTTTAGTCAAACATACAATGTATTGTTTATTGTCCTTAGCGAAATTTTGTTCTATCTTAAAATTACGGTGTCTTAAAATTACTTTATGGTTTATGATAGATTTTTAGAATAATCAAAAGAAACTTGAAAAGAAATCATTGATGTTTAACAAAACCAAATTAATCTTAAAATTATGGCTGCGAGAGTTAAAAAAAATTCACCTAAAGACATCTCACAGCACGGGCTAACTAAAACTATCGGGAGTTGAAATAACCTAAATTAAAAGTAGCAAGTTACCGCGCGCGGCGTAGCCGAGATATAAAAAAAAATAACCTAAAGACATCTCGGAAACGCATTCATCAGTGGGTGGGCAGCTACGTTGTGGGAACGCGTCGACGGGCTTGTTTGTCTTGTTTCTCATCCTCCAACCAAAGAAAACAACTCGGCACGTGCCAGGCGGTGTAACGTTTATTTACTCAAGTCCCGTTCGGTTGGTCGAGTGGCGTGATTTGATGAGCGCAACCTATGTTCTAGCGTGCCGACCACGCGGCATAACGGTACCCGAAAGTCTCGAAGGGAAAAAGAGAATTCTCGATGTACTAGGCGACGGCCATGACCAAAGACTTAGAAATTTTTCTGGGCTAAAAGACTTAGAAAAATTTTACTTAAAAAAACTTAGAAAATTTTCATGTCGAAAAGACTTAGAAAATTTTTTCTTAAAAAAAAAATCCCTGGCGTACTAGGCAACTGCCTTAGCGAAAGACTTAGAAATTTTCCTGGGCTAAAAGACTTAGAAAAATTTTACTTAAAAAAAAGACTTAGAAAATTTTCATGTCGAAAAGACTTAGAAAAATTTTCTAAAAAAAAAAATATCCCTGGCGTACTAGGCAACTGCCTTAGCGAAAGACTTAGAAATTTTTCTGGGCTAAAAGACTTAGAAAAATTTTACTTAAAAAAAAGACTTAGAAAATTTTCATGTCGAAAAGACTGAGAAAAATTTTCTTAAAAAAAATATCCCTGGCGTACTAGGCAACTGCCTTAGCGAAAGACTTAGAAAAATTTTACTTAAAGAAAAGACTTAGAAAATTTTCATGTCGAAAAGACTTAGAAAAATTTTCTTAAAAACCTATCCCTGGCATACTAGGCAACTGCCTTAGCGAAAGACTTAGAAATTTTTCGTGTCCAAAAGACTTAGAAAAATTTTACTTAAAAAAAGACTTAGAAAATTTTCATGTCGAAAAGACTTAGAAAAATTTTCTTAAAAAAAAAATATCCCTGGCATACTAGGCAACTGCCTTAGCGAAAGACTTAGAAATTTTTCGTGTCCAAAAGACTTAGAAAAATTTTACTTAAAAAAAGACTTAGAAAATTTTCATGTCGAAAAGACTTAGAAAAATTTTCTTAAAAAAAATATCCCTGGCATACTAGGCAACTGCCTTAGCGAAAGACTTAGAAATTTTTCGTGTCCAAAAGACTTAGAAAAATTTTACTTAAAAAAAAGACTTAGAAAATTTTCATGTCGAAAAGACTTAGAAAAATTTTCTTAAAAAAAAGACTTAGAAAATTTTCATGTCGAAAAGACTTAGAAAAATTTTCTTAAAAAAATATCCCTGGCATACTAGGCAACTGCCTTAGCGAAAGACTTAGAAATTTTTCGTGTCCAAAAGACTTAGAAAAATTTTACTTAAAAAAAGAAAAAAAAAGACTTAGAAAATTTTCATGTCGAAAAGACTTAGAAAAATTTTCTTAAAAAATTATCCCTGGCATACTAGGCAACTGCCTTAGCGAAAGACTTAGAAATTTTTCGTGTCCAAAAGACTTAGAAAAATTTTACGAAAAAAAGACTTAGAAAGTTTTCGAGTCGAAAAGACTTAGAAAAAAAAATTCGTGGTAAAAAAAAATGTTCCCGGCGTACTAGGCAACTGCCTTAGCGAAAGACTTAGAGTTAAACAAAATTGATGACTTACCTAAGTGGCGGCCGCAGCAAGAATGAATTTTCTTGCGCTGGTCGAACATGTAGCCAGCTAAGTTTTAGTCATCGTGTCAGTGTGGTGGGTTTGGTGTAGGTAGATTTTGCTATTCATGATGGCGGTGGTACTCAACTTAGTGCAGTGTTGGTAGCCGATAAAAATCCTTTCGCCTAGTGATCGTTTACACGCTGCCTGTTTACTAAGCCTGTTTACTAATTTGGGATTTCCCTAGCCTAAACTATCCTCAATAAGATACGGGTGGTGTTGCTGTGAACCTGCGTATGGTTGCTGATTTAATGCTGTGATTCTATTTATAATAATCTTATATATATGTATATAATAAATTTACAGGTAAACAAGCAAAAAATAAAAGAAATGATATTCACAGCAATACTCCGCCTTTTGGCTATTGTGTGGACGTAAACAAGATGTAACGACTTACGTCCTCACAAAGGTTGCCAGTAATGCGGAAAAAATCCCATTCGTGGTAATTTTTAATTGGTCTTGGGAAGTTTTTTTTTGTTATTCCCATGGTATTTTATTAATCCAGCGTGGTATTTTTTAATTGGCGTGGGAATTCGGAGTGGTATTTTATAATTGCATGGGAATTCGGGAATTTGCTTCTTAAAAATTCTTTTTCACTTTTATTAAAATTTAATAATGGTATTGGATGAACGACGTAAGCGTAAAGCTATAAGTGTACGCTGTACATTTCCTCGAACCTACCTTTAAGAAAAACGATTAAATTACTTATTTATTTTAATAACAAGTTTCCATCACAAAATTGCATGAAAACTTAGTAGACATTTTTTGACATAATACTGATTTGCAAGCGTAAAGTTTACAAAAATTATGTTAAAATGCCTTAAATAAGTGAAAAATAAAATTACTTAAAACACAATAATAAAAAATATTTGCAAGTTTGCTTATCGAATCCATTGGTTTTCAATTATCTTTTAAAATGAAAATTAAATCACATACGCATTATACGCTCTGCTTATTATGTTATGTTATGTTATTTCTTTTTTTTTTAATTTTTTATTTATATTTTAATTCGTATGGGATTTTTGGTGATATTTTTAGAAAGAGTGGTATTTTCATGGTAATTTTTAATGGTCATGGTATTTTTTTTTTTGGTATTTTTTATTTGCGGTGGGAATTTTTTTGTTTACCTTTACCATGTGAATTTTGGTGGTATTTAATTTGTGTTACTTTAAGAAAAAGGTAATTTTCGTGGGTTGACTCGGGATTAACTTACCGTGAAAACGCGAGTTGAGTTGAATTTCGTCAAATCCACAAAACTCTACGGAACTTCTTAGATTTAACTGAGTTACTGAATGCGTTCAGAATATGAAACAGTTGCTCAACTGTTGAGTGAGGTTTGATTGATTATTTGTTATTTTATTTTATTTTATTTTATTTTATTTTATTTTATTTTATTTTATTTTATTTTATTTTATTTTATTTTATTTTATTTTATTTTATTTTATTTTATTTTATTTTATTTTATTTTATTTTATTTTATTTTATTTTATTTTATTTTATTTTATTTTATTTTATTTTATTTTATTTTATTTTATTTTATTTTATTTTATTTTATTTTATTTTATTTTATTTTATTTTATTTTATTTTATTTTATTTTATTTTATTTTATTTTATTTTATTTTATTTTATTTTATTTTATTTTATTTTATTTTATTTTATTTTATTTTATTTTATTTTATTTTATTTTATTTTATTTTATTTTATTTTATTTTATTTTATTTTATTTTATTTTATTTTATTTTATTTTATTTTATTTTATATTATTTTATTTTATTTTATTTTATTTTATTTTATTTTATTTTATTTTATTTTATTTTATTTTATTTTATTTTATTTTATTTTATTTTATTTTATTTTATTTTATTTTATTTTATTTTATTTTATTTTATTTTATTTTATTTTATTTTAT